>OZ020310.1:31842217-33042217 GCA_963971305.1 Arcuatula senhousia | reverse complement strand
TATCAAGGGAAAAAATAATTTGATGATTTTTGTTTGTTTATATCATAATAAAGATAACCATATGTGCATAAAGATTTATGTCAATAGCATATTTTCTTCATGGAAAAGTAACTGAAACCAAAACGTTACCCTGAGTTGCAACATACAATTGACTCACCGGGACATGATATGCTCATCTACTTTCATAGGTGGGGCATAAAAAGGTATAAATTTATGTTATTATGCTGGGTATGCAAAATTGAAGGATTTCCATCAAAATATAAATAGCTTTCTTACACTGGCAATCTGTCTTAACCTTAAATTAATGTTAAGCTTGATTAAAACTAATTTAACATTAATGTAACACTAATATAATGTTAAATTAACGTTAGTTTAAGGTTAAAATTTCAACATTAATTTAATGTTAAACATTAACATTAATTTTAAGCTAAACTTTTTACTATTAACTTTTCTGTTGAGTAATGTAACATATTAAAATGTTAAACTTTAACATCAAATTAACAATAGAAGCTTGATTAACACTAATTAAACATTAATTTTTAACGTTAAATTATTGTTAACATGTTTGCCTGTGTAACAAAATGTGTAAAAAAACATGAATGAGAGTGACTTTCATTCAGGAAATCACCTTTTTATGTTAATTTTCAGCATTTTAAAGATACAATTTGGACTAAAAGTATCTCCACACACTGGAAACAACTAAGTATTTTTACAGATTGTAAATATGGCTTACATAAACCTTCTTTTAAAATATATGAACTTGTTTCTTGTGTGCAGACGATGTTTTCTGGTCCAAAATGTACCATGAAAATGGCCAAAATTTTACATATATTGTCATTTTTCTAATATCACTAGAATTGTGATGTCATCATGGTCATTATGACACTTCAAAATTAAATTTTGGAAATTTTCATCACGTTTTTCTTTTTAGCAGAGTTTACACTATATTGTAACCGAGTATGGACACTTTTGCATAAACTATATATTTAGGCTAAATAAGGTCCTTATCGCCCCTACTCCTTAGGGCCAAAATCACAAGAATTTTGGATCATAAAAACTTGACAGTATTGAATTTATAATTGTTTTTTTTTTCAGTAATGAAACTTGTGAAAGGTGAATCCTCTTTGATACTGAAAATTTGTTTTGTAGGGTTTGGTTTATATATGTTCAATATACTCATGTCATGCATTTATAAACATATGATTAAGAAACTAGAAATATTGTGAACAAGCTCAAAAAAGGATACCCCAGATTCATATTGTACTTTTTATCGAAAAATAAATAGGTCCAATAATCTCCCCTGAATGATTTTTGTTAAGAGTATGTTGAAATGTCCTCCTGCACATCTATATATGATGTTCTTCCTTCATGTAATGTTTCATTAAAATACATCAAGCAGTTTAATAAGAATTGTATTTACAAGGTATTAGGATAGACAAACGTGGTGATTTCTATGGAACCTTAATCTTTGTTTACAGGAGTTATAATTAAAAGAGCATGAAAACTACTGTGGATTCATTTATTTTCATTGGTACCAATTTTCTTGGTTTGACCAAAAAAGTGTCAGCTCCTGGATTCTTAAATTTGTGGTTCTCAGTCCTCAAGATAAAGACCAATGTGAAATTTCCTTTTCATTGAATATAAAATTTCACGGGTTAAGCCCATCCATGAAAACCAAAACAAGAGGCTCCCAGGAGCCTGAATCGCTCACCTGGTCTTGATGTCATTCCTGTAAAGACCATTGTATAGCTAAATGAGCTGAATGTTTAAGCAAGAAAAAGCTTTGCTCTATCTGCAATAGTTTTCATTCTATAGGCAAAAAACACTATTTTTCATCTTTAAAGGGCCATAACCTCTTAAAGGGATCATCTGCCAGCTTCCACCTTATGAAGACTTTTATAGAGCTAAATGAGCTCAACATTTAAGCAAGCAACAGCTTTTCTCTATCTGCAATAATTTTCATTCTATAGGCCAAAAACAATATGTTTCGAGTTTAAGGGGCTGTAACCCCTGTAAGGGGTCATCTCACAACTTCAACCCTATGGAGACTTTTTTAGAGCTAAATGAACTGAACATTTAAGTATGTTCAAATTTTGTTAAATTCTTCAATCAATGAAAATAAGCGATAGCTTTCTCTATCTGCAATAGTTTTCATTCTATATGGCAAAAACATGAAAAAACACTAATTTTCACCTTTAATCGGCTGTAACCCCTATAAGGAATCATCTGACAACTTCAACCAAATGATGATTTTGGTAGAACTTTTGATGCTGAAGCAGTAGGGTGACATCAGATTTCATCTATCTCTTATACTTTTTGATTTACAGGCCAAAGACAGTAGACTGACCCCCTGGTCTATTTTTAATAACGGCAGCCATATTTTTGACAAATCAAAAATCGAAACCCAAGTTTGGTGCAGGACACCCTAAGGATCATTCAAACCAAGTTTCATTAAATTCTGATCAGTAGTTTCAGAGGAGAAGATTTTTGAACAATTGTTAACAGACAACGACAGACGACAATGGATGCCAAGTGATGGCAACTTCTGTCCAGGTGAGCTAAAAATGATGCCCGACCAATAATAATGAAACCACAGTTGTTCAGTTAAGACTGGTTTCACTTTAGATAATTATTTCTACCTTTTCCTTTCGACATCTCTTTTAAAACCAAAGCTTCATACAGAGCCTTCACCTCTGGTAATTGACAAAACTTCTTCTTCATAACTTCATTTCCTGAAATAAAAATTACAATACAGTTCCAGACAATTTTATGTTAATTTTTCTAGGCTTAATGCTTGTGGTTTTTCTAAATTGTCGTTTAATTGTGGGCTGTGTCGCGTACACTTATTCCACATCTCTTTATTTTCTATTCATAAATTCAATACTCACAAGAGGAGTTCTAAAAACATTCACATTTACATAAGAACGGTAGATGTACAAATGTATGTTGCCTGCGCCCTGGAATATTCGGTGCGTGTATTTAACACCCTTAATTGACGCACCTAGGCCAAGTAGGGCTGTCAGTTTGGTGGAGAAAACTGGATACCTGTAGAAAACTACCAACCATGGGCAGGTTATTTAAAAACACAATCACATACAAATGGGAAGTTCTGTTTTTGGTAAATAACAAGAAGGACTCCAACCTGAGATGTGATCTATCACCGAGTGATCAATAGGTTGGTATTTAAACCAGCACATTAGACCAGTTGGCCACCCAGGCCCCTAGAATATATAGACGACAGGAAGAAGATATGTTATGGGCATGGAAGAAATCACTTTACAGTATATAGTACTATAGAAAGAAGCCAAATGGCTGTAACATGTAGTTGCAAAGAAAACTATGACTGATTTTTTTTTACACAGCAAGGCAACAGATACATGTTGTACATTTTTTTGTACTGCCAAACTGACCCGTTCTGCAACCTGATGCATATAGCATGAACATGTCTATGCTTTTGACAGAATTCCACATTTTCTACCTAAAAATGTACATGTAATTGTTAAGTAATCCTTCCTGAAAAATTTAGTTTACACAGTTTTATGAAAATCAGCTTCAATGTACTGTATGGCTTTTAATTTTTTTTTTATCTAATTTCATACCAATATTAGTATTTTATTTTACTTTTTTGGACATTTGTGTTCTCTCTCCGCTCGAGCGGGCACTTTGTGCCCGCTTGCGGGCTATGCTCGCTATTAAGGTTTAGGTTATAATGTTTGTATGTGTAAACTCATGTTTGTATGTTATAATGTTTGTATGTGTAAACTCATGTTTGTATGTTATCTAACTATGTATGTACTACGACCCTAATGGGTTAAAGTTTTCAAATAAAGATTTAAATTACACTCATATTAAATGATGTATGCTTTATATTCAAATTTTGTTAAATTCTTCAATCAATGAAAATAAATACATTTTTGAAAGAGTCATGCAAGTTATTATATTACTGTGGTTTCATTATTATTCAGGGATATCAATTTTCGTGGTTTTCGTGGGCAGCCTTGAACCATGAAATTTGATATCCTATGAGAAGGAAATTTACATGTGTGTGCATGCACACGAATCTGAGAATACACGAACTGTTACTTTTCGACCAAACCACGAAAATTGGTACATTTGTACCCTCGAAAATAAATGAATCCACAGTATATAACATTGAAACTTACCTCCAAATACAAAAGAGTCATTTATCCATACCATACAGATAATATGAGCTTCTGGACATGTGTTATTGTAAATATTCACCTAAAAAACAAACAATAGAAAAGTTAATATAAACCTATCATGCCTATAAATCTTTTTGATATCAGTACTCTTAAAGCAGAGTATATCATGAACATTGTATATCCAGAGCAGTATATGTGTAAAGGTTTATTTCTTCCCCCATGAAATATCTTCCGAAGTCATATATAAATGCATTATTTACAGAATAAAGCTGGCTATTATTTAATAATATGTCAAATCATGCAGTTATAAAATATTTTCCCCCTAAAAAAAAACAATAGAGACCTGGAAGAAATATCACAGGTTATTGAATATCACAACCGGAAGAAATTATCTCTATGCTTAATAATCATCAAGCAACAAAATGTGATTTTATTGGGTTCTAAAATGTGTTTTTTCAATTGTTTTTGAAAAGAACTATTTTGTGTGTGGACTCATTATTATAAGTGCTATTTAATCCTACTGACATGACTGGTGATACACACATGTCGATGAAACATGGTTTAAAGATGCTTACATTGTACATCAAAGGAAAAAGTATCAGTATTTGTGTGTCAATACCCTAATATTAATATAATGGACAGAGACCTGTACAAGTCCCAGTTTCATGGAATGTAAATTCTAACACATTTTTTTGTTTCTGATTCCTCTGTCAATTCAGAATTATTACACATTACTCAGGACTGTACATCAAATCAAAATATATAGAGAATCTCCAGATAAAAAATAAAATATAAATTTAGAAATTGACTAGGTAATTCATACCTGTGCTTGGGGGCAACAAAAGAAGCAATATGTAGAAAACATGCAAAACACAAAATCCTTTCATAGCTTGTGTTTGACATTAAAAAGCGTGGCCACTAAAAGTATGTTTTGCCTGCCAGCACCATCATTTAAATCAACTACCTAAGCTTTCATTTCTTGATATAAACACAAAAAGTGTCTGTATACCCAATATAAGATACCTACCTATTATTCTTTTTAAACAATTCATTGCCCACAAAACATGCAAAAGTACAAAACAAAACAAAAAGTTTTCAACCTGAATAAAAAACCTATAAAGTTCACAGAGTCACTGGAGCATGAAAATGGGGTCAGGGTAACACAGCATGGTGACAGTTGGGTAGACCATAACCTCAACTGTCTGTATACCCAATATCAGATGCCTAGCTATTTTACATGTACTTTTCAAGGAATTCATTGTCCACAAAAGTCTTACAAAATAGTTTACTCTGTCGTCACTGTCACCACCAGAAAGTAATACCTATGTCTGCCTTTGGCCACTATTCGTCGAAGGGGCGACAAAACCTGGGTATCATAGGTACAATAATATTCATAAACTTTGGACAGAACAAGGTTGGGGAAATGTTTAGAATGTCAACTCTTGTACAATGTATAGTCATCAGAGTTCTGTTTTACTTTTATACTGTGGAAATAATCTACACAGGGAGCCCTAGGAATGGATGTTGAATGCGGCCTTAGTCACAGGGTCTGTCCCTAAATATTACATACTTACTGTATGACAGAGAGAATCCCAGATTTTCTGTATCATGTTGATCAATACTCATGAATTCTGAAAAGATTTAAATCATTCAATAATGTGTACATCATGTACAGTGTACATCATACATGTAATACCTACATACAAGAATTTTGAATCTGCATGTAAAATGGCAGCCTTCCATTGGTAGACATCATGCACTTATAGACAAATATGGGTTTTCTATCTCACAGATGAGTGCAGATGTTGGATTGTCATGTCTTCATTTACTGGATTTGATGCACTGACATGACTGAATACGTCGTTTTCACGATAGCGTGGAATGGCTGCAGCTGGTGAACGCGGAAAAAGTACTTTAATTTTATTATAATTTTTTGGGGGCATGACGACTTCCGGTGCAAGTTAGAGCAAAAGATCAAAATAAATACTGCTGTATTGTTTAGTAACGATGGAATCTTCATTTCTGGAAATATTTCTACACATGTAAGAATATTTTTTCATTCAATTAAAGTTTACTGTTTATAAATATATATATCGCTGTTTTCATATACCCACAAACGCTTTTACATAGTCTACGAGGCAGTAAACCAGTTTGACTCAAAAACTGGTAAAGTCACCTGATAATTTCTGTCTAATTGATGGATTTTTCCAGAAAAGCAATGAACTCGAAAATGACGTATTGGAGAATGGCAGAGCAACAGGTGTGCTATAGCAAGCAGGAACGGCTTACTCTTCCGGAGCACCTGAGTTTACTCTCAATATGGCTAGAGTTTGCATTGTTAATTGATTTTCATTTGTTTGTGTGTTTCTGTGTTTTATATGTCACATGAAAACAATTCAGTGGGTAATTCTGCCTATTATGGCATATTCATTTTACATATATTGAATGACAGAAGTAATGAAAAAGACAGACATATGCTAAATCTAAGAGAGTGAACTAGGTTAGTAAAATCTCATTCGATAATTTTATACCTTACTTCTTAGGCAGAGTTGTTTATTAACGGGGATTAAAATTGTTGGGGACTGAAACGTAACTTGGTTATGGTGCTGGCTGTTGTAACGGATTTTACGCGTCTTGCATGCTGGTGGAACATTAGTGTATGCTGTATAAGCTTTTAATATAGACATTATAAGGTGGTGGATTATATAAACCGAATATAAACATTATTATTTTGTTAGTGGTGGTGGAAGTTTACTATATTCATTACCTGAGCTTTGAACATTAAACTGTACCAATAACCTGAGAAAATCATATCAAATATGGACAAATATAATAACTAGCAACACTACCTGATAGTTGTTCTCCGAGAAAAGGAGGGGAATCAAAAGAAAGAAAGAAAAAAAGAAAGTTAGTGAGGACACATGACCCCAAAAATAATGCCGAATTTGAAATGTCCATTTTTTTTTATATATTAATATTAGGATCATACTTTATCGTGTGAAAAGATATTGGACCCCCTTTCCAGGCTTGTTTTTGCAAAATTTAGGCTAAAATTTTTCCAAAATTACTATACATGTAGATTATATAGGTAAGGCCAATTAAATAATTAGCATAAGATCTTGTCGCAGAAAAAAATCTACAAATTTATATTTTATTTTTATTTGAAAAAAAAACCAATGGAATACAATATATTTTGAAATATAACAATAAAAACTGGGGATCACCAGCCTATATTTCTGTCTACAATACAAATCTTAGTAATTGTTTGGTCATCTTTCAAGTGGATTATCTCCCTTGTTTTATGTATGAATTATATTTATGAAAGTATGGTGGTTTAATTTGTGTTAAAATTATTTTATTTTTTATCAGGTTTTATTAAAGGAAACTTTTTAACACAAGTTTCAAGTTATTTGTGACATTTGCTCTTGTTTTTTTTTTTTTTTTTTTTTTTTTTTTTTTTTTTTTTTTTTGCATTTTAGCGGGTTTTGGTCACATGACAGGTGTCCTCACTAACATTAAAGCTATAAGAGAGTAGTACTGGGCCAAATTGAACGACTCTCTTAGGCCAACACGATCTGATATTGAGCAGCTGTTTATATGATATAGTACGCATAGCAAAACATGCACAATGAACGAAAATGCAATTGACCTGTATATTAGAACTGAGAAAATCATATCGAATTATTGTCTCGGATTAGAATATCTAATATCTCGTTTAATATGCGTCTATCTAATGAATTAAAATTTACGGACTGGTTACGATTACTCGGCCCCACGAGTAATAATAGGATTTTTTTACTTTCAACTCCAAAGTAAAAAAAAATTATTTCCGAATAATTCTATTTTTATTTGATGTCACTAAATTGATGAAACATTTAAATTATGTGTACCTATAGCCAAAAATAAAATAGAAGAAAATGAAATGTGGGATAAGTTTACGCGATACAACCTACATTATAAACGTAAATTTAAAATATCCAAAATGGAAAACAGCCAGCAGCCTTCAATGTGACCAGCGGTCGCTGCTCGCTGTTACAATTGGCCCCTGGATTGAAAATAAGATACATATGATCCAAGCCCATTCCTAAAGTACAATGAAAGACTAAATACAAACATAAGCTTTGATAAAGATTCCTGACTTAGGACAGGCACATTAAATTGTGGCGGGGTTAAACTAGTTTTTTGGCGCCAACCTTCCCCCTGTAAATGGCCATGTTTGCCATAATTTTATTTTTGTATGTTTCCAAAGCCTGACAAATTTTTGAACCTATTTCTATAATGTTTCGCTCCCCTTTATTGTAAACTCCCTTGTTGAAAATGAAAAACACAAACAAACGACATCGAACGCTTAAAATATATATAAAACTTAGTAACTTGGTCAGGAGAATAAGGTAACTAATCACATAAGCATTGTTTTTACTATTTCATGAACTTAATACACTTCTTTATCACTTTATTTGTCAAAACATACGCAATTTTATGTGTCACAAAGTACCGGCAAACGACATATCAGATTTACACACTTCAAACAATTACTGTACATTTTTATTGTTTGATATGAAAGATACACGATTATTGAAACATATGTAAAATGTTTATATTGATTTTTATGGGTCAATTTTCGATTTAGTTAGTTTGTAAGGACCCCCACGCTCTTCGAGTAAATTTCGATTATCTCCCTTTACCCGCGTTTTTGTATTTTATATTGTAATTGAGTTATCTTTCTTTACACATATTAAGTATATGTTATAGAACTTACTGAAACTTTAGAAAACTTTATGATGTATTTTGAGTTGAAATAACTGTTCAGATTGAGTATAGATAAACGTTAAATTGAATGATATTTGGTATACATTGTTGACATTCTTTTTTACAATATCTGTATATAATTAAACTGAGTTTTGTCTGATTATTACATGAACATGTATGTACATTGTGTAGGTGTTAAACGATTTAGTGTTTTTGTGCTGTTTTTATTGTAACGTAATGCAACGACTCATATATTGATAAACAATGAAACGAGCAAAATAGCAAACAACGTCATAATGAACATGTAAACAACAACGAACGAATTGTCTTTGTGAATTTGTATTTGTCCTTTATTCATGTTGTACTTTTTCTTATAAATGTTCATTTGTATATTTTCAGTTCTTACGGTTTCTTACGGAATAAACTTATCATAACCTGTTGTTGAACATAATGACCAAGCCTGCTACAGTAAGAACTTAACTTCAGTATGATGGATTCTGAGGAGTCGAAAGAAACCAAACAACAGCAAGACGAGGTAGAAACGCCTGAGATCCACAATGAAACTGATGCTAAAAACACACAAGAGCAACAGCAAGATGAGGTCATCGCACAAGAGACTACTGAGAAAGGACTACTTAATATAGAGACTAAATCAGGCAGACAAGTCAAATTAACCGAAAAGATGGTTGCATATAAGGAAGACGAACTTCAGAAACGAGAAAAGAAATTAATGAACTTATATGACAACTGGAAAGTAAAGATTAGAGAAATTCGTAAAACACTCAAAGAGGATTGTTGTGAGACCGACTTAGCAGAAATGGCAGATACAATTCAGTTTACTGAATTGAACGTTATCAGACAGTTTGAAACTTTACGTCAAGCAGGAATAATGAAACCTGAAACTGTGCGTAAAATTGATGCTCTTGTTGCCATAAATGCTGATATGATAAAGATAGTCAATGAACGTTTAAGTGGTATAGACACATTTGACCCCACTGCTGAAGCCAAAGTACTGCGTGAGATCAAGACACGAGAATATGCGGCATCCATCTTCAGTTCTGTTAGTACATCATCAGAGAGATCATTCAATTCTACAAGATCTAAAATCTCCGATAAAGTGATTGACGCATCTGCCGAGCTGGCTGCTCGTGAAGCTGAATTGAAACTCTTAAAGATTCAACAAGAACAGAAGGAAAAAATTATAGAGACAGAAATGAGACAGAAAAGAGAATTAGAAGCTCATCAAAGAGAACTTGAAGAGTTAGAAGTCAGAAAACAAGTCGAGGTTGCTAAAGCTCGTTTGAGTGTTTATCAGAAAGCAGAAGATGGTATTGATAACGACAATGTAGTAGCTGACAATAACAATCATTTATCATTGCCAAAAGGTCTTGAAAGCAAAATAAATGCAACACTCAAGAATGATAAATCTCCTCGCACAACCAAAGTCAACTATAATGTTATACCAAAGGATAGATCTAATGTAACCCATCAAGACACAGAAATTGACTCTCTTACAGAAACGTTTGCTCAAACTCTTCAATTAAGCCGTCTACCAGTGCCAGAACCTAGTATATTTACAGGCGATCCAATTAAGTACATAGAGTGGAAAATGTCCTTTGACATGCTCATAGATCGAAAGGGAATACCGCCTTCCGAAAAGATATTTTACTTAAAACGCTATGTTGGAGGAGAGGCGCAAAAGGCGTTAGAAGGTTTTTATTACAGCGACAGTGCTTCCGCCTATGAAAATGCAAAAAAGGTTCTCGATGATCGTTATGGCCATCCCTTTATCACACAACGGGCCTTCAGAGAAAGATTGGATAAATGGCCCAAGATTGGTACAAAGGATCCTCAAGGTCTCAGAAACTTTGCAGATTTTCTTCAAGGATGTAATGATGCTATGAACTTTGTTCCTAGTCTCAGTGTGTTGAACGACAGTGTTGAAAATCAGAAGCTGTTAGCGAAACTACCAGACTGGGCAACTGTTCGTTGGAATAGAGAAGTCAACAATGCTCTTGAAACAACATATGAATATCCGCCCTTTTCCAAGTTTGTAGAGTTTGTAGTTAAAGAGGCAAAAATTGCATGTAACCCAGTTTCATCTCTGTATGCAATACATGACAAGGATCCGAAGGTTCAGAAGGACAAACTTTTCACAAGTAAAGTGCGAACATTAACAACGTTTTCGGACAACAAAAATGACAAAAACAGTAGTTACAGTACATCTCATAAAACTGAAAACAGACCAATGAAATGTGCATATTGTAAAACCGAAGGACACTATATCGTCAAATGTTCTGGATTCCTCGAGTTGACAATTCAGAAGAAACGAGACTTTATTCGTGAGAATAACCTATGTTATGGATGTCTGCGTTCTGGTCATCTAAACAAGGACTGCAAGCGAAAACATACATGTGGGACCTGCAAGAAACAGCATCCAACATGTTTACATGAAGAACAAAATCCAGTCAAACATGAAAGCTCAACTGATGTTAAGGCTAGCTCATTTCGTGTAAGTCAAGATAGAGTTCAAGGCACGTCAATGATTGTTCCAGTGTGGGTTTCTCATAAAGATGATCCATCAAAGGAAATACTGACTTATGCATTATTAGATACTCAAAGTGACACAACGTTCATTCTCAATGAAACAGCCTCAGCGTTAGGTGTCGACATGAAACCTGTCAAACTAAGTTTATCAACTATGACATCACAAAACACAACGATCGATAGTTCTAAGATTAAGGATTTGAAAGTAAGAGCATTCCAATCTACAAAGTCTGATTCTGTCACTATTAATGCTGCATACACTAGAGACTTTATACCGGCCGAACGTTCACACATACCGGTTAAAGAAACGGTCAACGATTGGCAGCATCTAGAAGAGATAGGAAACGAATTACCTCCTCTACAGTCATGTGAGGTTGGTCTTTTGATTGGATACAATTGTCCGCAAGCACTAGCTCCAAGAAAGATACTGACGGGAGGCAATATTGAACCCTATGCGGTGCAAACATTGTTAGGGTGGAGCGTTGTAGGATATTCTAAAGAAGCTCATGATAATAAAGTAGCCAGAATAGTGCATCGTACGGTAGTAAAGGAGATGCCACTGTGCACACTAAGAGAGTTGATAAACATTTTTGAGAAGGACTTTAAAGACAATTCAACAACATCCAAAAAGGTATCACAAGATGATTTGACATTTCTTCAAATAATGGAAGAAAACATAACACAACGATCAGACAAACATCTTGAAATGCCATTACCATTTAAAGAACGACCAAATCTAGCAAACAATAAATCACAGGCAGTGCTTAGACTCAATCATCTGAAACGCAAGATCATGAACAATTCAAAATATGGAGATCATTATAAGGACTTTATGAGAGAAATTATTCAACGTGGTGATGCTGAACGAGTGAAGGAAGATTCTGATCTGGCCAAACCATGGTATATTCCACATCATGGGGTTTACCATCCCAAGAAACCAGACAAAATCCGTGTGGTCTTTGATTGTTCGGCAAGATATGGAAATTCATCTCTAAATGACAATCTTCTAACTGGCCCGGATCTAACAAATGGTCTTACTGGTGTACTTTGTAGATTCCGCAGATACCCAATAGCTATCATGTGTGACATAGAGAAGATGTTTCACCAGTTTTATGTTTCAGAAAAGGACCGTGATTATTTACGTTTCTTATGGTGGGAGAATGGCGATTTAAGTCAAGAGCCAGTTGAGTACAGAATGTGTAAACATCTCTTTGGAGCAGCATCTTCTCCAGGGTGTGCCAACTTTGCACTTAAACACTTAGCAAAACTGAATGAAGATGAATATCCTCAAGCGTCTTACTTTGTACAACATGACTTTTATGTTGATGATGGACTCACTAGTGTACAATCAGAAATGGAAGCGATAAAGTTGGTAACTGACGCACAGACAATTTGTACCAATGGTGACATTCGACTACACAAATTTGTTTCGAACAACGCAAATGTTATTGAGTCCGTACCATTTTCAGAACGTGCAGTTGGCATGAACAATTTGAGTATGGCTTTAGAAACAATATCCGTAGAACGTGCTCTTGGAGTACATTGGAACGTTTCCAAGGATGTACAAAATGTATTTTGCTTCGAAACCCAAATCAAGAATTCAAACCCAACTCGGAGAAATATTCTATCTATAGTAGCGTCTATATTCGACCCTTTGGGATTTCTATCTCCTTTTACCCTGAAAGGAAAGCGTATTCTACAAGAGATGTGTAGAAATGGACTTGGCTGGGATGATCAGATACCAGATTCTTTGAACGATGATTGGCAAAGTTGGATTAATGATGTTGATAACTTGAAACATGTGGAAATAGATAGGTGCATCATACCAAAAGGTTTTGGAAATACATGTCAACTAGAATTACATCACTTCTCTGATGCTAGTAATTCAGGCTACGGACAGTGTACGTACTTGCGAATCAAAGGTGAAAACAAGATACACTGCTCATTACTAATAGCAAAAGCGAGAGTTGCTCCACATAACGTAGTAACCATTCCCAGACTAGAACTTACAGCCGCAGTTTTATCTGTAAAAATGAGTCAATTCTTAAAGGAGGAGCTCAACCTTGAAATTGATAAGGAATACTTCTGGACAGACTCGAAAGTGGTGCTTGGATACATTAATAACGAAGCACGTCGTTTCCACACATTTGTGGCAAATAGAGTTCAGATAATACGGAACGACACAAATCCTAATCAGTGGTACTATGTCAACACAGAGTGCAATCCAGCAGACTATGTTTCTAGAGGATTATCTGCCTTGGATATAACTAGAACATGTTGGCTCACAGGACCTTCCTTTCTATGGAAACCTATTGTTGAGTCACCTAATTTCGATCCAAAGTTAACGAACGGAGATCCGGAAGTCAGATCGGATCATGTTGCGACTAGCTGTTTAACACAGACAACTTCATGTAGTGTACTATGACCAGTGCAAAATCCAATATTTAGCACATGAATCTATTTTCAATACTTTTTCATATTTTTCAAAAGTTAAATAACTATTTCAATATTTATATTATATGAGATAAAATTTGATTCTTTAAAACTCTTATCATAAGGTTAAATGTTCATATATCAGAATTATTTTCTATTAAGTAAATCCTTTAATCAAAAATGTTTACCCAAGTTGTTGACCTTGTTAATGTAAATGATTTACTACATGACAAATTACTTAATTTCTATTTACATGTATGTCCTGGTCAAATGGTCATAAGTTGTCTTATGCAATTTTTATTTACCTCTTAACCTTTCCAACTTTACAACCTTGTATATATACCTAGGCAATACACATTTAAAAGGAGTCTCAGTCCGAAGTCTTGAGTCTTGACTTGTCATAAATTCTATCTCAAGATGGTTACTTAGAAGTTTGTGTTCAACTTTAATATTTATCTGACAATATGAATTTAGAAACTTTAACTATGGAAAATTACCGGTTCTATTGGTTCAACAATTTCTAGTATTATCGTTTGGATTCAATTACATAATGTACTTTCATAATGTATGCAGTATTGACTATTTCATTCTAATACAAGTTGCAACTGTTTGGTGTTTTATTTACAATGGCATTTAAGGAGCAGTTCCCCGTAGTTATGACCAGCCGATCCCGGTCAACACAACTAACATTATTTACATCACAAACTGATAATAGTCGCCTGAAGTCTGGTCATAGAGTGGCAGAGAACCCGTGGTTCTAATGTTTTCGACTTCTATTCCATCCAGTCTCCAACTATACGTACTGATCTACATTTGTTTGAAACTACAGAGGGTGAGTTCAACCTTAAAATCACATGTGACATTTTTATTTTTTTTCTCTTTGTATTAAAGATAATTTGTTACTATTTTGTGATAAGGAATTGATTACGCATCAAACTGTTTCATCATAATTTGATTTATTTACACTAGCTTATTTCAAAGTATCAGGTTCCAAAATGAAACAAGTTAAATCTGCTTCAGTTTTTTCTATCCATTCAGCTATTGTTAATAATAACAAAATTAAAGTTAAATTAGGGAAACTTTATATTAATGCACTTGTAGATAGTGGTGCAGATATTTCTACTATCAATAGCAATATTCTCAAGAAAGCATTTTCAAATAGGGATTTACCAGAAGTTTTTCAAACTGATATTTACTCTATACGAGGAGCATGTAATGCATCTCTAAAGTTACAAGGAAAAACGGACTTGGTAGTAGATGTAAATGGCCTTCAAATGTTGCATCATTTTTACATAGTAGATAATCTAAATTTTCAACTTATAATTGGGCAAGACTTTTTAAAAACCCATCATGCTAATATAGATTTTTCAAAACAAGTAGTAACTTTTCAAAATGATATGACTGTGGCAACACTTTATACCCACCAAGATAAAGAAAAGCCAATAGGTATTGCAAAAACAACAAAACAAGTTGTAATTCCACCTTTTTCGGAATGCAACATTCCTCTTTATATCTCTAAAGTAGAAGATAATAAAACTGTTATTTTAGAACCTTCCCATATTTTGATAAATAAGAGATTGATAGGAAGTAGAAGTTTAAACCAAGTCAAGAAAAACATGGTAACATATCGTCTACTAAATCCTTCAAATCATACTGTAACTTTCAAAGCTAAAACTGTAATTGCAAAAGTTTTTCACATTTCAGACAAACCTGTATTTTCATTACAAAATAATATTTCTAAAGAACAAAACAATAATTACAGATCTCCATTACAAAAGGCTGATGAATTAGACATCAAAATTGATGAAACTAATCTTTTACCTGAACAATGCTTTAGGTTAAAATATTTGATAGGACAAAATAGGGATGTTTTTGCTAAAGATTCTACTGAGTTAGGGAAAACAAATTTGCATTACCATACTATTAACACTACAACAGAAAAACCAGTCAGAACACAACGCTACACACAAACACCAGCCATGCAAAGAGAAACAGAAAGACAAATTAAACAAATGCTAGACAATGATATCATTGAGGAGTCTATGTCACCTTATCAGAGCCCCGTTGTCTTGGTGAAAAAAGCAACTGGACAATTTAGGTTTGCAATAGATTACCGGAAGCTCAATTCCATCACTGAATTAGAATCCTTTCCAATACCCAAAATTGAAGAAGTTTTTGACACTATTGCAGATTCAAAATCAACTATTTTTAGTGTTTTAGATTTGGCAAGTGGATTTTACCAAGTTCCATTAGATGAAAAAACTAAACATAAAACTGCTTTTATCACACATCAAGGTTTATACCAATTTAAACGTTTATGTTTTGGCCTTACAAATGCACCTAGTACATTTCAAATGCTAATGACAAAAGTACTGAAAGAACTCAATTGGAAGATTGCTCTAATTTACATTGATGATATTTTGGTCTTTTCAAAAAGTTTTAATGATCACCTCAAACACTTGAATCTTGTTTTTCAAAAGTTAAGGGAAGCCAAGCTTACACTACAGCCTGCAAAATGTCATTTTGCTTCAAAACAAGTAAAATATTTAGGACATATAATAAATGAAAATGGAATTCAGGTGGACAAAAACAAAACATCAGCTGTTTCGGACTATCCAATACCAAAAACCATCAAACAACTACGTTCTTTTCTGGGAATGTGTGCATATTACAAAAGATTCATACAAGGTTATAGTCAAATCTGTAAACCACTAAACAAACTTTTGCGTAAAAATGAAAAATTTACATGGCAAAATGAACAGCAAAAGTCATTTGATGTTTTAAAACAAAAACTAACAACTGCACCAATTCTTGCATTTCCTGACTTTTCAAAACCTTACATCCTCGCTGTTGATTCGTCTGACTTAAGCATTGGATTTGTGCTGAGTCAAGTCCATGATGATGGAATGGAGCATGTAATTGCCTATGGAGGAAGGTCACTACGTACACAAGAGAGGGCGTGGCACATCAATCACAAGGAAGGACTTGCTTTAGTAGAAGCTATTAAAACTTATAAACCATATTTAGCAAATTCAGAATTTACAGTCTACACTGATAACATAACTGTTCGATGGTTGGATACCAATAGAGATGCCCAAGGAAGACTTGGTAGATGGTCCTTATTCCTTCAACAATATAAATTCAAAATTGTTCACAGACCTGGATTGAAAAATCAAAATGCTGATGGTTTATCTAGAAGAGAGTATGCTACACAACCAGAAGATAATTTGGAAGATGATGATTTACCTGCAATAGGATCCATTCAGTCAGAGAGAAAGGAATACATAGCAGTGACATTTGAATATCCGTGGGAAACTCAGAAACCTCAGATACCAAATGTATTGACAGTTGATGCTTCAGACGAGAAACCAGCTGACACACAACATATTATACCGAATCAAAGGACTTTGAAAGAGTTGCAACAGAGTTGTGACTTTTACAAAGAGATTATAGCGTTTAAGACAAATGACGTAGTTCCAGATGATGCTAAAAGAGCAAGATCTATTGTAGCTCAAGCATACCATTATGAATTTGTTGATGGAATTTTGTACCATATTTACAGAGAACGAGCCAGAGGACTTGCTCCTGAGCAAAGCCTTGTTAAACAACTATGTGTACCAAAAGTTTTATGCCATGATCTAATTCTTTCTTATCATGATTGCATAGCTGGAGGAGGTCACCAAGGATTAGAAAGAAATTATGCAGCCTTACGTTCAAAATACTATTGGCCAAAAATGTTTTCAGATGTTGAAACATATATCAAAACTTGTGAAGTATGCCAACAATCAAAGAACTCCAAGCATAGCAAACCAGTTCCACTTAGGCCTTTACCTATTGAAGATGTGTTCTCCAGATGGCATATGGACTTTTTAGAACTTCCCACTACTCCAGATAAACACAGATACTTACTTCTTCTAGTAGACAGTTATTCCAAATGGTGTGAAGCTTTCCCACTCAAGACAATGGAAGCTACAGAAGTTGCCAAAGTACTGTTCAATGAAATATTTACAAGGTATGGAGCTTGCCGTACACTTATATCAGATAGGGCACAGAACTTCATGTCTAAACTTGTCCAAGCACTATGTGAACTTTTTCAAGTAACCAGACACTATACAAGTTCCTATCACCCAGAAACAAATGCAGCTTGCGAAAGAATGAACTCTTTTATTGCCCAAACATTGCGTACATATTGTAATAAGGAGCAAACTGATTGGACAACGTATATACCTGCTGTTATGATGGCATATAGGTCAACTCCAGCAACACAGTCTACTCAGTTTTCACCATTTTACATGCTATTTGGACAGGAAATGAGACTTCCAATTGATGTCGCATTAGTGCCAAAGCAGAATTTAGCAAGGGAACCAAAACTTCACCTCACAAGATATTTGGAACAAATAAAATTATACAGAGAGATAGCAGCTAAAAATATGAAGCAAAAACAAATTAAGTATACTGAACAACATGACAAGAAGGCACAACCCACAACTTTAACTACTGGTAGCAGAGTATGGCTTTACTGCAGCAGGGTTCCAAAAGGAAAGTCGCCAAAGTTAATACAGAAATGGACAGGGCCTTATACAATTATAATGCCAGGACCAAACAATACTTTCAAATTGAGAAACAACAGCACAAACAAAACTATGAAATCTTTAGTACATGCAAAACGATTGAAACTTTACCACAGTCCAGATGACCGTCCAGAACATTTCTTGCCAGAATATCAGGATATAGAGTTGAATCCTGAGGAGTTGGAAGAAATCAATCAACAAGATGCTGAAGGTCCAGATGACAATGATGACACAGAAATACATGAAGCAAATAATACAGATGTTGAGAATACACAAGATGAGGATTATAATGATGCTCAGAGTCAGACAAATCAGCAGCTAAAATCTTACAGTGACAAACGCACTAAAAATAAAAACAAGCAAGTCCCATCATCACAAAATAATCAAGCAAGAAAAACAAATAAACAGGAGTCAGTCCCATTTGCAGAAAATGACATAGAAAAAGTTTTAGAGTATAGTTTGTATCAAGGCAAACCAATTTACAAAATTAAATTGAAAGGAAAATCAGAAAGAACATGGCAAGATGGTTTATTAATTCCAGAACAATTAAAACAAGAATTTCATAGATTGTATAATGCAAAAGGAAAACGAAGAAAAAAACCTAGTAATAGAAGTAAATTTTTTGAAACACCTAAAGCAAATATTCAGTCTATAAACAGAACTTATCCAGAGCATAAAGTATCATATGTATTTGTAGATAGAAATAAGAAAGAGTCAAGATTTAGTTTAGATTCTCCAAATGGAGTTCCTTTTGATAGAATGTTAATGAGTCATGAAATCTCCCCAAATGTTTTTCAAAATTTTCTTGATTTCCTTGAGCAAGAAGAAATAAAATGTTTGAAATCAAAAGATCCACTTAAACACAGAAAATTTATTCCAGTATCAGCATATGATTCAAATACTCATAAATTTTTACACCATTTAACCCCAAAACATAGTGTTGAGTTATATACTCATCAATCTTCGGCACTAGGGATTCAACATTTTAGATACAACTTACAAAAGCATTTTGATAGAGCTAATTCTTAATTTCATCTTAAGTTAGTGATTTTTTTTTTGTACCAATATTAATGTGTATTACCTTATTTTAATTTAAATTTTTTTTTTCACTTTTATTTTATTTTGTTATTTGATGCACATTTTGAAAGATGGCCATTTCCATATTTTATTTTTATGAATGCAGATTTTTCTTTTTCTGCATAATGCAAATAAAAATCAACATTGGGTTAATTTAAGATGGGATTAAAGCAAAGGGGTATAACTTTAGTGCTTCTTTCAAATGAAGTAATGTAATTTTGGCATCTCATGAATAAGGGTTGGATTCGTCACCCAAACTTTATTCTTAGAGATTCTTTAGAGAAGGAGTGACGACCTTTTCTCTAAGGATTAAAATTACTTTATTTTTTTGATAAAGATTTTTTTTTTCAATAAAAGTGTTGATTTTTGTTTCCATAACATCTACAAGCATGATTATAATCATGTTACCAAGTTTTCTATGTTATTTTGAAGTTAAAGGACTATAAATTCATATTACTCATATACTAGTAAAGAAAAAAGTTAGGTTTCTTCATTTATTTTTAATATTTTCATCATTTCAATGTTAAGTAAGGGATTGTCACATGTGTAAGGTTGAGTCTTACAAGAAGAGGATTTTAATTAGAGAATCCAGATGAATTTTATTGACTGAATTTTAACTTTATGAGGCTAACATAATTTTGTATATTTGTATTGGGAGATTGATGAACTATACCATTCCATGCTGGGCGTGGCAACGTTGGATTTCCCATTGGGCAACGTTGGATGCCACACAACAATGGATTCCAGAAGACAAAACCAATGTGGATATGAACTAGAGGTTCTGCAGAAACATTATTCAGAGGATATTCAATGTAATCATTCAATTAACATTTAAATTTGAAGTTGCTAAGTGATCTTAAACAACCATATTAAACAATAGGAAAACAATAATATTCTAGTTACCTAATACATGTAATATGAGTTAAAGAAGATTACTTTAATTGCCGAGGCCAGGCAAATTCAAAAAGTGAAATGACATTGTTAGAAGTCGTTCAGTAGAAGAAGGACAACAAATGTCTATAGTTTACTTTTCCAGAGCAATTGTGTAGACAAATACAAATACATTTACATGATAGATTGACATTCACTGTGATTTAAAAGATGTTCAGCAAAAAGGAATAAAGAAAAAATTGCCTTCAGATGTATATTGATGATTATGTAATTATGGTGATACCTACAATTGATGATGATGATGCTGCTGCTTGATGATTTCAATGACAATGTTGTGATGATAGATACTTTGAGAACTGTTTAATTGATTCATTGTGTTTTATATTATTGTGTTTTATTATTATTGTTGTTTTTGTTTCTTTATGTTTATGCTGCCAGTTTCTTTAATTGCTTATAGAAAGATTTCGGAGAAATCTTAAATAAAGGAGGGGGGCGCATATGACCAGTGCAAAATCCAATATTTTGCACATGAATCTATTTTCAATACTTTTTCATATTTTTCAAAAGTTAAATAACTATTTCAATATTTATATTATATGAGATAAAATTTGATTCTTTAAAACTCTTATCATAAGGTTAAATGTTCATATATCAGAATTATTTTCTATTAAGTAAATCCTTTAATCAAAAATGTTTACCCAAGTTGTTGACCTTGTTAATGTAAATGATTTACTACATGACAAATTACTTAATTTCTATTTACATGTATGTCCTGGTCAAATGGTCATAAGTTGTCTTATGCAATTTTTATTTACCTCTTAACCTTTCCAACTTTACAACCTTGTATATATACCTAGGCAATACACATTTAAAAGGAGTCTCAGTCCGAAGTCTTGAGTCTTGACTTGTCATAAATTCTATCTCAAGATGGTTACTTAGAAGTTTGTGTTCAACTTTAATATTTATCTGACAATATGAATTTAGAAACTTTAACTATGGAAAATTACCGGTTCTATTGGTTCAACAATTTCTAGTATTATCGTTTGGATTCAATTACATAATGTACTTTCATAATGTATGCAGTATTGACTATTTCATTCTAATACAAGTTGCAACTGTTTGGTGTTTTATTTACAATGGCATTTAAGGAGCAGTTCCCCGTAGTTATGACCAGCCGATCCCGGTCAACACAACTAACATTATTTACATCACAAACTGATAATAGTCGCCTGAAGTCTGGTCATAGTACTCAAAAGATTGGAAAGATTTTCTAAATGGTCTACACTGGTTTCAGTCATCACTAGAATTAAGCAATTACATGTAGCTAATAAAGGAAAGGTACTTGCAGATAGTTCGTTGGTAGAGAATAGACGAAATGCAGAAATAAGTATTTTGAAACTTGTGCAACGCGAAACATTTGCATGTGAAATAGCTCATGTGAGATCATCAGACTTGCCCAAAACAAACCGATTGTATCCACTTGATCCAATTCTCGTTGATGGATTATTGTGTGTTGGTGGACGTTTGAGAAAAGCAAATCTGTCATCAGCTAATTATAGACATCCAGTAATTTTACCAAGTGATAGTCACATTACAACGCTAATACTCACCTTTGTTCATAACAAGTTAAACATCAAGGAAGAGGAATGACTCTAAATTCACTTAGATCTCATGGCTACTGGTTACTTGGAGGCAGTAAAGTTGTTGCAAGATTCATTCGTCAATGTGTTATCTGTAGGCGCCTAAGACGTCCAACAGAAGTTCAAAGAATGGCAGACTTACCAACTGAAAGAGTGGAACCATCTCCACCATTTACATATTGTGGAATGGATTGCTTTGGACCATTCATCATAAAAAATGGTCGAAAGGAAGTTAAACGATATGGACTGTTATTTACATGCATGTGCTCACGAGCTGTACATATTGAGATGTTAGACGATATGACTACGGATGCATTCATAAATGGACTACGTTGTTTTATAGCCATCAGAGGAGCGGTTAGGCAAATACGGTGTGATCAGGGATCAAACTTCATAGGTGCTAAAAACGAATTTGAACGAGAGACACGACTAGTCGCCAAATATCTAGCGAAGAATCAATGTGATTTTGTCTTAAATGCCCCCCATTCTAGTCATACTGGAGGAGTTTGGGAAAGACTGATACGGACTGTCCGAAATATCTTGAACTCTGTTCTATTGTTGTGTTCTGGAAGACTTGATGATTCATCACTACGAACAATCTTCTATGAAGTTATGTCGTTAGTTAATTCGAGGCCACTCACAGTCAGTGAATCCAATGATCTTGAACCACTTACACCTAATCATATACTTACATCAAAGTCTGAGATACCTTATCCACCACCAGGAGAGTTTGTCAAGGAAGACCTGTTTCTCCGTAAGCGTTGGAGAAGAGTTCAGTACATTCTGGAACAATTCTGGTCAAAATGGAAAAGAGAGTATGTAACTGAAATCTCATTGCGACAAAAGTGGCATCAACCGAGACGCAATATTCGTATAAATGACATAGTTCTAGTCAAGGATGTAGATCTCCCTCGTAGTGAATGGCCAATCGCTAAAGTCGTTGAAGTTCAAACAGATGACGATGGACTCGTAAGACGAGTCAAGGTTCAAATGAGTAGAAGAAACTTTGCTGCAAAAACTGTTGTATTGGAACGTAGTGTTCATAAGTTAGTTCTGTTGTTAGAGCAATGACTTGTATTTTTGGCAGTTTAGATATTGTAACAGTCATATTTTTCTTTTCCCATGGTTTTGTGCTTATTACAGTTTGTATTATTTTTTTTTATATATATATGCATTGTATTGAAGAATTTACACCACCATATTATTTTTTGGTAAAATCATTGTGATTTTGGTGGGAGTGTAAATGGCCATGTTTGCCATAATTTTATTTTTGTATGTTTCCAAAGCCTGACAAATTTTTGAACCTATTTCTATAATGTTTCGCTCCCCTTTATTGTAAACTCCCTTGTTGAAAATGAAAAACACAAACAAACGACATCGAACGCTTAAAATATATATAAAACTTAGTAACTTGGTCAGGAGAATAAGGTAACTAATCACATAAGCATTGTTTTTACTATTTCATGAACTTAATACACTTCTTTATCACTTTATTTGTCAAAACATACGCAATTTTATGTGTCACAAAGTACCGGCAAACGACATATCAGATTTACACACTTCAAACAATTACTGTACATTTTTATTGTTTGATATGAAAGATACACGATTATTGAAACATATGTAAAATGTTTATATTGATTTTTATGGGTCAATTTTCGATTTAGTTAGTTTGTAAGGACCCCCACGCTCTTCGAGTAAATTTCGATTATCTCCCTTTACCCGCGTTTTTGTATTTTATATTGTAATTGAGTTATCTTTCTTTACACATATTAAGTATATGTTATAGAACTTACTGAAACTTTAGAAAACTTTATGATGTATTTTGAGTTGAAATAACTGTTCAGATTGAGTATAGATAAACGTTAAATTGAATGATATTTGGTATACATTGTTGACATTCTTTTTTACAATATCTGTATATAATTAAACTGAGTTTTGTCTGATTATTGTAGCCGGGCTCATGTATCGATGATCCTTCGGGCGAATAAAAACTATAACCAATATCTCAAGGTTTTTGATTCTTTATTTAGTCGAATCAATGATAAGAAAATCCCTATAACAATATAAATATCATGAGTATGGCTCAAAGAGGAATAACTCTAGCTTAATCGTAAATACTACAATAATTGCCATACGGAAAATCAATAAAATTAAATATACCAATAAGTACTATATGATCGCATGTACACGTATTCCACAAGAAGCTTGCAAAAATAAACTGATGTCTTATAAAGAACAGACATTTGTATATCTCTTATGACAAACATAACAGATTCTTTTATACTATATTTAGAGCTTGAAAAATACTCTAATTCCGAACATAAAAACAAAATAGCAAACTTGTGTTAAATAAGCAAACAAACAAAGCAAACAGAAATATTAATTAAAACATAAAAACAATATAGACCTTACCTCACATGTAGGTGTAAAGGTTACCCGCTGGGTTTAAATAACAGAACAAGGTCTTCACATCTTAAATCTGAATATAAAAATTAGGGTTTATAAGTCATGAGTTCTCATGACAAACTCATATCTCAAAAATACCTATCAAGCATATATATATATATAAAAAACTTCTATTTACTCTATGAATCATATTATTTATTTCAAAGTTAAAATAGTAACTCTCATATGCATTCTGAACTTGGTACTTCATATCTGGTTGATTTTTTTAATCTTTATACTGTTTTTAATAAAAGTTTAGATTTGTTTTACATAATAAAGTTTATTTCATGTTTATAGTTTTTTATGTGTTTTACTGTATATTACACATCCATACAGATCTCATACTGCAGGGTAATAAGTATTGGCAAAGACAATTAATAATGATTAGTATAAGAATAAAACTGACCTTCCAATGAAATATAAATCTCCAAGAATGTAGAATAGTATAAATAGTCCAAATGTCCAAAAAGTGTGAAAAATATAGAAATGGAAATTAAACAAATATGGCAACTGGAAATTAAACTGTAATATCTTCAAAAAGGTGAAATCAAAAAAAAAACTTGAAAAACAAGTTTTCCCACCAAAGTATATCACATGACCAAAACAACCAATAAAAGATCTGTGGCAGAGTTCAGTTTAATCTCAACTTATAATTTCATATTTTTGGCCTGTAATGCTCATTTACCTGCTATTTTTACGTATTTTTATTACATTTTGTCTTCTCCAAAACTCGCCCGTGTTTTTCGTAATTTCTACTGGTTCCGCAAGTAAATTAGCTACGTAAACCAGTTGGGTTTTGTTAAATTCAGTATTGTAAACCGAGTTTATCGGATCACTCGGACTTTTTCTTTAAATTATATGAGAGCAACTTACGTTACTTTGTAAAGCCTCTTTTTCATAGATGCTTTATTAGCTTTATTTTAATTGGCTTAAGTTTTGTTAAAGTATTTTTGATTGAGCTTACTATTTTTAGTAAATCAACAACTTTTGCCGTATATAAGCCAATGATTTTTTTCATTAAAGCGCTTTTTCCATTACAAAGAGCCATCTGCAGTCTTTACAGACTAGTCAAGGTAGGGTGCTTACTTACACACCTTTTTGCTTGTATTTTCATACAGCAACTGCTACTTAAAGATGGGGGCTCTTTCCTAACCATGTAAGGGGAGTTAATTATTTCTATTTTCTCGGAAACTGCTCTACCCGTCTGGTACTTTTACTTTGGCAATTTTTGATAAACTAATTAAAAAGCTCTAAAATGTAGGAATCAAGTTGATGGATTTTTAAATACAATCTAAGACTTAAATTTGCAAGCTTAAAGTAATTTGGAAACTTCTTTAAATCTGAAATAAAGCTAGCACAAATAGGTTTTACTCTAATCGTAATAAGCTGGAAAATGCCACATTAACTTTTCGTTTGGGACTTTGAAAATAATTGTTTTGCTTTAATAAGTAAATATTGTTTCTTAAAGCGGTGTAAATATACTGAAATAAATATGTAAAACTTTTTGTCTACTTTACTTACGTTAGCAGAGACTCAGGTCCTGTGAACGAACTTAATCTCAAAGGAGGTATTACTTGAAACATGTATACTTTGTGTCTAACCAAATGAGTCACATGGCAACATTTTTACTAAGCATCCGTCGATAAAAATACTATTTGGTATTGGTATATTCAAGGTCAAGGTTGTTTGAAATGGTTGTCCGGATGATTTTTCTCAATTGGTTGTAAGGTTCTTGGTAAACTTTTACAAGGTTATACAGCAACAGTTAAAATCAAGATCACTCTACATCATGTTAAACACTTCAGTAACCCCCTCCTGTTACATTTTTGGTGGCCATTGTGGGGACCTGTTTAAAAATATCTGCTAACTAGGGATTTTTGTTTTAAAAAGCATTGTTAATTTGTTTGCACCAAAATAAATAGTTGTTAGGAATGTATAAATATTTTCATAGCTAGGAAATAAAATTAGAGTTTTAATTATTTGTCAAAATGGCTGAAAAGATAAATTATGAGGATATACCTCAAGTTAAAAAGAAGTTTAATGAATTGTTTCATACTCTTAAAGGAAAAGTTGACCAAATAGAAGAATGCTTAAGATATGAACGTGAAAAATCAACTGGTTATGCACCAGACTCACTTGAAATTAGCCCGATAAAAGTTAAGAAAGGACATCGATATGATTTGCCACGCGAATCAACGAATATTAATAGTAAGACAAATGAAAACACGGATTTACGTATTCGTGGTAGTTACCGTCTATTTACAGACGAACAACAACTACTTAAAGGTACTAGTGAAAGAGTTGGCATTCCCAACACAGAAGCTAGCCTTCCCGTTCCGTGTATAAGAGATGACGCGAGAGAAGGTGCCGGTTTAAATACAAACCATATACCTGTCTCTGAAGTTTCTAGGGGATCAGCTGAAATGCTCAGCAGGGAACTTAGAACTTCTGTACCGTTTAAAGGCGAAACCAAACGTAGGCTTGATTTCAGCGCACCACCAAGCTATAAGGGAGCACCGCCAACATACAGAGCGAAGAATTCTCAATCTACAGACCGCGATACAAAGTTCAATTTGCCGCGTCCGAGTTTTAACAGAGACCGATCTAGTTTAAATACAAACAAGACAGTTCTCTGCAGGCCGTCTGAACACACAGCTGATAATACCAGCAGTAATGTCAGAGCCTATGATAATTTCACTCCACCGCGAAGACAAGTTCCTGTCAATGAATCGCGCCCAGTAACAAGACGTGAAAAAGAGCCTGATAAATTTGATGGCAGAAGCGTCGATTGGAGAGATTATGTCGTACATTTCGAACAAACCGCTCACTGGAACGGCTGGGACGAATACGAAATGGCACAACAATTAGGCATGAGCCTAAGAGGGTCCGCTCAAAAATTATTAGGCGACGCGAGCCATGAAGAGCTTAATAATTATTATCTTCTTAAAGAAATGTTAACCCGTCGGTTTGCACCAAGGGAGCGAACAACTGCTTATCGAGTAGAATTTAATACTCGCGGAAGAAATAAAAACGAAAGCTTATCAGATTTTGGTTACGCACTTAGACGATTAGTACGTTTAGCATACCCCGATCACGACAAAACAGAAGATTTAGCCATAGATCAATTTGTCAAAGGACTAGACAACTTTGAACTACAAAAACGTGTTCAATTTTCACATCCGAATTCTTTAGACGATGCAATTGCGATAGCAATAGAATATGAGGCCTTTGTCGGTTCTTCGCGTGACGTTCGTACATGTAAACCAAAAGAGCCGCAAATTGAACAAACGGTTAATGCGATTCGGAAAAGCGAAAAACCCGCTAAAGAAGAGAAACACAATGACGAATTGGCAAATCTAACTAAAACTTTAATGCAATGCTTTCAAGATTTAGAAGATAAAATACAGTCTTTTAGTAAGGCAATGCCTGAAATATGTTCAAGATGCTCAAGAGTTGGACATGATAGTTCAAAATGTTCCACCCCCACTTGTTATAAGTGTAATAAAATAGGACATTATGCAAAGCACTGCAGAAGTAGTAAAAAACAAAATTCAAATAAATCTGAGGTTAAACAAGATTTAAACAAAGAAGGGCTGAGTCAGGGGCCGAAATCTCAGTCCCAGAATTAGATAATAGGCCTACAGTAACTATAAATACAGTCATACATGAAGGAGTGTTTGCAAGATGCACTGTTAATAAAAAGAAATTAGATCTTCTTGTTGATTCTGGGTCGCCAGTTAGTTTCATTTCAAGAAAATATTTACAAAAACTAAGACTTGATCAAACTGTTCCTGGTTTAGATCCCTTTAATTTTAAATCTGCAGGAGGTGATAATATGAAAATGTATGGAAAAGTTAGGATTCCATTTATCATTCAAGGTGAAAGTTTTGAGCACTACTTCACAGTAACTGATTTATATGAACTTCAAGGAATTATAGGCCGAGATACTGTTCATTCTAGTAATATAGATATGAAAACTCCATGTATAACCATCCCTGGTAGACCCACTCTTATGTTACATAGAGGTGAAAGTAAAAGTTGTGGCTTAATTAGGCTTAAACAAAAACTTGTTTTACCCCCTAATTCTGAATCAGTTTTTCAAATCAATGTTCCTAAAGATATGAGAAAAGATGAAATGCTGATAGAGCCTAACCTCCAACTTGCTAATCACGGCATTGTTGTTTCACATGCCATTGTCAATGCAAAGGAGAATAAGGTTCTCATATCGGCTATAAACTGTAGGAACACTGAGATGACACTGAAAAGAAATAAAGTTGTTGGAAACATTCAACCTGTTAAAGAAGTCTCTGAACCCGTAAATTTTGAACAAAATGAAACAAAAGAGCTACCTGAACATCTTAAATGTTTATTAGATAAGGTTTCCCCAAAAGTCTCAGATCAAGAGAAAGATAAAATTAAAGATCTTGTCATTAAATATCAAGACATATTTTTAGAACCTGAAGGTAAACTAGGTAGAACAGACATTGTTAAACATACTATAGATACAGGAGATGCTAAACCTGTTAAAATTCCACCTCGTAGGGTACCAATTAAACAAAAAGAAATTATTGATAATGAAATAGATAAAATGTTAAAAGATGACATTATAGAACCAAGTGAAAGTCCTTGGTCAAGCCCAATTTTGCTTTGTTTAAAGAAAGATAATACGTGGAGGTTTTGTATAGATTACCGGAAAATCAACAGTTTAACTCGAAAAGATGCTTATCCTTTGCCCCGAATAGATTCATCACTTGACTCATTAGGTGGTAATAAGTGGTTTTCAACCATTGACCTAGCTTCTGGTTATTGGCAGTGTAGTGTAGATGAAAAGGATAGGCCCAAAACCGCTTTTAGTTGTCATAGAGGGTTATTTCAATTCAAAGTTATGCCTTTTGGCTTATGCAATGCCCCAAGTTGTTTTGAGAGATTAATGGACATTGTTTTAAGAGGTTATCAATGGGAAAGATGTCTATGCTATCTAGATGATGTAATCATATTTGGCCCAACATTTGACAAAGCTTTGGAAAATTTAGAATTCGTGTTTGAACGATTTAGGCAAGCCAACCTTAAGTTAAAAGCTAAAAAATGTTCTTTATTTCAACATGAAGTTTTGTTTCTTGGACATGTTGTATCAGAAGAAGGCATTTCCTGTGACCCCTCTAAAATTGAGGCAGTTCAAAATTGGCCAGTACCTACAAATGTAAATGAAGTAAGAAGTTTTCTAGGCTTAGCAGGGTATTATAGAAGGTTTATCCCAGATTTTTCAGAAACCGCTTCCACCCTCACTAATTTAACTAAAAAGGGAGTTAAGTTTAATTGGTCAAGTGAATGTCAGGAGGCTTTTGAGACTTTAAAACAGAAATTAGTATCTGCTCCAATTTTGAGTTATCCTTCAGAAGATGGTCTCATGATATTAGATACTGATGCTAGTGGTCATGGAATGGGTGCTGTTTTATCCCAAGTCATTGATGGTCAAGAAAAAGTTATTGCTTACGCAAGCAAAATGCTAAGTGACTCACAAAGAAAATATTGTACTACTTATAGGGAACTTTTAGCAGTAGTAACTTTTGTTAAACATTTCAGACACTATTTGCTAGGGCAAAAATTTAAGATTAGGACAGACCATGCTTCTCTTATATGGCTTAAAAACTTTAAAAACCCAGAAGGTATGGTAGCCAGATGGATCTCTGTTCTGAATACATACCAATATGTAATAGAACACCGTAGGGGGAGTCAGCATTTAAATGCAGATGCCCTTTCCAGGAAACCATATCGGCTGTGTAAAAGAGATAAATGCCCGCAGTGTATAGATAAAATAAAAGTTAACACAGAAAATATTTGTTCCTCAATAAGTCAGGATAAAACAGTTAATTCAGAATCTAAAAGTGTTCAGACAGATCAAACTCTATTTTTTGTTGAAATTTCTGAAAATTCTGAAGATGCAAGTCCAAACTGGTTGAATACTTGGACACATGAACAAATTAAGACTTGGCAAGAAAAAGATTCATGTTTAAAGAAAGTTATTGAACTTAAAAGTAAGTCCCAAAGTAAACCAAGTAAAGAAGAGGTGTCTGATTGCTCTTATGAAGTAAGAAATCTATGGAGTCTCTGGGAACTCTTAGAAATAAAAGATGAAGTCTTATATTTAAAACAGGATAGCCAATATGTGCTTATAGCTCCTAAAGAGTTAAGAGATGAAATTATGAAAAATTTTCATAATAATAGAATATCAGGTCATTTAGGTAGGGATAAAACCATCAGTTCAATTAAAAAACGTTTTTATTGGCCATGTATGACTTCAGACATTTCTGCTTGGGTTAAGAGCTGTTCAGCTTGTGCACAAGTCAAACCAGGTCCAGGATTAGGCAGATATCCACTTCAACAATCAAAAGTAGGGTTTCCTCTTGATAGAGTTGGTATTGACATCGTAGGTCCATGCCCTGTAACAAATGATGGAAATGAATATATTATAGTTTTATGTGACTATTTCACCAAGTGGTGTGAAGCTTATGCTGTCCCTAATCATAATGCTTTAACAGTCGCTGATAAACTCGTAACAGAATTTTTCTGTAGATTTGGTATGCCTAAACAATTACATTCTGATCAAGGAAGAGAATTTGAATCAGATTTGTTTCAAAATGTTTGCTTAAAGTTAGGAGTAGAAAAGACTAGGACAAATCCATATAGACCACAAAGCGATGGTTTAGTTGAAAGGTTTAATAAAACTCTACAAACTATGTTAAAATCTTTTGTAAATAAACAAAGGAATGATTGGGATGATCATTTGCCTTATCTTCTTATGGCATATAGGTCTAGTGAAAATAACAGTACAGGAGTTTCACCTTTCAAAATGATGTTTGGCAGGGAGATGTCTTTTCCCCTTGACTTAATAGCAGGAAATCCAAATTCAAATGAAATTGATTGCCCAATTGAATATGTTCAGTGGCTAAATCATACTCTTGAAGTAACATTTAACTTTGCTAGAGATAATCTTCAAAAAGCTGCTAAACGTCAGAAATTCAATTATGATAGGGGTATAAAACAGAGAACTTTTGAAATAAATGATTTCGTTTGGAGATGGTATCCTCCTACAGCAAATTTAAAGTTAGGTTTAGGTTGGATAGGGCCATATAAAATTATTAATAAACTTACAGATGTTACATATTCAATTCAGGAAAAACCAACTAGCAAGTCAATCAATGTACATGTTGATCATCTAAAACCGTATCTAGGGGTAGTTCCTCAAATCTGGTGTGGACAACAAACTTCTGCTGAAACAGAAATGGAAGTCCATGAGGCATCAGATTTGGAGGTAGATCCAATGGATATTGGTTACAATGAAACCAACATTGATGACGATAATGATAGTGATGTGCCAGATGTTACTGTGTCACCCCCTAAAACTCCCTCTCCCAGAAAGACCAGACGTGGTAGAGTAGTTAAAAAACCGATGAAATATTCCCCTTAATTTTTGTAAATATTGTAAATATTTTATGCGTTTTATTATATGTTGAAACTGTTTTTCTAAATTGGGGAATTAAATTTCAAAACTTTCACGGTTAAGAATGTTAAGCATGGTAAGGTAGTTCATGGTGTATTTTCCTAGATTGAAGGTATGTTTCCTTTATATTTAGTATAACTTTAAGGTGATTAGAACTAGAATTTGTTAATTTCAAGCAAGTCAATGAATGCTACAGGACAGTATAAATGTATCCTACTGAGCCATATACATAAGATAGAATCTTGTTTTACATTTTAAAGTATTGTTTCACATATACATGTAATTCAAGCCAAAGTTATTTATTAGCATATATTCGTGATGAGACCACTGTGATAGTATAGTACTATATGAGGTTTTTTTTTTTTAAGTCTACGCATGATCTTCTTTAGTCTGTGTAAAAGACAATCATTTGTTGATGATGGAAGTATTATGTGAATGCATTATCCTATTGACCCGTTAAAAGGGCTGTTATTTGAAAACATAAACATACAATTTGTGTAAAAATAACAGGATATGTAAAAAAAAAGTTGACATAAAGCTATTACTGAATAAACAGTTATATTGTATTTGTATTATTACAAGTCTTTAACATGTATAAATATGTACATGTATACAAACGCATCACACAAGCATAGGCTATAATGTTGCTTTGGCTTCTGGAAATAGAGTATAACAATATTTTATGATTTTGAAACTTGATATATTTTCATATGGCTCATACCTAATTTTTATTTTCCAGTATGGAAAGAGTAGAATTTCAGACTGGGTACGAGTGTCCTGTGGTCGGCTGTGACAGAGAACCATTCCAGTCTTACTTGCAATACATGCGGCACTGGAGGAGTCGTCATAAGCCTCAGATTAAGGTTTTCCCTTGCCCTGCCTGTCAGGAATTCGGAAAGAGTAAGAGCATCTTGAGGAAGCACTTAACTACTAAGCATGCTTTTGATGAGCTTCGTGCTGTTAGAACAGCAGCATCTACTAGTAGCAGGTGGATTACAAACACCAACTATCACAATCCCAAGGATGTTGTTCCACCTGTGAAGGAGAAAACAGTAACTACACAGGAATTTGAAGAGATTGTGGAGGTTGAAACATCAAAATCAAATGGAGAATACATTATTGAACTAGGTGAGGAGATACCGAGAGATGTCGATGTGGAGATGCGGGAGCATGAAAATGGAGAGTTTTACTTTGTTGCAGTCCCTAACAAGAACTTTGCATTGTGACTGTAATTGTTGATTTTGATTGTATATTTTTTTTATAATTTTTAAAACATGCTTTAAAACCAAATATATATACTTGGTTTTAAGGTGGGGGGAATGTGGCAGAGTTCAGTTTAATCTCAACTTATAATTTCATATTTTTGGCCTGTAATGCTCATTTACCTGCTATTTTTACGTATTTTTATTACATTTTGTCTTCTCCAAAACTCGCCCGTGTTTTTCGTAATTTCTACTGGTTCCGCAAGTAAATTAGCTACGTAAACCAGTTGGGTTTTGTTAAATTCAGTATTGTAAACCGAGTTTATCGGATCACTCGGACTTTTTCTTTAAATTATATGAGAGCAACTTACGTTACTTTGTAAAGCCTCTTTTTCATAGATGCTTTATTAGCTTTATTTTAATTGGCTTAAGTTTTGTTAAAGTATTTTTGATTGAGCTTACTATTTTTAGTAAATCAACAACTTTTGCCGTATATAAGCCAATGATTTTTTTCATTAAAGCGCTTTTTCCATTACAAAGAGCCATCTGCAGTCTTTACAGACTAGTCAAGGTAGGGTGCTTACTTACACACCTTTTTGCTTGTATTTTCATACAGCAACTGCTACTTAAAGATGGGGGCTCTTTCCTAACCATGTAAGGGGAGTTAATTATTTCTATTTTCTCGGAAACTGCTCTACCCGTCTGGTACTTTTACTTTGGCAATTTTTGATAAACTAATTAAAAAGCTCTAAAATGTAGGAATCAAGTTGATGGATTTTTAAATACAATCTAAGACTTAAATTTGCAAGCTTAAAGTAATTTGGAAACTTCTTTAAATCTGAAATAAAGCTAGCACAAATAGGTTTTACTCTAATCGTAATAAGCTGGAAAATGCCACATTAACTTTTCGTTTGGGACTTTGAAAATAATTGTTTTGCTTTAATAAGTAAATATTGTTTCTTAAAGCGGTGTAAATATACTGAAATAAATATGTAAAACTTTTTGTCTACTTTACTTACGTTAGCAGAGACTCAGGTCCTGTGAACGAACTTAATCTCAAAGGAGGTATTACTTGAAACATGTATACTTTGTGTCTAACCAAATGAGTCACATGGCAACATTTTTACTAAGCATCCGTCGATAAAAATACTATTTGGTATTGGTATATTCAAGGTCAAGGTTGTTTGAAATGGTTGTCCGGATGATTTTTCTCAATTGGTTGTAAGGTTCTTGGTAAACTTTTACAAGGTTATACAGCAACAGTTAAAATCAAGATCACTCTACATCATGTTAAACACTTCAGTAACCCCCTCCTGTTACAGATCAAAGGAAAATACCTGAACTAATTAACATACTACCTAGAAATCTCAGGTGCAAAATCAAAGTACCATCAGCACTGTGACATATGAGTACAAAAATAATAAAACATCTAAATTCAATAAATTTGCAAACATACTTTATTATAGCATATTAATAACCATAATAACAATCCAAAATATGAAAATACATAAAAATCACCCTACTACATTATTACATGAACATGTATGTACATTGTGTAGGTGTTAAACGATTTAGTGTTTTTGTGCTGTTTTTATTGTAACGTAATGCAACGACTCATATATTGATAAACAATGAAACGAGCAAAATAGCAAACAACGTCATAATGAACATGTAAACAACAACGAACGAATTGTCTTTGTGAATTTGTATTTGTCCTTTATTCATGTTGTACTTTTTCTTATAAATGTTCATTTGTATATTTTCAGTTCTTACGGTTTCTTACGGAATAAACTTATCATAACCTGTTGTTGAACATAATGACCAAGCCTGCTACACCCCCTATTGATAATCAATAACAAAGCACAAACTAACACACAGTAAAAATCAAAACGATAGAAGTTCAATTCAACAAGCGGGTATCTGAGACGAAAGGACAACAAGTAATTAAAGGGACGTAGAGATACTCTCTTAAGGACACTCGAAGTAACTGACAGCTAGCTAAGAAGCACCCATCGACTGATGTAAAAAACAATCTAGTATGTCGATTTTAAATCCAACACAACACGTCAAACAATTCATGATTTGATGATGTATCATCACACAAAACCACCACACTTGACCTCTTTAATGCTCAAAAATGACATAAGTATAAAAAGTATAAAAAAAGTATAGAAAGGCAATTAACATTTTAAAGTTGAAAGTACAATGTAAGTATAAAAATTATCTAAATCATATTTTTACCAAAGAAGACTAAATTCAAAGATTTTACTAAAATTTCCATTTCATAACCTTTATTCAATAAAGTTTTAAGGCAATTTTGCCTAAAGGATTGTTTTTGAACTTATTTGCTTTATAAACAACATTACCGTAGAAATCTGGATGGTATGTTCCCCTTACAATCAAAATTCGTCGTGTACAGTTAAATTTTCCAATAAGGTATAGATATTTATGATAAGGCTTAGTAAACGACTTCACTAATTTGTGGTAACGATATTTTTGTTCTTTTTTTTTTGTAATACACCGGTTCTTATCATTAAAATCAGACACACCACTGCAGATCCGAGCATACCTTACCAACTGTGAAAATATAAACTCCGTAAGACGGAGCAATTGATACATCTCCCTCTAGAAAAGGAAAATTAACAATAGGAAATGAAAAGTCATCCCGTTTATCAAATATTTTAGTGTATAATTTTCCATTGATTATTCTTTAATCTAGATCTAAAAATGGGCATCTATCACCGGTAAGGTTAGATTTCCTTCGGATAAATTTCCGTAATAAAATTAGAAAATGTGGGATTGCTTAGTGAAAGAATGTCGTTTAAATATCTGTATGTATGATTAAAACTTTCAATGATATGTTGTCTGTTTGGGTCTTTTTAAAGTTTCGCCATTAATTGGGATTCATAACAATACAAGAAAAGGTCAGCAATAAGTGATCACAATTAGTTCCCATAGGGATACCAATGACTTGGCGATAAATTGTTAAAAACGAATATAAATGTTGTCCAAAAGATAATTTAGAGCAGTTATCATTTCTGCATCAGTCCAATTGACGTAACCTTTATGAGTCTCGTTGCTAAAAACGATTTATTAAATAATTTAGAAACTTTAGAGCAGATATACTAGTAGTCACTTTTAGATTTATCGAAACACCATTTAACCAGATATTCAAATTGTTTTTTAATAAGATAGTGAGGAAGGTTAGTGTACAAAGTAGAAAAATCGTAGCTATCAACTGTATGGTAAAGTACCTTCAAAAGCGCGAAGTTTGTCTAAAACATCGAGCGAATTTTTCACACTCCAAAAATGATTTATACCACTGTTTTCAAATACCTTTTCGCAGTATCGAATAATAAATTCTTTCATAGTAATCAAAGCAAGTGATAGGACTTTAGAAATATAAGTGAGAGAACACTTACTTGAAGAGATTTATATGAATTTTTGTGTAATTTAGGGATCCAGTACATTGTAGGAAGTTTATTGTATGTAGGAGCGGCTCGTAGTGATGTGGTATTTAAAATATTTTGAAGGCTACATGTACATGCGTGTATCCGGAGCCCACAAGCTACATGTAAAAGGGTGTATTCGGATCCGCTGCCAAATAATTAAGAGACAAAGAGGTACAAAGGGGCCCGGTTGGATGTCAAAGGTCCGAAAGGCCAAAAAAAAAACAAAAAAAAAACGAAAACGACTATAAACACAAACAAAAACAACACGAAGAAACACAAAGCATAAAAAACAACTGAATATACCAATTAATTGCGCGAAGTCAAGTCTTAACGATCGCCAGTGAACTTGCGAATGAGCGATTCCGGCTTGCTTTAGCCATGGATTAGTTTTCTTATTTCCAGCTTTAATTTAGCACACCCGTCACCCTAACATATGTTAGCAACGTATTCAGCATGCAAAGTATAAGATGAAGCTTGATCTCAATGAGCGCCCGGTGCAGATATGATTTCAATTTAAAACATTAAGATTTATAATTGGTGAACCAAAATAAAAACACACACACAAAAAAGAATACGATATAGCAGAAAATATCATAAATGTCCAGCTCAAGCACAAAAAAGACCCCTTCATATATAACATCAATGGACTCGAGAAAATATTGAATTCTCATGTACTGTTTTGTGTGTCTGTGTGTTGGTGTTTAGTGCCCTTTTCGAGTCACCTGGACCATACAGTTTCAATGACCCACGATGGAAATAACGGAACACCCAAAAGAAACCACTTGTATGGGGTAGGAAACTGACAAACGAACATGCATTGTATCAGAAAGTCCCGTTTTATTATATCAAACAACCTGAGGTCGTATTGTCGATATAGTGATTTAAACCGGTGCCCTAGACCTGGCCATCGACCACCAGACTGCACTAAGCGCTGCACTATTTTTGCGAATAGACAAGTAAGGAATTTAACTTAAATAAAAACAAGTCCTACAAAAATGTTTACGACTCTCAGAAAAAAACAGAGTTGTTGAAGCGTGAAAATAGGTTCAGGGTCACAGAGCATGGTTTGATTTGCGTAAACCACAACCCCAACTATCTTTATAAGAATTATTAGATGTCTAGGTTTTATACTTTTTATGTAATTCATTATAAACAAAAGTCTTAACGTCAAAAGTTTTAATAAGTCTAAAAAAGAAAGAATTTCATTTAAGGGTCGTTTAAGCGTAAAAATGGATCATGGTCACATGGCATAGTGCCAGTCGCGTAGACTACATCCCCAGCTGTCTGTTTACCAAATATCAGATGTCTAGGCATGTAGATACTTTTCATGTTACATATTTTCCACAAAAGTATTACAAAAAATTTACGCCGTCGCCGTCGCCGCCATCGGAAAGTAATACCTATGTGGCTCGCCTTTTGCGACTTTCGTTGCAGGCTAAAGCCGCTAAGCGTAAAACAACCACAACACAAATGTATACGTACTCTTTAAACGGAATGAATATGAAAAAATACATTTTGTACGTATTTAACCAGTAAACAATAGGATAAAGCTAGTCATACAAAATATAAGACCACTATCTTTTTTACTTGCAAGTTAGAAAACCGTGATGTCTTTGAGTGGGGGTTTACTCAGAAGTCATGACAAAATTACCATAGAAGGGTATATTTATTTAGTAAACACTAGTTTCAGAACTCAACTGAACATTTGTAAATTAGCTAGCATTCGCTAACAAAGATAAACATTTTCTGACTTCCGAGTTATCAGTGCCAACGGTACTTTGATTTAACATTTTAACCGGCAATTTCTGAATTAGGAACAATGGAAATGGAACGGATTGTTGTACTGATTCAAAAATTACTGTTTTGATTTAAAACTTTAAAGAACTATGTGGAAAATTAGACAATTTAGTCTTTATGTTTGCGATTTACCGTCCAGTGTTACAGAATTTGAATTATATAACCTTTTTACACAGGCTGGACCTTTTTTAAGCATCTGAATCCACAGGCATTCGTTTCATATAAAAAAAAATAAAATCCCTATACTCCCCTACTTGGTAGGGGAGTATAGGGATTTTATTTTTTTTTTATATGAAACGAATGCCTGTGTCTGAATCTGTAAAGACAAAGCTACTGGAAAATTTTTAGGATTAAAAGAATCTAACACCGGTGTTAGGGCAAGATAAGGAAATCTCCGACACCCCGAGGGTAAGATTTCAAGTCTGCAACGAGGCTCTGCCGAGTTGCAGATGTAAAGAAATCTTACCCAATGGTTATCATCGGTGTTTGATTATTTTTCTCACTTAACCCGTAAATTGTACAACGTAGATTTGTTTACAAAACATAGCGTGTAAATGAATATTCAGCACGTAATGCAATAACCTATTTAGATGGTATTCAGTGGCATGACAGAAAGCTCCCCGTTTCATTTTTCAAAAGTCAGCAGGAAAGGTCTATGTACAAAGTAAAAGATGAAACTGCGTTCACTTCTTTAACAGTTAAGCAACATTATATTCTTGATGAACCATTGCTAGACATCGATGTCAAAGTTATGCAGCCTACTGTTTTAGACAAAAATATTATGGGAAATGATAGCCTTTCCCTGAGATCTGTATTTACAAGTCTTAATTTGAAAAATGAACAAAGTTTTTCCAGATATGAAATTGGGAAATGACTGCTTTCCCATGAATTGCTTACAGTTTTTGTTCCTCTTGTATATACGAACAATGTTGAAGATATATTAACTTCGCCAAATTTTGATTTGACCCCTAGCTTGTTTACAGCCTGAACATGTAAGATGGGTGAAAGGAAACTTGTAACAAAGTCAATATGGATGTTGTAAATATGTTTTCAAATTTATTGTATTTGAATACTAGTATTATATTAATGCGCTCACTTTTGTCATGTTTATTTTGATTTTGATTCTAGATTTAAATTGTAATATTATTTGAAAATTTTTTTTTTGCTGTACTTTGTCACACAGTCGTTATGTGGTAATATATGCATTAGGTAGAAATTAGTGGTTGTAGCCTGTCGGACGTTGTGAATTTGAGATAGATGAAGTTCTGACATTATGATTCTATGACCTGGTTTTCAGCAGACTTCACAATGGGTGTTTACTGTAAAAAATTATATCTTTCAGAAAATACTCCTCTTAAATCTGAAGAGCCGATGGTCTCTGCTGGTCATCATTGTAGGAAGTAAACAGTCGCTTGGATGAGTCATGGATAACGGATAAAAAGACCATTGGAATAAAATGGGATTTTATTATTTGTCGGCCTGGATGTAATATTGTATGTTTGTTTGGTCATTTTATCAGTTATATGTTTTTGTTTTATTTTTATGAAAACCCGGAATTGTATCCGTCTTCGGACGGAAGTTTATAAATACTTGTACATAGGCCTTGTACATAAAAAATATGATATGGACGTTGAAACGTGTTCTCTTAATGATTAAAAACTAGTCTTCCCCCAGAAACAAGCCCTACCCTGTGGCAGTTGTATGACATAAATAACATCTTCTTCCTAGTAAGGCCATACTCTCCCTTTCTCTTCCCCACTTATCTTCACTTGTCTTTTCGGCTACATTCTCTTTTTACACATTTTGGATTACCACGTTCCTTCAAGGCATAGACCTGTTTGTTGCAAATCTAAGGTCTATGTTCAAGGTTAATTCTTCTCCTTCTCTTATTTGTCATTATCTTTATTGTTCTTGTCAGCGTAATTCATCAAAGTCAATCCTGCTTCCGCCACTCTTCGCTGACACCATCCTCTTCCTTAACTAGATCCTCCTTTTCCTTAGCTTAGTCCTATTCTACTTCTTCTTTTATTTTTTGCTTTTATATTACTAGACGATGCATCAACAGGTGGTGGTTTGCGTTAAAAACTAGTTTAACCCCGCCACATTTTTAATGTGCCTGTCCTTAGCCAGGAATCTTTATCAAAGCTTATGTTCTTATTTTAATAGTGGAATTTATGTAAATTGTTTTTTGTCAAAAAGAATCATATGTAGTTTATTTTCAATCAAGGGCCAATTGAAAAACAGCGACCAGCGACGACTTGTCACATTGAAGGCTGCTGGCTGTTTTCCATTTTGGTTTTTTCATAGATATAATATAGTATATTATATATATGGTCTTTTAAAACGTTTATATTGTAGGTTGTGTCGCATACACATCAGTCATCACATTTTCTTCTTTTGTTATAAAAAGATAAAAAGAGGTGGATTAATGATAAATAGTGACATCTTAAAAATGGATACCAAATTTGGGGAACCGGATTTGTCTTTGAAATGCATCGTCACATTTTTACAAGAGTAGCCACTGTCCATTAAAAAATCCCATATGAAACATATGGGATTTTTTAATGGACAGTGGCTACTCTTGTAATTATTGTTCCCCGTAATTATTTTCCCCCGAAAACTAGTCTCGAACCCAAACTCATACTACCAAGGTAGTGAGTCTGGGAAAACACCTATTGATTTCTCGTAACCACTAGGTGGCGATCGTTATACCTTTTAACCTTTACTGACGTGTTTAGCATACAAGATTCATTTCAATCTGAAATGAACCAACTTTAAAAACTCAACGTTTCATTGGTCTTCCGTGGTTTTTGACAACTGGTTCTGCAAAATCGAGAATCGGATTGGTCAAACGTGTATGGTTCTGTAATCAAGAATGTCCCAATCTTTAACTCCAATAAACATAAACAATTTCCAAAACCAGGTAGACGCCCGTGAGTACAATTTAACGATAAAACGAATTTTTTTATTGTTTACAAAACCAACTTGTGTTAAAAAATGTAAAATATGATGTCTTATTATAAAATAAGAAATGATATGTTATAAGAGAACAACTCACATCAATTCGAGAAGTTATCTCGCTATTGTATTTGCATAAATTCATTGAACCATAGGCACGGAATTCTGAACATACGGTTGAGTGATTTTCGTCAAACACTATGATAAAGCCTGAAAGTACTCCGAACGTACACATTACAAAATAGGTAATGGGACTGTTCCAGACTCTTATCATCTATTGATAAGCGTCTGGGTGATCGAGACTACCCGAAAACTTGAAAAAAAAACAGAGTTTGGAAACCAGTTTACCAGTTGAAATAATGGCCGAAAACTATCCTAAACTAATCCAAAACACTTGGATTTAAGATCTGATTTGGCTTTCCGATCTTGGACAATTTTCACAAAAGTAAGTTTTTTAGATAGCTTAAACCAATTTCTTCTGGGTTATCTATTATTCACATGAATAGCATGTAAAGAAACACGAAAATCAAGAATCTCCTGAGGTGTGCTATTGAAAATATCAAATTTGATTACGCAAGGTAAGTGCGTATTCAAGTTTTTGTGAAAAAACTTTATTAAACTTAAATCTTTTGGGTGATCATGATATTTTTTACATATTTAGAACCTATTGACATTCCTTGGTCCCATCATATGCCTAAAAACTTGAAATTAATGACTTTGCAACACATTTCTAATACTTGGGAATTCCATATTGATATGTAAATGATTTGCCCATTTACTCAAGTTAGATCTATTGTATATGAATATGCAGTATTTAATAAGAATGTAGTTCCAATGCTTATCTTTCATTCCCAAAAACCTCCAGGTAAAATCTACTTAAAAAATGGGGTGTAAATTTTGTACTGGGCTTAATCATGTTAATTGCCCTGTTCATGTATTTTTCGTCTTAGCACTTAAAGCCATATATATATTTGTACATGTATTACATGGATATCATACAGACTAAGAGAACTGTTTAGCTAGATTATGATAATTACAGGACTGGATTTGAATCAGTATGCTTGGGCAAATTGCAAAATGAAAACAGCCCACTGCATGGTCTCTTTGGAGGCTGCTGGTTCTTTTTTTATTGTGGTTTTTAATATGAGGCAGGTTAAACCTGTGATGCTCCCGAAGTAAAAATTCATCATTTTTTGTGTTAAACTAGCTTTTTTGTGGGTCATGCGTGCAGTTAATGACGTCTAAAATTTTTAGAGAAAAAAAGCGTTAAAAAGACCCATAAAGTTCGGGAAAACAAGCGTGCTAAAACCAGACGTTGAAAGAAAATATAGCTCATAGTACAACTAACATATGATATTGACATTTTTACCATTATCGCTCCCTTTCGGAGCATATAAATTTACATTTGTTTATGCTGGCTGTGTTGTCTACACTTATTGAAAATCCCATTATGCAATACCATGTGTCAAATCCTGTATCATTTTCTAAGCCAAGATGTACATATGTACATGTACTGGTATATATATTCTTTTCCACAGTCCGTTGGTCCCATGGTACATTACTAGAATCAACACCCTTCCTACATATGGTAGGGGATTAAGTATATAATTTATGTACTGTATATTGGTACATTGATATTTTAATACCATATCTAAGTACATGAAACTTCCGTTGAAATTAAATTGGAGGTGTGAAAGCAAAGAATGGCCCAGCAACTTGTGTCTTTTTTCCCCATAAAGTCTGATCTACATTTCACATTGTGTGCATGTATTTGTTTATTTATTTTATGGTTATAAATTGATTATTGTCAAATTCTAGTCAAACACAATTAAAAATGCTGACATTAAACACCACGATAGTCAATTAAGTGTTAGTTAAAAACATTGTGAACCATGTTTCAGTGAAAAAGAGGGTCTGATTTGGTTACAAAATACACAAGTACTGTTCATGTACAAATACATGATCCTTCAAAAATTTTGCATGAAGTTATTGATAAATACATGCGTGTACTGTACATCTACATGTCTACAAAATGTATGTAATGATGTATCAACCATTTGATATACAAATATATTCTTTTCCTTTTTCAGATCAGAAGCTTGTCTCAATAAACATGTTTTAACTAGGGTACTTGAGATCTTACATTATTCTGGAGATTGTAAAAGAGGTTAGTACATTCAAGTGTATTTGTAAGTATTCAACATTACAGAAATAAGAACACTACAAAAGAAAGTGTATGATACACACTATTCAGAAGAATTGCGTGCACATACATGCACATGTTAATGTAAGTGCAAACTTCATAACTCTTCACCAAAATATTCAATATACAATACTGGCATGTTTACCTGGTTACAAATCAGTCAGGGGCATTACTTAAATGAGTGATTTTTAAAAATGTATTACACATGTATATTTTCATTTTAATTGAGGGGTGATACCTCTATTGAATTATTTTTAAAATGTTTACATTTTCCTTTTTTGTTTTTTAGGTTTTGGTGTGTAAAGAAAATTAAAGATTTCCAATCAGTTATCTATATCACTTGCAAGAACAGTACTTCTACAGACTATATTGAAAAAATATTATTCAAGCATTGCAAGAAAAATAAAACATGCCAAGTTTATCAATCAGGATGTTGATAGTGCCCATGATGGCACCAAGTGCATGTATCACTTATATATAAATAAAACTTTATAAATTACTGGTATTATAAGCTCACCTGACGCAGTGTCTATTCATAAAGATCCTTTTCTTGGAAACCACTAAAAGGAATTGCTTTTAAAATTTTGTACACTTGCTCTGAAGGATGTCCTCTACAAAATAAAATGTATGCATGCTAAACAACCAACATGGCGACTGTTGGATAGCAACCTTCCTTCCTCGGCATCAAAAGCTCTACAAATCTTCCTATTGAGTCAGATTTGTTAGACAACTCTTTATATATGCTATTTTTCCTTAATCATGAAAAACAATCACTTTTTACATCTTAATAATTAGCTTTCCTGGCCATGCAGGCTTATGCCATCACTGCATCATTATCGTTGTCTCTAAATAATTCAAAAATCTTCTTCTCTGATACCACTAAACTAAATTGATTAAAACTTTGCAGAAATGACATGTTAGCAACAAACGATCCTCATTTTGAAAAGGTTAAATAAAAATCATGGCTGTGGTTACTAAAAATGGAACATAGGGTAAAATCACCTAAAATGACATATACTAGTAGCTCATCAACTAGAATAGAAAGGAAGAGCTTAGGCTCTTCAGAATCAAAAGCTCAACAAAAGTTTTCAAAGAGTCCAAGTTGTCAGATGACCCCTTACAGGGGTTATAATCCTTAATAGGTCAGAAATAGCTTAACATTTTTAGCTCACCTGGCCAAAGGCCATATGAGCTTATGCCATCACTATGCATCCGTTGCCGTCCCTTGTCGTCTGTAAACAATTTCAAAAATATTCTTCTGATGAACCAATTTGACTGAAAATTGTTTGGAATGATATATGACATGTTGGCCACAAAATATCCTCATTTTAAATTGATCAGATTAAAAAACATGGCTGCAGTTGCTAAAACAAGAACAGGGGGTAAAAGAGCAGTTTTTTGCAAATTTTTGGTGACAGATATAAAAATTCTGGAACTAATAGAAATGATCAGCACGTCAAGATCTACCCACTCCGAAATTTTGAATTAATTCCAACAAACCGTGTGGGAGTTATTGCCCCTTTTTCTTAATTTTTTCTGCTTTTTGCACTTATATTTCGTATATAAGATATTTAAGTTATTTCAATTGCATATTGTTCAGCTAATTAAGCTCTAAAAAATTATCCATTATGTTGAAATTGTCAGCTGACCCCTTATATGTCTCTTAAACGCCAAAAATAATGCTTTAAGCCTAATAGATTTTGAACTATAGAAGACCGAGAAACGGTTTTGCTTGCATTAAAAATGTTCATCTATTGAGATCTACAAAACTGTCCTTTAGGTAGAAAATTTTAAATGACTCCTAAAAGGGGTTATGGTTACGTAGCAGATGAAGAAAAGGTTTTGTTTACTTCAATGTTTAGCTACACTGTGACGTAATTGAGCTCTTCCAAAGTCTCCATAGGGTCGAAGTTGTTCAAGATTTTTAGTTTTTCTATCCTCATGATCCTAATATAACTAGTTTCTTAAATGGTGCTTACCAGGCGCATGTAGTCTATGTTGCGCTTTTGCATTAGAGGTAAGGGATTCAGGCTCCTAGAAGTCTCTAGTTTAATACGTCAATGAAGTTTCATAACATTTAAGTTATGAGGCAAACATTAGGGATGAAAAGTCAAAAGTCTAAATACCTAGTTTTTTCTAGACGGGGGCCTTGGTCCAGAGCTTGATTTCATGTCAAGTGACTGGCAAAATAGAAACGATAATTGAAGAACTATGGACACCTTCATATTTTAAGTAACTATATATAAGTTTTAGGTTAAATAGACTTTGCTTGGTTATGCATCATCCTCATCATTTCAGTTTTACGATTTTCAGCTGGACGACATACCAATGTAAGAGTTCAAGTTGTATATATTTTCTAGTTTATAAATTTAATAATGTTATCTAACATTAACAAGGAATTTTATTCCAATGGTGCCTTTAGGTGAGACGTATTTTAGTTAACTGTCGAGAAGCAAAAATTGGAGCACTCGAGTGTCCAAAGTCCGAAAGGGCAACGACAAAGCCGGTAAACACGAACAAGAACAACACAAAACACAAAATCTACCGAACAGAAGTCAAAAATGGCCGGATTTCGTTAGATAAGAAGAAGGTGAGGAACATACCTGAAATCGTATCCCACGTTATGGGACCCCACCCTGATGCTGTATACCAAATATCAAGTGGCTGTGATTAGTAGTTGCTGAGAAAACTGTTACGAAAATTCCTTCCCCGCCCGCCCGACATTCACCATTTTATAACTCGGATTTTTCACTCCGTGAAATCCGGCCAACAAGAGTGAACTGAGGTGCTCAGGAGTTATTGATCCTGTTTGCTATAACTCCTATTCATCATTTTCTACAAATTTTAATATTGCTTTAACAAAGGTTAATAGGAACAAATATAATGCATTTTGTACATCCATTTTGCAGATTTCTATTTTTTTTGTTTTCACGAATATTGTTTCATTTGCATTTATTCAAAGGCATAGAGTGGGCGGCATTTTTTTAAAGTCATTATAAATGACCAAAATTCAAGCCCCTGTGATTAGAACCTGGACAGCTTCTCCTCTTTGCTTATTTTGTTAAATATTCAGATACCGGTATACGAGACTTGGGAAAATGAATTGTCATTTCCTGTATATTTTTTAACCTGGGTGGGCTACTATCTATGATTTAGGGTATATCTTTGCCGTTGGCCTGTTCTGGACCGGACCCTTTTATAGCCTAAGAACCTCGAAAAACACCCTGTTAATCCAGGAAACGAATGTCATACCCTGTTCTGACAACATCAAAATTGCATTGATTTATTTACCCTGTCCCATAGTGTTGCAAGGGTGTAAAACATCACCTCACTCACCCACCTGTATATTGGATTTGCTGTTTTTTCTTTTTATAATCCAATTCAATCCTGACCAAGTTCTAAAGCAGCTATAACCCATGTCGTGCATATCCAGTGGGTTGACTTTTAAAATTCTAGAGTTTACATCATTATATTATGTAAGAGACTGGCCATTTGACTCTAAGGGGCTTCAGAGCGTTTTTTGGCTCTAGTCAAGATTTTTTTTCTCCAAAATATCTTTTTTTAAAATAAGGCGTCACCACAAGATATTTTTTATCATTATATGCGTTATTTTGTACGACGGAAATCCTTCTCCAAAATATTTCTTCAGCTCTGCTGCCAAAATATTTTTATTTTCATAGCAAATTCAAAATATTTTAGGGAAAAATACAAGGCCCCCATCAAGTTAAAATTTCGGTCTCTAATAGCATTGTACATAATGACCAAACGTGGATAATAATTTCACAGTATAAAAGACAAGTAGACAAAACAGATAGTCACATTATAAAAGAGAATGCATACGAAAAAGCCCCCGACTTTGTACTTTGATACCAATATAAAAGGTTTTTGCCACTAACGTATCTTGCCCTTTTGAACCACATGCGCTAGTTATATTAAACTACATGTTTAACTTGAATGCAAGACATTTTTCTTACGGAAACCCATTGACTTCTGAAAAGGAGTTTGGTCCTTTTCACTCTCCAGTGATTCTCTACATATTGAACATTGAAGGGCCCACCGAAAATCGGCTATCTGCTTCTTTATTAATTGACCACAACTTTAATACTTTTTTTACTATTTAGTTTTATTAAATAATAACAGTTCTGTCCGTTTTGTCCTATTAATTATGACTGTTACAGTTGGCATCTTGGAAATATACCTGTTAAAAGAGGTGATAACAAACAAATGTTTTAAACAGTGCATTTAAAATAAACATCATCATTACTCATAAACATATAGAAAGTGCATTTTTGTTTAATATTAATAATGATCATTTTATCAAATACATCCATGTATGTTGAATTATTAGGCTCTACACTAAGCATGCAGATCAGTGCAAGTTACAAATATTGTCATTGCAATACTTTAAAGTCTTTATATAATAAGAAAATAGAATCGAAGACTTTTAGGTACATGTATATCATGTATATTAAATACATGTTTATATGCCATTTTGATACTTCGTGTGAATATAATAGTGTAACTGTTAACTGAATATCTGTTGATGTCCTACCCTGATGTCGCTAGCTGTCTGCTTGTGTATGTATGAAGTTTAATAAAACTGCATGCAATAATGGTACCTTAAAGTAAATCACATGCACACAGATAAATAAATTAAAATAATTGAATAAATAACTTTAATTTTGAGTTGACATGTATACTTAATCAGAAACATAAGCACTAATGTGCATTTAACCTACAAAAGTACATTGAAATGCAATACACTAATTATATGCGAGCGAAGCGAAGCTCACTATTGTAGAGAGTCTGCCAAATTGCACGAGACTCAAAATACGATGGTTGAAATTAAATTCTGTCACCGGAAACATTCGATTTTCGGAAGTATTCGAAAATGTCTGCGCGTGCTGAAAAATTGCGGGAAATAGTAATACATCGTCCCAAATTATCTCGCCCCAGGCATTATTCGAATTTTTTAATGGAATCATCTACGCGAGCTTTTGAGGCAATGTCGTTCTCATATTAGCTACCCAATTTGTTTCTGGACATTAAAAAATCGTCAAACAGTTCGAGCAGACCATCATTTGTGTATGTGTTTAGTATTTGTTTTAACTGTGTATGTTTTCCCTCAATCACTGCGCCGACATAGTCAATAAAATACCAAAACATAACCTCAAAAGAAAAGGTCAAACGACCTCATTAGCATAGATTTAAATATTTTTTACCTGGGAATATCCCCCAAAGTACGTCATAACTTTCTTTAATCTTTTCTTTTATTTTGATGGAAAAGCTGTAATGATTCCGAATGGATTTGTACAGCATGCTGAATTGTTTCCTTCCCCCTTACTATATATCCCCTGAAAAAAAGAAGAGCAAAAAGTGTGTTGCATTTTTTTGGCACATCTATTGAATATGAATCCTTAATCTTGGTAATTAAAACCACACATAATGTATTGCTATAACAGTATTAATTCGAATGTCGAAAGTTTGAAAATCAATTGACGTAAAACTCAATGACAAGAACAACGAACAAGCACAGAAGTATATTTACAAGCCCCGAAGAAATAATTAAAAAAAAAACATTAGAAAATAAAGAAAAACTAATTTTATAGTTATTTTTCTAACTGCCCACGCTCCTCTGCCATTATTTCTACAACATAATGAATTAGTGTTGCTGACCTGGCGTAGGTTGTGATTCACTCTTTGGGTTTGTACCAGAGTCAATTCTTTGGACATATACATGAGGGGGGTAGGAGGGGGTCAGATCCCGGAATCCCAAACTAATTTTTACAAAATCCTGTCATCCTGATTTAAGAATGAGAAAATCCTGAAGCCTGGTAAAGTTAATATAATTTTATCCCCGAATCCCGAACTTAAATTGTCCAAATCCCGGAATCCTGAGCTTAAATATGGCCAAACCCGGTGTTCCGAAAAAGATCCTACCCCCCTATACATGTACTAAAACTAGGGTACCTCGAATTATCGAAAACCTAGGTATTTACAAAAAACCATAAAGGATTTACCGAAAACCAGATAAATATGTCCGAAAACCTATCTGAAATGGTATACTTTTGTAAAACAATCTTCAGATATAATATTGGCTTTAATGTGAATGAAACAAAAATATGTACTAACAAAAATGAAGTGACAAAATGCAAAGACACCATTAAAAAGAAAGTTTTGCATTACTATGAAAACATGTTTACTTCTATGATAACAGAGTTAAAAGAAGAAAACAAAATTTTTCTTTACAAAATTATTAAAAATAATGAATTTGAGTGTGAAAAATATCTTCATCACCCAAATAAATTTAAAAGACAACTTATTGCAAAGTTTCGTATGAGTGATCATACTCTTATGATAGAACTTGGAAGATATCAAAATATTCCTCGTTCTCTCAGAATATGCAAACTTTGTAATGAAATTGACGATGAAATGCATTTCTTCTTCACCTGTAAATATAATGAAAATATACGAAGTAATTTTTATTTAAACTTTAATAACCATGATGAAAATTTTGAAAGTTTGAATAATTTTGATAAAATAAATGTCATCTTAAACCCATCAACACCAACCCAAATTAAGGCTGTATCGTCTTTTATAGAACAGTCATTAGAACTGAGGAAGGAAGACCCTGGTCAGTCTTAGTTTTCTAAATTGTTATTATGTCTTTATATATGTTTATATGTTATGTGATCTGTTATTGTATCGCCATGACATGTAGTCTTGTGTTGCGTTAATAAAGTTATTATTATTAAAATGTTATTTCTGTATGACTGATTTATTTATAAAACCTACCTGCTTTTGTTCCATGTTTTTTTTTTAAAGAAAACAAAATATTGGCTGAATAAGTTGTTCCTCTTATGTTGTTGAAGAAAGGTGTAAATAAATCAATTTGGTTATATAGGCTAATTATATTTTGTAGCATTTTATATGAAAATTTATTATACATGTATGATTAAACCAATACTTACTGCAGCCAAGATAAAATATTTTGCAAGTCACAAGCCTTGAGAAATGCAGATTGGCCACCCATTATAATTTGTACGATTCATGAGTAGTGCAGTAAAAAGAAATCTATTTTATATTAATCTAAAAAGACACTGATAAACAAAATAGGTTCCAATAGACTAATAACTCATTTTTTAATCATTATAGCACACTTGAACCATGTTTTATTGTGGTTTTCGGATAATTAATACTGGTTTTTAGTAAATCGTTCTGGTTTTCGATAATTCACCTGGTTTTCGGTAATTGTGCTCCCCCAAAAACTATCAGTTGTAGGGGTTGCATACAAAACTATGAGTCAGTTATGGACAACACAATATTCTTTAAGGAAATTAAGCCCTCACTCAAGACAAATCCTCCTTATATTACATGTATTCTGAAGCACTGGTGCAAGTCTTTACTACATCTATCTGAGCCTTGTCTATACTTTATATTTCTAAAAGGCCACTGTTTCAGCCTTGTCTTTAATCAACATTTCAGGGCCACTGCTTGAACCCTGTTCTACTGAATATGTCTTAAAGGCCAATGCTTTTGTTGCCTTATCTCTATTAATTCCTATTTCAGGAATTCTTTCTCCCTCTCTAAAAAAAAAAATACTTATATATCATGATCTACCTTTCCTTTGGACCAAGGCTTTTATTCTGGCTTTCTTTATCACGCTAATACTGAACTCAGATACTAAATGATAAAATCAAGACTAACTAGTTTCTGACTGATGGGTTTTTATAGTTGCGGCTATAGGCTAAAGAGCCTCTGCAGCCACTTTTTAGACTCCCTATGTTGATTCCATGACACACCATTGCCAGTGTTAGCTACTCCAGAGTATCCTTTGTTATTGCTGGAGCAGGGCTGGTCTTCCACCACAGAGAGGTACTGGTCGGAATTCTGGAAGACTACTAGTTTCTCACAATGCTTTTGCTTTTATACCCCAGTTTGGACTATATTACCGTGATTACTATCACAACTTGTTTTACCCTGGATGATTCCAAAAGTCTACATCTTCCATGTGTTTACTTAAGATTATGCTTTCAAGCTTCTGGATGATCAAAGGCTATAATTAGACCCTACCTACATCATGGCTACATGTATAATATGATGTATATGAGTTTTAAAATAAGTAAGGAAATTTCTTGAAAATGAAAGTACAATTAATATCTTAGCAAAAAGGGTATAAAACATCATCCTTTATCACATGTATATCCTATTTAAAGCCTGACAAGAGCAATTAATTCCTGACAATTTTATTCAATAAAACCTGTAAAAACCTATGAACAATTAATATTTTAACCTATCCAAACAGATCTATCCATATATCAATGTTCATGATGTATGTGAAATGGGAATGAAAACAAAGGGGAGTGAAGCAGTACAAAAAGGGTAAGAAATGCAGATTCATCATACTAGAAAGATGGTATTTTCTTTCCAGTAGAAGTAAAAATGAAAACATTTTCTCGGGTTGAAGTAGCAGTGAACCTACATGTAGTCCAAATTATTATGCAGCCTTGGACATGTTGGAAGTCTTTTATGCGAATGGCAAAAACCCCATGAAGAGGTCTAAATAACAGTAAACCAGGAACCATGAGTGTATTGCATTCCTCTTGACTTTTAGTGGACTTGTCCAATTATAAGAGACAAAAAGTAAAAATGATGTTTATGTTGACAAGAAATGACATTTCAATGACTAAATAATTCCAATGTTCCAAGGATTTGTCAATTTACAGGAAAAAGGTGTTAGTTGCATTGACACGATTATATTAACATTATAAATCAGTGATGTCAGGGTTTTTTAGCTCACCTGACCCGAAGGGTCATGTGAGCTATTGTCATCGTTAGGCGTCCGTCGTCCGTCGTTAACTTTTCTTCAAAGATCTTCTTCTCTGAATCCACTGATGGGATTGCTTTGAAACTTTGTACACTTGATCTTTAGGATGTCCTCTACCAAGTTTGTGAATTATATACAGGTCGACCAACCAACATGGCCGCCGTTGCTAAAAATATAACAGGGGGGTCAGACCATTGTTTTTGGCTTATAACTCGAAAAGTATAAGAGATAGAAAAAATCTGAAGCAACCTTCCATGTTCAGCATCAAAAGCTCTACAAATCTCTCCATTGAGTCGAAGTTGTAAAACGACTCCTTATAGGAGTTATTGCCCTTTAATCATCAAAATTTACCATTTTAGCAGTTTTTGGACTATATCTTGAAAACCGTTAGAGCTAGAGGAAAAGTTAGTATTGCAAAATTGTTAGGCTCGTTGAGATCTTCAAAAATCATTTCAGGGTCAAAATTGTCAGATCAGCCGTTTAAGAGTTATTCCCCTTTAACTGTTTTTTCCATTAATATTAACTGATTTTCAAAAATCTTCTTCTCTGAAACCACTGAAGGGATTGCATAGATACTTGGTATACTCGATCTTTAGCATGTCCTCTACCAAGTTTGTGAATTATATACACGTTGACCAACCAACATGGCCGCCGTTGCTAAAAATAGAACAGGGGGGTCAGACCATTGTTTTTGGCTTATAACTCGAAAAGTATAAGAGATAGAAAAAATCCGAAGCAGTCTTCCATGTTCAGCATCAAAAGCTCTACAAATCTCTCCATTGAGTCGAAGTTGTAAAACGACTCCTTATAGGAGTTATTGCCCTTTAATCATCAAAATTGACCATTTTAGCAGTTTTTGGATTATATCTTAAAAACCGTTAGAGCTAGAGGAAAAGTTAGCATTGCAGAATTGTTAAGCTCATTAAGATCTACAAAAATTATTTCAGGGTCAAAATTGTCAGATCAGCCGTTTAAGAGTTATTCCCCTTTAACTGTTTTTTCCATCAATTTTAACTGATTTTCAAAAATCTTCTCCTCTGAAACCACTGAAGGGATTGCATAGATACTTGGTATACTTAATCTTTAGGATGTCTTCTACCAAGTTTGTGAATTATATACAGGTCGACCAACCAACATGGCTGCCTTTGCTAAAAATAGAACAGGGGGGTCAGACCATTGTTTTTGGCTTATAACTCGAAAAGTATAAGAGATAGAAAAAATCCGAAGCAACCTTCCATGTTCAGCATCAAAAGCTCTACTAATCTCTCCATTGAGTCGAAGTTGTAAAACGACTCCTTATAGGAGTTATTGCCCTTTAATCATCAAAATTGACCATTTTAGCAGTTTTTATACGACCGCAAAATTTTTGCGATCGTATAATGTTATGGCGATGTCGTCGTCGTTGTCGTCGTCGTCGTTGTCGTCGTCGTCTGGGGACATTTGGTTTCCGTGCGATAACTTGAGTAAATATTGACCAATTGTTATGAAATTTTTATATGATGTTTGTAACCACTAGAGGAAGGTTCCTATTGTATTTGGGGTTGGTGGCCCTTACCGTTTTGGAAAAAAGGGCCAAAAGGGGCTAAAACGGGTGTATTGACAAAACTGTTGTAGAATGTTTATTATTCAATAGATTTTGATAATTCTTTTTTTATTGAATTCCTCATTAAATTCTGTCAACAAAATGTGTCAATGGTTTTGATGTATATTGAACCGTTACATTGCTACAGGGGGTGGAAAAGGGGCCACACCCAAAAAAATGACTTTTTTATTTGTGGTCCGATTTTCAAAATCTTTTTTTCATTGGAATCCTTGTGAAAATCCCTGCCTGCATTTTTCAATCAGATTTGCAATATCTCTTACGGTTTTTGAGAAATTAGGGGTCAAAGGGGCCAAAACCACCATTTTTAAAGTTTGTCAAGGCAAATAATTTTATACCAAAAATTTTGTTGTAGTGGGCCAGCCAATCGTTATGAAGTTTTGGTATGATGTTTGTAACCACTAGAGGAAGGTTCCTATTGTATTTGGGGTTGGTGGCCCTTACCGTTTTGGAAAAAAGGGCCAAAAGGAGCTAAAACGGGTGTATTGACAAAACTGTTGTAGAATGTTTATTATTTTATAGATTTTGAAAATTCTTTTTTTATTGAATTCCTCATTAAATTCTGTCAACAAAATGTGTCAATGGTTTTGATGTATATTGAACCGTTACATTGCTACAGGGGGTGGAAAAGGGGCCACACCCAAAAAAATGACTTTTTTTATTTGTGGTCCGATTTTCAAAATCTTTTTCATTGGAATCCTTGTGAAAATCCCTGCCTGCATTTATCAATCAGATTTGCAATATCTGTTACGGTTTTTGAGAAATTAGGGGTCAAAGGGGCAAAAAACGCCATTTTTAAAAGTTGTTCAAGGCAAATGGTTTTACACAAGAAATTTAGCTGTAGTGGGCCAGCCAATTGTTATGAAGTTTAAAATATGATGATTATATACACTGAAGGAAGCTTTTTATTGCATTTGGGGTTTGTGGTCCTAACCTTTTTTTTAAAAAGGGCCAAAAGGGGCTAAATTGTGTCAAAAATGTCAACGAATTTAGAAATAAGATTTTTTTTCTATTAAATGTTATTGTAAATATATATGTGTCAAATATGCATTTTAAAGTCCACCACAGGATGCATGTGTAAAAAAGGCTTTGTAAGTCCACCATGGGCTGCATGTGACCAAAGCAATAGACTATCCATATTGGGCTTCCAATGTACAGGATTCATCTTGTTGCGGTCGTATCATGCTGCGCTCGGCGTAGCTTTTTATTGGATTATATCTTAAAAACCGTTAGAGCTAGAGCATGTAGAGGAAAAGTTAGCATCGCAGAATTGTTAAGCTCATTGAGATCTACAAAAATTATTCAGGGTCAAAATTGTCAGATCAGGCGTTTAAGAGTAATTCCCCTTTAACTGGTTTTCATTAATATTAACTCATTTTCAAAAATCTTCTTCTCTGAAACCACTGAAGGGATTGCATTGATACTTGGTATACTTGATCTTTAGGATGTCCTCTACCAAGTTTGTGAATTATATACATGTCGATCAACCAACATGGCCGCTGTTGCTAAAAATAGAACAGGGGTGTCAGACCATTGTTTTTTGCTTATTACTCGAAAAGTATAAGAGATAGAGAAAAACCGAAGCAACTTTTCTTATTCAGCATCAAAAGGTCCTTATATGAGTTATTGCCCTTGAACTGTTTTTTCTATTAATTTAAACTGATTTTCAAAAATTTTCTCTGAAACCACTGAAGGGATTGTTTGCAACTTTGTATACTTGAAAGTTTGTGAAATTTATTCAAACTTTGGCATAAGAGATCAGGTGAGCGATTCAGGCTCCTGGGAGCCTCTAGTTTTAGAAGCCAATGTCCAAATAAGGATGTATTCTTTTGAGGTCTCAGTCTCATTGAAATCTCATTTTGTGAAATTTTGAAAATTATTTACATGATTTACAAACCTTAAAATTGAAATGCAATTTTAAAGGTATTGAAACTCTGCTATTTTGTCAAATCTTCAGCATGTTCAATGAGAAAAAATCTTCAAATTTGTCATGATTATCTTTAAATAATACTGTTAAAAGGTGTCATCTATTGAAAAAAATAATCAGTTTATATATTTAACAATTCTATAATCAGTTTTGGAATGTTATGTGGAGGCAAATTAATACATTTAATTTTATTTTTTCAGACTGTTAAACGCGAAATATGTTACAGAAAAGCTGGGATTCTTTGTGTGAAGTTGTAAGTAAAACACATTAATGTACAAGCAACCCCCCCCCCCCCCAAAAAAAAAAAAGAGCAAAAGTTCCTGAACTTTTTAGAGTTTTTTGTAATCCTCTAGATTATAAAATGAATAGGTCCTCAATAAGAGTTATGCAAATACTGGAAGGTTAAGCTTGGGCTTTTGTGGTAAAAAATTCAAAGGTCCTGCATCAAAATTGAATGTCCCAGACCTTAGACAATTGCTGATTTGAACCCTGCCATTTACATGATTTATAGAAAATAATGAGATGTGGAATAAGTGTACGCAACACAGCCCCCAATCAAGTGGCAATAAGCATATATGGACATGTACATAAACTTAACTTTGTTTTTCCTTTGGTTTTGTTGCTTTAATTTATTACATTTTTATAAAGATACATGTTACAATGTACATGTATCTATTTAATTTTGTTTATTTTTAGGTATCTTTGTATAACAAGTCTAATCCAGAAGCCCATATTATCTGCATGGGTTGGGTAAATGACTCTTTTGTGTTCGAAGGTAGGTTTATCATACAAATGTAACCACTTGGAATGGTAAAATTACTATTTTGTGTTTGAAGGTATGTTTGAGTATTGTGAGAAATGGAAGAATATAAATATGGAACTTTAATATCAGTTTGTTGTTATTATATAATATGATTGCACATATTTATATATAGAAACTGCAAATTTACCAGCAACAGTAATTTTACCTTTATCTTAAAGTGCTAAGGTTCTATTATTAGTTCAGTATCTGTCCCCAATTGTTTTCAGATAAAAGTGCTAAAAGGTTTGTTGTTTGAATGTGGAAAGTCCAAAAATGGACGAAAAAGTTTTCACTGAACATTAGAGACAACACAAAAAGAGACAATGCATTAATCTGCATTTTGCAGCATTAACTTTAAATACAAGTGAACTCAGGGGCTGAGGTGAAAACTTGCTAAAGTTTCAATGAAAGAAAAACAAGAATATGTCTGAAAGACATAGTGCACCATTTTGTGACATTTGGGACGAAAGGAGTGACACACAGACCCAAAGACTGTATGCCCCCTACTTTTTTTTGATTGCACATAAAAATGCACACCTGAATAGAATGAACAATCAGAAAGAGGGTTACTCTTGATTCTATATATTTTTTTACTGTGTTTTCATTTATTTTTCATGGTTTGATAAAAAAGTTTTAGTCTTTTTGTTCTTAATTATATAAAATCCTGGTTCTGAAGGAGACAGTATAATTAAGAAGCAATGTTTAATTTCTTTTTTGATGGGAACCAAATTTGATGGGCTGGCTACACCCACGAAAACCACATAATTTGATACCCCCCAAAATAGATGAAACCACAGTAAAAAAGTTTAGTTAAATAGGTTATTGCATAATGTTCCAGAAGATGAATTTTTTTTTGTCCATTGTGGTTTTTCTGAATTGCCACGTAATTGTGGGCTGTGTTGTGTACACTTATTCCACATCTCATTATTTTCTATTTTAAGAACAGTAAATTCTTTATCATGTGTTTAAAGACTTTAATCAAGATAGCCATGTTTAAAGACTTTAATCGAGATAGCCAATTGTCTAATAATTGTTGTGCACTTTTTAAAAAGCAAATATTTTCTTTTAACAGGGAGTGAAACACTGAAGAAGGAATTTTGTGCTTTGCCAGAGGTTCAAAGTCTGTATAAAGCAATAATGGTGAAAGAATGGTCCACTTTACAGATAAAAGGTGACGAAAATGAGATTTTTGAAAATGAATTTTGTCTCGTATTTGGCAATGATCCTGTGGTAAAAAATCTACCTCTTGGAAGCTTTATATGCTGCGACAAAATAGGGTTGGGGGGCATTAAGTTTTACTTATGTCTATCCATTGGTATGTATGTACGCCCGTCCAAACAAATTTCAATTAAGCTTTCTCTAAAACTGTACATTAGAATGATTTGAATCTTGGTAGGATGGTTTAGTTTGACAAACTGTATATTTTAAGCAACTTTCATGCGTGTCAGACTTCTACTTCCTGATTGGGACTAGGTTGAGATGAAAATTTTAGTGAAAATTTCCATTAAGCTTTTCTCATAAAACTGTACCTGAGAATGAAACTTATTAGGATGGTTCATTTTGACAAAATGCATGTGCTAAGCTACCTTCAGACCTGTCAGACTTCTACTTCCTGTTGATAATCATTCTCATCTTTTAATGAAAAGTATAGTCATTGTTCAGAAGACTGGATTTAAACCTACATGATTTGCAGTCGAGGAAATTATGATTTTTTGGGGCAGGACATTCAGTCCCATCATCATGATCATTGGTCAAGATTCATTGGACCAAAAGAAAATATTGAGGTCCAATAACACATTATTTCTTAAATACTGCTTACTTCTATCGGACATTCAGACCTGTGAAAGGCTTAAAAACACAGACCGAATGACTTGGGCTGTCGGTTCTGTGCTTATTTCCATAACTGGATTGGTTTTTGTCTTGGTCAATAACCCAACACCTTAATATTTACACTGATAACACCATTTTTACTTTATATACATGTATATGTTAAGGTCTTTAAATCTGTAATGTTATTTTATTTTACAGATCTGACAAGTTCAGCTAGAAACACATTTCCAGAGTATACATCACAAACAACAACAGACTCACCAGAAGTCAGCACACAACTACCCGTAATGACAATGTCACCAGATTTCTCATCTTCACCAGTTAAGCCTATTCACAATTCAACAGAAATCACCACTCCTCACTTAAAAACTTTTCCATCAGCAGGCATCAAACAGCATGGATATTTTTCTCAGGAAGTCCCTAAGTTATCTGGAAATCATTCTCTGAAAGGACATTTTTCACCAGAAATCACCATATCACCTAGAAACCAGTCACCAAAAGTACAGTCTTCACCACAAATCACCACATCACACAGTCACTCAGCAGTTTTGTTACAACCCATGACTGTTAACTTGGACAATATTAGTAAACCAATGAGCATTATTTCTGAACTTGGAGAGGAGGCCAGAAAGGAGCGCAATCATTTTAATGTAAGTTAGCTCATGAGCAAAGCCTGCTTTGCATTATATACAAGTGGAAAAATATTGATGTTACAACATTGCTTATCACACCATACATTGCCATATCTTTTAAAATGTCCACAAACAAATCAAGACCAAATTAAAAATGATTTTCATATTATGTTCGTTGCAACGTGTTGCAGAGTGACATGTACATGTATATAGGAGTCACTTTGACACTATCCCTCGTCCAGCATCCTGCTTCCTTTGGTGTACAAAATTTCTCAGTTTTCACGGCAACTACATGACATTGCCTCTTGATGTTTGGCATGTAGCTTCCTCCTATAGTAATATATGGTGTAAAGTGATTTTATAGCCATTTTAAACTCATCTACTTTCTGTTAACCAAATATTTTGAGAGGCAAGCGACATTTGTCTTCAATGGAAGACTGCCATTCTAATTCATATAATTTATAGCTTTATAATTACTCAAAACTTGCTCATGTATTAGGGGATCAACATAATGGAAATGGTTTTTTCCACTTATACTCCGATAAATCACAGGGTATATTTTCATGAAACTTGCACTAAACCTTTATCATGTTCATGTCTGTCACAATTTGCAGATGTGCGCACTCTCTCTTTATAATTTCATCACATCAATATTAAGACTTTTCTGTTGCAAAAACATTCACTCAGTCATTTTTAAGGCATCTGCTTTGTTTATTTGCTCCTCCTCCTAATCCACCATTGAATTTATTTGTTTATTTTTTTAACAGGCAGTTATTCGCCATGTAGTAAAGTCCAATGATTTGCAATCAGTTTTAGATCCCAAGTTCAAATTGGCTTTCCAACAGGTAAGAATAAATCAGACAGCCATTATAACGATTTAACAACACAAATCAGTTTCTGCTGAGGGGTTTCATATACATCATGATACATTGTATGTTAAAAAAAATATAGTTATGAAACATGTTTTTGTACATTGCAAAGAAAAAATACATGGAAAAGAGGCAAATGGGTGTGCAAATGTGTAAATTATGTAAAAATCGACACTGCAGATAACAACAATATGAAAAAACTCAAATAACACAACTTACATGACTAAACTGCAATCAGAACACACAGTTTGTCAACAGGGTAGGAAATTCGCTGAAAAAGTAACCAGCCCTGAAATGAAATTTCACCTGTTTTTGCTATACAGCCAGTCAAATTTTCATGAATTTTAGCCAGCCCTGCCCAAAAGTTACCAGTCTCGGGCTGGCCGGCAGGCTGTTATTTTTAACTCTGTTGTCAAGTTGCCAATGATTGATTCAGTGTAGGTAAATAATGTTAAGCAAGTTAAAGATGACTAGGGGTGTAACGATACCACTTTCCCACGATCCGATACATATCACGATTCTTGACTGACGATCCGATCCGATACTCATTATTGTTAAAAATCGAATCAGAGGATGTAAAGTTCTTTTTATTTAGTAGTGAAAAAAACATTGCAACCTTACAAAAATTTCTATAACTTTCATGTGAAATGCAGATATTTTCTGATTGAAGGAGTTTTAGTCACAAAATGTGATTTAATAAAGACACAAATGATAAACTTCCCTGAAATAGTACATTAAAATGAAATCAAGAATTGTAAAGAAATCATAAAATAGGTAACGATCTGATACCAGTATCGTGAGACAAAATATCGCGATTTCGATCCATCGCAATGTATCGTTACACCCCTAAAGCATGTAAAGATGACATAGCAAATACTATAACATACCACATCTGAACTATTCTAAGAGGTAAAAATCCTTGAAAAAGGCCAAACAAATAATATCTTCAATTATTAATTTATTTTAGGAAAGACAGCAAAGTTTAAAACTTTACCCCTGTATTAACTGATTTCAAAAAAACCTTACAGTCAACAGGACTAAGTTATTTTGCATTGAATATAGGTAAATAAATATACATGTACATGTAACAACAATTTTTTAAAGAAAATGTTATAGTATTTAATTTTATGATTTAGATTGAGGAATTGATCCCTAACATTGGTGAACTTGACAGCAATGGCATGACAAACTTAAGGAAACACATTACCAAGTTTATCTCCTACCAAAAGGCAAGGACTGGTGTGCAGTAAGTGTTATATGTTAATTGTGTGAAGCCAGGGCAAGAAGCAGATAAGCAAGCGTTTATCCTATCAAACAGCAATCTTGGATAGTTACTAACATTCATATTGGAATAAGGTAAGCTTGACCTACATTTTCACATGAATGGTAATTTTTATGCCCCCGCGACGACATGTCGGGGGGCATTAAGTTTTACTCATGTCCGTCCGTACGTCCGTCCGTACGTCCGTACGAATTTCCGTCAAGCTTTTCTCGGGAACTGTACATGAGAATGATTTGAAACTTAGTAGGATGGTTCAGTATGACAAACTATACGTCCTAAGCCATTTTGAGACCTGTCCGACATCTACTTCCTGTTTGGGACTTGGGCCAATGTGAAAATATGTGAACATGACTATGAAAATTTTCGTCAAGCTTTTCTCAGGAACCATACATGAGAATGATTTGAAACTTGGTAGGATTGTTCAGTATGACAAACTATACGTCCTAAGCGATTTTGAGACCTGTCGGATATCTACTTCCTGTTAAGGACTTAGGCCGATGTGAAAATATGTGAACATGACTATGAAAATTTCCGTCAAGCTTTTCTCAGGAACCATACATGAGAATGATTTGAAACTTGGTAGGATTGTTCAGTATGACAAACTATATGTCCTAAGCGATTTTGAGACCTGTCAGATATCTACTTCCTGTTAAGGACTTAGGCCGATGTGAAAATATGTGAACATGACTATGAAAATTCCGTCAAGCTTTTCTCAGGAACCATACATGAGAATGATTTGAAACTTGGTAGGATTGTTCAGTATGACAAACTATATGTCCTAAGTGATTTTGAGACATGTCAGATATCTACTTCCTGTTATGGACTTAGACCGATGTGAAAATATGTGAACATGACTTTGAAAATTTCCGTCAAGCTTTTCTCAGGAACTGTACATGAGAATGATTTGAAACTTTGTAGGATTGTTCACTGTGACAAACTATACACCCTAACCGATTTTGAGACCTGTTGGACATCTACTTCCTGTTTGGGACTAGGTCGATATAAAAATCAACTTGAAAATTTCCATCAAACTTTTCTCAGAAGCTGTACATGGGTATGATTTGAAACTTGGTAGGATGGCCCAGACATACAAACTGTATGTCCTAAGCTACTTTCAGGTCTGTCGGACATCTACTTCCTGTTTGGGGCCTTGCGGGGGCATCCGTGTCCCATGGACACATTCCTTCTTTATTTTTATTAAGGTCTACATCCCATAATTAGCAAGCGGTAGAGTGATGACATTTGGCCAATGGATATGTCTTGGATAGAAAATAACATCTGTAGTAGTGATAAGGTCACCTTGACCTATTTTTTCTATAGATATTCCTTGACCTATTTTTTCTGTATGAAAGACTTAGGTAAAAGTTTTTGTTAAGGTCCATATTTCAGCAACTAAGATAGATGAATCATATATGGTCAGTTGGTACATCTTGGGTTAAGAAACCAACATCTGTACAGAAATTAGGTCACCTTGAACTTCATTTAGTAGCTTGATAGGAGAAAAAAAATGCCGTAAAATACATCATAGATACACAAATAAAAAAAAATCCATTGATATTTTGGATCTGGGACGAGATAATTTGGGATTATGTGTTACTTTTTCCCACGCAAACATTCTCGAAAACTTCAAAAAATCTCAATGTTTCCTGTGACAGAACGGTTTATCTTCCAAAGTATTTTAAGTCTTGTGCATTCAATAACATTATTTTCAGCCATTGAATTGTTTTTGCAATGTTTTTGATATTTTTTTAATAGAAAGGATACAATCCTGTCTTATCAAGCTTCTGACTTAGAAGATTTTGATGATGAAAGTCAAGACTATGAAACAGAAAACTATGATGACATAATTAACAGCTTAGAGGGTGAATCAGAATATGTTGATGAAACATCAATTAATAGGTATGTTTTGTATTGGTTGGACTTCATGAAATTTCACTATGTCTTATTAAAGGTGAAAGTCTGGCTAGTGGGATAAATATTTAGGGCCACCACATAAAAGATGCCAAGGCCGTATGGTTTTCACTTTATCAATGCTAAAACAAACACTGTGTGCATAAACAAACAATTTTGAAATATATGTGGTGATCATGTACTAATTTAAGATTTACATCTTACAATTTAAAGGAAATCCATCAAATGTTAAAAAAAATCCAGATTTTTACTATCAGATGGAACTCATTTGACTTTAAGATGTAACAGTTTTCCTAGCAACTACTAATCACAGACTCTCGATTTCTGGTATGCAGCATCAGTCAGAAGTTTCAAACCCATGTTTTGATCTGGGACCTGATTTGCCACATACATACATTTTTTTTTTAAATCCTGCATAAATTTTGTGTTCATATATTTCTCATCATTTAGGTATACAAGTCTGCCATTGAGAACTATAGAACAAGTTCATGTGTCTTTTTAATTTGCTTTCTGAACAGAATTATTATGCTTTACACATTGAAATATTGGTCTGTTACGGGGAATATAATATTTTGCAGTACTCTCTGAATGATTCTATTTTTATTAAACAAAGGAGTGACAGCTGTACTGAACAAGGCATGGTAACAAGATCTAAATCTCACCATAGATCTCCACAATATCAACCATCCATTTTCTATGGTAAGTTATACAGTAAAACCTGTCTGAACCAAACCCTGAATAAACTGAAAACCTGTCTTAATGAAACTATTTTTAAAGCCAAAACCTGTCTAAACCCAACCTCGAATATACTGAAAACCAGTTTTAACTGAACTGTCATTAAAGTCGAAACCTGTCTAAACCAAACCCTGAATAAACTCAAAACCTTGCAAGCAGTGACTGCTGGTCACATTGAAGGCGGCTGGCTGTTTTCTGTTGTGGATGTTTTAAATTTACGTTTATATTGTAGATTGTGTCGCGTACACTTATTCCACATCTCATTTTCTTCTTTTAATCAAACTATAAGTAAAGCCTTAACCTGTCTATAAATGTCTAAATCCAACCTTAAATATAGCTGGACGCCTGTCTAAACCTAAGTTTCCTTACTCTGAACAAAGCCAAACTGAAACTGGATTGTCATTCTCTCCTGTTCATTGTACCTCACACAAATTATAAAGATGTGGGTATATAATGTCTGTTCACATACAGTATAAGTTGTTTTTTTGTCGGGTATCTTATCTTCCTTTTTTTTCAGGATTATTAGCAACTCATAAAAAATAAATTACAAAAATAATTAAATCTTGTATGAGGATAAATAAAGTATATTTAGATAATCGTTAAAATTGAACGTTAAAGTTGTAATCAAAGAAAGGATGGGAATTTTTGTCTTAAAGAGATTGGGGGGTCTATAAACTTGAGATATGTGTAGGATCTCTTTCAAACTTTTATAATATAAAATTGACATTAGTATGAGCATTGACAATATACATAGAAATTTCTACAAATTTGTGTAAAATAACAAAAATGGGATATACTTTGGATATCTGTAATAAAAACATGGGGTCACGGAACTCCTTTTCCGGATATTAAAGAAAATCTAAATTTCTAATACATTTTTTTTGGAAAAATTAGTCTGACACTTTTTCCCACCAATAATCTCTCCTGAAATCATATTTTTTAAGTCAAAGCTTAATATCTTTTGAAGTGGTTATCTTGTAATTTTTATTAATAAAGTATAATAAATAAATAACAAGTCTTTAAAATACAAATGACAACAAAGTTCCAGACAATAAATTTTGCTACGCCTGACGCGCGTTTCGTCTATTCAAGACTCATCAGAGGCGCTCTACCAAAAATATTGAAAATGCCAAACACTGTATGAATATGAAGAGCATAGAACAGTAAAACCAAAAATACCAAACTGGGGAACCAAATTATTACTAAGATATTCAACCATAGGCTAAAAATTTGCAAGATGACTGGAAAAGATGCTCCGTTTTAGAAACCCCTGCCTCATTGATGTTTTTTTCTGTCCACCTGCCTGTTGAATCCCTCGAAATAAAATTGATAGAATTGGGCACATTGAACTCTTATATAAGGTAAGAAAGACAACTGTTGATTTTCCGGTCAATAGGTCTAAAATCAGGGTTACAAGGTTAATGCTCTTGTTAACTTTTCAATAACCATTCAAGATCACCTTTGACCTGTTTTTACAGATCCTCCCAAAGACAATAGGCAAAAGTATGTGTTCAGGCCTGTGTATGTTGATCTAGACAGTGTATCTAAAAGACATAGTGAACTTTCTGAGGAAGCTAAAAGGCAACGCCATCATTATCATGTAAGTTTTAAAAATAGCATGCTTTGCAAAACAGGCTGTTGTAAAAAAAAATACATGGGTGGATGCATCTTGTTTAAAGAACCCACCCTCACCTACATGTATATAAAAATAATCATTACACACTCTAAAAAAATGCATTTTAAACCCCCCCCCCAAACCACCAGAATAAATATAAAAAACTGAATCCCCCTGTCCAATGTCTATTTAAATGGAACAGCCCTTAAATCAACACAAAAACAAACCACAAAATGTACGACACATATTACTAGTAAACTGCTCAAGTCGAAACGAGTGTGAACCCAAAGTGCTTTAGAAGGGTAGAGATTTGGGTTAATCTAAGTAACTGAACATCAAAGTATCAGTCACAATTTAAAATTTGTATTAAAAAACTGCCAACAAATATATCTTCTCTTAATAGCAATATATATATGTTCAACAAACAATCAACATGAACAATTTTTTAAAAATGGCCAGATATAGTTAAACAGAATGTATGTGAGCTGCAGACCTGAAAACTAATCCTATGCTATGCCCTTTAATGCTGATAATGAAGCACACCAAATGCACATGTTAATAGCCTGTAATCAGTTGTTGGTGAGAAACCTGAAACAACCCCCAAATAAACTTATATTGTACATATAATTTGATGTCAACTTCATGGTTGGTTAAGCACATAAATAGGGGTGATATACTTTTTTACCTTAAGTTTAAATTAATTTACCATGCTCATCTAAACTTAAGAAGAAAATTCACCTTTTTTTTTAACTTTCAAATTGACTGACTCTATTATTAATTATTTTCAGGCAGTTATTCGTAAAGTGATTGAGTCTTTTGACATGAATTGTGTCCGAGGAAGTGAATTCCAATCAGCTTTAAAACAAGTAAGCTTTGAATGATGATTGATTTATAGTTGTACCTTGTTTCATATGATCTTCTTATACATTCTCTCATTAAACACAATTTTAAAGTTGAGCATTGAATGAGGAAGATCGAAAAATAAAAACTTTAACCAAATATCCAGACAATAAATTTTGCTACACCTGATGCATGTTTAGTCTATTTAAGATTCATCAGAGGTGCTATAGCCAAATGATATAAAGATTTAAAGAGCATAGAAACCAAGAACCAAAAATGTGGAACTTGAAACCAAATAATAACTAAGATCATCATTTGACTGGGGTAGATTGAACATTCAATTTTTGACAATTTTGAAATTAAAACAGATTAGTAAACAATTTCTCAACTTCTAATAGATGATAATGGGATGTAGTCAATAAGTGTACACGACATATCTTAAATATCAACAATAATTTTTTAAAATCCACAACGCTAAACAGCCAGCAGCGATCAATGTGACCAGCGGTCACTGCTTGCTGTTAGTTTTACTCATGATGATCCCTATATATTTCCACTAAGCTTATTGCTCAGAAATGGTATTACAATTTGTATGTCCTAAGTGTCTTTCAGCCTTTCACTTTCTATCTGAGGCCCTACGCTTGGCATTAGTGTTCCATGGACACATTATTTGATTTATTTCATGATTGAGTTTGTGTTAACAGATTTTGTCTTTGCTCATTCAGACTTTTGACAAACCAATAATTTTCTTTTCTGCCTTTTGATTTATGAATCAACACGTATCATCCTTAATCAGGTGAGTTTTGTTTCAGATTAAAGAACTTATTCCAAATCTTGATGAAAACGACCCTAAAGTAATCAAACAGATAAAATATAGTATGAGAAAGTTTATTAGCTACAAAAAGATACGGATGGGAATTCAGTAAGTAGTTAAAATGGTTTGTAATTATGGTGGAATTGGTTCTTCCAAGCAACTACATGGAACAGACTCTTGATATTTACATAAATGAAGTTTTGTCTAATGGAACTCTTTGTTGTAAAATGATATATAGTTTAAGCATATTTATTTATCCTAGATTGGGAAACAAGCTTTATGCTTACATAAAATCCCTCTCCTGTTTGAAGTTTGCCTGTGTGCCTTTTGTAGCAGCCCCCCTTGTGCCTACTCTTATCAATCTTTACAAAGGGGTCTTAAACATGCATAGGTATTGCTGTACACATACATGCATGTGATGACCTTTTTTCATCCCTTCAGAAGGAAGAGCATAGTTCCGTGAAACCTTCCTTGCAAATGGTGTCAAGAAAGAGTCAGAAAAGTGGTTCATGAAATTTTCACCCCTGATGAGAATCAAACCATAAACTTTTGTGATAACAGATAGTAGCACGACATGTTACCCACTACAACACCAGCTCATCATTATAAAATGATGTTATGTCAATAACTCCTCTAGCTCTTGTGTATTAAATAACTTAAGATGCAGATAACAAACATGTTCCATTGTAGAGTTTCAAACTAGTTAAAGGCTGTTCCATTAAAATTTAAACGGGAGGCGGGAAACACTTTGTTCAGCCCCCCTCAGCAATATCATTAACTCATCTAACATAGAATTTAATTAGATGTGGAATAAATGTTCGTGACACAGCTCACATAACAAGTAACAATTTAGAAAAACCACAATGGAAATCAGCCAGCAGCCTTCAACGTGGCCAGTAGGTGCTGCTCATTGTTCTGCAATTGGCCCAAGGTCTTAATAAAATGCATATACATGTAGTTCTAATCCTGTCCTGAAGTAATCAAAGATATACCCCTAGGTAACCTAGAACCAGAAAACAAGAAAAACATCAAAAAGACAAGTACAAACAGAGATTCCTGGCTTAGGATAGGCACATATAGAATGTGGCAGGTTGAACTAGTTTTTGGACTCAACCTTCCCAACAACGCCATAACAAAATGCATGAAACCCCCTACCAACAGAAAAAAAAAATGGCATTCCCTTTCCCATGTCAATTTATATAGAACATCCCCTGTGTATTGGCTTCATTATTTTTTGTAGGGTACCAATTTTCCTGTATTTTTATTGTTGTTTTTTTATTTAATTGACAGTCCAGCCATAAAAAAAATGAATACAATGGAGTGTTAAATTTCACATTGATTTCTCATAAAAATGTGCAAACCATGAGATTAGAAAATCAAATAAATGTCTTTTGAGAAAAACCAAGAAAATTGGACTCTCAGAAAAAATAATTAAATCCAGAACGTTTTTTTCTTATTGCAGTGAATCAAAAAGCCAAGAAATGATGAACAAGAAGAAAAGAGCTTTAAATACTTGTTTCAGATTAAATGCAGAAGAAATTAATGCCTTGTTGACTAAAGGGTAATTTTTTTGGTTCAAAAAGATAATTTGGTGTTAATCGTTGCTTGTTTTTTTTTATAGCTCTATTCAATGTCATGGTCTTTGTGAAGATTGCTTTCTTTCTGCCTTTGCAGATTTTTGGAGGGGTTTCATTTAGTGAAAAATCCAGGTTATAAAATGGTGAATGTCAGGCAGTAGGCTGGCAGGGAAATATTTTTGGAAACAGTTTTCTCAGCAACTTCTTATCACAGTTTCTTGATATTTGGTATATAAATGTATGCAGCATTAGCATAGGGTCCTATACCGGTTGAATTTATTTCAGGTTTGTTGCTCACCTACTTCCTGTTTGATGAAATCCTGCCATTTTTGACTTTCACAGATTTTTAAAATTATTATTGTTTAGAATAATTTGTATGTTATGTCTGGTACAAGTAATATATGTATTTCACATATCATTATCATCTATTGTCCATTGGTGTAGTCAATTTTTTTTTTTTATTTGAAAGATCTATTAATCCAAAAGTTTTAAGGTGACAATCCTGTTTTGGCCGGATTTCACAGAGCGAATAATCTAGGTTATAAAATGATGAATGTTTGATGGGCAGATAAGACATTTTTGTAACAGTTTTTCAGCAACTATTAAATACAGCCACTTGATAGTCGGTGGTGTCCCATAATGTGAAATTTAATTTTAGTATTGTCGTTTCCCTACTTTTTGTTAAACAAAATCCCCCAATTTTTCATTTCGACAGATTTTTTACATTATTGCTTTCTGAAATTATTTAAAGTTAAAAACAAGAAATTGTTCATACGACATAATGTCCCATCTTGCAATATTTAGGACAGATGGACAAATGGATGTACAGACCCAAACACTATGTGTTCCCTGTCTTTATTATTGGGCTTAAAAAATGATCCATAATATTGGCTGCATATTCTTTTCACCAATTTCATCTGCAATTGTCTTCTAAACTGATTTATTTTATTTTTTCAGAACTGAAGTAACCCTTTTTAATGGAAACAAACTTATGGCCAGAGCTACAGTACTTCACTACCCAGCAGTGGGAAATGGTATGTAGGGGGCTCCCAGAAAGTCAAAAACACCTGCTGCCTGTAGGGGCTCCCACAAAGAGAAAAACACCCATGGCCTGAAGGAGGCTCCCACAAAGAGAAAAACACCCGTGACCTGAAGGGGGCTCACACAAAGTGAAAAACACCTGTGGCCTGAAGGGGGCTCCCACAAAGAGAAAAACACCTGTGGTCTGAAGGGGGCTCCCACAAAGAGAAAAACAACGGTGACCTGAAGGGGGCTCCCACAAAGAGAAAAACACCCGTCGCTTTAAGGGGCTCCCACAAAGAGAAAAACACCTGTGGTCTGAAGGGGGCTCCCACAAAGAGAAAAACAACGGTGACCTGAAGGGGGCTCCCACAAAGAGAAAAACACCCGTCGCTTTAAGGGGGCTCCCACAAAGAGAAAAACACCGGTGACCTGAAGGGGACTCCCAGAAAGAGAAAAACACCTGTGGCTTGTAGGGGGCTCCTAAAAAAATAAAAACACCCTTGGCCTGAAGGGGGCTCCCACAAAGTCAAAACATTTGTAATTTATAAAAAGGGACTATCCCACCTGTATGTTATTAGGTTTGTCAGTTACCTGCCCAAGATGGTAGTTTCCTTGGGGTTTCCTTCAACAATTAGAACTGACTGCCTTATATGACCAAGGTGCATGGTAAAGGGGTTTAACCCTAACACACACACACACACAAAGTAAAAAACAACCTGATGACTTTTGAAGGGTGTCTTCCTATCTGCAATTAGCTAAAATGACCTACTAGATTTTTCGAAAACAACACCTGTTGGTCCATCTGTCCATCTGTATGTCTGGTACATTATATACGCTTCTACTGATTGATGTCAAATTTGGTAGACAGCTTAAGCATTATGTGATGTACATTTCCTATACTTTCTAGGTTATTCGATGATCTACTTCCTGTTTGCCAACTAAGACTATTTTAAGGGTCAAAAATAAAAAAAATACATAACAGGTTTTAGATCTTCTACTGAAGGGAATGATTTTAAATTTGGTACACAGCTTAAGCATGCTAAGTTGTACAATGCCTCCCCTTTTCAGGTCAATCCATTATCTCTTTCCTGTTTTCTTAGCTGACTTCGACGTCAAAAATGAAAAAAAAATTGGATTTCTTTGCTTCTACTGAAGGGATTAATTTCCTATTTAGTACACAGCTTAAGCAAAATGATATGTAATATGCCACCCAATGCTAGGTCATTTAGTTGTCTATTTCCTGTTTTCTGAATGGTCAAGTGGGGGTATGCTTAGCACGACTTAGTGCAACCCCTTGTTGTTTCCTGGGGGGACCTTTTAGATATTTTAATTTTTATGCCACCGCAACAACATGTCGGGGGGCATTAAGTTTTACTCATGTCCGTCCATCTGTACGAATTTTTGTCAAGCTTTTCTCAGGAACTGTAAATGGATTGATTTGAAACTTGATAGGATTGTTCAGTATGACAAACTGTAAGTCCCAAGTGCTTTTCAGATCTGTCAGACATCTACTTCCTGTTTGGGACTTAGGCAAATGTGAACATAACTATGAAAATTTCCGTCAAGCTTTTCTCAGGAACCATATGTGATAATGATTGCTAACCCTTGAAACTTGGTAGGATGGTTAAGTATGACACACTATACATCCTTAGCCATTTTCATACCTGTTGGACATCTACTTCCAGTTTTGGACTTAGGCTGATGTGAAAATGTGTGAACTGAAAATGTGTGAACATGACTTTAAATTTTTTTTGTCAAACTTACTCAGGAACCGTACATGAGAATGATTTGAAACTTAGTAGGATCGTTTAGTATGACATACTATACGTCCTAAGCAATTTTCAGACCTGTTGGACATCTACTTCCTGTTTGGGACTTAGGCTCATGTGAAAATGTGTGAACATGACTTTAAAAATTTCTGTCAAGCTTTTCTCAGGAACCGCACATGACAATGATTTAAAACTTGGTAGGATGGTTCAGTATCACAAACTGTATGTCCTAAGTGATTTTCAGGTCTGTCAGACATCAATTTCCTGTTTGGGGCCTAGTTGGGGCATCTGTTACCCATGGACACATTCCTTCTTTATGTAAAAATATTTTAAATATATTATTTTCAGGAAAAATATTTTGGCAGCAAAGGTTAATGGTAAAATATTCTGAAGACAGAATTTTGATATTTAATTTTTTATTTAAAAATGAACTATATACCAGGAATACACACATGAACCACCCATTGTAATTTTTGTAAATTTAATATTGTAATATAACTCCTCCCATAGAAGTTATTTATTTTATTAAAGGTATGTTTTACAAGAACAGCCCTGAACAAAATATTTGGAAATTATAAACAAAATAAATTGATTTGATGTCTTTAAAGAATTCTTGCCAAGAAATTTTTCTATTTGACAAACAAATATTTCTTTATTTTCTTAAGGTATAACCAAAGACAATGAGAATGATTTGGTGACAGTGCAGATAACTCTCAAAAAAAGATTATCAGAAATGTCAACGATGCCAGTGGAAAACGATGTACGAGAATGGGCAACTGACATTGGGGTAAAAACATTTTACTCCTTTTTGTTTGGGTCTGTTCAAGAATTAAATATGTGTGGAAGGGGGTCAAAAGGAACTTCTATTACGTATATGGTGGGTGGTGGGTGTTTCAGAAATACTTTGTGAAGAAAAAGATGATTTAAAAAAAAACAGTCAATTTTAATACGTTGTCTAGAATATTGAAAGGTATAACCTTTCATCAGCAGCATTTTAATCAAAACACCAGACGGCCAACAGTATTGAACGAAAACATTTGCACACATAAAGCTGAAATAGGGAAGCCAAAATCTAGCACCAAAGATATCAATTATGTGTAGTAAAAGAAAAAAAAAACAACCACATGTTTTAAACCATTTTGAATTTAGACAATGTCATAAATAAAACATACCATTCAGGTTATAGAAATGTCAAAAAGGAAAAAAAACTTCTTGATAATAATTCACAAATTTTTGACTGAATTTCAGGGAGTGAAAATTCGGATTATAAAATGGTAAATGTCAGGTGGGGGCGGGTGGCGTGCTGGGGGAGGGAAACTTTTTGTAACAGTTTTCTCAGCAACTACTTATCACAGCCACTTGACATTTGGTATACAGCATCAGGTTGGGTCCCATAACGTTGGATTCGATTTCAGGTCTTTCACTCACCTACTTCCTGTTTAACGAAATCCGGCAATTTTTTACTTTGACAGATTTTTTATGCATATTAACTGTGAACATGTACTTTATAAATTCATACTCTTTATAAATAAAAATACAACAAAGTTCCAGGCAATTAATTTTGCTACACCTGACATGCTTCTCTTCTATTAAAGACTAATTAGAGAGGTTCTGCATCAAACATTGAAAATTGATTTTAAAAATGTTTAAAGTTACTTTCAGATGATATTGAATCAGAATACAAACCCAATTAATGAATAGGGCCTGGATTTGGAGAAGCAAACAATAATGCTAAAACAATACTGACAGTTTTTCTCAGAAATTTTGTTTACTTTTGCTATGCTGCATGTGATGATGTAGGTATTAAATTTCGTATAAATCCTTTGAATAACTTCAAGAAAAAATAATTTTGACTTCGCCAGTGTTTTAGTGCTGAAATTAAGTATACCTTGGTAAGAGCACCTCTGATGACTCTTGAATAGACAAACTGACTGTAACTTTGTTGTAACTTTGATTTCTAAAAGAAACAATTTTTTGGCAGCATTTCACAGAATGAAAAATCTTTGTTAAAAATGGTATATGTTGGAGGAACATGGGCAGGCTTGGAGGAAGTTTTCATAACAGTTTTCTCAGCAACTACATTTTTATACTGCATAAGAGTGGGGTCATATAACAAGGAATACCATTTCAGGTCTGTCATTTACTTACTTCCTGTTTAACGAAATCCTGCCATTTTTTACTTAGACAGTTTTTTATCTATCTTTACAGAGAAACAGCATAGTTCAGTGGAAGAAAGAGAACATCAGGCCAGGAGAAGCATATAATGAGGTATTTTCATGTACTGTTATCCAACTAATTTTCATAAGCCATTTAAATTCATGACTTTATTGATTTTTATACTCCGTCACATGAAGTGGGGAGATGTTATGTGACACCTACCATTTTGTTTATTCATGTGATTCTCTCGTCAGGAGGCAAAATCTCCCATTGCCTTACTTTTTGATCCATGTACTGTTCTGGCGACTTTTTGGGTAAGCTCCTGCTTTTGCAAGACTTTATAAAAAAAAATATTTTATGAACAATTAAGTTGTTTTGAAAAAAAAACATTTATGATGTTTCTAGGGCTCTCAGTTAGCCAGACATTAATTTCACAGGAAAAAGTGTAAATTGAAGGTTTATTGCCATAATTGGCCTAGTGATTGTATAAACAATAAGAGATTAATAAGCGGGGACATGTATTTTTGGCACACACTAGTGCCGTCATTTGACATTGACATGCCAACTGAAAGACCATTGAAAATCTCCTGCTTTTTCATCCTTTTTATGGCCCGACCACGTATGTGGATCGGACATATAGTTTTACCCTTGTCCGTCCGTCCATCCGTACGTCCGTCCGTAACACTTTGGTTAAGTTCTTGGTTAAGGTCCATTACTCGGATACTAGATGTTGGGGGTCAACGATATTTCACCACCAGATGGGTCTTGGGTAGGGCTACACCACCCACTAGAAATTAGGTCACTGTGACCTATATTTTATGCATGAACGACTTCAGTTAAGTTCTTGGTTAAGGTCCATAACTTGGATACTAGATGTTGGGTGTCAATGATATTTAGGGCCCCGCATCGAAGATGCGGACGCCCTATAGTTTTCACTTTGTCCGTCTGTCCGTCCGTCCGTCCGTCCGTCCGTCTGTCCGTCTGTCCGTCCGTCAACAATTCTTGTGAACACTAAAACTCAAAAACTATTAACACCACAGTTCTGAAACTTTGCACAGCTGCTAAGTAGCATATCATGATGTGCATATTAAAATTTTGTGCAAATCTGATTAATATTTTTGGAAAAAACTTCATTTTTTATCGAAAATCACAGATTTTGAGAATTGCACTTTGTGAACACTAAAACTCAAAACCTGTTACTAATACAGTTCTGAAACTTTGCACAACTGCTAAGTAGCATGTCATGATGTGCATATTAAAATTTCGTGCAAATCTGATTAATATTTTTGGAAAAAACTTCATTTTTTACCGAAAATCACAGATTTTGAGAATTAGACTTTGTGAACACTAAAACTCAAAAACTATTAACGTAACAGTTCTGAAACTTTGTTCAGCTGCTAAGTAGCATGTCCTGATTTGCATATTAAAATTTCGTGCAAATCTGATTAATATTTTTGGAAAAAATCTTCATTTTTTATCGAAAATCACAGATTTTGAAACTTTGCACAGCTGCTAAGTAGCATATCATGATGTGCATATTAAAATTTTGTGCAAATCTGATTAATATTTTTGGAAAAAACTTCATTTTTTATCGAAAATCACAGATTTTGAGAATTGCACTTTGTGAACACTAAAACTCAAAACCTGTTACTAATACAGTTCTGAAACTTTGCACAACTGCTAAGTAGCATGTCATGATGTGCATATTAAAATTTCGTGCAAATCTGATTAATATTTTTGGAAAAAACTTCATTTTTTACCGAAAATCACAGATTTTGAGAATTAGACTTTGTGAACACTAAAACTCAAAAACTATTAACGTAACAGTTCTGAAACTTTGTTCAGCTGCTAAGTAGCATGTCCTGATTTGCATATTAAAATTTCGTGCAAATCTGATTAATATTTTTGGAAAAAATCTTCATTTTTTATCGAAAATCACAGATTTTGAGAATTGGACTTTGTGAACACTAAAACTCAAAAACTGTTAACAATACAGTTCTAAAACTTTGCACAGCTGCTAAGTAGCATGTCATGATGTGCATATTAAAATTTCGTGCAAATCTGTTTAATATTTTTGGAAAAAACTTCATTTTTTATCGAAAATCACAGATTTTGAGAATTGGACTTTATGAACACTAAAACTCAAAAACTGTTAACAAAACAGTTCTGAAACTTTGTTCAGCTGCTAAGTAGCATGTCCTGATTGCATATTAAAATTTCGTGCAAATCTGATTAATATTTTTGGAAAAAACTTCATTTTTTATCGAAAATCACAGATTTTGAGAATTGGACTTTGTGAACAATAAAACTCAAAGGCTATTAACAATACAGATCTGTAGTTTCATATGCATTCCATGGAACATGCCTTAGTGGTTATAATTAAAGTTCGTATGATTTTGAAAACACTTAGATATTTTGCCGCGGGGCCCTTTCTGACTTTGTCAGTATTCTAGTTCACTACAAGATGTGTCTTAGGTAAGGTGACACCACCCACTAGAAATTAGGTCACTGTGACCTATATTTTACGCATGAATGACTTCGGTTAAGTTCTTGGTTAAGGTCCATAACTTGGATACTAGATGTTGGGGGTCAATGATATTTCACTACTAGATGTGTCTTAGGTAAGGTGACACCACCCACCTATATTTTACGCATGAATGAACTTGGTTAAGTTCTTGGTTAAGGTCCATATCTCAGATACTACATGTTGATGGTCAATGGTATTTCACCACTAGATGTGTCTTGGGTAACATGACACCACCCAATAAAGATTAGGTCTCTGTGATCTATATTTTATGCATGAACGACTTCGGTTAAGTTCATGGTTAAGGTCCATAACTTGGATACTAGATGTTGGGGGTCAATGATATTTCACCACTAGATGTGTCTTGGGTAAAGTGACACCATCCACTAGAAATGAGGTCACTGTGACCTATATTTTACGCATGAATGACTTTGGTTAAGTTCTTGGTTAAGGTCCATATCTTGAATACTACATGTTGGGGGTCAATAATATTTTACTTCTCGATGAGTCTTGGTACATGGCACCACCCATCAGAAATAAGGTCACAGGGACCTATATTTTACACATGAACACTTTTGATCAATTTCTTGGTAAAGGTCCATATCCAAGGTAATACACATTGAGGGTCAATGATATTTCAAGAACGGGAGGGCCATCCTGTGGCTCATAGACACATTATCTAGTTCCTGTCATCTTTGCATAAAAGTCCTACACGCAGACCCTGGTTTCTGTTGTCAGGCAGCGTCAAACGACAGTTTGTCTGCAAGGGGGTTCGGCATGGTATCTTATACTTCGGGATAACCTGTATAAAAAAGTCAAAATCTCCAGCTCTTTCATGACTTATCCGTCACATAATGTTTGTCTGTCCATCTGTCCATTTGTCTGTCCCTCCCCCGAATGTTTCCAGAAAATATCTAGAAAATGTGTAAAAGAATTCAAATATTTTAAGCAGCAATAAAATGTAGTTAAATTTTCAGGATGATCTGAAAATAATTATGAAGCGTTGCCACTTCAAATTTCAACAATGCTGAGTTAAGATATCTCATTTCTCCTATTATCAAATAACATTAATATAAATGCTTTTACTGCTGACACAGCACACAATGTATGTTTAACTAATCTCTTTATTTTTTTGTTTTTGCAGTATATTAATCTTCTTAGAAGTAAAAGGCGGAAAAAGCGTTTAAGTTTGATCAAAGGAAAGAAGAAAAAGACAAGTAAAAATACAGAAGAAGAAGATGATGATGACTCGTTTGGTACTGACCTTGAGCAGGATGAAGAAGATGGTGGTCAAAGTGACAAGGATGACTTTAATGACAGTGATGACGAGAAAGAAGACAAAAGGGAGTCAACTGTCACTGCAGCAGTAGGTGGAGCTAAAGATGAAGAGAATTCCGATGGTGATGGCATCAAATTGAAGTGTTTGACAGAGAAGGGTGATAATCACTTGATCAGAGTTCAAAAGCAGGGGTGCAAAACTAGGTACATAAACAGTTATTGTAGAAATATACTGTGGATTCAATTATTTTCGTGGGTACCAATTTTCGTGGTTTGATGAAAAAAGATAAGTACATGGATTCTTAATTTTGTGGTTATGATGTCTCCAGCATACTGATCAATGTTAAATTTCCTTTTCGTCAGGTATCAATTTTCGTGGGTCAATGGTCCATGAAAACAAGGAAAATTGATACCCCACGAATAATAACGAAACCACAGTAAGTGTTAGAAATTTATCAGATTTTAATAGCATACTTTGTTTTATATAAAACATATTAAAAACTTCCTATTAATTGACTGATGTGCTTCAAAGACTGGGAAGGAAAGTAGAGAAGGAGTACTTTTTCTCAGCAACCACTAAGTTATTACAGGGATTCGACTTCAGTATGAGGTCCTATAATAGATTTGATGATTGTTGCATATACACTTCCTGTTTAATGACTTAATCAATTTAAGGGGTAACTGGGGTATACTGAGTGAGTACATATTTCTTGTTCAACTTTGTATAGTGCCATGTATAGGAAACTATTGAAACATTAAATTTACTTTTTGTATTTGGATCTTTATCCTAGGTCAATAAGAGGTGCTGAAACTTTCAGTGATTATACAAATATAACAATTTTGGCAAGAGTGGAAAATCCAGGTTTTCAAAATTGTGAATGATGGGTTGGCAGCATGCAGATGGGAAAGGAATTTCCTCAATTTTTCTCATTAATTTTTAATCACAGGCACTGATATTTGGTATACAGCATCATGGATTCCAGAATGTGGGATTTTATTTCAGTTCTGTTGCCTCTTCCTAAATCCCATTTTAACTTTGATAACTTTTATTTTTGTCTCGCCTGCGAAGCAGAGCGGGACATAGGTGTTACTTTACCGGCGGCGGCGACGGCGGCGTTAACTTTTTGGAAAAGTTTTATGAGCACCTCCATATCTCAAGAACTATAGGTCCTGGGTTGATGAAACTTGGTATGCATATGCCCCAGTAGTAGCTTAGCACAATTGCATCCCCATCTTTTGACCTTGACCTTCATTTTCTGGTTGAGTGACTTTGACAATTTTCAATACATATAATAGCAATGGAAAAGTTTTGCGAGCACCTCCATATCTCAAGAACTATAGGTCCTGGGTTGATGAAACTTGGTATGCATATGCCCCAGTAGTAGCTTAGCACAGTTGCATCCCCATCTTTTGACCTTGACCTTGATTTTCCGGTTGAGTGACTTTGACAATTTTCAATACATATAATAGCAATGGAAAAGTTTTGCGAGCACCTCCATATCTCAAGAACTATAGGTCCTAGGATGATGAAACTTGGTATGCATATGCCCCAGTAGTAGCTTAGCACAGTTGCATCCCCATCTTTTGACCTTGACCTTGATTTTCTGGTTGAGTGACTTTGATTATTTTTATTGCATGTATTTGCAATGTTAAAGTTCTATAAACATCATTGATCTCAGAAACTGAAAATCCATGTAAATTCAAAATACAGTGGAAGTAAAAAAGAATAATTGTTTCTGATGGTGCCGGCAGGCGAGACATACTTTAGTGTTAACTCTTGTTTATTTTTTTTGTGGGTGCCTATTTTTGTTGTTCTATGAAAGGACCATTTCTTGTATTCTTAAATTTGTGGTTCTAATATCTACAGCATACAGATTAATGTTTTTCCTTTTTTTTATACCCCGCCACACGAAGTGGCAGGGTATTATGTTATACCCTCAGTTTTTTTCGGTGTCTGTCCGTCCGTCCGTCTGTCCGTCTGTCCATCCCCCGAAGGTTTCCGACCAATAACTTGAAAACGCGTCAAAGGATTTGAATGATATTTTGCACAGCTGTTAAGTACAATAAAATACAGGTCAAGATCGATTTTCAGCATGATCCAAAAAATAGTTTTCGAGATAGGCCACTTTGAAAAATCAAATTTCATGAAATTTTGAGTTTCCGACCAATAACTTGAAAATGCGTCAAAGGATTTGAATGATATTTTGCACAGCTGTTTAGTACAATAAAATACAGGTCAAGTTCAATTTCCAGCTTGATCCAAAAAATAGTTTTCGAGATAGGCCACTTTGAAAAATCAAATTTTATGAAATTTTGAGTTTCCGACCAATAACTTGAAAACGTGTCATGGGATTAATTGATATTTTGTACAGCTATTGAGTACAATAAAATACAGGTCAAGTTCAATTTCCAGCATGATCCAAAAAACTGTTTTTGAGATAGGCCACTTTGAAATCAAATTTTATGAACTTTTGATATTATAACGTGGCGGGGTATCATTTAATGTTCCATTACATGCCCTATTTTTTGGCATATCAAATTACAACGAAAAGGAAATTTAACAATAATCTGTATGCTGGAGACAACAGGACCACAAAATTAAGAATCCATGAACTGATCCTTTTACATCAAACCACAAAAATTGGTACCCACCGAAATAAATGAAACTACAGTATGTCAAAGAGTTTTCTTTTCCTTTGTCATTTCAGAAAGAACTTCTGTAATGGATCTAAGGAGACAGGGCCAGTAAATGGAGTAGAGATACCTAGTGAAAAGACTGATAATGTAGTTGTCATGACAGTTGAGTCAGGAGAGAATGATAGTCACGACCAAGTTATTATGATTGTAGATGCAATGGAGACAGGAGAATATCAGATTAATTTGACGTGACATGAAAGAAAAGTATATATGGATAGAGTGTTGTCCACGGTAAGTCATTCAGTATACATGTATTTGTCAGGGTTTTTTTTTAACAAAAAAAAGTGTCTTTCTCAATTAATTTAAAATTACAAATATCAAAACTCAGTATAAATGCTTAATTTGGATATGCTATATATTAATATTTCAAGGAGTAACCTCTCATCAGTAGCATTCAAATCAAAACATTGGAAATTATATGAAAAAATCATAGGTACTCAATGGGGCATCAGAATGTCAAAGACAAAACCAGTAGGCTGAAACCAGAACGGCACGAAGAAACAGACAACACAAATACACATAAACAACTGAAGAGCAAATAACAGGATAGCATACATTTCAAAATTACCTCAAAATTTATGAGCATGTTTAAGTATATTTAGAAAAGGAGAAACTTACAGGTCTCAAAAGTTGAATTTAACAAGGTTTGCTCATCTATTAAGACATTGAATTGAACAAAGACCCCTTTGTAGATTTCAATAAGAGTAGGTTTTATGGGGACTACTACAAACAAACGAACAAACAAACAAAGTTTTATTTGCAAATTATATGCGCCCTACATAGAGCTGATTAAATCAAGTAATAATTACAGGAAAAAAAAGCAAATAACATAACTACAAATGCCATACTCTCTGCTAGCTGGATTATTAAAGTAACTGTGAAGTTGACCGGGTGTATATTGGGAAATTTACAAATGGCTTGTCGTCATGGTTTCCTTTGTTCATTGGCATGGTTTATATAAGAATACTCCAACAATAGGTTTCATTAAGTGATCTGTTAATTTGTGAATATTTCACTACTCAAATTAATGGTCATCGGTGATCTAAAGAAAGAAACTTAAAAGAAGATGAAATAAGAAGTTATGTTTCTTAGCTTATTCATTATATTTTCTTTCATAATGCTTAGTTTCATATTGTTTGATTAATTCACAATGATGCACGTCAAATTTTAATTTTATGCATTGTGTCATTGTGGGATAAATGGACTTATCCCAATTGGGATAAAAGACAGGTTTTTTAGATATGAAAATTTACTGGCTGAATGGTGCATAAAAATGCATTTCAGAGATTATACCCAGATGTAAATGCTTCATTACAATATACATAAATTACATAAGGGATGCTGCATTTTATGCACAGATCATGATTTTTGTCTTAAAAGTTAGTCGTTTTTAATGCGAATCAATAACGTTTTAGTATTGTTAAAAGTTCTTTTGTTTGTATTTTTGTACAATAACGTACGTTCCCTCTGTAGTAGTGCAATTTCAAATATTTTTGGAACTTGCATAGATTTGAAAAAAAATTTTTTTGAAATCTGAGAAAAAAAATTCTGACAATTAAATTATTATTTTAAGTTGCAGTTATCTTTCTTTGACCAGGGGAAAAAAATTGAAAAAAACAACCGAATATTTGACGTTTTCCACTAAACATTTTCTGTGAAAATATAACAACTAGAACTGAAGATTTAATCTTTTGTATATTTTAGTATCAAGTTTTGTCATGTAATGCAATCATTGAGTCAATACCTTGTTCGATTTTGTATGATTGAACCAATATTAACTGAATGATGCTGCAATTACTAAAATGAATTGTCGCAAAAACGCAGCATCACACACACTATTGCAATACATCTTCATATCCCTGAAATTACAAACTTTTAAATTGTTCATGATTTGTGATGCACCAAATTGCCATTTCAAAATAATGCTTGAAAAATTGGTCATTTATCCCAATTGGGATAACTTCACTTATCCCAATTGGGATAATATATCCCAATTAAGATATATTATCCCAATTGGGGTTATTCCCAACCTGTTTAAGGATTTTCATTGACATTTGATTACCAACAACAGACAAGGGGCTATAACTCTAACCACACTAAGAGCTATGGAATAAAATTTTCCACTGACTGGGAGAGAACATTAAAGTACAGGAAGTGGAAATTTTCATTTTCATAAAATTCTATTTTAATTAAAAAAAACTATGTAAGCTTCTTTCTGAGGCAGAGACCAATCAATTTTAGTTGCTATGATAAATGAATCTAAAAATCATATTTTTTATTTGATCAGTTATAGTTAGGAACCGAGCATTTAACTTGAAAGGGGGGGGGGGGCTTGGTTTTTTCCTTACAAAATATTTGAAAAGGATTTTTGATGAAAAAAATATTTTGGCAACAGATGGTAAGAAAAATAATATAATATAGAGGGATTTTTGTCTTATAGATAATGCTAATCATGAAAAACATTAGTATGTCACGACATGTTAAAAAACTGTGGCTAAAACAAAATACAAAAAAGACCCAAAAGAACTCTTCAAGTTAAATGGTTCGCCCATTAGAGAATAATAGGTTCTTACGCGAGTCTTTATTGAAGATCAGAGATTTCTTCCACGAGTGTAAGAAATTCCGTCTTTTCACGAGTGGAGCGCAGCGGAACGAGTGAAAAGACGAAGAATTTCTTACACAAGTGGAAGATATTCCCGATCTTCAATAAATAACGAGTGTAAGAACATATTTCTTCTGTTTTTAACAGTGAAAAAATAATTTCATGAATGAATATAACGAGGTCAAAATCCAATTTGCATATATTGAATTAATGCGCAAAAATTAAATTTGCATATATATATTGAGTTAATGCGCGACCAATAAAACTGATTTACATGTAACTAAATTTCCTTGATTCTGAACATTTTGCAAATCAAGTTAGTTCTTTTTTTTTTTTAGAAAAGTAGAAACGTGTTGTTGTTTTTATTAAATCTGATAAAAATGTGTTAGACAAGTATTTAAAATAACGACCAATGGATCTATTTTTAGTGTAACGACATATAATTAATTTATTCATTGACCTTTCAACTTTTACGAACTACCTTTTTTAAAGGTTTTTAATGTTGATTTCTCTATGACAGAAACGGTCACATGATCCTGTCTGTCATGTGCTGTCTGTCATAGAAAATAAACAAAAACGGAAGAATAGTAAATTCTTAACCATGTTATATTTTTTAACTCAAAGAAATTTTTGTTGATATTTTTTTTTCTTTTTAGATACATGAATCAGGAGTTCCCATTGAGATAAAGAAATATATTAGTGAAGATCAACAAGCATTTAGGAGAGGAAATTTGCCAGAAGAAAACTCAATAATGTGTTTATTGAATGAACTGCTTTTGCAAAAGAGAAAATTTTCCCGTTGCTCCTCCATTACTAAATTTTGTTACCTTTATGAAACTTACAGTAACAATATTTTTACATGTAGTGTATAACTTTCATTTTTATTTTACTTGAAGCAATCAAGATTTTAAAAAAATACAATTTTTGTTTGAATGTAATTTACATTCTTTTAAGATGTTTTTCAAGGCATATGAAATTTTATCTTTCAAAATTAGTAGATCAGATACATGTTTATATAAAATGAAACCTTTTTATTTGATATTTTAATGAAGAATTTTATACAGTTTTGTAAACAAAACCAAAAGAAAAATAAATGATAAAAATATCTTGTTCCATTTATTCATTCCAAAAGAAAGTTACAACTAAATTCTGGGTTTCAAAATGCTAACTGCACCAGGCTAAGTTTTTTTTTAATAACAGATTCATCAGACATGCTCTCTTCAAATGTTAGATAAGCTCAAAATTAAAGAGCACAGTATAAAACCAAAAGTATTGACTAGATATATAGTGAAAATAGTTTTTTGTTGCCCACTGCAATGCACAGCTGGGACATAGAAATTAAATAATGGTCCATTTGTGTGCCCGTCTGTCATATTTTTTATTGTAACACATTTCTCAGCTACTATTAATCCTAGGCTTTCAATATGCAGCTTTTTAATTGAATTAACACCAAGGCCTATTCCTATCCTAATGTCAAGAAACATATTTATGAGTTTGTTGGGTGTTGGTATGCAATGAGCAAGACATGTGGGTTGTAAAAGCGGCCAAATATACTTGCTCCAGTTAAACAAAACTGTACACAGATGCTCAATCAGTAAGATGTTGATTTATGTGATAGTGATATTGGGCATATTCCCCCAATTTCCCCAATGTCTACTTGCAAAAAGCATTCATATACTGTATGCATGCCCATGCAAGTTCAATTGTAATAGAATTCATTTTGATTCGGAGGAAAGAAGCAGAAGTACCAATAGGGTATCCGAATGTCAAAAGTCCAAAAGGGCAGAGACAAAACCAGTTAATACCAACAAGAACGGGACAAAAACAGATAACATGTAAAACAATGAAACACAAAACAACTGACTATCAATCAACAACGCCAACTTTAGTCGAAACAAGAGTTAACTCAGGTGCTCCAGAAGAGCAGCTCCTGCTTGCTATAGCACACCTGTTGCATTGCCAACAGTCAATTCAGTGTGTCAAATCAGGGTAAAGAAAGACAAAACAAAATCGTAAAGCCTAAAGTTTGAATACACTATTTGTCAAGTGGATTATGCAGACCGGTAAAAAAAAATGATTTCCAATGTATGAGATTAAAAAAAAGCACTGTCAGAAAGGGATCATCCTTAAGTGGGATACAAGTGAATTTGTTGCACTCTGACATGAGAAAACTTGTCACTGATATAGGTGAACAAAGTATTGCATGAATAAATTTCACCTGTACAAGGGAACTTTAAATTTATCAAATTGATATAGCCACTTTATGCAATTTCATTTTGTTTGAAGAATTTAAAAACAATTTACAATTTCTACACTTCATAAGTATCTTTATAATGATAGCTTATCTGAGAAATTAAATCTCTTCTTCAAAGACACAGTTAGTATAAATTAAGGTAGATGGGGTGTCTAAAAATTTATCCATAGAATTTTCTTAAATTTTGGCCACAGTTAGCTCTAGAATGGTACTTTAAATTTCGATTAAAAAATTAAAAGTTCACCAGAAGAATTTTTGTAGAAATGACTTTGAAAAATGCATGATTTTGGTACTTTTAATATAGGATCAATAGGGAAAATTCAAATTTTCTTCATCGAAGAATATCTACTCCATAGATTTTTCTAAACTATTGTGAATTTTTTTGTTTTGTATTCATTTTTAAATATACTAAATAAGAAATAAAGTTCACCAGCAAAATTTTTGGAAAAATTGAAAAATGTGCTTTTTCCCTATTATTTCTATACAAATTATCTCCCCTTAAAAAGTACGGGAAAATATGGAAATTCACAAAGAAGGTGAGCTTTACCCAAATTTTTGCTTTAATTATACATTTTGATGTTTATCTAGCCGAATAGATATCAATTAGAATAACTAGCATTATAAAATTAAAAGTTATGATAGATGTGCAAAAAGATGCTCAGTGATAGACACCCCATCTACCTTAATAGCCATTTTATTTCTCAAATGACCTATTTTCAAAGCTTGTGCTCTCTCTCTCTAGCGTCCAGATGATTTTGATTGATATGTGAAGATTTATTTTAGTTCTTAAGAAGAAAAATACTGCTGAAAACATGAAATAAAATTAAAACATCATTACAGATGTAAAAGATTCAAAAGAATTTACAATTTGCCTAAAATCACTTGTACAAGTGAATTTAGATTGGTAAGAAAATCTTTTTACTTGAGCAAGTGACTTTGTATCACTTGAATAGGTGAATTAAATTTATTGCTACAAGGTTGATCCCTGACTGACTTCTTTACCTCAAAAATGAAAAATTCAAACTTTTACTCAAATTTAGGGCATTAAATAACGAAGGGATAAATTCAGCTGATGGAGGGAACTGAAAAGCCGGTATGTTCTTTTTTCAGGAAAATTATGATTTTGTGAAATCCTGATTGACTACGTTTACACGAGTTCAAACTGCTAACAAGATGTCTCTTTGGGTCATGAATTAAAGTCTTCTTACCTGCGTCGCCGAAGGCGAAAGCAGGTCTAGTAGTCGGGTCACTCCGTCCGTCCGTCCCGCTATAGGGTGCCTGTCTTGTGTAATCTGAATCTCAAAAACCAAACACTAGATCTTTCTGAAATTTGACACAGTGATTACAGATGTATTAAAGATGTGCACCTCCCCTTTTGCTCCATTTCATAATTTCGTTTAGAAATTAGGGGCCCAAAAGGGGCCAAAAAGCCGACTTTTTATATTTTTCCACAATAACTTTTGTTCTTGTTGACCAAATGCTATGAAACTTTTCAGTAATGTTACTTACCATAAAAGAAAGAGTTGGGCTGATTTTGGGTGTCCCCTCTTATTTCGTTTAGAAACTAAGGATCCTAAAGGGGCCCAAAAAGTAACTTTTTTTATTTGTTTCCACAGTAACTTGTTTTGGTTGACCAAATGCTATGAAACTTTACAGTAGAGTTAAAGGGTGGGGATGATTTTGGGTGCCCCCTCTCTTTTTGTTTAAGAACGAGAGGCCCAAAAGGGGAAAATGTGACATTTTTTATTTATGGTCCGATTAAGAAATTTTTCTTTACAAGTTAATTTTGGTCATATATTGGATACAAAATGGAGGATACAATTTTTTCTTGACTCACCTTTTCTGTTTAGCAATAAGGGGACCAAAAGAGGAAAAAATAGAAACTATTTTTTGGTGTCTATTTTTACAATATTGGGTGGCATGTGACAAATATGCTTTGTAAGTCCACCATAGGATGCAAGTGTCAAAATATTTTTACTGTCCGTATTGGGCATAGAACGTACAGGGTTCAACGTTTTGCCGTGCGACGCAGGGCCAGACATCGATTGGTCTTGCTTGGGAAAGATATTGCAATACTTTTTTTTGTTGAAGAATATAATTATCTAACAAAATGAATTTTTTTTTTGGATAAATGTTGCAAAGTTTTTTTTCCATTAAAAAGATGTATCTAGCGTAGCTATGGCGTAAACCCATCACTCACATATATAAAATTTTTCTAGCATGTAAACAGAATTTTGCATGATTACAGCAAATAATGTACGCATCGATAATATTTGCATCATAAACATTCATATTTTTGTTTCGAACTGTTCATTGAAAGATATAACGAGGTGTTTTATGGACTAATTTGAAACCTCTCTAAACATATTTCAAATTTATGTTATGAATATTCTTTTTTTAATTATGTTCTATCTAACGTAGCGTTGCAACTGTTACAGTTAAAGATTATCTTTTCAGAAGATTGCAATTATACCAGTCTATAAAACTATGAATTATTTAGTAAGATTACTTTAGGATCTCCTAAATTTATGCAATTTGGTAAAAGCAGAGGACGATGAAGACAATTTAAATCTTTTTATGTGCAAATTTAATAATAGAGTATCTTTTTTGTAGAAATGACGTCAATTGATCTTTTTTAATATATATCAAAAATATTTCATGTCATATTAACACAGTTGAATGTCGTTTAGGTGGAAAAAAAGAATGCTACCAACTTAAAAAAATATCGTAATTTCATCGCACAACAAAAGTAAAAATGCTCAAAAATAGTTTCCTCTCTTCTCTTTTTCAGAACTTAAATGCTAACTTAAGATCTTTTTGCACGTATATATTATAAAGCGTTAAAGTAATTTTATTTTTTGCCGGATTTCACTAGTCCAGTGAAAGTCCGGGTTATAAAATGGTGAATGTCGGTGGCCATCGGTTGGGCGGGCGGGCGAGGAAAATACTTTCGTAACAATTTTCTCAGTAACTTCTAGTCACAGCCTCTTGATTATTGGTATTCAGCATCGGCATGGGCTCCCATAACGTCGGATTCGATTTCAGGTCTGTCGCTCACCTATTTCCTGTTTGCCGACTAAGTTATTTTTTAAAATTAATGTTCACAAATAGAATATTTTTGTAACAGTTTTCGCAGAAACTACTAATCACAGCCTCTTGATTATTGGTATACAGCATCGGCACGGGCTCCCGATTGCAGGTCTGTCGCTCACCTACTTCTTGTTTGCCGACTTAGTTAATTTTTGACATGCAGCATCAGCATGGGCTCCCATTACCTGGGATTTAAATTCATGTTTGTGGCTCATTTACTTCCTGTTAAACAAATTCTGGCCCATTTCTGGTCTTTGATCCATTTTCTCGAAATACACTACGATTTGTCGCAAAACCTGCAAGGTTTCTTTGATTACCAATGACTGTTTATGAGTCACACAGCCAAAGAATGCGACAGTTTTTCCTTTCGTTTTAGAATTTTTATGGCCCGACCACGTATGTGGATCGGACATATAGTTTTACCCTTGTCCGTCCGTCCGTACGTACGTACGTCTGTCCGTAACACTTCGGTTAAGTTCTTGGTTATAAGGTCCACAACATGGATACTACATGTTGGGGGTTAATGATATTTCACCACCAGATGGGTCTTGGGTAGGGCTACATCACCCAGTAGAAATTAGGTCACTGTGACCTATATTTCATGCATGAACGACTTCGGTTAAGTTCTTGGTTAAGGTCCATTACTCGGGTACTAGATTGGAGGTCAATGATATTTCACTACCAGATGGGTCTTGGGTAAGGTGACACCACCCACTAGAAATTAGGTCACTGTGACTTATATTTTACGCATGAATGACTTTGGTTAAGTTCTTGGTTAAGGTCCATATCTCAGATACTACATGTTGATGGTCAATGGTATTTCACCACTAGATGTGTCTTGGGTAACATGACACCACCCAATAAACATGAGGTCACTGTGATCTATATTTTATGCATGAACGACTTTGGTTAAGTTCTTGGTTAAGGTCCATAACTTGGATATTAGATGCTGGGGGTCAATGATATTTCACCACTAGATGTGTCCTGGGTAAGGTGACACCATCCACTAGAAATGAGGTCACTGTGACCTATATTTTACGCATGAATGTCTTTGGTTAAGTTCTTGGTTAAGGTCCATATCTTGAATACTACATGTTAGGTGTGACGGTCCGGGTAAATAATATTTCACTACTCGATGAGTCTTGTAACATGGCACCACCCACCAGAAATAAGGTCACAGTAGGTTTGCTCCCCATATTTTGAGATTTTTTGTCAGATTTTCGAGATCCTCAGGGTTTATCCATCCATTATGCTTGAATTTTTTTTGCCCATGAACCCCATATTTTCTTTTTCTTATTAAAAAATGTTCACCAAATATGCAGTTCACAATTTTTTATGAAATTTTATTTACTCTGTCACACATTTTAAAGAGTTTAAAGATACCAACCTGTGGCAACGCAAAAGTAATGAAAAATCTAGAGAGAACGTATTTCCCGCCAAAATTATAAACGCTTGTTGCATAAAAACGAGCACATGGACCTACATTTTTGTCTTGCTTATTTTGATCATTTGTCCATATTCTTTAAAATATGTGCAATTTTATCCATATTCACTTACTTTAAGATACAGGAACAAACCCCCTTAATATTCGAATTTCAAGGAAAGCAATATTTTATTTTGTGCATAGAAACATAATGGAAATAGAAAATCATGAGATGAGGAATAAGTGTACGCGACACAGTTCACATAACAAACGTCATTATAAAAAAACCTAAATGGAAAACCGCCTGCAGCCTTTGACGAGACCGTTCTGTAATCGGCCTAGGGTTGAAAAAAATATTAAAATTTAAACCCAGTCATGAATAGTCAAAGATAAATTTAAACATTTCTGTTCCTTAAACAAGTCACAAAAAAAAACACATGACAAGTATATACAAAAGCTTTGTCCAAAATTCCTGCCTAAGAACAGGAAAGAATAGAATGTGAATGGGTTAAGATAGATTTTTGGGCCCAGGCTCCCCCTATCAAGAATTCAAGACAAAGAACAAAGGTTAAAACAATTAAATTAATTCGTTCAACGTTCAATTCCACTAGAGAGAACCTTAGACAAAAGACAAAAAGATCAAACTAACGATAGAGTCACTCTCTATAGAGCACTCGCTGTTACTGACAGCTACCTGAGAATCATTAATCGAATGATTTAAAAAATCAAACATATAGACTTTAAATCCGACGCACCACTTCAAACACTTAATGATTTAGTGAAGTATAATCACACAAAACCGACATGCTTGATCGTAATGCTTTTAACTAATGAAAGTTAGGTAAAAGCTTATCAAAGTTTAAAGTAAGTATCAATATTTCAGACCCCCCCAAAAAAACATTGTCAAAGTAAAACAAAAGGGGCATATATGTCGTTAAACTGGAAGTTGGTGAGAGAAACATAAGTCGAATTCCACGATAAGATACAAAAGTACTCTTACTGATACACCAAACAGAATTTCAAGAGACCATGCAGGGTAAGAATATTTTCCCCGCCCGCAATTTGAAAATACACGACGTCTTTGTTTTTTTTTTTTGCTGTCCTTTATTTATCGCAATCACTTGGCGTCCGTTAATTGTGTGTGATTGTAATATATAATGTATGTCTAATATTTTATGTTTACTTTATTCAAATCACCTAATCATACATGTTTATTATTTCATTGATTTAACCGCTGAGCTTTGGGCACCAAGATTGGTAAATAAAATTATCTGTATCCGTCGTCGTCGTCTGTCGTCCGTTAACAATTTTTTTTTTAAATCTCATCCTCTAAAACTACTGAACATAATTTATTGAAACTTGGTATGTTTGATCCTTAGGATGTTTTTCACAAAAGTTGTGTTTTGATGTTGATTCGTCAAAAAATCACGGCCGCCATTGCTAAAAATAGACCGGGGGTGGGTCAGACTACTGTTTTTGGCTTGTTAATTGAAAAGTGTTAGAGACAGAAAAAATCTGATACAACGCACCTTCTTCAGCAACAAAAGATCTACAAAAGTCTCCATTGGGTCGAAGTTGTCAGAAGAATCCTAAGGGGTTAAGGCTCTTTAAATGTCAAAATTGCTTTTTTTCATGTTTTTGTCCTATAGAATGAAAACTATTGCAGATAGAGAAAAGCTGTTGCTAGCTTAAACCTTCAGCTCATAGAGCTCTACAAAAGTCTAAATTTGGTAGATGTTAGATGATCCTTTATAGGGGTAATAGCTCATATAATACACCATTAAAGCTTAAGAACCAGGTGATCGATTCATGCTCCTGGGAGCCTCTTGTTCCTGGCGCATGCTCCCAGGAGCCTCTTGTTCCTGGCCTTGTAGAGAATAATGTAGATGACCAATTTATATGCCGAACAGAACACATGTATTTTACATTATAATAAGTTTATTTGCATAAAGACCATAGTAGGCCAGGCAATACATATAATAATACATAACATGAACCTATTCACATAGAAGTACATACAAATATAAAGAAGACATAATAGAAAATGAATTAATATAATATGCATGCACTTGACCAGTATAGACCTCATTTTCGCAATTCTAAGTATTGCTTTATAAAGTCAATAATAATGGACAAAACATCCATATCATAGTTTAGAATAAGTACAAGTTTATTAAAAGAGTCAAGCTGGTTAAAGTTTGTATATTTATTAGATATTTTGTTTAAAAAACTATTACGTATACTGTTATTTATTTGGCAGTCAAAAAATAAGTGTGCCTCGTCATCCAAGACATTGCATATTTTACAAAGTCTCTGATCACGAGGGATGTTTTTGTATCTCCCAACCTCAACAGCCAAGTTATGATCACTAATGCGAAATTTAGTAAGAGTTTTTCGACTATTGAAATTGGGGATTTTCAAATAATCTGCCATATTCATATTTAGCTTTAATTTGCTATATAGATATAACTTAGAGCTATTATCAAATTTTACAATTTTGTTCATGAAGACTTCTTCATATTTATCATTGATAATTCTTTTACTGCTGTTTTTAACTTTAACTTTTATAGCTTTATAAAGTTTATCAGGAAACATGATGTATTTTACATACTTTTCATTTGTCATTCTCAAATGTTAGATTTTTCTGTTACTTCCCTGAATTTGGATGAAATTTTTCAACACTACATGGTGGGATTCTAATTTATTACCACATAGAACAAAAAGTAAATATGAAATTCAACATTATCATTTTATGGTTTTAGCATGTTTTTTTATGTGGATTTAACATTTCTATTTACGTTTCTCCTTTTGCCAACACTGGATCATTTATACATGTATGTAAGCAGTGATCAAAAAGGGATACAATAAAAAAAAAATATCACGGACAAATCGCAGAATTTGCAAGAAAAATAAAAACAATGTGTGTGTTATTGTGTTGGTGTATAATGCTCTTTTCGACATATCTGAGCCATATAAGGCGGTAAATTTTATTGGCGTATTATTATCCAATCTTCTAACTAAAGCATTTTTCGACATTAATAATAAAAACAAAAGCATGCTCATCTATATTTTACTATTTAGTGTCATTTCAGTTGCTGTGAAAGCAATTACATACAATTTCAATTTGTTCCATTACGAGAAATGGAATAGAAATGACAACAGAGTTCGATAAATGTTGCTACGCCTGACGCGCGTTGCAACTCCGCCTAGTCAAAGATGTCAAAGGAGCTTTATCATTGCATCTAGACCATAACTTATGTAAAACTCGGATTTTAACTAAGTATTTCTTTTGTGGAATTATGTTCAGATAAACACGCATTGGCAGTTAAACCAATTTTCAATAATTAAAAGAGATTCCGTTAAATGTCATTGGTGAGGGAACTGTGTTTTTTTTTTATTTAACTGAAAGAAAAAAAGATGAATTCTAAAAATAAAGAAAATGTACCACGGATACTCTTCACAAAATATCTTAATACAAGCCCCACTGTTTAACCTTCCTTCTTGCGTTAATCAGCAAAGGAATATTCTCCATCACGCTGATCAAAAAATCAATGTCGTGTCATCAAGTGCAGGTGCTCCAAAAAAGTCTATTTACAGGTTAAAAGGTGCAGGTTAAAAACATGGTTTGCTGTGGTCTATGGCATAGGTGTGGCTCTGGTCTCCGGATGGAAGTGAGACCAGAGGTGCTCCTTGAAGCGGGTAGTGTCAGTGTCCTGTACGATGTTGCCAGGTAGTCGATTCCAGTCTCGTATTGTTCTTGGGTAGAAACTGTTCTCGTACACTGATGTATTACATTGTGGTTGCAGGATGTTGTGAGCATGACTGTGTCTGGTTTGTCTGGTTTCTATGAGGTTGTATTGTGGTATCTCTGCGGCTACATGGTGGTTTAAAATCTTATGGAAGAGGATGAGTCTATTAACAGTTCTTCTTATTTCCAATGTTGGCCAGTTCAAGTTGTTGAGGGTCGATGTTATTGACCCAGGCTGGTAGACATAGTTGTTCGTTACAAAGCGTACCGCTCTATGTTGGATAATTTCGAGTCTTTGTATGTCCTTCTTCCAATGTGGGTCCCATGCTGGGCTACTGTATTCTAAGTGGGGTCTCACTAGGGCTATGTATGCATGTTCTTTTATGGATGATGGGCATCGGTAGAGGTTTCTGCGGATGAAATTTAGTTGTTGTGAGGCTTTATTGACTTTTGCTGTTATGTGGTGGTTCTAGTTGCGTTTGTTGTCAATTTCTACTCCCAGGTATGGGTTGTGGTCTTTTACTTCTAATACAGTTCCATCTAGAGAGTATGATGTTTCGATTTTGTTAACAGTGTTGTTCGTACTAGCTTGTAGGACATAGCACTTCTTCGGGTTGAATGTCATTTTCCATGCTATTGACCATCTCTCCAACCCAGTCAGATCTTTTTAGAAAGAACCCCTGGGTTTCCAAGGATGCACAAAGTCATGACGGACAATGTTTTGTACCTGGCAATTTAGGTATTTATGAATAAGAAACCTTCATTCTACATAATGATTGACATTACTTGATCTTTAACAAAAAGTACAATGAATGATGATTTTAATTTGCAGTCAAAAGTAAAAATTTCATTTTAGGTTCTCATGATTATTTTTCCGAAGGTAGCATTTTCTATCCCCCCCCCCAAAAAAAAAAAAAAACACAAAAAAACGGAAAACGTACGTCAAATAATTGTCAAAACATACGTCAGACTTACGTTTTTTAAACGTGCATCAAACATACGTTTACCATACGTCAGAGGTATAGTTTCCTAAAATGTATGAAATTAGTGATTTATTTATTTAGTGTGTTTTTTATGAAATGAAAATTTGCCAAGATAAATTTTTAACTTGCATCAAACGTACACGGTTAGAAAATATGCGTCAGATGACATGCGTTTAACGTACACCAGACGCATTTTAAACGCAGTCCACATTTTGCCTGAGTACGATGGTTGAGTTACTCCTCTGATTTGTCTTTGTTTCGACTGCTTGTTTAGGTTTGGTTGTAGCATGTTTTTTATATGTTGTGTGGCTTTATGATAATTCTATGTCTACGTGTTTTGTTTTGGCACTTCAGACTTTTGACATTTGATTGCCCTATTGGTTCACCTTTGCTTCTTTCTCACAATTCAATGGATTGAAGGGTGGGGACAATTGTAACAACATCCATGACTGGTGTTTAACGTTTTCAACAATATGTTAAAATAATTAATGCATGTAAGCTCCTCCCGTATATGGCATAATCAAAACTTCGATATATTAATTTGAAGATAATGGAGAAGGCAAAAGTCAACAGCGTTACCTGTCAGAATAGCAATTTAAGGTTGATATTCAGGAAATATATTCCACAACCCGAGAAAGTGTAGTGATATATTAACATAGCATTTTTGTACCACTTAAAAATGAGAGAACTGAAAATATTTGTGTTTTTCCTATTTTTGAAATTTTCATTTTCTCAGTCGGTTGCTAATGGAACCATGAATTCGAATCGTTATGTGAAGGAAAGTGCGTTTTACATCTCATCACATAGAATTGTCAATAATGTAGAAAGTTCAGTTGATTGTGCAATGCTGTGCAACATAAATCCAGATTGTTGTGGCTATACATTTGAACAATTAAACATTAACTGTTTTCTGTTTTATTATCAAACATCAAACAATTGTCAAAATACAACGGATGGGAGTATACAACTACACTTTGTAAAACAGCTGACAGATTGCAGTGAGCTACCACCAGATAATCCCAGTGGAGTCTACAGAGTGTATCCATCGAGGCAGACTGCCGTGTTGGTTTATTGTGAAATGACTGACGCTGGTGGTGGCTGGACTGTAAGTTATCCATTTGTTATAAAAGTTTAGCTTCATTTTAAAGATGTTGTATAAGATAACGACAAGATTAAGAGAAAATGTTTTGTTTTTGCTGAAATGTATTGCAGCGATCAATAATTAAAGGTAATAACAAAACTACCGAACTTGAATGATCAATCTCATAGTCCAGAGAAAATGACAAAAACGAATCAGTCATACCAGAGAACTGGTGGATCGCAATGGTCCTGACTTGGTACAGGCATTCCAAACGAAATGGTGGGTTAAACCAGGTTTTATGGCGCCAAACTTCCCTCTTCCATTGCGATCTTAGGATCCGGTAATGACCATAGAACACAACATTGTTGTGAGACACAATAGGGATATTGAGGTGATCATCTCAGTACAGCAGACCAGTCAAACACTAAATAAAACAATTAACTATCATATCTTTTAACTCAATTTTGAACTTTTCTACTAGTGGCTGATAACGAAGAAAGAATTTTTTTAGTGATCGTATGAGACGTATTTTCTTATAGCCCTGCTTCAAAAGTCGGTCACGAAGAAACCGGTGTCTGATAAAAAAATCTGTGAAATGTGTGCAAGCTCTGGCATATCGAATAAGTTGAGAAATATAAACACCGTATGCAGGAGAAGTAGGTATATTGCTCTGTAGATTAGGAAAATTAATAATTTGAAAATTAAAATCGTCTCGTTTATCATAAATTTTTGTACTGAGATGACCACCTGGGTCAAATTCGAGGTGCAAATCCAAGAAAGACGTGAAGCAATAAGATTCGGTGGTCTCTTTAATCTCAAATTCCGGAGGACATATTGAAGGAATCCAACTACCAAATGAAGTGTTATTGACAGAAAGGACATCATCAATATATCTGAATGTAAGACCAGATGACCTTGCCTCTTTCATCTTCTTGTTCTTTACGAGTCCCTGAAGAAATTCAGTCTCGTAAGAGTATAAAAACAAATCGGCGAGGAGAGGAGCACAGTTTGTGCCCATTGGAATGCCGATTTGTTGTTGAAAAATCTCTCCTCCGAAGGTGACAAATATGTTGTCAATGAGGAAATCAAGCATACTGCAAACTTGTTCCAGTGTGTAACAAATTTTATCTTTGAAAGATGTTTTGGAAAAGAATGTAGAATTATAACCCAAAACAACAAAATTCCTTGAGTTTGAAAAGGCTTTTTCGAGAAGTTTTTTCAGGCGACATTTTAGTTTTTCGTGTGGCAAGGTAGTGTATAAAGTTGAAAAATCGAACGTTTTCAAAGAGTGAACCTCAGAAAATGGTCTAAGTTATATATTGGTATTGAATGTTTTATTAACTTGATATAATATAAGAAATCCAGTGATGCTTTTCACGGGTACATTAAAAATATATTCATTCAAGAAGGATTATCTAAGGAATGACTGTCATAATTTTTTTTCATTTGGGTATGAAAAAAAATTTGCATACTGTTTAATCCGCGACTCGGATATACTTTTTGTGCAAAACTTTTTTTTTCATATCCCCAATGAAAAAAAATTATTACAGTCATTTCTAATAAATAAATTTTCAAAATGATTAAAAAACATGAAAATCTTACTCATAAAAGAACTAAAATGGTGGCACTTGTGGTAAAAAGTGGGCGTTTCCCCATAATTTTGTTTTTTTCATTTGGATATGAAAAATAATATCGTCCAATAAAATTAAGTATTTTAATCAAATTTATTTGTAAAAAAAAAGATGAAAAAAGATGCACCTGTTGCAGGTCAAATTGGAATCCAGAGTGATCTGAAAACTTAACAGATTAATGACCAAATTATGGGAAACCAAATTATAACAAAGATCAACCTATTTCTGGGTTAAGAAGAATCGTAGGTTTTAAACGATTTTAAAATTAAAACGAATACTAAGCGCAGTATTGGAGTTCTAATTGGCCCTGCATTAAATCCGGCGTAAATCTGAATTCCAATTTCTCCTAATGGTAAATGAGATATTATGATTTTCCCTAATTTTGATCCACCTAGCTTATTGTTTAAATATTGTTAATCAATAAAATAAAGATAATTTGAAAATATAAAAATATAAATTTTATGAGAGAAATAGATTTTGAAAGGCAAGTTATATTAATCAATTCTAAAACTTTTTTTTGTTCACCAGGGATTTTTTAAGTAAACTTACGGTTACGAATAAAATATAAAATAGCAAAATTTTCTAGCAGATTTAAAAAAAAAAATAGATGTAGAATTCAAAAGGCATATTGAGATATTATGCGTATAAATAAAGATACTAAAAATTAAACTGTTTTTAAAATATTCAAAACTTTGTAGAACAAAAGAGTCCCTGAAAAATATTGTATCTTAACATATACATTTTATCTAAAAACTTTTTTTTTAATATCCAATAGAAAATCATTATTACATGCAATATCATCCAATACATAGAAAATATAATTATAATGTATCTATTACTTGAATTTTTTTTATTTTCATTTGTGTTTTAATTAAACATTTAATTGAAAATGTTAAATAAATGCCTGTATGACCCAGAAACCAAGTAGCATAAAAAGCTAGTGTGATCTTGATCACCCTGATAAATCCATAATCGTCCTGGGCAAATTTGGATATCTCAAGTTTTCCTTCGTAAAATTGCAATTCTAATTTGCCCCGGTTTAAATCCATGGCGAATCAAAATTCCAATTTTACTAGGAGAGATTGGAATTCCAATTTGCGCTAGGAAGTTTCCGGTTCCCTGGACCCCAATTTGCCGTGTAACATAACCAATGAACTTTTAATTGCGTGTAGTTCTTTACTCTGGCTGCTACTTATAGATATAAAACGGCGGTAACACAAATATATGTACAGTCAATCTACATAAAACACGAATAACCTTGTCCATTCCTAGACTGAATAACGTTTTTAAAATTCAGAAATAAAAAAGAAAAAATGTCAAGGTTTAAGCTTAAACAGTTCATTAAGAAATATTAAAATGCTACATGCTATATCTATCGAATGGTTGTGTTTTAATGATTTCTGACTAATAGCCAACTTGAAGTTCTATTATATAAATCATTTTTCGTATTTGTCTTTGGATTAAGGTTCTACAGCGGAGACAGGATGGTAGTGAAGACTTCTATCGATACTGGGCTGACTATAGGAGAGGATTTGGGGACTTGGAAAAGGAATTCTGGATTGGTAAGGTGCAAAGATCTGCTAGCTAAATTGAATTTTTCTCTAATTGATAGATTTGCCTTAGTCATGATATAGACGATCCCAGTTCGGCATTTTTTTGATTTCTCGTTCTGTGCTGTTCATGTTCATATAGTGTTGGGTGTTTTTGGTCTTTGCGAAAAGTGCCTCTTGTGATGTCTTGAAAAGATGAAACGGGCGTTATGCGTGGCGAAAATTATTGTATTGAACTTTGTTGTAATTTTGAGCTCTGGTTAGCGCTGCTAGTGGAGTTTCAATTCCTAGAGGTTAGATCGCCACAGCATCAACACTTTTATGTTAAAGAACACATTTTTCCGTTTTGATTTTAAAGTTGCTAAAACTAAAGGTAATTCTCACCCCAAGACATAGGTTTTAAATCGTTTTCCAGTGCGACATGTTTGGTTCTCTTGTACTGTGCTCTTCATGTTCATTTGGCTTTAAAGATTTTGGTCTTTGGGAAGAGTGTCTTTTGTGAGTTTTGGAAAGACAAAGCGTGCGTCAGACAGAATTATCGTCTAGAATGTTATTGGAATGTTTAAAGCTTTTTATAAAAAAGTATTCAGATTAAAGTTTAAAGCGTTTATTGATCCATAAAATAGTGCTTTATATTAATAAAATAGATATCAGCAATGACAAAACTACAAAACGGGGATAAATCTCACATTTTCTGAGAAAAATAGCCAAACAAGTTATAAACAAGAAATTTGTTCACTTAGAATTTACAAAATAAACCCCAAAACACTTCTTAACATTTTCTTTTTGGAGATGTTGAATATGCTTACGATTTTTTCCTTAAACGGAACACATCGCTATAACTTTTCGTCTTTATATTTACCACAATCATACGCTTCTAAAAATAATGTCACAGGGATAAAGTGTAGAAAAAGGAAAAGTCAAGTTACCGTAATAAATTTAATGTAAGTTTGATTGGCCGATTTATCTATAAATCGAAGCAATCATGCGCAAACGCTACGATTTTAAATATAAGCCTAAACACTTGAGGAAACTTCTCATCAGCATTTTTCGTTCTATTCATTAACAGGAAATGACATCATACATGCTTCATATTTAGATCTACATCTCGAAATTGACTCTCAAGGAAGACTTTCAACAAGGCTCTATGACAAACGTGATGACTTCAACTTTCCAATCGTCAACTTCCCCTTCTTGTGTAGCAACATTCCGTCCGCTCCAGCTTATGGAGTTTACGTATCTCAATTGATTCGTTACTCCAGAGCGTGCGGGACTTACATCGATTTCCTTAGCAGAGCGACACGTCTGACGCAAAAATTGCTCACACAGGGTTATGTTGCTCCTCGGTTGCTGTCTTCACTCAAGAAATTTTACGGAAGACATCATGCACTTATAGACAAATATGGGATTCCGATCTCTCAGATGAGTGCAGATGTTGGTTTGTCATAGGGTGTTGTTTTGTCTTCCTTTACCGGATTTGACACGCTGAATGGACTATTGGCAACGCGACGGGTGTGCTATAGCAAGCAGGAACTGCTTACTCCTCCGGAGCACCTGAGTTCACTCTGGTTTCGACTAGAGTTCGCGTTGTTGATTGATATTCAGTTGTTTTGTGTTTCCATGTTTTACATGTTGTCTGTTTTTGTCCCGTTCTTGTTGGTGTTTGCTGGTTTTGTCTCTGCCCTTTCGGACTTTTGATATTCGGATACCCCATTGGTACCTCTGCTTCTTACATGATATTACGTCACAGATGCAGTACAAAGTCCGGTTTGACCTTGAGGGCTTTGATAGCCTTACAGCCTATGCAGAATACGATACTTTTTACGTAGATGATGAGGCAAAGAACTATGGCATGAAAATATCCGGTTATTCTGGAACTGCAGGTAATAAAAAAATTAAATAGACTATGATATGACACACCTGCTTTTGGTGTTGATATTGCTGTTTGATTTTTGTTTATTTTGCTTTAGAATAAACCAGCTGTGTCAATTCATTTGCAATTTACATGGAAGGATTTTGAACAAATTCAATGTAAAACAAATTAACAAATTTATGATAATAATATAGGAGATACAAAAATCAAGCTTTTTAGTTGTTGTGTTTAGCCCATGTCATTGGAAAATTAAATTTATATTCTTCTCACAAATTCAAGTTTTTTTTCCAATATTTTTATGAGATTCTCAAAACAATGCTGAATATTTAATAAAAGAAATATTTGTTGCTTTGAACTGTGTTATTTTTATTAGTTCGTTTTGAAAGTTATGTTATTCTTTTTATAGGTACAGAGCACGGACTTGATTATTCAACGCACGGAATCATTCCCTTTTCTACAAGAGATATCGATAATGACCAGGCGGCGTCCTATTCATGTGCTAATAGAAGGAAAAGTTGCTGGTGGTTTGTTGGTTGTAGCACCGCAAACATTAACGGCATGTATAAACCTGGAGAAAACGATGAGACAACCATGTTTTGGAGACCATGGAAGAAGTTTCAGTGCCTAAGTAAAACCAGGATGATGATAAAACCTGCTTAAAGTAAAGAAACTAACAATTACAGGTTGTTTTACTTATCTGAATTATTATCCATGAGTAGCTAGTTATCAATATTACAATTAAATATTTTGTCTAAATTAAAGACTCATGAAGGGGAAACTATAGAACTATTATTGGAAAACGTTGAAGATGAAATCTGTTTCTCGAACAATTATGCTTCGAACGGTGAAAATACAACATTTACATTGCTTGTTTGTAATGAATCTGCCTAATAAAATTTACTTGCTATCATTGATTTCTTCGTTGTTATTTTTGAATTTTTTTAACAACTCTTTAATCAACTTTTCAGCCTGATACCATTGTCTCCATGATCTTCGTTTAGTGTAAGGTTACATGGAAATATTTTTCAAACGTTTTTAAATAGGTTAACCTTTGAGATAAATCATTGGTGAAAAAATATATTATCTCTATTTATTGCACCCAACGACATGACGATTCATTTGTTAAAACTCTAATGTTTCATTAATTTAGACAAAGATTAATCTGAGGCATTACCGTATAGCGGGTAATTTTGGCGAGTTGCAAAATTTGTTATTTTAATCTAAAAAGGGGATGTATAATTTTAGCAGTCTTAATTTTTTTCGCGTTTACAGAATCTAGAGTGTGTGTAAAATACATAAGTAGTTTAAATTAAGCAATCTTTATTTTTAGCGATTCCTCGGACCTTGCGAATAAAGCGAAAATTTGATCCTCACGAAAATTTCCCGCTATACGGTATTTGCCTTCGAATTCAGCATATTTTGACATTATTGTATATGAACATTTTCACAGTCAGTAAAATTTGTTCTGTTAAGTACATTGTATTCCACATTTCAAAATTTGAAAGTAGTAGTTTATTTGTATTTTTACACAGGTATAATAGTTCAGCATGTTTTAAAGAGTAAAGTTTGATTGTAAAATGAATTAAAATAAAACAAACAACTGATTGGTTGGATGATGATTTGTCATAGCTTTAATCGAGAAAGCATAAAATTGGCCAACATAAAACAAGTTGACAAAGTAACATTGAAGGGTAACCATTCAATGAAAGTCTCGGCTGTTGGGTAAATCCAAACCAGCATAAATGTGATAAATTCCGCATTCCTGTTATGTTCATGATATTGTCAATGAATGTTGGCCAAAATCAAGTTCAGTCCTCTGATGGTGTTGATCCAGTTCAGAATTATGAGTGCTATTCATCTACCAGTCAATGAAGAGAAACATATTGCCAGCTATGACGGTAGTTCTGAAAATATAAATTAAAAGAAGCAGAAAACAGAAACAATCAAGGGATAAAGGGCGGGCGGGTTTATCCGCTTTCTTTAAACTTTCCTAAACGTCTGACAATGTTCTAATTATTCACATCGCTTATATACAAAGATTCCCGCCAAAATATTACACGAGCGATAGTGAAATCAAATCGAGCTTACCAGACAGTGTTAAATTTAAATGTAAAATGTGGACTTGGCAATGTATAAAAGGTGGATAAATATACCAAGTTCAATTCAATAAACTAATTTAATTAATAGATGAAATTAAATTTTATTATTGTATATGAACATTTTCACAGTCAGTAAAATTTGTTCTGTTAAGTACATTGTATTCCACATTTCAAAATTTGAAAGTAGTAGTTTATTTGTATTTTTACACAGGTATGATAGTTCAGCATGTTTTAAAGAGTAAAGTTTGATTGTAAAATGAATTAAAATAAAACAAACAACTGATTGGTTGGATGATGATTTGTCATAGCTTTAATCGAGAAAGCATAAAATTGGCCAACATAAAACAAGTTGACAAAGTAACATTGAAGGGTAACAATTCAATGAAAGTCTCGGCTGTTGGGTAAATCCAAACCAGCATAAATGTGATAAATTCCGCCATATTAGCATTGTTTTAACCATGCTAATCCGCCAAATTTATCACAAGTACTAAGACAAACCAAACAATCATCCAACCCAAAATTCAAGCCATAAACAAAGGCTTCAACAAATGCAACAGTAGATTAAATTCATGCCATCAAAATAAGGCATCAAAAAATGCAACAGAAAATGCAATCAATACACCAAAAGGTGCAGCAAATGAAATGCAAAATGTCATAAATTTATTTCAATTACAGATGGGTCCAAACCTAACCTGTATGCGCACCAGACTTATAAAGTGGACCAGAAGTCTGGTTCAGGTCTGCCTTTTTCTGGTCTGGTTTGGTTTTAGTGAACCTAGGTCTGCTTTCAAGTTCACCCCAAAAGCAAACTTTGCCCAAGGTCTGGTTCACTCTGACCTCAGGCAGACCAGATCTATAAAAACTGACCATTCCTTGAGTGGACCAGACTTAGAGCAGACCAAACTTAGGTCTGGTCCGCTTTAGGTCTGGTCCACTCTTGGTTCACTATTTATTAAATAAAGGTAATAACAAAACTACCGAACTTGAATGATCAAAGCAGACCAGACCAGACTTAGAGCAGACCAAGCTTAGGTCTGGTCCGCTCTATGTCTGGTCCACTCTTGGTTCACTATTAAAAGCAGACCAGACCAGACTTAGAGCAGACCAAACTTAGGTCTGGTCCGCTCTAGGTCTGGTCCACTCTTGGTTCACTATTTAAAGCAAATTAAACCAGAGTTTTGACTAAACCAGACTTGTGGTGAGGTCTGGTCTGCTTTCCAACCAAACCAAACCAGAAAAGTGGACCTAGGTCTGCTTCGTGGATTGGTCAAGAGAATTAAACCAGACCAGAAAAGTGAACCACAGGTCCGCTCTAAGTTCACTTTTGTACAGGTTAGGTTTGGTCTCATCTGTAAATTGAAAGCATATTCTTATCAGAAATAACATCAAGTAGATGAACAAATTGTGTAAACGATATTTTATCATTTTATTCATTGTATCTTATGAACTTGGAAATAAAGTGATAGAAGGTTTTAAAATAAACTGCTCTAAAGCTCCTTGCAAAATGTTAATAAAAATGTCATTGCCTAAAAATGATAGGTGAACACCATCTGGAAAAAGTGATGGGTGGCAATCTTCTAAGTCTGGATGCAAAACTACATAACAGTTATTGAAATTTAAATATAACCTTAATGCACGGTTAATCCGCCTTCTAGAGTTTTCCATTGCTCTATGATTTGAAGAATGTCGCCATGACGTTCTAGGTAAAATAGATGAAAAAATTAATGAAGTTGTTGGTAACATTTGATTAACAACATATATTGCAAACTTATAATGTCTTATAATGTTCTTCATAGAATACCGACCAATGTCATTTCCCCCAACATGAAATAATATGGCTCTTGGAATGCCGAAACATCTGATGCAGGTATTCACAAGTGGGACAAGACGTTTCCAGCCCATTCCAGGTACTCCTACCCATACAACTTTGTATCCCATTTTATCAAGACCAAGGTGAGCACCAGTAGGTCTAACCTTGGTGTGTTGTTCTGCCCTAGCAATAATTGAAGAGCCAATTATCCAAATAGATTGAAAGCCTGAAATTTGGACAAAAAAATGTTTTAATAGTTTATAAATACGAACATATTTCAAATAGGAATTGGATTTTCAACGTCCCATTTGTTTAATTTCATCTTCAGATTTACCTTTTAAAGCAAATGAGGTCGCAGCCCCAATGCGAAATGAATGGGTGTTGTAATCTTTTTCATTCATGTTTAAAAATTTCAAAGCCGATTTTAACATTGTTTCAACTTGATAGCGAGTAACCGCTTTATGATTTAAGTGACAAAATAAAGGACCATGGATTTTTGGTCTGATCTTAATATACGTTTTTAACAAACGAACCGGGCATATGGTCTTTTCATCAAATAAAGGAACAGATATGTTAGTGCGATTAGCGAACTGATCGGTTTTTGATGACGGAATGCTCAACAAAATACATTGGTTCTCAAATGATACATCAGATATATGTAACATATGTCTTTCTGAAAATCTCGAAAGTGCAAATTCTCCTACTCTTAAAAAGGCAAAAAATGCAAGTGAAAAACATGCTGCGAACAAAGATGTCTCATAAGTAGAAGAACAAGTAAATGATAAAGCACTTATAATACGGTTTAGCAAGTCAATTGTTATTGGTCTTCTAGTATCTAAAGGATTATTTAAATGCTGCATACCTGTTATTAATTTTTTAATGATGAAGCTTTCAGTGCTATCATTCATTTGCAAGATTTTCATTTGAAAACTTAACCCGGAAATATAAGATCTTACTGATGACGGCGAATATCTATTTTTCGCTAAGTACAATACAAAATTTATAACATCTGACAAAGGTATCGGCCATATTTTTTCCAACTTAAATTCATATCTAAAGAATTCAAAGGCTTTTACTGCATTTGAATATACATTCCAAGTATTCGATGACAACGAGTGCCCTATTAATCTGCGGTATTCGTCTTCAAAAGGCTCAAGAACTCTAACGGGACTGCTGTCGGAACAGGATCTGCTTGAGGGGCAAGTTGTCTGAACTTCTGAAATTGACGTCGAGATAATGAATCAGCTAAAGTATTGTTTGAAGTATTAATATAAACAGCTCTAATTTGACAATTACCTATCATAGTCCAATACACTATACGTCTGAGCATTGTCAAAACCCTTTTATTTTTGGACGTTTTAGTATTTAGTACAGAAACTACAGCCATGTTATCAATATGAAAAATAATTTTTTTCTTGAAAAATTCTGCATTCCAAAGATAAATAGCTAAAGCTACTGGAATTATTTCTAAATAGGTCATATCTTTAAGAATTTCAGTATTCTTCCATTCAACTGGCCATGGCATAAAAAACCATTTTCCATTTAAGTAAGCTGCACAACCGTTTTCAAATGCCCCTGAACTATCCGTAAAAAGTTGAAAATCATGATTTGAAAGCCAAGACGGATCTAAAATATATGAAATTCCATTGAACTCCTCTAGAAAATATTTCCATATCATCAAATCATCAAACATTTCTTTTGAGATTCTAATAAAATGAGAGGGTTTACTTGCTTTCGACATTGCCAAATACCGCCTTCTTGTAAATGCTCTACCCGACGGCAAGGCTTTTGTGCAAAATGCCAACAACCCACATAAAGACTGAAGTTGTTTTAAGGTAACTTTTTTTGAACTAGCTATTGTATATATTTGGAACAACAATTCTTTAACTTTCTCTTCTGGAATTTTAATCAACATTCTAATAGTATCAATAGACAGACCTAAAAATTCTAAAATAGTTTGAGGTCCTTCAGTCTTCTCAGTGGCTATTGGAACACCTAAATTCTCACAAATATCATCAAATTGGTTCATTAATTCTTTACAATCTAAAGTGTTAGCTTTTCCAGCGAAGAAAAAATCATCCAAATAGTGGTCTAAATTTTTGGAATTAGTCTTATATGAAACCAACCAATGTATAAAAGTCGAAAACTGTTCAAAAGTTTTGCAGGAAATAGAACACCCCATTGGTAAGCATTTATCTATGTAATAGTCACTACCAAGTTTAAATCCTAAAAGGTCAAAATCACCAGGATAGCAAGGCAGTAGTCGAAAGGCAGATTTAATATCTTTTTTGCCAATAAGAGCCCCTTGACCTAGTTTTTGAACAATTGAAACTGCATTATCAAAAGACGAATAATGAACAACTGTATATTTCTCAATGAAATCGTTAACACTATTTGATGGTGGGTATGACAAATGTGTAATTAATCTCCAACCACCAGTCTTTTTGGGCACTATACCAATTGGTGAGCATCTTAAATTAGAAATTGGGCGAAATTGAAAAGGTCCTGCGACTCGCCCAAGTTTTATTTCATTTTCTACCTTTTCCCTAGCAGCTTCTGGATTAATTAAAACAGATTTTAGTTTTTTTGTTTCTAGTGGCATTCTAGGTCCAGCATACTTAATTTTGAATCCATTTGAAAAACCGTCTAACAGTTCATTTGCATCATTTCTATTTGGATAAAGTTTTAAAGACTCCTCAAGAGCTTTAAGTTTAATCGGAGAATGCCCAAGTTTCCATACATTATATCTGTCACCTGAAAAGAAATTTATTTTTTCTTGGTAGGTGCAGCTCCTAATAAAGGAGGTCTTATATTCAAATTAAGCGAATTAGCCCTTTGTGTATTGTAAGAGCTAGTATTTGAATTAGCAGAATAGTTTTTCTTAGGATAATGGCTACAAAGAGCGGCTGGGTGATTCAAGTTACACTTTATGCAAGAATGACGATATGTGCAACTACGCTTAAAACAGCCCTTCTTAAAATTGAAATCATAGCATGGTTTTTGATTACTGTAAGACATTGTAGAATTTGGAGAAGCAGAGGGTTGGCCTTTTGCAATAAATCTTAACCAAAGATTGCCATCAATTTGAGACCACGAATTTGTAGGATTTAAAGACATTCTAAGCCTAAATTGTTGATCATACATATACACACGGTCAAAGCTTGAGTCCGCAATTGATCCCCTAATAATTGCCATATACATTAATAGATCGGATGCAAGAAGAGGGTGTCTGGAAATCAATATCTTTGTATAATTTACAAATGCATCTTTCCACATGAAAATATTTTCTATATTCTTTTTTGTTGGTTTGTTAACAGATTGAACTACTAATCTGCCATTATCAATGGTAACGCAGTTTTGAGTATCATTTGGCAACTGAAAATTTAAAAAAAAGTAATAATGCTAAATCAATGTATTCTAAGTTGCAAATTTTGTCCTTCAAGTTTTGTGAAACAAATATATCTAATTCATTTGAAAAGGCTGTTATAATTGGAGGATTGCTTGAATTATCGATGTTTAAGTTCTCACCATTTTGATTGTTGTTTGGCACTTGAGGAAGGACTTGCAACGGTGGATTGTATCCAGCATTTTTTTGAGGAGGTCTTCCCACTTCGGGTGCTGCATGTGGCTGGACAGGTGGCATTACTGGTTGATCTTGCTGAACAACTGGCATTGGTGGTGGTTGAACCTGTATCACTTGGGGTGCTTGAAGCAAAGGTGGTTGAGGGTCTGGTTGATGCACCTCTGCTTGAACCTCTGCTTGAACGCGTTGACCTCTAGGACGCAGTCTTTGTCTATAGGCAATACCCGCCTGATTTATCGGCCTTGGCCTTCTACCTCTCATTCTAGGCATGTATAAAATAAAACTAATTAAGTATCAATTCAAATAACATGCGATTTAAATCATGGTTATCGTTCATTTAGAACTAATAAAATCGATACATTAATCTATCTAAAGGTGCTCTTCTGAACTTAGTAATAAACAATATATTACATTATTTGAAGCACAAAAAGTGTTAGAAACGGTTAAAGTAAACTTAATGTTTATTTCATTTACAAAATTAAACTAGTGATTCATTAAAACATATTCAAAATACCTGTTACACACGCTTGCTGATCAATTCAATGGAACGCCTTTAACAATGATACACATGTATGCAAAGCCATTAACAAATTATACTTTAACAAGTTCAAAATGTTTAATGTGTATGCAATAAAACCAAGATTGTCTGTAACATGAACTGTGAAAAATTTAATTAAATAAAATGTCGCTTTGTTTTAAAGTTACAAAAGAGGCTTACAATTTTATCTTAACTATATTAAAGTACTTATCTTGGATCTGGTATGGTTTATCCGCTTTCTTTAAACTTTCCTAAACGTCTGACAATGTTCTAATTATTCACATCGCTTATATACAAAGATTCCCGCCAAAATATTACACGAGCGATAGTGAAATCAAATCGAGCTTACCAGACAGTGTTAAATTTAAATGTAAAATGTGGACTTGGCAATGTATAAAAGGTGGATAAATATACCAAGTTCAATTCAATAAACTAATTTAATTAATAGATGAAATTAAATTTTATTATTTTTCTTTTCTCTTCTTAAAGTGTTCGCCATTTCTATTCTTGTTAGAATCCTGATAAGACAAAACGTCAGACGTATCAAAATTCATTGCCTCGAACCTCGCTGTAATTTTGATCTGCTGATCTGCTACCCTGCGTTTTGTTTGGTTTCCGTCCGTCTGTCTGTTTAAAGGGATATTGTCCACGAAAAATGAAAAAAAAGTGTGCTTACAAAAAAGGCTTATCGACAACTTGCATTGTCTTCATTTGAACATATGAACAACTATTATAAGGGTTAAGTATCCTGTTAATCAAAATCTTGAAAAACAATCATCACCATGTTATATTTGTAAAAGTTTACAAAATTTCATACTTATGAACTTTATCCCCCCCCCCTTTAGTATGTGCATTGTATTAAATTATGTTTATTAACTTTGCTGGCTCATACACGCGGCCAGTTTTCTGTATCTTGAATTTTATGTCTGTTCAAAAATCACATGGCGACAAATACACCAAAGCTGCTTAACTAAGAGAATGAAATTGATGGCTCGTATTAAAGTAATAAAGATGATTTAGATAGCTCACGTTTAATTGGTTTAATTTGTGAAAACACACAATTTACATTGCCTGTTTGTAATGAATCTGCCTTTTAAAATTTACTTGCTATCATTGTTTCATGAACAAAACATCTGAGATCCCGATTGATTGCTGTAATAAATACACTAAAATATATCTTTCGTCAAGAAGGTAAACGAATAATCAATTAATATGGCCGAATAGTTTTGAACAAAATAAACCAAGTTTAAGGCAAATTTGGTAATAAATGTATATTCAAAGTTTTGTTTTATTACATTTCTGTCTAAATGACAAAAAAATGGGGACAAAAATGTGATTTTGGTAGACAATATGCCTTTAACGAATGATTCCGAATGATGACTGAACATATCTTGAAGGGATTTAAAAAAGCATTTCCACATCTGTTTAATACAATTAAGGAGGTTGGGGTCCTAAAACGGGGCATCTTTTTCAGTCATCTTGCAAATATTAGCCTATATTTTAGTTTTAAAGACTTGTTACAGCATAAATGATGTAAAATTCATTTCTTTATTATCCTATTTCTTACAAAATATTTTTTCAAGGGAGATAATTGTGACTAATTTTTAAGAAGAAATGTGTTAGAAATTTAGTTTCCCTTAAATTACCGTGACCCAATGTTTTTTTTTTAGAAATCAAAAGTATATCTAATTTTTGTTATTTTACATAAATGTGTAGAAATTTCTATGTCAGGTTATAAAAATATATGCATTTTGAGAATTTTTCCTATACAATCTATACAAATTTCCTAACTATTGAGACCCAATTAATTCAAAAATAAGCAGCGTGACCTACTGTTTTCATTGTTTATTTTCAAAACTCATATTAATGTCAATTTACTATAAAAGTTTGAAAAATATCCTATTTCAAATGTTTAGACCCCAGCCTCCTTTAACAAGGTTACGGACGAGTGAGATATCCAGTAGAATATTTTTTCAAGTAAGATACAAGATTTTTATTTAATGGAAATAAAAAAAACATGTATATGTGACACTTTATTTTACTTGTCAAGGGAATTTAACTCAGATTGATTCTTTTCATTAGACTAAAATAAATTACCATTGATTTTTAAATCTGCTTTGCAGCATTATAAATATTTTTTTATGGTTGTAAGGAATGGAAAATGTCTGGATGTCATTTTGTCATGATTCGTTAGCAATTAGATGAAATCTCCACTTACCCGTAGGAGTATAACAGCCTCTGTATCCCAACTTTACAGTAAATATCTGAAACTATACGTTAATATTAGAGTTAACTATTCGGATCATTTAAAGTAATAAGCATTTTTTTGGGGTCCAAAGTAGAAGTATGAAATATGAGATTACAGAGAAAACGAATGAAATAAATCAGGTTTTTCTCATTATGTCGTCATTAGGATTTAAACATGAGCTGTATCCTTTAAAGAGAGAATGAAGAAAATATGTAAACTTTGAATGGTTTGAGTGCTTAAAAAATTCTGGGGCACTAGAATACTTCAAACTCCCCAAAAATATTGCTCATGATAATTGATCGGACTGTGAACTAAACTGACATACAAAAAACTCATCATTTACTTTCTGATATTGATCAATGTTACAGCATTGTAAGACTTTTGAATAATAAGTTCATGAAGGTAATTCTTCGTGCAAAACTTAGTCGTAGTACCCTTCATTCTGTCTATATACTAATACCAAAACGGGTATAAAACTGTGTATCGATATTTCAAGGAGTAACCTCTCTTCAGCATTTGGACCAACGTAACTAATCAAACAGTAACTTTGAGGCAAACAAATTTGTCCGTATTATCACGTTTAGGAAATTAGTATGACTGTTCTGAAAAACTGATTTAATATGGAAAGTAGAATTACTTAAGCCATCTTCACAAGTTAAGATTCCAATTTAAACATGTTAAAACATGATACCATAAGAGATACATATTTTTTGGATTATTTGCTGCTGACGTCATCGCAATGTTTGGCAAATTCTGGAAAAATGAATCTGGCCCCGAAATTGAAATGAAATTCAGAAGAGTTTATCAGCTTTAAAATGCGATACTACACATATGATAAATGTTTATAGAAATAAAGTTACACGACTAAATGTTAGAATTGTCGCATATGGAAACTCATTTGAATCAAAACATTGGAAGGTCAAAAGCCAAAAGTAATGAATAAAAAGTACTTAAACCCGAAAGTTCGACCAGCAACGATGATATCAAATGTGCAGTACAAGGAAAGAACCCATGTTTTTTTAACAATTATGAATTTAACAATCAGAAATTTCAAATCAGATTCACATCTTGAAATTTCAAAAAAAAAAGATTTCATTTTGTGGTTATATTATTCACATTGTAAGGATTTTAACAATAAAACCTTTCAGTGGGGACATCAATTATCTAGAACTGAGCTCCCACACACTTGCAATGATAATACAACGCAAAGACCACCACTAATAAAGTTGTGCATATTTCTGTATGGTAATTTGTATATAACTCAATCTGTGAGGTAATAATTGCAGACACAAATGAATCCTGCGATTGTTAGAACAATTAAATATTATGTTTTTAAACAATTTAACGACAACAGCAGTAAAATGTATAGCGATTCTCTGAAAATCTATAGTACTGTATCTTCCACTGTAAATATTTTATAAGTAAGAAAGATAATATAACAGAAGTTTTTGTTTTACAATAGTAACAACTGTATTCAATAATGTTGATATAAATGTTGGAAAATTGTCACAATTTATTAGGAATTCAGCATCATATTTAGAACAAGTTTTAATTGTTGTAGTCAATAATTAATGTAATTTTTAGTCCTGCTTATTCAAATTTCTGTTCAGCTAGCCTATGCTCGATTATTGTCAGGATACAACTTTAATGTAAAATTTACAATGCCACACACTGTTGTTCATCAGTTTAGAAACAGAAATATTTGTTATCAATGTTTCAATGGCAAGTACATGTGTGACGTGATAAAGCCATATATTTACTTAATATTTAGTTGACCACATAATAAATATGTGAATTGGTCGGTGTTATGAGAACCATTTAATTTTTCTAGCTATATTTCCTCAAAACTTATCAAAAAGCATAATACTTGTATACGGATTTTTAAGATTATAAATAGAATCATTGGTCATTTGATCATTACTCATAATACGATATAGAGGACATAATGTAAACCTCACAAAACGCAATATAACATATGCAGCCACAATTACGCAACATACAAGGTCATATCAATACCAGATTTATTATCTTTTCAATACAATATTTAAAACAAAATCTAAAAAGAGATTTGAAGTATTCATGTTTGTCAATGATCACAGATATTGAAAAGAGTGAGTGAGTGAGTTGGTGTTTTACGCCCGTGCAACGCTATATAGGTTATCTACAGGCGATGAACATGAAAAGGATGACAAAATGAACATGAAATGATGATGATAAATGAAATATGGGGTGGGGTGGGAAACAAAGGACCGGTAAATTTTGAAGAACCACAGGAAAAGGGGAGAAGTGGGTAGGGGCGGAAAATTTAGCCTATGTGGTGCACTACTTGGCGGTCCACAAAGGGGTCTTTTACGTGCATGGAGCGTGGCACTCTCCACACACGTTGGCCCACTATGGTCAGCGGTCAAGGTTTCCGTATTATAGACCTGACAACCCCCGCGGACGAGGGCCACCCTATTCAGCCACCTAGGGTACACACTTGGTCGCTCTGTGGGCTGAGCACTGACCCGACATCAGAATCCCAAGACCCTTAGTCGCCTCTTACGACAAGCTAGGCTCTGCTGCGGGCCTATTCGCCACCCGGGCCCCGCACGGGACGATATTGAAAAGAAATAAAGCATTATTTGCTGTTTCTCGTGATAAAGTCTCAAGGAAGCATCTAATTTGGAGTCCGCGCTCGCACCTCTCTATAAGTTTAAGGTGGTCTACACACTTTATTAAGCGATATTCTGCACTAATCTGTGTAATGCTTTTAGCAAATGCATGATGGTCAATTAATAACTTACACATCTGACAAAGTATGAAAAAAACGTTTTCTCTTATTTTCAACCTCTTAACCAGTTGTGGAAAAATATTTCTCCACTCTAGAGAAAATTTTGTTCTCAGGGTAACTGCACATGTGATTGATGATAAACCTTTTTTTCATTTTTTACCTGTAGACACAAGGGAAAACCTTCTACCGACTATTTCTCGGTTATTATGGAATTTATAATATCTTGGGAAATAAATTTAATTTTTTAATCGCTTGGCAAGTCTCGTCATTATAATAATCAAATTTATTGCCCTTGGAGTAAGTAATTCCATAAACAACTCGATCGCAATGTAGAAGCTATAGATCATACATTGACCTATAGTGAAAGTAAATAGTCCCTTCCTATATTAAAACGAATATCTTACATAGTATGTCTACTTCAGCCAGAAATCAAAATTTCAACAGATGTTAGTTTAACAAGTCAATTTTGCGTCACCGGACGTGCGTTTCGTCTAATCAAAATTCGTCAGAGGCACTCTACCAAAAAGATTGATATGAAAAGTAGCGAACAATAAAACTAAACATGCCGAACTGAAACACAAAGTATAATTAAAATCGACCTATATCTAAGGAAAAGATATCTTATTATATTGGTAAATTAAGCAAATACCCTTTCGCGAATCTTGTTCTTAACCATTCGAAATAACCAAGCTAAAATGTTGATTTTAACAGTAAAATATGGTCTGAATGTAAAGTCTTTCTAAAGCAGACAGTGAATGAGGAATAGGTTGGACATTTTTGTAAAGAATAATTGAAAGTCACATTTAAAGTGAAGAAAGTACATTGAAATTGGCATTTCAATCAAATATTACGTTCAATATAAAACAATGTTCATACCATTTTATTTGAATATAGAAAAGGCAGATGCAATTTTATTTTAATTAACAGATTTACGAAAAGCTCATTTGTTAAAGTTTTCAACACTAAAATTGATGTGTGTAAGCTCCTCCTATATCGTGCATAATAGAAACTCGTTGTTCTTATTTGGAGATGACATATTCAATATTTGTAATAGATAAAAATAATATAAATTATGATTGCGCTATTCAATATTAAATGTTTTCCAACAAGAGCTCATATACGGACTTTTGAATACATTGAAACATGACAGAACTTAAAATATTTGTGATTTTCCTATTTTTTAAACTGTCATTATCTCAATCTGTATCAAATAGAACCGCAAATACGAACCGTTATGTGAAGGAAGAAGCAATATTCAGCTCACCGCATAAAAGTGTCGATAATGCAGAAAGTTCAGTTGATTGTGCAATGTTTTGCAACATAAATCCAGATTGTTGTGGCTATACATTTGAACAATCAGACATTAACTGCTTTCTGTTTTATTACCAAACATCAAACAATTGTCAAAATACAACGGATGGGAGTACACAACTACACTTTGTGAAGCAGCTGACAGATTGCAGCGATTTAGCACCAGAAAACCCTAGTGGAGTTCACAGAGTATATCTATCGAGGCAGACTGCCGTGTTGGTGTATTGCGAAATGACTGACGCTGGTGGTGGATGGACTGTAAGCTTTTTTACATTTTATATTTTTTGGCTTCCATTTTTAAACATAATCAGTAATACTAAATTATCATCAAAATCAATATGACAGTTTCAAAGGTTTTTCAAGGTTAGTTTTATATTGGAGAAGTAAAACCAAGTGTTTAATGTCATGCTCTTCAGTATTTCGGTGAATACTGATCATAAATCATTATCCTGGTATTGAAATCTTTGGAGGTTTTGAAATTAATAATACAAAATAAACCCAGATATACCTTTTAACTGTTTTCAAACTATTTCACAGCTTTTCAGAAGTATAAATAATCGACCGAATCTTTAGATGCCAAATAGAATTTACAATGAAAATGAAACAAAATTGTATGCAAAATGCTATTTTATTATCTTTTGATTTAAAATAATTAACTAAAAACAAAACTGCGTTTTGTAAACAAACTTAAAGCAAAGCAATATTCGTGACTTATTGGTGAATTGGCTTCTTCTTTTCCTTAAAACTAACAAATACAAGTTATATACAAGGGTATCTATATCTTACATTATTGTACGTACTTTTCGTTGTATTGACCTTTTTCTTTAGGTGCTGCAACGGAGACAGGATGGTAGTGAAGACTTCTATCGATACTGGGCTGATTATAAGAGAGGATTTGGGGACATGCAAAATGAATTTTGGATAGGTATACTGTAAAAATATTGACCTACAAGTATTTTGTTGATAGAAATATAATTCATTTTAATGCTTAATAAAGGAAAAAAAAGTTAAATATTTTGATATGGTTTGTAACATCGTCTAACCCCCAATTTTTAACAATTTTTGTCTAATACATGAGCCAACTACCCGAAGAATATTTTTGATAATTGACACATGTTTATTGAATATATTATTTTCCATTTTACATACATTTATATATGTACACCATTCATTGGATCAATTGTACAATACAAATCAGAAGTAACCAGTTTCTGACAACGTTGGTGTCTTGACAGGTTGTTTAACACTAAATGGATTTTAGTTTTCCAGATACCTTTTTTACTAATTCAAGACAATTCTTTGAAATTTCATTAATGGCATAACAAATACTTGGAATAAATTTTAGTATATTTTTTATATTCTAAGAAATTTTTCTTTGAAATGCTATGCATTTTTTCATAAAATTATTTGCAGGAAATGATATAATACATAACATAACGTCACAGAAGCAGTACAAAGTCCGGTTTGACCTTGAGGGCTTTGATGGACTTACAGCCTATGCAGAATACAGTTCGTTTTACGTAGATGATGAAGCAATGAACTATGGCATGACTATATCAGGCTACTCAGGAACTGCAGGTAAAATACAAATTTATACAAATGATAAATAATACTTTTTTTTTAATTATTGTTATTAGATTTTTAACCATACAAGAATGTTGCAAGAATAAGCGCTGAAACAAAAGTTGTCATTTATAAAAAAAGTTTGCATAGTTGATCGCTTTCATTTTTGTTTGGTTAATGTTGTCTGTTTCTTCGTGATTTTTTCTTCAGTCTTCTTGGTTTTGTCTTTGTCCTTTCAGATATACAAAAAATGCCCATTTGTACATGTATTTTTTTTTGTTTGCGAGATGTAAAAGGGATACCTTTACACATATCACACAGTTATGGCATGTTTAACTCAATTGTATTCATAAGAGCACTTCTATTTTGTATTTTTAAACTTCAAAATCTTATATTTTTTTTTCAATTTCATTATTTTCAACACTATCCGATTCAAAAGTAGAATTATTGAATATTCATTTTGATCTCCTTACATACATGCAAGTCTCAAATTGGTGTAGCAAAGCAAATGACAAGCGTCAATTAGTCTTCATAAGCTTTATAAAAAGAAATTCTAAATTTTTTGGTGTCAAACAAAGAAAACTAATGTCCGTCTCATTTTTACAGCACATATGACATGTAAACTGAACCCCAAAAAGAAAGTATTAAGCCAAAGTAGAACAGTGTCTGAAAATGACTTAAAATATACAGTTAAGAGGTAGGGAGTAGGGTATTTCCTCAACGATGACCTTTACTTATTTTGTTTTCCTTTAAAACATTTAACAGGTACTGGTCATGAATTTGATTATTCACTAAACGGCGTCGTACAGTTTTCAACTAGAGATGCTGATCATGACAAGTTGCCCTATCGGTGTGCTTCTGATTTAAAGAAGGGTGGTTGGTGGTATGTACGCTGTTCCGCCTCTAACATCAACGGAAAGTACCAACAAGGAGTAAACAGTCATAGAACAATGCATTGGGGGCCATGGAGAGGGTATCAGTGCCTTAGAAAAACCAGGATGATGATAAAACCTGCATAAAGGCAAACAAATCTAGATTAGTGAACTGTGGGCCTTTTATTAATCTGAATTATAATCAGAGCTTACTTAGTTTTTAATACTACAATTTACTTATTTTGTCCTTGTTGAGGAGACTTCAGTATTATTATTTGCGGAGAATTAAAAGATTAAGTGTCTAACTAGAACAAGGAAGATGCTTCGAATGATGGAAATATACAGTTTGGATTGATTGTTTGGTATAAATTTGCCTTAAAATACTGGCTTCATTGAAATCTTTGTTGTTATTTTTCAAATTTTTGAAAGATTCTATTGATCAATTTTTAGCCCGATACCATTGTCTCTATCTACAGTGATAGCCGCTCCATACGTTTTCTTTTCTTCAGATAGATTATTGGTAGAAATCTAAAATATCTCTCTAAATTATTGCACACATTCGTTTGACGATTCATTTGTTAAAAACCCACTCTTACTACAGATATAGGTTAATCTGGGTTTACATTCACCATATTTTGGTGTTATTTTTTATGTTCCTCATATATTGATTGCTTTTTCTTTTCTTGTTAGAGCAGGAATAACAGAGATATAGTTTTCATCATTTTTATTAGATGTTGTTAAATTTTTGTATTTTTTACATCTATCTTTTATTGGTTACTCCTTTTTTATTTTATCTAGTTATATTTGAAATGGAAATTCTGTTTGTGTATCTTAAGCTTTAGCTGAATAAATATCTTAATATTGATGATGTGTTATATACCCAGTTTCAATATTGATGATGTGTTATATACTGAGTTTCAAAACTGGTGATGTGTTATATACTTAGTTTCAAAACTGGTGATGTATGATTTACCAAGTTTTGATACTGATGATGTGCTATATACCTCTCTGTTAATCAGACGAACAGAGAAAAAAAGACGAAAATTCTTATCTGTAAAAAAGACGAGACACCTAAACTCTAAAACGAAATTAAAATTGATAAAATAGAAAATAATGAGATGTGAAATAAGTGTACGCGACACAGCTCACATAACAACCGGCGAATTTATGCGAGGCCAGTAGGCGCTGCTCGCCGTTCTGCCATTGGCTCGAAAGTCTACACAATAGTTTTGAATTATACTTATTTTTGTTATTGTGATTAATAAGAGAGATTTTTTTGACGAAGTCTAACTGAAGCATATGCGTTAACTCTTATGTCGATGAGAGTTCATGTGATTTATTGCAGTTTGGCAAATTTATGTCTTTCGTTTGTTATAATGTAAATTTTGCTTTGGACTAATTGAAGTAAGACGTTCGAATACTTTCTGTATTTAATGTTTATTGTATGTGGTTTCACTTAGTTTTGTTCATCAAAAAGGAATCATAATAAGTTTTTTTCTTTCTATATCAATTTAGCTGTTTGTTTATGTTTGTTGTGTCGCGTACACTTATTCCACATCTCAATAAATCTTTGCATTTGGTATGTTTTGGCAGAAATATTGATAGCTTGATAGTAACTTTAAAACGTTTAATTTTCACTTTGTATCCACTGTATTATTTATAAGCACCACAGCGATCAAGTATGTCGGTTCTGTATGGTGATACAACTCTGAATCATTCATTGTTTTGACGTGGGGTGTCGGATTTAGAACTGATGTATTTTATTCTTTTACATCAATCGATAAATGTTTCTTAGCTCGTTGTCAGTAACTTCGAGTGTTCTCAAGAGAGTTCCTCCTTGTCTTGTTGTTTTCGTACAGTATTTTGTCTTAGGTTCTCTCCTGTTGTATTGAACTTTTGTCGATTGAGTTTTACAGTGTGTTTTATATGTAGCTTTGTGCAAGCTTATCAATAGGGGGAAGGTTGGATCCAAAAAAACTAGTTTAACCCCGCCACATTTTATATGTGCCTGTCCTAAGCCAGGAAACGTTGCCAAAGCCTTTGTTTGTCCTTGTCATTCTATGTTAACTGTTTTATGTCAAGAATTGAGTCTTTCGTTGATGATTTAGGGATTGGTTTTGATACTTTTGTATTGGATTATTAGTCTTGGGCCAATGCAAGACGGTAAGCAGTGACCTATGGTCATGTTGAAGACTGCTTGCTGTTTTCCGTTGTGATTTTTTGAATTGCTGTTTGTTTATATTTGTTGTGTCGCGTACACTTATTCCACATCTCAATATCGTATATTAGGTGTTGGTTGAAAATAGAAGGTTTTTAGAGGATATAGTTTGTAATGCGGGCAATTGTTTTTGTTAATGTCTAAATTTTCAGAGATGATACCTTTTTCATGTCTTGCAACTGTGTTTTGGTATTGTCACTATTTCACTTTTAGAAAGGGTTCTAGAATGTGTCCAGGGGCAGTTTGTGTAAGAAAAGACCACCTTCTAAAAAGCTCCGCGAAAGATAGCTCGAGTTTCAAAGACAATTCGAACTCTAGAGAAATTCTAAGGATAAGGAAGACCATTCCAAAGAAAGAGACAATGAATTAAGGACGGAATAAGACTCAGTAAAAAGTGCAGTAAGTAACATTACAAGTCAAATGTCAGAGTTGACGGAGACTATTTTTCCGCTGCCCCAAAGTGTCAAAACGTTGGTTTCTGAATATGGCGGTTTTCAGGGCGGCCAGATAGCAAACAACAGACATGTTACCACTTCGATTGGGCATAATTCTTATTTTCAGAGTAATATCATGTTATCTTGACTCTACTCGAATCGTTCCTATTGCTTATAATGGCAAAGAAGCCGATGGCGATTTCAATACAACCAACTAGAGACGACAACCGGGTTCTTAACCTTTCGAATGGTGACGATAATAACTCGCTTGGGTCGTCCGTAAGCATAACTGTAAATAATGCTGGATTTCGAAGGTACTCTTTTGAACAGGAGGAGACGAACCGTCGGTAAAGGAAAATGCAAACCAAGGTTCATCAAACACTGGCAAGTTAGCTTCTATTTTGACGAGGGAGAAGTCAAAAATAAACCTGGCAAAGCTTAACATGCCATTAATATTGATCAAAGTCAAACAAGCATTTTAAATCAGATTTGGTATTGGGATAATGATCTTTGTTAATTTCATTTTCCATTGTTTTTTTTCAAGATTACCGCTTGTTATGTGAGCTGTGTCGCGTACACTTAAACCACATCTAATTATATTCTATTCATATAAGGAAGAATGCAAAGCTAGTTTCCCTGTTAACAGTCAGTCTAATGAACATTTAGAGTTGCCTAAGTTGCCTACGATATTACTTCAATTTTATTTGCTCGACGTCATGGTAAAAACAAACAGACTCACTTCACATCTACGGTTCTTTAAACCAGAGAAGAATTTGAAAAAAAACATAGCTTTTAAGGACCAAGCAGCGACAAGAATTGGTCTTGTAATAACTGCTTTCATGCAACAAGCTTTAAGTCTTTTAAAGGAGTTTCTTACAGGGCCAGAACCAAATTTAGATTCAGTTATTCAAACGGTTAAAGATGTTTTTGCTATATCTGTTAAAAAGTACAAATCAAACAGTCCGTGCTTGAACTTTCAATCATTTGATTCGACGTAAAGCTAATTTAATTGACACAGGATAAGAAGATATTTCTGAGTTAAATGATCAATTTTTCTTTATGAATCTATCAAAATGGTGGTGTTTTGGACAAAGAGTTATAAGCTTTAAGTGTTCAGAGACAAATAAACAATGAAAGATTTGTCGCCCGAGTTCACTCCAGAACCAACAAATTCACAATCAGTTCGGACTAAACGCAAAAGTACTCTAGCCCAATACAATCAAGACACTAATGGTCCTGAAATTGCCAAAAACATATTCTGTTTTACAGATTCCAAAGGTAACTGAAAGATTTAAGAATACTTACGAAATGCTAAACGCTCACATGCTTGAGGCTTTAAGACTAGGGATGGGCAAGGCAAGAGTCATGGACAAAGCAAGAATATTTTTTTTGGAGGAACAGGTTCAAATGACTACAAGAATCAGGTTAATATTCTGTGTCAGAAACCGGAGAAACCTATACGGGGTCGGATTGCATTTTTTGGGTGGCAAATTGGATAATGATAACAAAAGACAATTTAGAATTAGCAATTGTAGAAAGGTAACAAATAAAAAAATTAGAAACGGGTATTCGGAAAACGAATGTTTCTTTAAAAGACCAAAAATACTTTGGGAAGAGGAAGATCATCTTTTTGGCAAAAACACGATAGATTGTACCTGTAAAGATAATGCAAAAAGGTTTATACAGCACATTTTTCTTAGTCCCGAAAAAGAAAGCGGGGACTTAATACCAGAAACCAACTTAAAAACCCCTCAACAAGTATCTCCACAAGAAGCATTTAAAAATTCTCTAAACAAAGTACTAAATGTAGTTCGTACAGGAGACTAGGTGCTATCTCTCGATTTTAAAGATGCATATTTTTACATTCCGTTCATAAAAGTCACAAACAGTTTCTAAGATTTTACACATACCATAAATACTACCAATTTTTTAGTTATGTGCTTCGATCCAACGTCAGATACAATGGTATTCACAATAGTGTGTTCTGTGGTTGCGGCCTATCTAACATCTAAAAACATTTGTCTAGCAGCTTAGTTAATGGTTCACCAAAGCTTAGTTAATACATCACCAAAATAAAGAAAATCTGGAAATAGATCGAGTCTCAATCTCTTGATGAGGCTAGGATTAATGATAAATCTAAGGAAATCAAATTATCCCCACACAAGAAATAGTATACATAGGGGCAAATTTCTAGTTTATTCAGACCATCATAAGAATGAATAGAAAAATATATTTTGTGTGTATAAAATTTTTTAAACATTCCAAATCAAGAAAAAGCAAGCAAGATGTTATCTTGAACTGTTAGGCATCAATACTTCATGTATTGAGCTGACACCAAATGCACGACTTTACATTAGGCCAATAAAGTTACACCTTTTATATCATTAGAAACCAGTAAATCAGAGTCTAAAAAGAAATTAACCTTTTCAGATCAAACAAAGAATCATTAAAAGTGGTGGTTAAAGAAGCAAAAGCTGTTGAAGGGCAGGTCCATAACACAAAAACAAAACAACTGTAACTCTGACAACAGATGCATAAAAACAGGTTATGGGGTCATATTACAAAAATCTGGCTTATTGTCAAGTCAGGAAAAAACTCCTTCACATCAATGTCTTACAAACGGAAGCAGTTTTCTAGCCCTTAAACATTTTCTAAGACAGCTAGAAAATCAAAATGTTCTCATTCCGCCGGGCAACTCAACAGTGGTCCGATACATAAACAAACAAGGCGGCACTCGCTCTCCACGAGCTGTGCACGAGAGTTTGGAAACGATGGCAATTAGTATTGGAGAAAAAATATTATGTTGAAGTCGCCTCATATTGCAGGGAAAAAGAACAAATAAATAGTCCAAAATGTGTTTCTATTCTAGAGCTCTTCCGGGATCCTCTTTGTCCCGAACCCTAATCGTCAGACTCCAATATATTGCTCAATGATTCCAGATCCTAATGAATATGCAATGGACGCACTGTCACTATCATGGGAAACATGTCATGTTTGCTTTTCCTCCACTATGTCTGATACCCAAAGTTCTGCAGTACATATTTTAATCTCATATTTTAGGACAATTAGAACTAAAACCCACCTTAAAATCAGAAATGCACGCAAAACTATGATTACCATTCATAATTTCCCTTAAAGAACTATATGAGAATTTTGGGTTCACTACTAGTTTAGTTAAGAATTAACTGTAATATTTTTTTGGTTTATTGAACTATAAACTAATTTTTTCATGGTGCACATTGAATAATCCGCGAAACGGATTATGTAAATTGTGCACCATTAAAAATTTAGTCTATTGCTTCTATAAACCATAAAATTATTACAGTTAATACTTATAAATAAATTTATTGATATATTCGGCGTTGAAATTTAGTAAGTCAATATTTTTTCCATGAAAATATTTTAAAAAAATCGGTTGATTAAATCGGCTTATTAATTTTTACACCTGTCAATCACATTGCACGTGGCGTCCGTGCAACTGCAAAGTGCACATAAACTTCATTGTTGAATTCCGGTTAAAACTGGATTCGATGCATTCTTTTCGATATTAGGCGTAGTTTTTGACTTTTAAAAAGTTTACAAGAAAATAAACCCAATTTTCTTTCAATGCAAATGCAACAAATAATTTTTGTAAAATTTATTTATTTTATTGTAAACTTAAGGTAATTAAGACTGACTTATGCACGTTTTATAAAAATTGCAGGCTTTGAACATTGGTATTTGTTGGTTCTCATTATTACGTCTCCTAGTGTGAAAACCGTTTAAAAAATAACCGTTGGAAACACTCTGTTATCATATTATTTTCAAAATGCTCAATGCAAAGTTTCATTAGATATTTTTATAAAATGCTTTTTTTCAAACTAAAATATATAAAACTGTTGTTAAGTATTTATTGAGAAATAAGCAGTCGTCTGGACTTGATAAAAGGCATTTCAAATGAAATAGTGAATTAAATCAAGTTTAATGGTGCAAAAACTTCATATGACATGGCATTTGTAGGATCCGGTAAACCCGTGCGGGTTCCGGGTGGCGAATAGGCCCGCAGCAGCGCTAAGCTTGTCGGTAAAAGTCCACTAAAGAGCGCTCAGAAACCTGACATCGGGTCAGGCCGCTTTGCCCACAAAGCGACTGGGACGTGTGCCCCAGGTGGTTGAATGGGGCAGCCCTGACATCGAGAGATGCGGGGTCGTCAGGCGATAATGCGGAAAACCTGACCGCAAACCATAGTGGTGCACTGTGTTGGGAAAAATGTCACGTTCCTCGCACGTTAAAGAACCCTGCTGCAGGTCTCGGTAAGAGTAGGACCCGTAGGATCCCCATGCGGAGGCTAAACTTCCCGTCCATACCCATCACTCCTTTTTCCAGTGGCAGTCAAAACTTTACTACCCGATTGGCCTTGTGTCCCCATTTCCTCCACTTCATCATCATCATTTCATGTTAATTGTATCACCCTTTTCATGTTCATCTCCCGGATATAGCCGAAATCGTTCTGCTTGGGAGTAAAGCAATAACTAATTAACTAACTAACTAGGATCCGGTATTAACACAAAACACAACAAGTTTGTCAGACACAGTATAAAGATAGCGAGATGGCATATCAGTGCAATAGAAAATAGACTATAAAAGTTCGACGCTGAAACTGTATGACTTGCAGTTTATAGAACATTACTCTTGAGAAATTGAATTCAAAAGAATCATTGTTTTACTTTTTGGCGATGAAAGAAATATTTTGTGAACAATACATATGCCAACCGTTCAGAGAATATATGAACGTTGAAATTGAAGTAAGCCATCGGAAAATTAGCAATAGGATCATTTCAATAGGAATTTCAAATGTATTCAATTATATACGTAATAGACGGTGCTCCTCTAAACAATATAACCCAATGGTCTCGATTGACATATTAAATTTAATTACCTAATGTTCAAATGAGTATCAATTCTGAATTTGCTACTTGAAGAATATCATACCACGCTAATCTTTAGAATTTGTATTTTAATATCATTGTAAAAGATGACAGAGATGACAAAAAATATGATAGTTCTCTTTTTGATTTTGTCATTTATTCATTCAGTACCAAGCGAGAAAATAAACATCGACTTTTTTGTAAATGAAAGAGAAATTTACAGTACACCGCATAGAGTTGTTAGTGATATAAGAAAAGATTCATATTTCTGTGCGACAATGTGCAGCATGAATCCGGATTGTTGTGGCTATACAAAGGAAACAGAAAACTGTCTTCTGTTTCATTACCAAACATCAAATAACTGTCGTAACAAAACCGACGGAGGTATCGAATTACATTATATAAAACAGCTGAAAGACTGCAGTGAGTTACCCACAGATAACCCCAGCGGAATCTACAGAGTATATCCATTGAGGCAGTCCGCCGTGTTGGTATATTGCGAAATGACTGAAGCTGGCGGTGGCTGGACTGTAAGTTTTTTCTTTGTTATTTCTAGGTTTAAAGTGACGACGATAAATGTACTTTTTCAAGATTATCAGTGTCCTATTTAATAGGAAAACAAGTGTTTACCACGTTTGATTAAAGATGCACATTTTTATTTACAATCTGAACAGGAAAAAAAGAGATCTACGCTACACTTTAATTATCTATTTTATTTGCAGTTTTGTTCTGTATATACTAGAAAATAGATGAAAAATTTCGCTTTTGCAAACGAAAGTGCTGATGGACGATTCCGACTGATAAATAGTACTTCGGTTAATTATTTCTCGATGTAGAAGCTTGACAACGACTTATGCAGAGTTTTTTTTAAACTTAGCAGTGAATTTTGTTAAATTTTTATTAAAATAACCCGTGTAAACTTTTAATAAATTTTAAAGGAATGTTAACATAAAAATAGAATGCAATATTTTACAGTTTTATTGGTGAAAAGAAGCGCGGACCTTTGTGCATATTTTTTAGCGCGCTTCATTGAATAAGTGCTTAGATCTACAATTTTACACACCAGTAAAACTATATAATACTGCATTTAATGTATATATGAAATTCGTTTTATAGTTTAGGATTATCACTTTTCATAGTTTCAAGTACTAAAACATAACGTTGTGATATTTCTTTTTTTTTTGTATATAAAACGACAATGTTTTAACAGTTTAAGGGATTAAATGCATACGATGTAACTATGTAAAAGTTATGTAAAACCTAGATGAGCTCGATTGCCTGCCAATTTGTGTACCCTGTACGCTGTATACCCAGGGAGCAAGCACACACACCTGGGTTTTTATTTATTTGATATAGTAGCTAGATAAGGATCGATCATTTTCATCTCAATTCTGAAAATCTTTGATATAAAACTAACTTTGTCAGGACCATTGCGATCCACCAGTTCTCCGGTATGACTGATTCGTTTTTGTCATTTTCTCTGGACTATGAGATTGATCATTCAAGTTCGGTAGTTTTGTTATTACCTTTATTTATGAGTAACCATCTAACAGAAAGCTAACCTAATTAGTTCTCATTATAATCTTTGTGTTTCTACTTTTTACTTTTCTTTAAATAATTTTTTTGTCATAAATAACGAATAACAGTTCAATCCAGGGCTCTATCAAAAAAAGAATTGTATATTCTTATTTCTTTTATTTGTATTCTTTACTTTAGATGCTACAACGGAGACAGAATGGAACTGAAGACTTCTATCGTTATTGGGCTGATTATAAAAGAGGATTCGGGGACCTACAAAATGAATTCTGGCTAGGTAAGGTTCAAATAAAGGTAATAACAAACTACCGAACTTGAATGATCAATCTCATAGTCCAGAGAAAAAGACAAAAACGAATCAGTCATATCGGAGAATTGGTGGATCGCAATGGTCCTGATTTGGTACAGGCATTCAAAGATTAAGGGGGTTTGCTTCTCTATCTTAAAGTAAATACAAATGAATAAAGTAGCATCTGTTGTTGAAGAATATGGACAAATGATCAAAATAAGCAAGAAAAAATGTAGTTCCATGTGCTCGTTTTTATGCTATTAGCGTTTACAACTTTAGCAGGAAATATAAGTTTTCTCTAGATTTTTCCTTACTTTTGCATTGCCACAGATTGACATCTTAAAACCCTTTAAAATGTATAAGAGTAAATAAAATTTCATAAAAAAATGTGAAGTGCATATTCGGTGGACATATTTTTGAATAAGAAGAAGAAAATAGGGGGTTCATAGGCAAACAATATCAAGCATAATAGATGGACAAACCCCGAGGGTCTCGAAAATCTGACAAAAATTCCTAAATATGAGGAGCAAACCTCCTTAAAGTCAGACTATTAAGGCTTGTGTTCATCCGTATAATATAGCTTTTTGTTCATTAAGATTAATAACGGCTAAAACCCAACTAACGAAGTTAGACTATCATTTGATTTGAACATATTTTATTCATGAAAAAAAAAACATGAAAAGGATTGAAAAGCAGGACTAAGCCTATATATTTCCTCTTCTTGGATGATCATTTTCATATCTTTCTGGAACTCATTACGAATTGAGATCGCATAGTTGTTAGCTACTTAGTTGTTGATGTGTATTTCTATGCTGCTTGTTAATTCATATTGTTTTGTTCGTATGTACTGATTGACATTCTAATGCTTCATAATTGTTCGGGAAAAATTGGAAGCAATTAAAGATCGATGTGTGAAATTATCTCAGTAGATTGTGCATCGAAAAACTAATATGCAGAACATACTCTCTTCGATACAAGGACAATGTTTCCCCCCACTTATGCCACAGACGCCTTACTGTAACTAAATGTTCGTCTGGCAAAACACCTGCAGTTAATGAAAACTGTTAGGCCTTTTCAACAAAATGTCATGGTAAATAGCCAAGGGCTCTTGTTGTAGTACATAACATTGCAGCAATTGAAAAAAGTCAAAATTATATTTTACATTGACAATGGTATATTGTAGATATTTAAACTTTATATTATTTAGGTTTATATTGTATTTTTTATCAAAATTTTTTTTTTTAAATTTGATAAAATACTCCGGTATTAACCAGAATTTTACTGGCCGAAAAATCTAGATTTATTCCAGATCCTACTTGAATTCCACCATGTTCTCACAATACGACTGGTCGAAATTACTAAAATAACTATGATTTTACTGTTCATCATGCACAAATACATTGGTTTCTCATTAAATGGTTACAAGATGGTAAAAGCAAACTAACTGAATATTATAAGCATTTTGTTATATTCTATTACAGGAAATGACATTATACATCGTATTACGTCACAGAAGCAGTGTAAAGTCCGTTTTGACTTAGAGGACTTTGATGGCTTTACCACCTATGCTGAGTACAATACTTTTTACGTAGATGATGAGGCAAAGAACTATGGATTGAACATCTCCGGCTACTCAGGAACTGCAGGTATTAAACAGAGATTTGTGATATGATTGATCCATGTTGTCATGTATTTTGTTTCAGCTTTAAAAAAATACATTAAATACAATGGATACGAAGGGCTATAAACAAATTTGAAAAAATACAAATAATCAAATTATGGACTTGCTTAGAGAAGTAATAATTTAATAACAAGCTCACAAACGGTGAAATGGGAAGATTTCCGTCAGCTTTTCGATCAGATAATTGAAATGATTTTCCCGGGCCATAAACTATTCTACTTGACTTAAAACTTGCGTAGACTTTAATTTCCACATCTCATTATTATCTATTGAATGCGTGTACTATTTTCTTCTAAATTTATCGAAGCAATTGTCTGTCTATGGTCCTGTACTATGCAAACAATTGCCTTAACGAATGCAAATTTGACTGTTGGGACGAATGTTCAGTCAGTCAGATACATGTACTTCATTTTCGAGTTCATTGCTTTTCGGGAAAAATCCCTCATTTACACAGAAGTTATCAGGTGACTTTACCAGTTTGTGAGTCAAATTGGTTTGCTGCCCCGTAGATTTATTCAAAAGTAAATGTGAGATCATCAAAACAATAATATCTCTATAAACGGTAAGTACTTAAATTGAATGAAAAAATATTCTTACATCTGTAGAAATATTGTCAAAATCGAAGATTCTGTCTTTAATAAACAACAAAGCAATATTTATTTTGATCTATTGCTCTTAATTGCACCAGAAGTCGTCACGCCTAGAAAAAATATACTAAAAGAAATTTTCCAATTTCCCCAGCCATTCCGCACTAACCCATGTATTGTGTGCAGCCTGTCTTAGAACTGTTGTACCCATAACAATGAAAAAAATAAATACACTTTACAATGATTTCTGTCAGGATTAAGGATTTTCATTGGTTTCAATTTGGTTTATTATGTCAATATCGTTGTGTTACAAGTTACCCCCACAAAGCGCTTAAGCGATTCATTAAATTTATTCTTAACATAAGAAAAATAAAGCAAGTCAAATCACTCGACGGCAAATAATAATATCAGTATACTTACAAATATGACATAAGCGTTCACGTGTTGGTATTTTGAATGCTACAACAACTTTTTAATTTACAAGTTTTGCGAATAAAAATAATTAATGCTATATGATCAATACTCCTCTTTTAATTGTGTCTTTATCATATATTCTAGATAACGTCAAATGCAACTTAAACTTTGCTGTCTTCAATATTATTGCAAATTTGTTTAAAAAATAAATTGAAATATTTACTTTTCAAGTTTTGTATTTTCGCATGTAACTTTTCTGATTAATCTGCTCCTATGCACTTAAGATGAATTTGCATGATATGATTTGTTGAAATTAGCAAATTTTTAAAAGGCATAGGAAAGTTATAGCTTGTAAGACGAATTTAATATTGTGCTCTTCAAATTCACGTACTTTCTTGGCAAGTTGCTGTTAAGTATTTTAATTAGATGAATGCACGCCGAACAAAATTCGTCACTTAGACATATATTTTAAAATTTTATTCGACCATTTTGAAACTTAATTGTTGTTTTATTTCTATGTAGGCAATGGGTTTGGGCCTGATTATGCTAATGCTGTTGTTCCCTTTTCGACAAGAGATGTCGATAATGACCGGGCGTCCATTTCATGTGCTGATTTTAAGAAAAGTGGTTGGTGGTTTGTTGGATGTAGCGAGGCAAACATCAATGGGGTGTATAAACCTGGAGGTAACGATTACACAACCATCCATTGGACATCGTGGAGAAACTATCAGTGCCTAAGTAAAACAAGGATGATGATAAAACCTACTTAAAGTAAAGAAACTAACAATTACAGGTTGTTTTACTTATCTGAATTATTATCCATGAGTAGCTAGTTATCAATATTACAATTTAATATTTTTGTCTTAAGTAAAAAAATGGGGAGACTATACAACTATTATTACAGAACGTTGAATTGTAAAGTGTCTTATTCAAACAAGGATGGTGCTTCGAACGTAGGAAATACACAATTAAGATTGCTTGTTTGTAATTAATTTGCCTAAACATTTTTACTTGTTATCATTGATTTCTTAGTTGTTATTTTTATCAATTTTGCAACCCGATACCATTGTTTTCATGATCATCGTTTAGTGTTAAGGTAAAAAAGAAATAGGGTTCATACGTTCTCTTAAAAGTTTTCCTTTAAAAAAATAAGTTATCTCTTTAACTTATTGCACACACTCACTCGACGATTCATTTGTTAAAACTATAAAGTTTCCTCTTACTCCAGATATATGTTTATCTAAGGAATTATTTAGGTTCCAATTCAGCATATTTTGGTGTTATATTTCTATGCTTGTCCAATAGTTTTTGCCGTTTTCACTCTTGTGAGAGCGCATCTGGTGAATCTTGATTACACGAAACGCCCGTCAGATGTAGCAAAATGTATTGCCTTGAATTTTGTTGCATTTTCAACTCATATCCTGCGTTTTGTTTCCGTCCATGTGTCGGTCTGTTTGCCAAATGATTCCGAATAATAACTTGACACAGATCTAAGGGATTTAATAAAATATTTCCACAGCTATTTAATACAATAAGATAAAGGACAAGTGAGAAATATAGCTTCTACAACGCGATCGAGTTGATTATTAAATTTCTAACATTAAGGGAAATAAATTTGATTATTTTAATGGCGAGGCTTGCCGCGCGATTGAAATATCAAATTTATTTCCCGAGATTTTAGAAATTCAATAATCATAAAGAATAAAGTTGTAGAAGCTTTTTCTCTGATTTCTACAAGTAAAAATTTGCAAAAAGTCGATCACCAATTTGCACGTGCAATAGTGCAAAATTTTCTCTAGAGGTGAGAACTATTTTTTTTCACAACTGGTTGAAAGGTTGATAAATCGGATGAAAATAAGAGAAATCCAGTAGAATCATCTTTTCAAGTAAGGTTAAAGTTTTTCAAATAAAGGTATTGACACTATATTTTAATGATCAAAGAAATACAACTCAAATTGATTTTTGATCAGACTCAAATATGAAAACACACCTGATTTTTTAGTTATTTTATCAGTATAATTTAAAATATTCTTTAGGGTTGCACTGAATGGAACACGGCTGGGTGTCATTTTAAAACGATTTGTAAGAAGTGATATTTTGGCTCTGTGTAGCTATGAGATGAAACATCCACTTACGCGAAAGAGTATAACAACCTCTGTTTTTTTGTGTTACTCTATATTGGTTGTATACATTTACAAAGACCAATTGTTCTAACGATGTTCTAAAAAATGAATTGATAAACTTCCCGAACTGCAACTGTATCATTATCAATCTAAACATTAGAGATATATTTTCCATATTAATTTTGTTGTTTTAATTGTTTGTATTTTTAATAGCAATCTTTTTATATGTTTTGTCTTTTTTTCATTTTAATCTACTTGAATGTGAAATTTAATACTGTTTGTGTTTCTTAAGCTTTAGTAAATATCTTAATACTGATGCTGTGTTATACACCCAGTTTTAATACCGATAATGTGTTATTTACCCAGCTTTAATACAGATGATCTGGTATATTCCAAGTTTCAATACCGATGATGTGTTATATACCCAGCTTTAATACTGATGATGTGTTGTATACCAAGTTTTAATACCGATAATGAGTTATATACCCAGCTCAAACACTGATGATGTGTTATATACCAAGTTTTAAAACCAATAATGTGTTTTATACTAAGTTTTAACTTCAGCTTTTGTGTCAACGTCAACTCTCATTGCAACGTGTTCATGTGGTTAATGCAGTTTTGCTAATTTATGTCTTTTTTTGGTATGATGTTATTTTTCGCTGACGCTTCCGTCAACTGATTTTGCTTTGGACTAATCGAAGTGCGACATTGGAATAGTTTCCGTATTAAATAGAAAATAATAATATGTGGAATAAATGTACGCGACACAGCCCACAATCAAGCGGCAAATCAGAAAAAAAACACAATGGACAACCGCCAGCAGCCTTCAACGATGCCAGTAGGCGCTGCTCACGGTCATGCAATTGGCCCATGGTCTAAATAAAATGCATTTTTTATAGTTTGGTTCAAGTAACCATCATCAAGATGAATTATTTTTGTTTCTGTTCGAAAATATAATGATTATAACTTCCGGTATGGCGGCGCCCATGGTTAAAATTTTTGAGCAGCTTTAAAAGTGGTTTAAACGGTGCAAATTAATAGAAATCTGTGATTTAAAGTTTACAAGATGATGACATAGAATGCATTTGACATTTTTGAAGCAATAAATCATAATATACAGGCAAAATGGCAGCACAAAACGAGGTCATCCCCACGGCCGATGAAAAACAGGTCACGTTTGATGTGGATAAAAAGTCGATTTGGTATTGGAGACGCATTTTACTCCTTAGGTACTATGTTACACTCGGAGAAAGCACATCTATCAATGTTTCTTGGATAGACTATGACAAATCATCTAAGGAATTGTTACTCAAAGACGAAGACAAGGGTTTCGAAGAGAAGAGCCCATCTGCTTCACTACAAAAAACTATAATACAAATTATTAAAGACTCAAATAAACTTGTAACAATTACAATCTATTATACTACAAAGAAGTGTTTGGTTCAGGGCAATATGTGCCAAAAGTGGGTCCAGCAAGAATTTTCTTTGATTCAAAAATGTGTTGAGAACTGTCTAAAGGGATATAACCCAAAACTAAATATTGACAAGCGAATCAAGAAAATGAAAAAGCCGACGATCCCTCTGAATAGTGATAATGAAACTGTAAACTTGAACGACAGCTTGACAAGTCCAAAGGAGGTATATGTAGACCAAAGCTTGTGTGATTCTGAATTAGACACATCAGAAACATTCTTAAAGCCAGGTTTTGATAAAGATGAGCAACATAATCAGACACAGCAACCACAAGAAATCAATAGAGAAGATACAATAGTTGACAATATTATGAAAGCCTTTCACACGTTAGAAGCCAAGTTCATAGAATGTCAAACTGAATGTAATGATAAAATTGGCAAACTTAGCTCAGTTATTCACTCATTGAGACATGATATCGCAAAACATAACATAGAAAAACTGAAGTTTGAAAAAGAAGTTCTAAGTAACATGAAAAAAAATCATGACAGGTTGGATAAAGTAGAAAATACAGTAAGTGCGGATAAAAACTTACTAAGTTGTCTAAAGGAGAAGAACAAAGAGTCTAAAGATAGTCCCAGCTTAGCTGAAATTAGTCAACTTGTAGACAACTAGAAAACCTTGAACAAATTTGTTATGAGTCAAATAATCATGTAAGGAAAATAAGAGAAGAACAGAACTTTATCAAAGATCACAGTTCTGATCAGCAAAAACCCCACGATACACATATCCAAGAGGAAAATCAAAGGGTACATCAAGACAGAGGCTCAAGTGTAAATCTAAACAATGGTCCGAGATTAAATCAAGATAGTGGTCCAAGAGTCAACCAAGAAGATAGTCCAAGATCAAACCCACGTAATTGTCATCTATGGATAGTTGGAACATCAGTAGTGAGACCGCTTGATAGGAAACGTATGTACAAATTCAAACGAGTAAACATTACAGAACTTCACGATAAAACTATTGAAGGTGCTGGTGGATACGTGGAATACAAAGATGATAAATTCCAAGCAGACAACATACTTTTCCAAGTCGGTTCTAATGATCTGGAAGAAAGCCAACCAGAAGAAGTGATATCAAACATGGAAAGACTAATCGCATTAACAAGGAGACATAACCCGAACAGTAACATTATTATTAGTCAAATTCTTCCTAGATTTTATGTAAATCAAAAACAAAAGAGGGATTATGAAAATAAGAGAAATGCTTGTAATAAACTATTATCAAATTTTTGTGAAGAAAATGGTTTGAAATATGTACTTCATGAAAATTTAAGTCAGATTCACTTTGTAGATGGTATTCATTTAAATATGAATGGAGGGATTCAAATGTATGTTTTGAATTTAAAAGAGATAGCCAACCCCCTTTTAGGGGTACATACAATCACTAAACCATTTTCAAGTACACAAAGGGGTCAATTCATGTCTCCCATTCATAGATTAAGGGGAGATTTAACTCATTCGGATCAGGGTAGAAGATTCAATAATGGCATAAAAAACCAACAGAATTATGGTACTGGTTTTCAAATGAACAATCAAGTTAATAAAGGTTTCTATGATAACCATAATATTGGTCAATCTTCAGGAATTAATCATGTTAATGATAACAATATAGATATGAGGCTACTGCGAATAGCCCTTGGGATTTATTAGTATAAATCTGGTACATGTATTTTGTACTACTGGAAGTAGCTGTTAGACTTAGTTATATGTAATTATAATATGCATTATACATTTACATGTATATGTAACTTAACTTGTGTTAAAAAACTGGTTAGATAAGATTTTTTATTTAATATTTTTTGTCGTTATAACATATTCATGTTATGAAATTTCATTAGACTTATTATTTTTCTCTGTTTTTGTTTTTCTTTAGAAAGAGAAAGAAATTCTCATACTTTAACTTAAGTTAATTTATTGTTGCCATTTTAGCCATAGAATCTGAAATATAGGAACATTTTCAAAATTAACAATAATAAATGCAAAGATAAAGAAGAAACAAATAAAAAGGAGTACTAGCAATATTAAAACTTTAAAAAAAAATTTCTGAATGTATTTGTATAACTTGATATGAAAAAAAAATGGGCAAAAGAGAGGTTACGCCTGTTCACTTAAATCTAACAATATGTACATTAACTAGAAAACTCATCAGTGAAGATATACATGTAATTATGCAGGTTTATATGATTTTTGCACTGTTTATATGCCTACTTTGATTAATTTATTGATATGTCTAGTAATCTTACCATATGCTCTTGGAATATTAATAGATTGGGAAGCAAATGCAAAGACGAGTCTTTTTTATCAAGTATAAAATATGACATAAATATACTTTTAGAAACATGGAAAGGTTCTAATGCTGATTGTAATATACCTGGTTTTAATATTTTACAAAAATGTAGAAAGAAGAAGAAAAGATCAAAACGATATAGTGGAGGCATTATTATTTTTTATAAGTCTTATCTCCATAGAGCTATACATGAATTAAGAAATGCTACTGATTCTCCAAATCGTTTATGGTTAAGACTTGATAAGGAGTTTTTCAAGCTCGATAAAGACCTTTACATATGTGCTTGTTACATACCTCCTTTAAATTCACCTCACTATGATGACGATTTTATAAATTTAGAAAATGAAATATCACAATTAACAGATAGAGGGAACCTTCTAATTATTGGTGATTTAAATTCTAGAATAGCAAATAAGCCTGATTTTATTGAAAATGAATCTCCGTTGCATTCATCTATACAAGATATTTTACCTGATAATTATAATCCAGATTTTCATTTATATAGAAATTCACGAGATGTAATATTTAACTCTCAGTGTCAACAGTTGCTTGATCTCTGCATTGCATCCCAACTCCGTGTTTTAAATGGTCGTTTTTTAGGTGATATATTTGGAAATATGACATGTTTTAAACCAAATGGCTGCAGCGTTGTAGATTATGCCTTGACCAGTGTGGATCTCATTAATCATATAATTTTTTTCAAATATTAGACCCTACATATTTATCTGACCATGCTGAGATTGTTGTGCACTTAAAGTATAAATTTGATCATAATGTTTTAATCAACAGTAACAGTTGTAATATTGTAGACTCTATCTTTAGATGGGAAAACATATCAAAAGAGAAATTATTAACTTCCTTGCAAGAAAATTGTATAAAAGATGAAATTTTGTCATTTGAGAATACAATCTTTGAAAAAAATAATTTAGATATAGACAAAGCTGAAGCACAACTTAATGAAATATTTCAGAATCTATCAGTCAAGTCATGTAAGACAGTTAAAACAAGGTATAATTGAAACTGGATGCAGTTTCGAATGTCTCCCAAACGAAGTCCCTTTCATCTCATGTGAAAAATTTGGGCAGGGTGTTCCCTTATATACAAGTTTTACAGAAATCCCAGGGGTAAGCAAAATCCTGGAAATGCCTTAAAATGCATTTTTAGAACCTCATGCAAAAATATTTGGCAGGGGTTCCCCTAAAAGACAAGTTTTACAAAAGTACCACTGGTAAGCAAACTCCTGGAAATGCCTTTAAATGCATTTTTAGAACCTCATGGAAAAAAATTGGGCAGGGGTTTCCCTATTTTCACTCTCTCATATAAATGATTTGTCTTATTATGAGAAGTTATAGTATAGGGTGGGGATTTCAATGGTTTTCATAAAAATTAGTATTTTATCATTTTAGGGGGTGGGGAATGACCCCCTCAGAGCCCCCTATGGTACCAAATGGTTTGTCTTATCATAAAGAGTAATAATATATATGGTTATAGAGTGGGGATCTCAATGGTTTTCAGAATATTAAGTATTTTATCATGTGAGGGGGTGGGGCATGACCCCCCTCAAACCCGCCTTTGGTACCAAATGGTTTGTCTTATCATGAGGAGCAATAATATATACGGTTATAGGGTGGGGATCTCAATAGTTTTCAGAATATTTAGTATTTTATCATTTGAGGGGTGGGGCATGACCCCCCCTCAGACCCCCCTACGATACCATATGATTGATCTTATCATAAGGACTAAAAATATATATGGTTATAGGGTGGGGATCTCAATGGTTTTCAGAATATTTAGTATTCTATCATTTGAGGGGGTGGGGCATGACCCCCCTCAGACCCCCCCCCTACGATACCATATGATTGGTCTTATCATAAGAAGTAATAATATATATGGTTATAGGGTGGGGATCTCAATGGTTTTCAGAATATTTAGTATTTTATCCTTTGAGGGGGTGGGGCATGACCCCCCTTAGACCCCCCTTACGATACCATATGATTGGTCTTATCATAAGGAGTAACAATATATATGGTTATAGGGTGGGGATCTCAATGGTTTTCAGAATATTTAGTATTATATCATTTGAGGGGGTGGGGCATGACATCCCCCCCCACTTAAGACAACGAAACGGAGGGTTTACCATAATACCTTGCCACTACGTTTACTTAGATATCCAAGTTAAGTGAGTATTTCAAAGTTAAGATCGCATATTAAGTTATATCACTTTTCCCATAGACTTCTATAGTAAAATTTTGCAACCCCACCCCCTTTTGAGACCCCCAAAACCCATATTCCCTTCAACATATTGAAATTTTTTTTCAGGAGGCGCATCTACGAATATGGGCCTTTCAAGTCATATGATATCAAACGATTCTGTCCAACGGTTTCTGAGAAACAGTGCACACAAGTGTTCGAAAAATCGCGCCCGGAAAGAAGAAAAATAATAATAAGAATAATAAGAACTGAGCAAAAACATAATGTCTCCAAACTTCGTTTAGGAGACATAATTAAAAAGAAAAAGAGGAAGAAGAAAAAACCTTGGGTTGATAATGAACTAGCTGACTTAAAGAATATTGTTTTTAATCTTGGTCATTTGTTAAAAAAAGATCCTAACAATAATAATTTAAAAGCTCGTTTTTTGAAACATTCTAAGGACTGCAAAAAACTTATAAAAAAGAAATCAGAACAGCATAGAAAAGACATTTTTGATCAATTGTTAAAACTTAAAGACTCGGATCCAAAGCAATACTGGAAAATTTTGAAAACTTTGAAATTTGAGGATAAAGATAAGTCAATAGAGGTTCAGGCTGGTTTTCCTGAGCTTATTAAACATTTTAAAACTCAAGGAGAAGCTAAATTATATGATAAAGATTTTCAAGAAAAGGTTGAACTTGAATCTGATCAGGTTCCACCCGGTAATGAGATAACAGATAAACCCTTTACTATAGGGGAAGTGAATAAATGTATTAAAAGGCTTAGCACTGGAAAGAGTGCAGGGCCAGATAAAATTTTAAATGAAATTATTGAATATAGTGGAATAGTCACTTGCAAGGCTATTGTTAAATTATTTAATTTAATAATTGATTCTGGAAGTTATCCATCTAATTGGAGAAAATCATATATTATCTTAATTCATAAATCTGGAGATAAACAAAATATTAATAATTAAATTACAATCGTTCAAAGAACGATTGCGAGGTCTTTCCCATTTTGTGTATTACAATAGAAACAGATAACAGTGACTGAATGATACAATTTTGTGATATATCAGCATTTAGAAAATATATGGTTGCTATTGACTTTTAGGCCAGTCGCTATGAATATTTCATCAAAATCAGTCTAGAAGTCCCTTAAATCTACTTGAATGCAAAATTTAATCAAAATTGGTTAACTTTTACATTTTGGCGCAATTTGTGCGACATTTTATTTTTGACCGCTGATTCGTACTCCGGAGTCTTATATCTACTTGAATACCAAATTTCATTAGTAAAGGTCAACTTTAACATTTTGGCGCCATTGGCGCGAAAAGCGTGAAATTTTATTTTTGACCGCAGATTCGTAATCAGGACTCTTAAATCTACTTGAATACCAAATATCATCAAAATCGGTCAATTATTACATTTTGGCGCCATTTTTTTCTGGCGCATAGCGACACTTTTTGGGTTAAAAACATGTAACCAGGAAGTTCATCGAAAAAAAAAGTTTGCGTGATTAATCATTCCTAGGAGTCAAATGACATTTTCCACACTTTTTGATTTTTTAATAACGGTTACGGTTTACCAGTTTAATTGTAAACAAGGTTTTTCGGTTTGGCGCACATATCGCTGTTACTAAAAATAGATCGGTTTCGCGGGTAATGACCTTTGATCATCGTCTTAAAGTGGAGCCCTTTTATTACTGATGACAAAAAAGTATATACATTTACTATATCATCTGTAAAAGTGTAAAAGTTATTATTTAATAACGATTTTAATAATGTATTTTGGTCACCATGGCAAGTGCCATAACTCCTTCATAGTTGGTCATATTATTTAAATTTGTAAAATCTAGATATTACTTTAGACCAGACAAAATTAAGTACTAAGCAGTTATATTTCTTAACATTTAAAAAATCGATATGTTTGGATAGTTTAATTTCGGTCGCAGTTTATCGGCCCTTTGTTTTCGTTGTCCAATAATATAGTCCTTTTTAAAAATACAATATTATGTTTATAGATGTATCTATGAATAATCATTTGGTCCAATTAATTGTTTCTGTGATAAAATGATAGTCAAGTATCAAATATTGGAGATGTAAAATTAATAACACTTGATTTAGCATAAAAAGGTGTGCATTGTCTTCCGCACGTCTTGCTAAAAAGATACCGAAACTATCCTGCCAAAAATAAAAAAGATGACTTTTTTGTTTTTGATGATATGACCTTGACCTATATATTTTTGGATGTACCATAGGTCACCTAAGATGAATGGTGAAAATTTTGAGGTTCTACGTTTAACAGTTTTAAAATAATTTTAATAATAATGATAATGTCAATGCCAATCACTAGACAACGTTTTGTCGTAGAAGCAATATTTGCTTTAAAAAAGCATTATGCCCAGATAACAAAGTAAGAGGAATGACTGGGCCATCTTTTTTCAAAAAAGATAAATAGTGTACCCTTACAGGTGTTTGCCTATTGTAACAAAAAGCGAAATTTGGGGAACCGGTTAAAATTTCAATAGCGGCCATTTTGAAAATGATTGAGCAAAAAACATTTTTGACTCCGGATATGAAATCAGGACTCCTAAATCTATTTAGAAACCAAATTTCATCAAAATCGGACAAGTTTGACATTTTTGACAAACTTTGCGCCAATAGCGCGCAACCAGGAAGTTAAATAAACAAATATTTTTTTACGTGATGATTCGTTGCCATGAGTCTTATAACAGTTTCCACAGTTTAGATTTTTGATATCTGTTACTATCTAGGAGGAGATCTGGACACAAGGGTAAACAGCGTTTTGCGCAATTACGCCGTAATTAAGAATAGTTTAGCGTCAGGCCCTTAGTCACGTCGATTCCTGGCAGTGCTGAATAAGTGTGCCAAATTTCGTTAATATCGGTCAAGAAACTGTTTGATCACGATTAAATATGGATTACTATATATTGCGCAATACATTCCTATATTCAGTCATGACGCAATCATTCAAACTTGAGATTTGACCTATGACATATATATTTTCGGATGCAACTTATGTCACCTAAGACGATTGGTGAAGGTCCCAAGTCTTTAGGACTTACCGTTTTGAAACAAATTGTGTTGGCAAATCGCGACACTAAATAATGCTTTGGATGATGTTTTTTGGCCGCCATTTCGAAACCGTTTAACCGAATCATGCACTTTTTGGACTCAAATTGTAGGTCTTTTCAAGAAGATCATTTTTTTGTTCATATATTGTCTATACTATCTGAAACGGTTTTCGAGTTATAATACCTAAACACCATTAGACGACCGACATTTTGGCAATGGTAAACGCAAAAAAAAATTGACCACAGAATCGTAATAAGGACCCACAAATCTACCTGGAAACCAAATTTCATTAAAATCGGACAACATTGACATTTTGCGCCAACTTTGCGCCATACGCGTGCAACCAGGAAGTAAATTAGAGCATTATTTTTGCATGATAAATCATCACCAGGATGTAACGTATCATTTCCACTAAACAGAATCTTGATAACTATTACCGTTTCGGAGGAGATCTGATAACAAGGGTAAACAGCGTATTGCGCGATTGCGCCGTAACTAAGAATAGTTTAGCGTCAGGCCCTAAGTCATGTCGATTCCAGGCAGTGCCGAATAAGTGTGCCAAATTTCATCAAAATCGGTCGAGGCAATTTTTTGACGCTGATGGCAGAAAAAAAAGAATAATAGGCAGAACGAAATCAATAAGGTCTTCCCTTTGGAAAGGGAAAGACCTTAATAAAGAGGGTAGATGGGACTATTTCTGGGTTTTTGGGTTTGTATCGAACTCATGGTCAAATAAGGTATATTTACCCAAAAGTAACATTATTTGGTGAAAAATTGCAAATTTCCAAATTGTCAAAAAAAGGGGGGATGAAATGTCAACTTTGTTATTTCTGACATTTGAGGACTTTTAATCAATGAAATTGATTGGAATAGTAAAAGTAAGTTGATTTGACCTTGAAAAAATATTCAAGGTCATACAGTGGCTTAGAACAGTGATACAGTCTAATTTTCACCAAAATCCATGTTGCGACACCATTTTTTCATATTTTTTCCAAAAAAAAAAAATTGTGTTCAACTGAGAAGACATCGTCACATTATATAATGTAAAAAAATTCTGAAAAAGGTTACATTTTATTTGAAATATTTCCCAATAAAAAAGAAGACTCGTTGTTTTGAAAATCTACAAATAATGACCTTGACCTTTGACCTTTTACCTTGAACTCATTTTGTAGATCTCAATGAGAGAAACATTTTTTATATTTATTGTGCGTTTCTAATTGTTATGGTTTTTGAGTTATAGCGAAAACAAAATTTCAATAGCGGCCATTTTGAAAATGATTGAGCAAAAACATTTTTGACTCCGGATATGAAATCAGGACTCCTAAATCTATTTAGAAACCAAATTTCATCAAAATCGGACAAGTTTGACATTTTTGACAAACTTTGCACCAATAGCGCGCAACCAGGAAGTTAAATAAACAAATATTTTTTTTCGTGATGATTCGTTGCCATGAGTCTTATAACAGTTTCCACAGTTTAGATTTTTGATATCTGTTACTATCTAGGAGGAGATCTGGACACAAGGGTAAACAGCGTTTTGCGCAATTACGCCGTAATTAAGAATAGTTTAGCGTCAGGCCCTTAGTCACGTCGATTCCTGGCAGTGCTGAATAAGTGTGCCAAATTTCGTTAATATCGGTCAAGAAACTTTTTGATCACGATTAAATATGGATTACTATATATTGCGCAATACACTCCTATATTCAGTCATGACGCAATCATTCAAACTTGAGATTTGACCTATGACATATATATTTTCGGATGCAACTTATGTCACCTAAGACGATTGGTGAAGGTCCCAAGTCTTTAGGACTTACCGTTTTGAAACAAATTGTGTTGGCAAATCGCGACACTAAATAATGCTTTGGATGATGTTTTTTGGCCGCCATTTCGAAACCGTTTAACCGAATCATGCACTTTTTGGACTCAAATTGTAGGTCTTTTCAAGAAGATCATTTTTTGTTCATATATTGTCTATACTATCTGAAACGGTTTTCGAGTTATACCTAAAAACCATTAGACGACCGACATTTTGGCAATGGTAAACGCAAAAAAAAAATTGACCACAGAATCGTAATAAGGACCCTCAAATCTACCTGGAAACCAAATTTCATTAAAATCGGACAACATTGACATTTTGCGCCAACTTTGCGCCATACGCGTGCAACCAGGAAGTAAATTAGAGCATTATTTTTGCATGATAAATCATCACCAGGATGTAACGTACCATTTCCACTAAACAGAATCTTGATAACTATTACCGTTTCGGAGGAGATCTGATAACAAGGGTAAACAGCGTTTTGCGCGATTGCGCCGTAACTAAGAATAGTTTAGCGTCAGGCCCTAAGTCATGTCGATTCCAGGCAGTGCCGAATATGTGTGCCAAATTTCATCAAAATCGGTCGAGGCAATTTTTTGACGCTGATGGCAGAAAAAAAGAATAATAGGCAGAACGAAATCAATAAGGTCTTCCCTTTGGAAAGGGAAAGACCTTAATTACAGAGGGATTTCTCTCCAGAATAGTATGGCTAAACTATTTAGTGCTGTAATTAACTCAAGATTGGTAGATTATTATAAAGAAAAATTTGCCAATGATCAGTTTGGTTTCAGAAATAACCATAGAACTACTGACAGTATATTTATATTGAAGTCACTATTAACAAAATATTTAACCAAACAGAAGAAAAATTGTTCTCTTGTTTTGTTGATTTAAGACGTGCTTTCGATACTATATGGCACGACGGATTATTGTATAAATTAAAAAATGACTATATAGGTCTAAAGCATATACTGTGATTAAGAGCATGTATAGTTCTTGCAAGTCCTCTGTAAAAATCGAAAATAATTGTTCAGAGTTTTTTAACATTAACCGAGGGGTAAAGCAAGGTGACAGTTTGAGCCCTACTTTATTTAATATTTATATTAATGATTTACATTCTATATTTGATAGAAGTTGTGATCCAGTCTTCATTGACGAAATGAGTATTAATACATTAAGTTTTGCAGATGACCTTGTCATTATGTCTAACTCTGCAGAAGGTTTGCAATGTGCCTTAAATAAACTAGAAAAATACTGTTACAAATGGCAACTAACTGTAAATACAAATAAAACAAAGGTTATGCTATTCCAGGTTGGCACACAACCATCTCCAAATTTTTTCTATAAAAGAGAAATGCTAACTGAGGTAAAAGAGTTTAATTTTTTGGGCAACATAATCGATAGTAAGGGAAAATTCAAAAGATCTATTGCTGAACTTTCCAAAAAGGGATTAAAAGTATTTTTTGCAATGAGAAAATTCATGTCAAACTTTAAACATGTACCGGTTGATGTGTCTTGTAAATTATTTGATACATTGATTCGACCTATAATGTTATATAATAGTGAAATTTGGTTTATGGAAGATTACTACTCAGTTTTTAAATCAACACAGAGATCATTGGCAAATGGAACAATTTGTGACAGATTGTCTTTGTCAGACAGATATAATTTTGAAAAGATTCATATAAGATTTTGCAAAGCTATTTTGGGTGTTAGAAAAACTGCTAGTAACTTTGCAGCAAGAACAGAACTCGGGAGACTACCTTTGGAATCATTCATTAAAAATCAAGTATTATCTTTTTATTCTAGAATTCATACACAAGACACCAACCCATTGTTAAAAGATGCATTTATTATCAATAAAAAAATGAGTGAAGAGGGAATATATACCTGGTATAGTTTTGCTTCCTCTATAATGGATGACCTAGAACTTGAGAAAGTGAAAAATAAAGTTAAGAAAGTAAGCAAAAATAGGGTAAATGACTTTTACAGTGCACTTATTATTGAAAAAATTGATAAATTAGACAATACCTCAAAGCTACATTTATATAGTAAACTGAAAACTGGATTACAACCTGCAGACTATTTGAAATTAACAAACTCAAATAGTCGCAGGATACTTACAAAATTACGAATAAGTGATCATAACTTAGAAATAGAACTTGGGCGTTATAAGAAAATAGCCCGTGAACACCGGGTATGTAGAAAATGTCTAGTATTAGATGATGAATATCATTTTATACTTGAATGTTCATTAAATAAGGAACCAAGGAAACAATTTTTAAGACAAATTATAGTTTCACAACCAGAATTTAGCCAACTTGAACCACTTGATTAACTTAAACTAATTTTAAATCCAGATAACTCTATTTTGTCCATAGTTGTAGATTTTATAAAGCAGTCTTTAGAATTGCGAAAATGAGATCCACGTTGGTCAAGGTTATAATATTTGGGTTATAATGTTTAGTATTACCGTTATTAATTGTATATGGCATTTGTACTTTGTCTGTATAGTTTTCAGCTGTCTTGATTATATGTATTTGCCTAACCCGACAGGGTTTAATGTCAATAAAGTATTCATTTAAGATAACGTTCGTAATGCAGGTTATTGTTTTGATGTTTGTCTAAAGATCCAGTGATGATACCTTTTTCATATCTTACAGCTGCATTTTGGTATTGCTACTATTTCACCTTTAGAAAGAGAAAGGTTCGGTGCCAAGGAAAGAACAAGTTTAGCCCAATTTTTACGTAATGCCTGTAATAGGTCAGTAGTATTGCAATATGTAGTTTCCCTGGTATGTTATAACCTACTCTGCCTGTACATCTGTGTTTTTGGAAAACATTAATTTTTATTATTGTCGCATGGTTTATACATAGGACTCTATACTCGAAATTACAAAAGAAATACCAAAAATGTACCAACGAAACATTTGCATATCGAAATCTAAAAGAACAAAAACAAAATCTTACAACACAAACAAAACAATTCGAAGAAACAGACAGTACAAACATTAATCCACAGCAGATTATCGAGTCGTCAATAAAATGAACACAAAAGCTCTAACCCTCTTGGTGCGGGAGGGACAAATATGCCCCTCTTTACAAAAAGTATTGGGAGTAAACTTGACGTCATTGTAGATTTGTGACACGTTTTGATAATGACGTTACATTTTTTTCACAAGTGCAAAACAAATATTTTTGATTTTTACAAACCCATAGATGTTAAATAATGCACCATTTTGCTTAAACAAATAAGTGATTTTAGCAAATATCTTGACGAAATCACAATTTTTATATGTTATAAAGGGGACATTTATGTCCTTCCCACAGTAAACCGATTAGGACATATATGTCCCTCTCGCACTTGCACAGATGAGGGCATATTTGTCCCTCCCGCACCAATAGGGTTAAATACTTTCCTTTTTGATACTATCTATATCTAGGCGAGTATCAGACCTCGAGACTAGATGTAGATAGTATAAAAAAAGAAAGTATATAATATTCTTTTATCGGTAATTAAAAACACACACATGTAACAAGTGGTCAGAACAATAGCGTTATATGACATCACAAATTACGTCACATTTTACCGCATGACGTCACATCAATTGCTCCCACCTGATATTTTCTTGTATCACGGACTGTCAATGATGTTTTAAAATATTAGGCAAATGAGATCAAAGGGAAAAGTCGCTAATTACCGATAAAGTTAGTTCTGTGACTGCTTTCTATGTTCCTACTGTCTGCTATTGCAGACGTTTATGTTTATTTATGACATGTGAAATAAGACTTGTGACAGCTTTTTAATGTCGGGTCATAATCAGTCATTAATCGTGACAGCTTTAACCTAACTATTCATTTTGACATGTCCGTTCTAGTCGGATACATTTTAATAATTCGTTGTGATTTGATATGTATTAATCACATTTTGCCGTGCCAACAGCATGTCAGGTATACACAAATTATAATTAGCATCCTAAGTCACTAGGTAGGGTCGTACCAGCTAATTCGAACAACAAATTATGAATATTATCAATAATGTCAATGTAGGAAATCAAGACACGGTAATATTTCGTTGGAAATAATATGGCAGTCGTTTCTATATATAAATGTTGAAGCTGTGACCCCGGCTTGCCCCAGAACTCGTGACATATGAAAGAAGACTTTTACCTGACTAAACCTGTCATTAAACCGCGACTTTTGAAAGCAATAAAAATCCACGATTGCTTCCAAAGCTAATTGAAAGCAGCAACATGACCAGTAACAACAGAAGTAGAATACCAGTTAAATGCCTTTAGTTATATACATAATATATATTTAGATTTCGTTTGGCTTTATGCATTTTTAACATCTTTTGAGTTGTTGATTTCCTTTGTTTGGGTTCTATTGCTGCCGATGAGGAATAATTTTCCGAAATGGCCATACAGCTCATAAAAAGTAAATGCAGTTGAAGTTAACATATGTGTTGTGGTCTCATGTTCCTTTCTTTAATTATTTATGTTTGGTATTAAATTAGCTTGTCATACAGCCTATGTGTGCACCACCACCTCTATATATATTCATAAGCTGGGGCGTATGGAATGTTGCTGAATGGGTACGAAAAGTTGATGATTGGAAGGTTGAAGTCATCACGATTGGCATAGAACATTTTTAGTATATGACATTGGAAAAGTATCTTAATTAAGGATTGATCCCTGAAAGGACATTATCAATATACCGAAAGTTGATACTAAAGTTGGAGCTTTTTTCGATCTGTTTTTGTTTAAAAGAAATTGTAAAGCTTGATATCAACTTTCCAACCTTCAACTTTCCCTTCTTTTGAATATATACGTAGCAACTTTCCGTTCGCTCCAGCTTATGGAGTTTACGTTTTAAAAAGTAAGTATTTGATGTAAGTAATTCCAGAGCTAGCGGAACTTTCCGCGATTTCTTTGGCAGAGCGTCATGTCTGGCGCAAAAATTGCTAACATAAGGTTATATTGCCCTCTATTTCTGTCGTCAGTTAAAAAATACGAAAGACATCATGCTCTCATAGACAAATAACTGATTTCTAACTCACAGATGAGTGCTGATGTTGGTTTGTCATAGGGTTTTGTTTTGTCTTTTTTAACCGGATTTGCCACACTAATTTAAATATTGGCAACACGACGGGTGTGCTATAGCAAGCAGGCACTGCTTACACTTCCGGAGCACTTGAGTTCGCGTTGTTGATTGCTTTTTTTTTCTTTATGTTATCTGTTTCTTCGTCCTGTTACTGGTTTTGTCTCTGCCCTTTCGGATTTTCGACATTCAGATGCTGCATAGGTACCTTTGCTCTTTTGATCAAATATCGTTATAAGCATTTTTCATTTGTGAAATGATTCTCATTGTATATTGTAAACCAATGAAAACACTTTTAGACGTCACGTCACGGTAATGAGAAAACGCTACATACGGTCTATTTTTTTTTTAATTTTTTATGTCAGCCACTGGTAGAAAATAATAAATAAGGTCAGACGAACACATTTGTTGTTGTTTTGATTAATGTTTGGCTGGTTGCTGTATTGAGATGATAACCGCTGATTACTCTGTCATGTAAAAAAAAAAAATAAAGTCATGCAGGCGAACACATTTGTTATAGTTTTGATAAATGTTTGGCTGGTTGCAGTATTAAGATGATAACCGCTGATTACTCTGTCATGTTTTGTATTACTACCGGACCTTAAGATCGCATTACATGGAAGAGGACTTGCACAAGGTTTTATTATACTATGCCATTGCGATCTTAGGGTTCTGTGGTAGAATAAAACGGTTGAGATAAATAGTAGGGAAAGTGAGGCTATTATTTCGGTACAAAAGACAAAAGACTATAAAAACTAAAGAATGAAACTGTATAATTTGCATTTTAATTGAAAACATTCTTTCGTGAAAATTAAATTTAAGAATATGGTAGCTCTTTGTGATTACTAAAGGCTTTTATTGTCCTTTGGTTGTAACACAGAAAGAATACATAATCGACATGTATATCCTTTTCATATGAATAACAAATGAACGTTGAAATTAAAGTGAACCATAGGGAAATAAATAAGGAAAATGATAAAACTATGTAGTATAAAGATTGCAAAACTTTTTTTTAAATATGAATGCATTTATTGGTTTTCCCAAACACATTCAAGCAAAGTATTTTCATTTTCCTTTAGTCAATAAAAATGTTTCAAAAAAGACAAAAAAAAAGATTTCCTTTAATATCTTATATCTTATACACACCTTATATCAAATCACTCGAAATAGGAGTTTATCTTAATGTTAGAAACCTATGACGTGTTGGGATACGAATATTTATATCTCCGCGTCCCTCCTCTGAAAAGTTATTCGTCATCAGAAAAAAAAATCTTGGTGGTTGTTGCAGTCGGAATACTAATCGAATTCTGTTTCGAATACAAAACCACCTTCGAGTGTTTGTCTTCAGTCAAAAAACGTTTCTTGACAACATTAACTTAAACAAATGTAAGATTTAAATCTCTCAGATGAGTACAGATATTGGTTTTTCCTAGGGTTGTTTTGTAATGTTTTATCGGAATTAAAAGAAGTAAAGGTCTACCAAAGGGTTTTGAACATCATAAAACCAAAAATGACAAAGACTAAATCGGTAGACAAAAAATCATCATAACAAAACAAACCATAAACACACACACATAACAACAAAACCGCATTCAGCAACGTGAACTCAAGTCAAGACAAGAGTGAACTCATGTGCTCCGGAGTGAGTGAGTTGGTGTTTTACGCCCGTGCAACGCTATATAGGTTATTTACAGGCGATGGACATGAAAAGGATGATAGAATGAACATGAGATGATGATGATAAATGAAATATGGGATGGGGTGGGAAACAAAGGACCGGAAAATTTTGAAGAACCACAGGAAAAGGGGAGAGGTAGGTAGGGGCGGAAAATTTAGCCTATTTTGTGCACTACTTGGCGGTCCATAAAGGGGTCTTTTACGTGCATGGAGTGTGGTACTCTCCACACACGTTGGCCCACTATGGTCGGCGGTCAGGGTTTCCGTATTATAGACCTGACAACCTCGTCGGACGAGGGCTACCCTATTCAGCCACCTAGGGTACACACTTTGTCGCTCTGTGGGCTGAGCACTGACCCGACATCAGAATCCCAAGACCCTTAGTCGCCTCTTACGACAAGGGGCCTATTCGCCACCCGGGCCCCGTACGGGATTATGTGTTCCGGAATAGTAAGCGAGTAAACAGTTCCTCCTTGCTATAGCACACCTGTCACGTTGCCAAATATCGATTTAGTGTTGGTCAAATCCGGGAATGATGACATTACCAAATTCTATGTCAAACCAACATATGTTCTCATCTGAGAGATAGAAATCTCGTAGTTGTATACAAGCACATGATGTTTTCCGTAAAATTTGTAAGACAACAACCTGGGAGCAACGTACCCCTGTGTTAGCAATTTGCTTGTCAGCCGTGTAGCTTTATCGAGGAAGTCGTTATAATCCCTAGATGCTCTGGAATAACGAATCAATTGTGATACGTAAACTCTTTATGCGTGAGCTTACAGAATGTTGCTACCAAGAGGGGAAGTTGACTATTGGAAAGTTGAAGTCATCACGTTTGTCATAGAGCTTAGTACAAAGTCTTCCTAGTGTGTCAATTTCGAGAAATATATCCAAATATGAAGCGGACCTCATAGAATCTGCAGTGTCATTTATCTCAAGTTCCTTCTGATACATGAGATGCAAATAAACACCAAATCAAGGATTGTTTAGTGAAAGTAAATCAACAATATAACGAAATGGGAGATTGAAGGATAAAGCAAGTCTGTGGTCCTTTTTGTCTAGAAGTGATTGTAAGAAGTCCGCTTCATATGAATGAAGAAACAAATCGGCAAGCAGTGGTGCATAATTTGTGTCCATCGGGATACCTATTGTCTGCTGAAAAACACGTCCACCAAACTGTACAAATATGTTGTCGATCAGAAAGTTGAGCATTTCTATTATTTGATCTTCTGTAAATGTATTTCTCCTACTAAACTCTTGGATGACAACATAAGCATTTTTATAACCGACTACCAAATACTTGTACCTGCGTTTTTCGTTCTTTTTAAAGCTACGTGTAATCATTTGTGCCAAACGAGATTTTAATTGTGCATGTGGAATTGAAGTATATAAAGTAGAGAAATCGAAAGTTTTAATGCTATTACAAGATGAAAACAAGAATTGACACTTAAGTATGTCTCACCTGTCAGCACCATTACAGAACTCATTAAAGGTCTGGCTGGGCCTTTAGAAAAAAGGTCATGTGACAGGTGACAGAATTCCATTTAACCATTCAAAGACTCAATGGAATGTCTGACGTGTTAAAGATACTATTTTTATTGAGAAACAATGAAAAAAGACATACATTCACCCATGAAAATGGGGTCAAGGTCACATTACATGGTGACATCAGTTATGTATACCATGGGTCTCTATACGAAATATCAGATGCCTAGCAATAATATTATACGTTTCACTTAACTCATTTTCAACCCAAAAATCTTCTAAGCTAACAAAGCCACTCAACCATAACAATTGGGTCATAGTCACACAACATGATGTCCGATGCGTAGACCAAACCCCAAAAGTCTGTATATTAAATATCAAATGCCTAGCTATTATACTTCTCACTTTATTTATTTTCCACAAAAATTTAAATAGTCCCAAAAATCATATTTGTCCACAGTGTCACCGAACCATGAGAATTGTGTCAAGGTCACAGGACATGGTGTCAGTTGCAAGGACCATAACTCTAGATGTCTGTATATCAAGATATGTCTGGGTCAAACGGCATGGCACCAGTTGTGTTGACTTAAGTGTCTGTTAACAAGATATCAGATGCCTAGCTATTATACTTTTCATACAAAACAACTAATTTAATAAATTGTTTAAATGATGGCTGAAACCGGGGTACCCAAAGGAAGCCACAGAACTCACAATGTACACATTACAAACAGTCATGTAAGCCGTATTTTTTGTACATTACACTAAATACGATAATGTGAAACTGGGTTCACTCCGTTTACGTGACGTTTAAATTAAGAAACAAAAACATAATTCTCAGTCAACTTCTTTCCACCGTGGCGACAATTTCACTTGAGAGATTGTAAAAGTGTATTGAATGGCAGATTTATAGGAAGAGATAAAGTTATAAAGGAGTAAAGATCATCTTCACTGTCAGAAGAAAACACCAAATACATTATCAAGATCATCTTCACTATCAGAGGAAACACCAAATACATTATCAAGATCATCTTCACTACCAGAGGAAACACCAAATACATTATCAAGATCATCTTCACTATCAGAGGAAACACCAAATACATTATCAAGGTCATCTTCACTATCAGAGGAAACACCAAAAACATTATCAATGTACCATTTGTATAGGTCTGGGACAGGACCAACGTGTGCATAACAAATTTTCTCTTCCAAAAACAACCCCAAACATAAAACAGACAAAGGACACTGGCTCCCATCTTTGTGCCCATGGTAACACAACCAATCAGATTGAAATTATATTGGAAGGTGTAGAAATTGAGGACAAGTTCAGCTAATCTTAAGATAATGTCAATTTTAACATGGTGATTGAGTCTTCTAAGAAACGTTATAAAGAAATTCTTTGTTTGGAATGCTAGTATATAGAGCATTAAAATGCACGGAAGTCGTCCGGATTTCTGGTTCAAAGATTTCTATAATGTTCAGAACATAAGAAATAACCTTAACCATTACACAACCGGCTAAAAACACCGATAAAACTTTTTTCTAAAAAAATAATAACTTAATTTAGAAAATATTGTTAAAGAATTGGACATTTCAGACATTTATATTTGTATACCTAGTGCGTTTTAGTAATATAGGAAACATTTGTATTGCAAGGTTCAAAACCGAAAACGGTTATAAGAGCAGTTAATTTGGATATGATGTAGATGCATTTTTCAAGTGGTAATCCTTATCAGCAAGCAATTGTAGCAAAACATTGGACAGCCAAAACCAAAAGTATCGAAAGAAAAGTATTAAAAAAACACTCAAACAGAGACAGAGGATACTTACCATTTTCGGTACAAGGAAAAAACCTAGGGTTAATTCGAATAAAACGATCACAGATCTGAGTAATTAAAGACACTAAATAATTTAGTAAATTAGAGTGAAACAAGTTTGACAATCAGGCTTGTGATTACTCTTGAGACTTGGGATTCACCAGCAGTGGTTTTCGATCCTGTGATTTAAAAGTACAGACACCAAATCTGGAATTAGAAAAAGTAAATTCGGTTATGCTGTATATGTCAGAAGTTATTAAATCTGCTCAATAAATATTCTGAACACGGAAGTACTTACAAATCATGCTTATGTTAAACAATATTTTAATTTGCATTTATTGTTTACTGTCAGTCTGAGTGCTCGTTCATTCATTCTTTTCACATAACCATGCTTTGTATATTAAAAAAACATTATTTTAATTGATTATTGCATCATTTTAATTAATCATTGATTTGATGATATGCGTTAAAAATTATGTATGACGCAAGACACATGGTGCAGAAAGTGTAAAAAAGGAATCCTATATTATTTCTTTCTACCGACCCTGAGTTTTTGTTGTACATAATTCAAAGCATGCTATTGGAGAGGAATGAGCTCTACAGAAATATCCTGTCTTAATCCCGAATTAGCTTTCTGTCTATGAGACATGTCCTATATTGGTCTCAAAGACCTTAGCAGGTTTCCATGCAGAGTGGTGTATAAAACACGTAAGTTAAATAGTAGAGCCACGAAGACCCCAAATCGGCCCAAAAATTTAACTTTGATATGTACCTTGTAATCGCTGGTTTCATGTTCATGGCTCCATGACTCCATATTTCATTTGTGAATTATAACTAAAATATGATGGGTTTCCAGCTCCCAAGTCAATGATGCTAAATAACTTTTTTCCCTTTTATATAATCTATTGAAAAAACAATACTATAGGCCAACAACTTCACAAGATCATACAGTCAAAGAAATTATGGTTTAAAAGATTTACAGGCTGGAATCCATTATCTTCAAATTATATTATGTTACAATATTTGCAAAAATTTACAGGACCGAACAGTGTTTTACAGGGCATGAACTGTCGGACCTGTGCTTATTTCAAAGATTATTCATAAATCTGCACAGAAAGGTCCGTGACCCCCCTTTTTTGCATTTGTTCAATGTTCCCTTATGAAAGTTTAATTCTGCAATTAAAAAAAAATCTGATGGATTTCGCTTACGATGTATACCGTCCTCATAAACACTTTAACTGTCCAAATTCATTACTGATGGTTTATTTTATTTCAGGTGATTATGAAAAGGCAAGACAAAAGTTAAAGGAAGCAGAATCTAATACAGATCTCCAGACAGACCAGGAGGATCAGTCTCCTAAATCTGCAAAAAGAATGAGAAGGTACCGTGTGACTTATCATTTCTTGCAATAATTGCTTTCCTTTATGTGTCAATCTTAGTTAAAATCATGCAATACATGATATCTAATTTTGTGATATTTTTTTAAGTGAACATTTATATACTTTGACCAAAAATGTCATGCTGTAAATTTTGCTATTATTTATTATTATTATTCTGGCTGGAAAATGTATATTTGTAATTCCCAAACTTCTTTATACACAAAACAACTATTTTTACAATTAATTGAAAAATATTGCTGACCAGTAGTTTGGACTGCCTTTAAAAAATGTTGCTGGGAAGTGTCAGACACTGCTTCATTTCTTTATTAATAACTATTTGAAGGACTAACCCCAAGTATGACTCTGACTATGATAATTCGTCCCCAGTAGAGGAAACACCAGTGAAAAAAAGTAAAAAGAAATAGAATCAGTCTCCCGAAGCCACCTTCACTAGTCCTAGAACGTGTAGAAAGTGATAATGCACCGTCTACTAGTACCGCAAGGGAAACACCTAGGAGGCCAACAGATCTGGTATCATCAAGGTCAACACCCCAACATAGTATTCTAACAGGTGAGCCAAATTTCTACTGAAAATAACAAAGAAGCAATGCAGCCATGCATGGGTTTTGACTGTGTGAGAGAGAGAAAATATGGAAAACAACAAAGTCAAATCATCGAGAAATACTAGTATGGAAATCTGATGCTTTGAACCAATATGAATTGAACAAAATAAAAGCTGATCTCCCTCTCTTTTATGTGTACTCCGTATAGTTATATATAAACTACTAGTATTCCGTACATGTACTACGTCTAGGGCCTCCTGGATTTTCAATTTTGTGACAAATCCAAAATATTTTTTTACTATTTCAGAATACCAGATAAAAGTTCTGAGGGGAGTCGAGACGATAAAAACTCAACTGGCACATAACGCACAATTAATAAAAGACTTAGCTAAAAAAAAGATGGGAGCCACCTTCAAGATCAGATCAATGAGGGAGACCTGCCAACACTTCCCATTGATGACATAGGTCACATGGGAAGGGTGGAAGACTTTTTACGTCGTGAGGATGGAAATAAGAATCAACTGGTAAGTAGGATGAAAATGTACAAGTTCATTAGGCAAAATACTCAAGCAATTTAAAACATAGAAATCAAGCCTTTCAGAGATGAAAATGGAATTTTTTCTTCTTTAGGTTTTCAGCAAAACATCAATGAATTGTGTATGAAATAGTCTAATAGTTATGAAACTTAATTATATTCAATGAGCAAAGTAATGATGAGCTAAAAAGACTATGCATAAAATCGCATTATAATTAAAGATAGTTGAACAAACTATTGTGACAGAGCTTTATTCTAATGCACACATAAATATTCATGAAAATCACAGGCGTTATCTACCCAATGTAATAATAAATTAAAATTATTTAATTATTTTCAAAACATTTAAACTTCAGATCAGATACCTGAGCTCCATGGTGGCGATAATCTAAAGCAGTGTGTAAGGCGGGTGATGGGCAGTCTAATGACAAACAATCTCGCTAAGAGATATAACTGGCTGGGTAGAAGGGAGAAAAATGCCTTCTCAATGTTGGTTCTTAAAGAAGCTGTGCTCAGTAAGTAGAGATTATTTATCAGTCTGTAATAAAAGTGCCATTCCCCTGAAAGAATCGGACATTGACTGAATCATGATTTAATAACATATAAAAATATTTTGAAAACATGTTCAAATTGCTTGCAGTACCACAAAAGCATTAATTAATAAATATTTCAAAGAGTCAGTAATGCTAGAAATAATTGAAATGCACATGAAAGGCAATGGGTTTCGATAAGGCCCTATCTTGGACCATCTAGTGGCGAAAAATAAAAAAGTATTCCCAAACCTGTTACGTGTCAGGCGTAGCAAAATGTATTGTCTGGAACTTTGTTGTCATTTGTATTTCGAACACACGTGAAGGTTAGCACTGCTGGTGGAGTTTTAATTCCCCGAGGTTAGCCCGCTCCGGCACCAACACTTTTGTGTTGGAGAACACATCAAAGCTTTAAATTATCCGTTTAAATTTCAAAATTGTCTAAACCCTAAGGTTCTTCCTACCCCAGACATAGGTTGATAATCTTAGTAATAATTTGGTTCCCCAGTTTGGTATTTTTTGGTTTTACTGTTCTATGCTCTTCATATTCATACAGTGTTTGGTATTTTCAATATTTTTGGTAGAGCGCCTCTGATGAGTCTTGAAAAGACGAAACGCGCGTCAGGCGTAGCAAAATGTATTGTCTGGAACTTTGTTGTCATTTGTATTTCGAACACACGTGAAGGTTAGCACTGCTGGTGGAGTTTTAATTCCCCGAGGTTAGCCCGCTCCGGCACCAACACTTTTGTGTTGGAGAACACATCAAAGCTTTAAATTATCCGTTAAAATTTCAAAATTGTCTAAACCTTAAGGTTCTTCCTACCCCAGACATAGGTTGATAATCTTAGTAATAATTTGGTTCCCCAGTTTGGTATTTTTGGTTTTACTGTTCTATGCTCTTCATATTCATACAGTGTTTGGCATTTTCAATATTTTTGGTAGAGCGCCTCTGATGAGTCTTGAATAGACGAAACGCGCGTCAGGCGTAGCAAAATTTATTGTCTGGAACTTTGTTGTCATTTGTATTTCGAATACACGTGAAGGTTAGCACTGCTGGTGGAGTTTTAATTCCCCGAGGTTAGCCCGCTCCGGCACCAACACTTTTGTGTTGGAGAACACATCAAAGCTTTAAATTATCCGTTTAAATTTCAAAATTGTCTAAACCCTAAGGTTCTTCCTACCCCAGACATAGGTTGATAATCTTAGTAATAATTTGGTTCCCCAGTTTGGTATTTTTGGTTTTACTGTTCTATGCTCTTCATATTCATACAGTGTTCGGCATTTTCAATATTTTTGGTAGAGCGCCTCTGATGAGTCTTGAATAGACGAAACGCGCGTCAGGCGTAGCTAAATGTATTGTCTGGAACTTTGTTGTCATTTGTATTTATACATTATTTTGTACTGTTATAAAAGAATACTTTTTAATTCTTTTACATGTGTTATACATACATGTTGAAAAATCATGTACAAAATTGATCCATTTTGAATGAAAGTTACATCTTGATTTGAGGAAAATTTTAAGGTAGTCCTCTAATACATTCAAATTTTGTGCTAATATACTTGAAGACAGTGTTTGCCAATTCTACTTAAGGTTACTCATATAGATAATTAATTTAAACAACAATTTTGAATTTGAAATAATCATCAATCTGAGGTAAAAACGAAGAAAACGCAGATATTTTGCATATTTTTAAACCACTGAATTCGACGTTAAAAATTATAGTCTTTTCAATTTTTCAGTATGTCTTGCACTCGTAACCAGCTTGAAATATCCATAAAAATATGTTTTAGTAATACATGTTTTTGAACAAAATATGGAGCTGGTTCCGCGTGCAAGGCTATACTTCCGGGAAGGATATATCACTCAATTTGGCCACTTTTCCACCCGCTTTTCCATAGGCACAATGTTAAAATCATTTGCGGTGGTTTATTTCAAGCACAATTTACCAAAAAAAATAGAAGTTTTTATACTTCAGACAGTTATTTTAAAAAGTATGAACATCTACCTTTCCAGCAAGACATTTTGTGATATAATTTACCAAATTTTATTTTTGACTTTAATGGTGTACATTTACGACCCACCATGGATCGCATGTTTCAAAAGTGTTATAGTCCATCCACCATTGACCCCATGTGTCGAGAAAAATAAGTCCGTATTGGCCCCAAAGTACACGGTTCAAATATCGGATCCCTTAGATGACTGCCATCTCCCTGATACATGTATCTAGTTCTTACATCATTCGTCGATTCGATGTTTAATATTAATCTGAATGATGTCATTTATTAGTTATACATGTATGCAACTATTTCTATAAAATCCAAATCATATTAAACTATAGTATAATATATAAGATCGATCTTGATCAGGCAAAAAAAGAAATATGTCTGTTTCCTGCTTCCCTTCCTACCCTATTATTTTGAGCCCTACACTAAAGTTTTTTGGCAGTGTCTCCCGTCCCTGCATGCGGGGACGCGTAGCCTTTAGAGGCTCGCCGTCCCCGCATCCAGTTAGCATAAAAATATAGATTAAAACGAAACTATACTGACGGGAAATGAATACAAATATTCTATTTATTTTCGAAAAGGTTTTTTTGCATGTTTTGTATTTAAAAACAATAATGAATGATTCTGACGTAAAAGAAGCAGAGGCACCAATGGGGCATTCGAGTGTCAAAAGTCCGAAAGGGCAACGACAAAACCGGTAAACATAAACAAGAACAGCACAAGGAAACACAAAACACAAAATCAACCGAACAGAAATCAACAACGCGAACACAAGTCGTAATAAGAGTGAACTCGGGTGCTCCGGAAGAGAAAACGGTTCCTGTTAAAAACTTTTAAGTATATTTAGTTAAATTTGGAAAGTGATCTTTAAAAAAAATGATGCCTCTAACTTTAGTTTTAAATGAAACTTTTGAAAATATCTCCTTTTATTATATTGAGCAAGAAAAACGTAACACTCTTCATTTTAAACATTAGTAACTTTGAATGAAAAAGCCGATTATTTTCATAATTTAGGGTTGATTTTACGCCTCTGGTCTCCTTACATGGTGAAGTTTTCTTGACGGATAACCCTTACACGAGGGTTTTTATTTTTATCTCAATTTAAGTAAGCATATTCATACATGTAACTTCTTTTTTTGTGTTCATGTTTCATTGTACGTCAAGTTCTCTTCATTAGTAACACAATATATTAAGAGTTCTTTGCATATTCCACGCTTCTATAAATTTCTCGATCTTGTTTATGGCCTAGCTGTTTTTATGAGTATTGTTCTTTTCAGTTTTAAACCTTTAACTATATTTACACTAAGCTTTTTTCTAATACTTAAGTTTATAAGTCAGAATAAAACTTTTCAAAAATAAAAGTTCTTTTAAAAACACTATTCGTATTGATTTCCTAACGCGATAGTTTCGTTAAAATCTACATTTTCATGATAACCGGATGCGGGGACGGCGAGCCTCTAAAGGCTACGCGTCCCCGAATGCGGGGACGGGGAGACACCGCCAAAGTTTTTATTGGCATTTTGGAACAAGCACCGTTAAAGTTGGGATTGTTTCCCCATTGAGTCAATGTAAAATAATTTTGTATAAAAAAAAATTCCTACCTACCTACCCTAATTTTCAAGAGTAGGAAGCAGGAAACAAACATATATTTTGTTTTGGCCTCAAGTTAAACATGCTAGATATTTGTTGTACACATGACACAGCTACAGTACAAATGTAATACAAATAACAACAAAGTTCCAGACAATAAATTTTGCTACGCCTGACGCGCGTTTCGTCTATTCAAGACTCATCAGAGGCGCTCTACCAAAAATATTGAAAATGCCAAACACTGTATGAATATGAAGAGCATATAACAGTAAAACCAAAAATACCAAACTGGGGAACCAAATTATTACTAAGATTATCAACCTATGTCTGGGGTAGGAAGAACCTTAGGGTTTAGACAATTTTGAAATTTAAACGGATAATTTAAAGCTTTGATGTGTTCTCCAACACAAAAGTGTTGGTGCCGGAGCGGGCTAACCTCGGGGAATTAAAACTCCACCAGCAGTGCTAACCTTCACGTGTGTTCGAAATACAAATAACAACAAAGTTCCAGACCATAAATTTTGCTACGCCTGACGCGCGTTTCGTCTATTCAAGACTCATCAGAGGCGCTCTACCAAAAATATTGAAAATGCCAAACACTGTATGAATATGAAGAGCATAGAACAGTATAACCAAAAATACCAAACTGTGGAACCAAATTATTACTAAGATATTCAACCTATGTCTGGGGTAGGAAGAACCTTAGGGTTAAGACAATTTTTAAATTTAGACGGATAATTTAAAGCTTTGATGTATTCTCCAACTCAAAAGTGTTGGTGCCGGAGCGGGCAAACCTCGGGGAATTTAAACTCCACCAGCAGTGCTAACCTTCACGTGTGTTCGAAATACAAATAACAACAAAGTTCCAGACAATAAATTTTGCTACGCCTGACGCAATGAGACTTGTAAATTGCTTATAACATACATGACATATCACTAAAGCTATAATTATGTGTTGTAGAAGCTGTTAAAAGGATTAGAACGTGCCGGGAAAGTACGGACAAAGATGTGGAGGATTTAATAAAGGAATGGCTTAGGTTCAGCCCAGATAGAGAGGTAGGAAGGAAAGAAAGAAGGCAGAGGAAAGCCAATGAGAGTCAGACTGATAATGCTGCCAATGTGAACCAAAGGGGGATAATTAGTTATATATACCATGGACTTTTATTCAATTGTTGTTTATTTTGTAAAGTTGTTCAAAATAATTAAGAATAACACTATCTTATCAATTTATTTTTGTCTTCAGTCAAAAGAACTAATCATCACAGTACGTCAGTGAAATGCGAAAGGTCATAAATCAGAGCTTATTGATATGATTAAGCATTCCTATTAATCTTTTGAGAACTTTATTAACAAGTTATGAATAAAGTACTTTAGAAAGTTTGTATCTTATTTAATGAGTATAAATTATTTTTAAAATACTGTTTTTCTTACAAACATGCAAGATGAAATTTAATTATGACCTTTTCTTATTACATTGATAGTTCTTGTACTGGAAATCTTTAGTGTATGAATATCCCAATACCATCCATTGTTATAAATGGTATGTGTAAAACTGAAAAAAAAATCCTACCAGATCAATGGAACACAAGAAATCCATAAAACTGTGTACGTCATAACAACAATTTATCTAGAACATACCAGCACTCACAGATTTAAAAACAAGTTCACAGAAACTATCTCTGCAACAAGCACAAGACAAACTACAAACTATAAACACCATTTATTTGACAATTATAGAACAAATTATTGACAGCAGCACACAGGGGCCATTAGATTAATATTGTGACTGTGCATGAATGACTAAAAAGACCAATATGATCCGTTAACAACTAAGCAGAAATCAGAGCCTGTGACATATTTATCAGGCCAACATTCATATCATCACTTACAAGAAATTTAACCTAACGAGACAACGTTATTGCTATATTGGGCCATCATAATAATACAAGAAAATAACAGTGTGCCAACGTTGCTCTGTCATTCCATATTGTTTAAAAAGTTCAACATAATTGGACCAACACCAATACTATTTTGGGCCAACTAAATATTGTAAAAACAAACAGTGTGCCAACGTTGTTGTAAAATTCGATAGAATCAATAAAAAACATTGGGCCAACGTATAACTTAATATTTGACCAACGTAATAATTATGTTTGGCCAACATAACATAAGAACAACAGCAGTGGGCCAATATTGTCCCAACATTTCCAAACAACATGTAAAACATCAGGCCAACGTAGCGCCAACAAGTTGGCACAGAGTTGGGCCTTTTTGCACTTATACATTGGACCAACATTGGCTTACAACGTTGGGCCAACAAATCGTCAAACATTAGAGCGACGTTGGGCCAGTATTTGCATGCTGACTGGGGAGGCTTTAGCATAAAAGATCAGGTTAGCGATTCAGGCTCCTGGGAGCCTCTTGTTAATATATTCTGCTGTTCGCATGTTAAAGTATTGACAAAACAAAGTGTGTTGGCCTTTTATTGTTTTTGACATAAATAATTTTTCGTAGACAATATGCCTTTAAAAAGATAATTGAGTGTATTCCTAAAACATCGTAAATTTATTAGGGTTTGTCCACGCTAATTTTTTATGTCAGGCAATGTCACCAAATCAACTGTCAATCTTAATTTGTCTAACCCAATAATGTGTTGCATGGACTACAGTACTGTAATTCAATCTGAGTTCACTTGCAATTATGCAGGTTTAGCCATCATCCTAGTTTTCCCCAGAGAATCCCAACCTCTCCATGGCGCCCAATGCATTGTCGTGACATCAGATTAGTTAGTTAGTTAGTTAGTTATTGCTTTACTCCCAAGCAGCACGATTTCGGCTATATCCGAGAGATGGACATGAAAATGGTGATACAATGAACATGAAATGATGATGAAGTGGAGGAAATGGGGACACAAGGCCGATCGGGTAGGAGAGTTTTGACTGCCACTGGAAAAAAGAGTGATGGGTAAGACGGGAAATTTAGCCTCACGGGTCTTACTCTTCCCGAGACCTGCAGCAGGGTTCTTTAACGTGCGAGGAACGTGACATTTTTCCCAACACGGTGCACCACTATGGTTTGCGGTCAGGTTTTACGCATTATCGCCTGACGACCCCGCATCTCTCGATGTCAGGGCTGCCCCATTCAACCACCTAGGGCACACATCCCAGTCGCTTTGTGGGCAAAGCGGCCTGATCCCGATGTCAGGTTTCTGAGCGCTCTTTAGTGGACTTTTACCGACAAGCTTAGCGCTGCTGCGGGCCTATTCGCCTCCTGTGCCCCGCACGGGATCAGAAACTCCCGGTCTATACAGGCCATTGATGTTTGCAGTGGTACAGGCAACATGCCACCATCCACTTATCTTTCTAGAACCGGCAAATGAATCGGTTGCCCGATCATTATCCTCGTGTCTGGTCGAAAAAGCAACGAAGCCATGCGAAGCAAAACTTGTTCCATAGGCTCTACCTGTATTAAGATAAACAAACAATAAATGTTTTTTAATAAACAGAACATTTTCATGTTTGTCGCAAATGTAATGGCTATAAATCGTGTATAAAATACGCCATATTGGTTTCATGGCAATTATTACTTAACTAATAATCCACATAGTTACATGGTCATCACGAACAACACCCCGTACGTGAACTATTGTTCCGTAACTTGCATTCATAGGCTAATCTATATAAATATTAATATGGAACATTGTTTTCTATGTTGTATTTATTAATTGGAAGCAATGAAATAGTTAAATATCGCTTTACTCCCGAAAAGAGCGATCTCGGCCATAGATGAACATGTTAAATTCAAAATGTTTAAAACACCAGGTTTCTTTCCTTGTACTGCACATGGTCGATATCCTCGGTGCTGGGATTGGCTTCCCTGTTTCGAGAGCCTCTCGCTGAAATGATGATGAAGTACAGAAAATGGAGACTCAAGGCCAATCAGGAGTAAGCTTTGGCTGCCACTGGAAAATGGTGTGGTGGGTAGGGACGGCAATTTAGCATTCTGCATTGGGATACTACGGGTCTGCGTTTACCTAGTTCTAATAATAAAACCCTCTAATACTCGCATACCCGCCTTATTTTAAAAGACGTCGAAGGCGCTACATTATTGCAGGTAGCTTTTAGCGAGACCAGGAAAAAGGTTCTTTAACATGAAAGGAACGTGGCATTTTCCCAACACGGTGCTCTATTATGGTTTGCGGTCAGGTTCGCCGCATTATAGCTTTTAGACACCGGTAATTATTATTACAAGGCTGCCCATTTCCACCACCTGAGAACATATTTCTTTCTGTCGCTCTGTGGGCAAAGCGTCCTAACCCGATGTCAGGTTTCTTAGCGCTGATTAGTAGATTTTTACTGTCAAGTTTTGCACGGCTGTGGGCATATTCACCATTCATAACCCGGATAAAATACAAAAAAATCCTGTATGAAAACATAATCTGTTTAATTTTTTATTACCTGCAGTTCCATTGTAGCCGTCAATTTTCATGCCATAGTTGTTTGTTTCGTCTTTCACGTAAAAAGTGTCATATTCTGCATAGGCTGTAAGGCCATTAAAATCTTCAAAATCGAACCGAACTTTGTACTGCTTCTGCGACGTAATATAATGTATAATATCATTTCCTGAAAACAAACAACAAAACATTTTAACGTTAAAATCTAAAAATGAAGGGATATTGAGTGTGCATATTCATTTACAATCTCTTGCAGTTTTAAATGCCAATAAAACAAACTAATTTCATTAAAGTACATGGTTGTATGGATTAAACAAAACAAAATTCGGTACTGTGAAATCATTTTATAATTATGTGTGTTTTAGAATTTTCGTCAACCAATGTCAAAAACATGGCTTAATCAAGTGCGATATTTTGTGGTAAAATGAAAAGTCAATAAAATATGTCAGATATATATTTTTTTAAATTGGAACACAAAATTTGTATAAAATATTTAAAGAAATATAACATTTGTCATGATATGTACAATCAATAAAATATACTTCAATAAAACAATGAACTAATATGTGAAATAGAAGTAATAAAATCTTTGATGATATGATAAGTGTTTTAACCCTTCAATTGACAAACCTAACCGATTTCCCCCTAAATCTCTAAATCATTTCTTATAGCAAGCCCAATAACGAGAAAAGTTTTCACTGCCAACCTGTAACCAAAACGCCAATTTACATAACGAGAAAGCACAAATAACAATGCTTTCCATAGAGCCCTGAACCGTTATGACCTTTATTTCAAACATACCTAGCCAGAAATCATTTTCCTAGTCCCAAAATCCTCTCTTATAATCAGCCCAATAACGATGGAAGTCTTCACTACCATTCTGTCTCCGCTGTATCAAATAATAAAGAATACAAAAATGTACGTACATTAAACTTGTAAGCACTATTGCTTTATAAAGAAACCCTGAAATGCTATTCGGTAGTTAAAAGAGAACGAATCCTTTTTAAAAAGTAGCAAACAATTCATATATGTTTATATTGAATGTGCTTTTTATAGGCAATTTACCTAAGACATAGTCCCGTGCGGGGCCCGGGTGGCAATAGGCCCGCAGCAGAGCCTAGCTTGTCGTAAGAGGCGACTAAGGGTCATGGGATTCTGACGTTGGGTCAGTGCTCAGCCCACAGAGCGACCAAGTGTGTACCCTAAGTGGCTGAATCGGGTGCCTCTCGTCCGCAGGGGTTGTCAGGTCTATAATACGGAAACCCTGACCGCTGACCATAGTGGGCCAACGTGTGTGGAGAGTGCCACGCTCCATGCACGTTATAGACCCCTTTGTGGACTGCCAAGTAGTGCACCACATAGGCTAAATTTTCCGCCCCTATCCACCCTCCCCTTTTTCTGTGGTTCTTCAAAATTTACCGTTCCTTTGTTTCCCTACCCCACCCCCATGTTTCATTTATCATCATCATTTCATGTTCATTTTATCATCATTTTCATCGCCTGTAAATAACCTATATTGCGTTGCACGGGTGTAAAACACCAACTCACTCACTCACTCACTCACTCACCTAAGACATATTCTTAACACTTTTTAAGTATTTCTTGGTGTTGTAAAATAAAGTCAATTAAGTGATCAGCTACATATAAACACTGTATTTACTTTGGAAACACAAAATTTGTAAAAAAGTATTTTAGCGAATAATTCACAGCTATTTGTCATGTTGGGTTCATTTCTTTTACAATTTTTGTAAATTGATAAAGACGAAATTACAAATACCAAAACGCAGGTATAAACGGTTCATTTGGATATGCTATATATCGGTATTTCAAGGAGTAACCTCTCATCAGTAGCATTTAAATCAAAACATTGGAAGTTCAAATTCCAAAACTGTTGAAAACGAAAAGTACTCAAAACCAAAACGTTCGAACAAGGAACCCAAATCCAGCACCGAGGATATCGACCATGTGCATTACAAGGAAAGAAACCTGGTGTTTTAAACAATTTTGAATTTCAAAATCGGAAATTTCAGCGACAAAATATTAGAAACTTTATGGTAAATCGTGTCAGACAAGTCTGACGACCAGGCTTGTGATTACCCTCGGGGACCTCTTGTCCACTTGCAGCGGTTATCGCCCAGTGGTTTCAAAATTACAAATACCAAAACGCGGGTATAAACGGTTAATTTGGATATGCTATATAACGAAAGTTAAACATTCTTCCCTCGAAAAATCCTGCTAAATAATTTGAAAACTTGTGAAATAAAACCCTACCGTCCATCCACCATCAGCGTCAGTCATTTCACAATAAACCAACACGGCAGACTGCATCGTTGGATATACTCTGTAGACTCCACTGGGGTAATATGGTGGTAGCTCACTACAATCTCTCAACATCTTCCGGAGCACCTGAGTTCACTCTTGTTTCGACTGGAGTTCGCGTTGTTGATTGATATTCAGTTATTTTATGTTTCCATGTTTTACATGTTGTCTGTTTTTGTCCCGTTCTTGTTCGTGTTTACTGGTTTTGTCTCTGCCCTTTCGGACCTTTGACATTCGGATACCCCATTGGTACCTCTGCTTCTTTTCTGCTTTCGAAATGCCATGGGCGCACTTGTGTTCACTGTAGTAAGACACCCGTTAGGTGTTTGATAATAAAACAAAGTACAATTTAGAGTAAAACATTCCAGAGTCAGTCCACAGCAATAGGCTAACAAACTGCACTTGTTCGCACATATAATCAAACTATTTAAATTTCCACAATACTTGAAGATTCTTTCACAAAATATTCAAATATTATCTTTTGAGTAGATAATGGGAAAATAAAAGTCAAAATCCACAAGCAAAGTCTCATTTTTCTACTGTATTACAGTTATTTTCGTCGTTATAGCAAGCAATGATGAACTGTCTGCTTTCTAGCTCTGATTTTATATGAACAGTTATAGAGTGTAATCGAACTGAAAGTTAAACATTATTTTCTAATTAAGAAATATTGCAGCATTGAAAATTTCCATTATTTAATCATCATTTCAATTTTATCAACCAATCACAACAAATGTGATTTTGTCTATCAAAGTGCATAATGTTTACTCTGTACTTTTCGGATTTATTGATTGCTGCAGAATTGTAATTTTAATACAATTTAAGGTATGCATTGTATGGTTGTCGAAATGTTTTGATTTTTTTTAACTAAAAGTTCGTAAAGAAATTCAAAGAAATATTTCAAACAGACAGAATAATAAAAGTTGTCCGTTTAATTAAGTAGTATTTTAAATGATTGCAAAATACTTGTTTTCTTTAAACGAAGCAAACAGGCACCAATGGAGCATTCGAGTGTCAAAAGTCCGAAAGGGCAACGACGAAACCAGTCAACACGAACAAGAACAGCACGAAGAAACACAAAATCAACCAAACGGAACTCAACAACGCGAACTCTAGTCGTAACAAGAGTGAACTCGGGTACTCATGTAGAGTAAACGGTTCCTGTCTGCTATAGCACAACCGATGTGAAAATGTGTGACTTTAAAAATTTTCTTCCAGCTTTTCTCAGGAACCATATATGAGAATGATTTGAAACTTGGTAGGGTGGTTTAATATGACAAACTATACGTCCTAAGCGATTTTCAGACCTGTCAGACATCTACTTCCTGTTTTGGACTAAGGCTGATGTGAAAATGTGTGAACAACGACTTTAAAAATTTCCGTCAAGCTTTTCTCAGGAACCGTACATGAGAATGATTTGAAACTTGGTAGGATGGTTCATTATCACAAACTGTATGTCCTTAGCGACTTTCAGGTCTGTTAGATATCAATTTCCTGTCAATGGCCAACCGGGGGCATCTGTGTCCCATGGACACATTCCTTCTTTATTTTGGCCTAACAAATCATGTAAGTCGCTGAACCATGAAAATGGAGTCAGACTCAAATGCCATGGTGCCAGTTGCATAGTTAGTTAGTAATTGCTTTACTCCCAAGCAGCACGATTTCGGCTTTATCCGGGAGATGAACATGAAAATGGTGATACAATGAACATGAAATGATGATGAAGTGGAGGAAATGGGGACACAAGGCCAATCGGGTAGGATAGCATTGGCTGCAACTGGAATAAAGAGTGATAGGTAGGGACGGGAAATTTTGCCTCATGCATGGGGATCCTACTCTTACCGAGACCTGCAGCAGGGTTCTTTAACGTGCGAGGAACGTGACATTTTTCCCAACACGGTGCACCACTATGGTTTGCGGTCAGGTTTTCCGCATTATCGCACGACGACCCCGCATCTATCGATGTCAGGGCTGCCCCATTCAACCACTTGGGGCACACATCCCAGTCGCTTTGTGGGCAAAGCGGCCTGACCCCGATGTCAGGTTTCTGAGCGCTCTTTAGTGGACTTTTACTTGGTATGCAAGAAGTACACCATATGTAGTTGTGCATATCACCAGGAATTTTTTATCCGCGAATTTTTGTTGGAGTTATGGCCCTTTGGACTTAGAAATTTGCAGAAAATCGTGATTACAGTTTGTAATCGCAACTCCTCTTAAACTACTGAACAGAATTTAACGAAACTTGGTATGCAAGAAGTACACCATATGTAGTTGTGCATATCACCAGGAATTTTTGATCCGCGAATTTTTGTTGGAGTTATGGCCCTTTGGACTTAGAAATTTGCAGAAAATCATGACTACAGTTTGTAATCGCAATTCCTAATAAACTACTGAACAGAATTTTACGAAACTTGGTATGCAAGAAGTACACCATATGTAGTTGTGCATATCACCAGGAATTTTTGATCACCAACTTTGAAATTTGACATAACTTTGTTATGATACATGTATTTAAATACTTGCACATTCACTTTTACAATCATTCAATATTATTGATTCCTGTAGCTCGATACTAATTCCTCAAGGATAACATTGATAGTCCAATAGCCGAACGCGTGGGGTATGTGAGCGTGCTCACTAAGGTTCTTTCATTTTTTTTTTGCCTCATTTCTTTTCTCTTTTCTTTGTTTTTTCTCTTCCATTTCTTTTCTCTTACGGTTGAAAATTTCGTCACTGGTCTACAATCTTTGTGATATTATTTTTCTGTTTAGGTTTTCCTTAGCTTAGAGACTTCACAGAAAAAAAATTGTCTAGCTCCTCATTCCATGTTCCAGCAAGATTCATCAGTTTGAAGCACTTCGACAACTGAGGATGTGGAAGGGATGGATTGATAATCTGTGAGATTGGTTAAAATTTCTGCAGCATTATTATCACAAATTATATTAGTTAAAAAAGGATCAGCATCTGATGATACCGCCGTCGCCTCAAAGGATTCGTGGAGTTAAATGTGACATGTCAAGTTGTCTCGAGTGTGTCTATGTAGGTGGGAATGATGTGCAAAGGTAAAGCTAAAGAAGCGATGTTGGAAGCAGAAAGTGCCGGTGATACTGTTAGTGCATAGATGAGACTGTTTATCTAGGAGAGGCTAATGTAGATGTCTGCAGAGAAACTTTAGGTGTTTGTAAAGGTGAAGGTGAGGAAGTCACAGATGCATTAGTTGTCAGTAGTAAAGTAACATTTGGTACAGCTGGTTGATTACTAATGCTGCGTATTACCCATACGATGACTATCACCAGTTATTTCCCTCTCAGATTAATCCATTGGGGCAGTGTCATCATAATCGAATGCATTGCTGGGTTGGAATTACCAAGCGATTCCAGTCAACAATTCCAGTTACCTCAAAACCAGAAACAATGTTAGTTCTTTTGAAGGACTTGTTATACGCCAGGTTCATTAACTTTGGAAATTAAAGCTTATTGACAAAGTTGTCAGCATTGTCCGACATAAACTCAGAGCAAATGGCACCATATTCCCTGTTAAACGGACCAAACACGCAAATGTCTAACGGACACAAATAGTGGGTTGTATGGGCTGGCATTGTTTACATCATAATGTTGTTCTCACGAGCCGACTCAATAAGACCAAGAGTCTCATGCGAATGATGAGAGTCAAGAAATACTAACCGTGGCATTTTAGTTCGACAGGAACACCTCCGTAAACCACTCAATACCAATAGAGTCGGCCATCCACCTCTTTTCTTGGTATGTCCATTTTGTTCCGACTGGACCTTCATTGGCGTTATACGCTCTAAGTAAACGCTCTGTTTTACCTTTTACAATAACCAATTGTGGATTTTTTTCGCCGGCGGCAGTTATGCAAGGGAGGACAGTTACGAAGCAAGCACTTTAGCAGGGCGATGTTCCAGATTCAGGTTGGTTTCATACATATGCCAAATATCAGTTGGAGCAACGCCACTGATTTAATGCCTTTTCAGATCAAGGAAGTAGCGATCAACTTTAAGGGGATTTAACATCCTCCATCTCACAGTTGCAAATTTCTCTGGCTTGCAAAATACAAGTTCAGGGTGTCTCCTTCGAAATCCCGCTAGTCAATTTAATCCATGTACTCCACCAATTTAAGTTGTTTTTAGGTTTAACGGTTAAGTTGACGACAAACTGTTGCCACTCTTCCCAACATCAGCCGCCTACCTCTGCCAAAGCATTGCTCTGTAAGCTGCACAGCCTTGGCGGCCATCTGGTTTTTCACCTCTGTCGGGATAACGGGTTGCTTTCCAGGTTAAATGGTGATTGCATGTTTCCCTGATAACCGATCTGCTAGAGTGGAACGTGGTATCTCAAACTCAACACTGGCCTCACGAATAGTCTTATTATCGGAAAAGACTTCTTCTAGTGCCTTCACCTTATCTTCAGGGTTATACCGACAATATATGTTTTTCCTTGTCTAGGCATCTAAATGTTATGTTAAGGTGCTACATACATGTATATATCATATATTCTTCAAATGTTGTTCAAATGTAAAATAGACGAAGCTTTTTATTTTCTGCATATTTAAGAACATAAAACCAGAAGATGAGAACTAGAACGAAATCATTTTTTTGTTTACTGATTTTGTCTTTCTTTTCCCTTTCGGTCTTAGGACATTCAAATGTCCTATTGTTACCTTTCTGCTGCTTCCAGGGCAGCCAACTTTTCTTGTTTTTAATTATTTCTGTGATGTTTCATGTTACATTCAGCATAAATTCATTATAGACGAAGAAATCGGGAAAATTGTCAGTCATAATAGCTTCTACCGAAATAAAAAAAAAACATTACAAAAAAATCCAGACAATAAATCAATTTTAGAGTGACGCATTTACGGTTAATCATTACTAAAATGCGTATTATTGTACTATACTGGCAACCAAAAGAAAGGATTCACATTGAATAAAAAAAATGTGTTTATTTAATATTTTATTTTAATTATCGTTTCTTTGATTTAAACTAGTAAGACTTCTCATAACCAAGGTTAGACATGGACAAAAAAGGTGACTTTGGTGCATTTTGAAATAAAAAAGGTCATAAAAATCACAAATTCGTATTTATTGGTTTCAAATAAATGATTCAGAAATGTGATTTTAAAACTTCATTCTTTCATTTTGTGGCTTATAGTTGAAGTCACGTTAACATGATTTTTCTGCAATATCGAGCAATCTAAATTAATTCCCAAATGTTTCTATCAATTGTTTTGTACCTTTGTACTTTTTGGCTTTTATAGAAAGCATTCACATGTGTATCCTTTCTTTTGAAGGTCAGTATATATGTAGGCTATGCTCAGTTATACTGGGTTAAATTTATATTGATTTGGACTGATCAGAGTAGATTTGACATGAAAGGCTGAGACAAAATAGAATAATGACAAATGTGGCATATGTTTCATGATCCAACAACATCATCAAAAATATTGTATAAATTTTCCTTTTCAAAATCAGGGACGATGTTTGTTAGCCTTTTTTCCTAAAATCACTATACTTTTGAAGAGATCATTTTTGTTAATCTCTCCGTTTACATATTGTTGTACAATAGATCTTGCAAACGGGTATTTATAAAACGACGTTTTGAAGGCACACTTTCAAGTGGTACAGCTTGTTGCTTCCAAAATACCATCCTTGCATGTACATTTCATGTATTCCCTTCTTTAATACCATTGTTTTAACGGAATTCGGCAACCCAGTGCTCTTTCTGTTAAGTTCTCTTATTACGCAGGAGACAATACTTATCAAAAATTGTAAAAGAAAATTGTCCCGCAATTATTATTTGATTGCACAGTGACTACCCCCCAATTACAATATTTTCAGTTTATTTTAAATTAAAACAAATAATGGGTATATCAGGACTGGTCCTTACGTTATTTTTTTTTAATAAAGTTATCATAAAAGAGGAAATCGTAGATGTATTTAAGATACTGTCCAAGCAAAACCCAGGCAATAGCTGGCACATGACAAATTTTGTTTGTCAAAATTTTTCATTGATTTCACATCAGGTTAATATCCATTCCCCAAATCAAATGCAGATTTTTTGAAGTGATAACTTAAATATAATATATATATAGAATGCATTGAAACTATACAGAAAAAGGGAGATAACTCTCGCATGTTTGCAAAATTTGGTTGCTTTGTTCATGAACTTTAAGGCTGTATCACAAGTCATCCATGTTGCTTTTAAACGAATCCTGGTGATTTTTGTTTTACATATGAGTCCAACAATACATCAAAATAATAAATTTGCTTGGATAAAATTTTTCATGTGCCATATTCTGTAGGATTTTGCCTGATTTCTACATGGACAGCCTCTTAAAACCAAACGGGCCTATGATTTTAATGATAACGATGATATAGGGTGACATTTAGTAATAACGATTCTTTTTTTTTCATGTTTATGGTCCTTTTGACATGTTTCATCGTTATCTCAGATATAAACCGTTGAATTTGAGTTTTATAAATTTAATAAAAGACAACTTGTTGTTTATTTATTTCACAATGAAGTGACCGAAGTTCCCCTTATAAAAATAAATGTCATACATATATTCGGAAAGTTGAAATGTGCATTTTTATTATATTTTTCATGGAAACTCAGAAAAAAGTTAATATATGTGACATTAAATAAATTAACAACCATATCCAAGAGATAACAATTTAACCATATTGGAAATATAAAAATCATTCATTAAACTATTGTTTAGTGACTTACCGTCCAAATACCTCTTTGATACTAATATGTTTTACATGTATCAAGTTAAATAAAAACCTGCAAATCATTTGAAATGAAAATAAACCAAGATTGCATTTTTTAATTGATGTTCATATAAGAATAATTTTTAAAATCTCGCATATTTTTGGTTTTATTTCACTGGTCAATGGAAAAGCCCCTTTGTTTTTTTTATTCAAAATTGCAAATTATTCATTACATGTTTATGACATTTTCATACAATTAAAGTCAATACATTGCCACCTTAGCTTGATATTTGCGTTTGTTTACGCAATCATAATACCTCCTCAATGCGACCAAAGCGATCGGAAGGATAAGCTTGACGTCGATACCATTTGTCCAATCAAATTGTGTTTTACCTATTTGTCCAATAAGAACCGGTAGTGCAGCTATGTGCATGTATAAATAATGAAGTCCGAGAGACTATGAATTAGAAGAAAAACTGTATTATAATCTACAGCTAATTTGTTTAAGATTTAAAAGAGGTAGGTCTGTTCAATTACATGTTTGTCTTAATGTTCAGTTAAAAATTGTGTAAAATATATTAATCATGCCCTTTTTCACTTCAAAGATTAATAATACAATGTATTATTTATACCTGTTTCACTTTAATGCTAGCAGTAATGAATGCAAATGTGAAACAAATGAGATTTCAAAAATTGAACTTTCACAAAACGATGTAAAATAAAGATGCAACGCTTATCATTATTTTAATATTTATATTGATTTTATATTTGCAGGTCCAGCAACAATGAGAACATTTATAGTTTTGACAATTGCCGTGGCAATGGCACTGAATGCACAGTTTTTAGATGCTCACCCATGTGGTTTCAATCCGAAGAAATAGATCCTGTTATATGCATCCAAAAGAGGTATTTGGATTTAGTCATAACTTGGTCATCAATTCCGCACTTTTAATGTTATTGTTTAATGCTTTTTATATTCATTTAGTGTTTGGTATTTTCGATCTTTTGGTTGTTAAAATCTATGATGAGTCCTGAATGGTCGAAACGCGCATGAAGCGTGGAAAAAAAATCTGGAACCTTGTTGTATTCTACATTTCTAATATTCATGATGGTTAGCTCTGCTGGTGGAGTTTAAATTTTCCGAGGTAATCCCGCTCGGGCATCAGCACTTTTATGTTGAGGAACATCTTAAAGCTATAAAAGCTTCCTTGTGAATTCCAAAATTTTCAAAACTTCCTGCGCCAAACGGAAGTTGGTTTTACATATAATTTTGTTCTTAGTTCGCCTTTTTGATCAAATATTTTTATGTGCCTCATATTTATATTGTGTTTGTCATTTTAAATCATTTAGTATATCAGCTTTGGTGGGTCTAAGGTAGACAAACCAGGCATCAGGCGGGCGATGCAAAATTATTGTCAGGAACTTTGAGGCATTTTTTTAAAGCAGATAAATTGTAATTTCTGATATGAAACTCCCATTAAATATCAATGTTTTAATTGATGTATGTTGCCCTTAAGTAAAATATTAGGACTTCTACATGGAGCTGCAACAATTAAAAGTGAAACTTTACAGGAAAGGATAAACTTTCAATTTAACAGGAGTAAAAAGTAACTTTATTTACAGATTCTTATATTTACATTTTGCTTGTTCATTGCAGGTCTATCGATGAATCAGGTTTTAGATCATCTACTGAAAAACAACGAGAGAGTGTACGACGTACTGCTTAAAAGGTTTGATGCCTATGTCAGATGTGTCGGGTCGGTAGATGCTTCCTATTTCTGATCTGACTGATGATGCACTGCCTTGCTTCTAAATCAAAGATGAATCTGAAATGTAAAATCTAACAGGCACCAGACTGGACTTTCTAAATGCTGAGAGAAAAAAGAAAGGAAATAAAGAGCACGTAACAAACCAGTCAAGTAAAGAGCAGTATGCATTGACTATCAAGTATGGCATTCATAAAAAATGCGAGACAAGAGTGAAAATTTCACAATAGAAATAACAAATTCACCAGAAACAGAGGATAAGAAGAATAATCATGTTAAACAAGTACAAACTTATAGACAAATAAATAATTTACTATTGTTCTAATATGGTTGTTTAGAAATTATTAGATTAATTAAAGATTAAAAATAACTAGCTATTGCTTTATTCTAAACATCACGATTTCGGCTATATCAGGGCTAGTTTGGTGAATAAAATGAACATGAAATGATGAAGTGTTGAAAATAGTGACACAAGGCCGATCGGGTATGAAATATGGCTGCCACATAAGGGTTTGGTAACATATGTCAATGATGTATTGTGATTCTACTCTTATCGAAATCTGCACCCAGAACCCTCATTTGATATTATATAAAAGTAGCACCATCAGTCTGTATTTGTTCACATCCTTTTTGTTGTTGTTATCTTCATAAAGTATTTCTTGAAGCTGGTAGGTTCTAACGCAGCATTTCAAATGCCAATAATATCATTATCTATTGGTCAATAGACATTATCACCCCACCCCATATTTCATTTATCATCATCATTTCATCTTCATTTTATCATCCTTTTCATGTTCATCGCCTGTAAATAACCTATAGAGCGTTGCACGGAACTCACTCACTCACTAGACATTATCAGGGCATAAAATATAATTCATGACCAGCGCCTCCGTGTTTCATATCGATTCATTTTCTGGTATTTTTTTCCAAAACATCTTTATGGCGTTTCCTTTTAGCAGTCACAATGCCAATGTACTCTTAGATGTTACACGTGGAGCCATTTTTTCTTCTAATATTAGTATATATGTTTGCTATACACGTGTTCCCGCGTGGGACTTGGGAGGGGTATAGGCCTATCGCAGATCCTAGCTTGTCGCAATATGCGATTAAGGGTCTTGCGATTCTGACATCAGATTAGAGCTCAACCCAGAGATCGACCAAGGTGTATATCCTAGTTTTTTAAAATCGATATATAGCATATCCAAATTAACCGTTTATTACCTGCATTTTGGTATTATAATTTGTAATTTTTAAAAGGTAACCCTCGGACACGTTATTGTTAGTTCTGTAATACGCTGCTGACAATAGTGGGACAACGTGGATTGTTCACGCTTTGTGTATGTTAAAATGTACCCTTTGTGGACCGCAAAGTAGTGCACAAGTAAACTTAATTTTCAGGTCCTTTATAACTTTCCCTTTTCTGTGGTAGTTGATGCCCAACCAATTTCTTTTTTTATCCTCTTCGTGATGATAATTTAAATAAATTTACAAAGGCTTTAAACCAACTCACTCACTCTCGCTAAATAAAAATACACGTGTAATCCACGCGTGTTTGAAAGGACATAACATCTTACATCTTCACATGCACACGATTAAAATAGCAATTAAAATTAAAGTTTGTTTTTGCCTACAAAAACGATGTCTCCCCCCGTTTCCCCAAAAATGTCCAAGTTCAAAGGGCCATTTCTCCCACAAAAATTTGATGATCAAAATTTCCTGGTAATATGCACAACAATATATGGTGTCCTTCCTATATACCAAGTTTCATTGAATTCAGTCCAGTAGTTTCAGAGGAGTTGCGCTGACAAGATGAAAAATGAGGATTTTCAGCAAATTTCTAAGTTCAAAGGGCCCTAACTCCCACAAAAATTTGAGGATCAAAATTTCCTGGTAATATGCACACTTACATAAGGTGTCCTTCCAATATACCAAGTTTCGTTGAATTCGGTTCAGTAGTTTCAGAGGAGTTGCGCTGACAAGATGAAAAATGAGGATTTCAGCAAATTTCTAAGTTCAAAGGGCCATAACTCCCACAAAAATTTGAGGATCAAAATTTCCTGGTAATATGCACAACTACATATGGTGTCCTTCATATATACCAAGTTTTGTGGAATTCGGTTCAGTAGTTTCAGAGGAGTTGCGCTGACAAGATGAAAAATGAGGATTTTCAGCAAATTTCTAACTTCAAAGGGCCATAACTCCCACAAAAATTTGAGGATCAAAATTTCCTGGTAATATGCACAACTACATATGGTGTCCTTCATATATACCAAGTTTCGTTGAATTTGGTTCAGTAGTTTCAGAGGAGTTGCGCTGACAAACTTTGTGACGGACAGACGGACGGACGGACAGACGGACGGACGGACACGACAAAAACAATATGTCTCCCCACAAAAGTGGGGGGAGACATAAAAATGCTAAATGAAAAGCATTGAAAAAGTAGTTCTGTAAAACTCACATTAATAAAAGAACTTGATTTATTGCCGGTAAGTACAAAACTGCTTAGGTCACTGGTGATATGGATGTTGGAACAGACCACTACTTTTTCATTTATCACCAAAGTCATCTTTAGAGGTTATTCATTCTATAAAAGCATTACAAAGTTTGGATAGAAAAAAATAGATTTGAATATATATTTTATGTACATGTATTAGAATACTAGTTTTTAGGGTTTACCTTGTTTTTACAATTTACATTTGTTATACGTGTATCAAGCCCTAACATGTCCGTCAAACAGCTTATTGTAGAATATGTCTGTACCTTATTTTGTCTCTCTTCTTGGACTTTTGAAATGGATCATCCCAGTTCGGTAGTTTTTGTTATAACCTGTATTAGCTGCATTGAAATTCGGAAACTGCTTGAATTAATCTCACTTCTTTTCGCTATTATTTGGGCTTGTCCTTTCATTTCAAGTTTCTTTGACTTCGATGGAGTTGTCAACTAAGCGAGAGGGTAATTCATTACTGAAATACAGGGTTATGCATTACTGAAATACAGGGTTATTCATTAATGAATTACATCTAAAGGCTTCTTATGACAAGAGTATTTTTTTCATAATAGTTTCATAATAATTTTTTAGAGATTTACATTTTTTTACGTGTCGCCAGATTATTTGCCTAAAAATTTGTTTTCAGCTCACCTCACCCGAAGGGTCAGGTGAGCTATTGTCATCACTTTGCGTCCGTCGTCCGTCCGTTAACTTTTTAAAACATTAACTCCTCTGACACCATAAGTCCAATTTCAACCAAACTTGGTATGGTTGTTCATTATCATTTGGTGCCTAAAATTGACGTGGGGATGTTTGATTCGTTGTAAAACAAGGCCGCCATGGCTAAAAATAGAACAAAGGGGGTAAAATGCAGTTCTTTTGCAAATAACCCGAAAACGACTACTGTACAGATATCAAAATTATGGTGGGGTAAAATTGATCAGCACCTCAAGATCTACCTACTCTTAAATTTTGAAGAAAATACAACTACCCATGTAGGAGTTATTGCCCTTTATGTGGATTTTTTTGCAAATTTTGCACCTGTTTGGCTCAATATCTTAAAAACTATACAAGATATTTGAGAAATTTTAATTGCATATTGTTTACCACATCTAGATCTACCAAATATGTAATAGGGTCAACGCTGTAGGACCTTTTTGTAAGAGTTATTGCCCTTAGAACGTCTATAATTGAGCATTTTCACAGCTTTTCCTCATTACATTGAAAACGCTAACTCCTCTGACACTAAGTACAATTGGAACCAAATTTGGTATACTCCCAGTTGTTTATTAGCATTAGGTGTATAGAGCTGATGTGGGTATTTTTGATTGGTCGTAAAACATGGCCGATGTGGCTAAAAATCGAACATAGGGGAAAATCATATTTTTTTGCAAACAACTCAAAAACGGTGACAGACTTATAAATTTTGATTGAGATCAAAAGTGATAAGCACCTCAAGATCTACCGGCTCTGAAATTTTGAAAATGATCCAACAACCCATGTAGGAGTTATTGCCCTTTTGTGATTTTTTTGGGGGCTAATTTTGCACCTATTAAGCTTAATATCTTATAAACTGTATAAAATATTTGAGAAATTTAAATTGCATGTAATGGAGTCAACGTTGTAGGACCCTTCCTTTTAGGGGTTATTCCCCTTAGAACATTTATTCTTTTTATTTTCACAGCATTTCCTGATTGCATTGAAATCATTAACTCCTCTGACACCATAAGTCCAATTGAAACCAAACTTGATATGGATATTTATTAGCATTACAGTACTTGAACCGATCAATGCAACAGTTTTTGCGATCCGTAACGCGTCACCAATCAGTCATCGGTCCGGTCTCAATCATTCGCCGACCCGTCATCAATCAGTCACCAATCCGTCCGATCCTATCCGTCAAATGCATCCCATTATGTAATTTACCAATCCGTCACCCGTCAATTCAATCTAAAATACGGAATTTTTAAGTTCGTTTCGCTTATTGTATCGCGTGACTCCTGGGTTGAATGCGTGAAGTCTTTAAATAAAATAGAAATTTATATAAATAAATGTAAAAGCGGGTCTTTTGACGCATTTTATATTCATAATACACAATAGAATATAATTACAAAGCACAACCGATATGACCTAATTGTGTTCAAATAAATATAAAAGTCAAACTTTAATGTAAAAAAGTACGAATTTCGGTTTTAAAATGCAAAAATTCATACGATTTTAGATGTCAAATATATTATATTTTGAAATACTTCATTTAAAATCTTGCCAATAAGTTATTCTGAAACACTTTTTGTGATTGTTATTAAACCATCATCTAATATCAAGCTCAAATATTAGATTTTTAATTTCTTATACATAATTATGTAGCTTACAATAAGCGGCACCTTGAATTATCGAAAACCTCGGTATTTACCGAAAACCATAAAAGATTTACCGAAAACCAAATAAATATGTCCGAAAACCTATCTGAAATGTTATTAAAATATTATTTCTGTATTGATACGCCAAAAACCTACTTATCTGATGGAACGGTTAAACTAGCACACAAACGGAACTGTCAATTTTGCAACGCTAAGGCAGTTTAAGGAAAGGAAATGTTCATTCCTATGGAACCGCAACCAGATCCGGATACTAGTGTAGAGGTGAGTCGTTACTATTCCACCATGAAGAAGGATCAGAATTACAAGCGTAGTTTCGTGGCTAGGTGTCGGAACCAAAGATAGGTCGAGTATCTACGGACATTTCCAGAATTAGCGCCACATGGGAATTCCAAAAGTGGTGAGGAGTATTTGCGTACACCTGTGTCAGTTATGGAAGAGATGTCAGACATGCTACGACAGGAAAATCCACTTAATGATAAACTGACAAAGAAACATGATGTATTAAATGGGCCGAAAAGCAGAGAGCAAGTTCACTACAAGAATAACAATGACAAGAAAAAGCGCCGAGAAGCAGACATAAGATCCACGGTCAAACGTAACAACATCGCCGACCATATTAACGATATCGACAAGATGCTTGCCGCTAACAAAGACACTATATTACGGACGATTATCAGGGACCAAGGCAAGGCTCCATGTTTGATTTTATATACTGACCAACAGCTAGATGACATCAAGAATATGTGCTTTTCCGAGCCCGAACACATTTTTTGTACGTGTCATATTACAGAAAACGTAAAGAACAAACTTATAGATGAATGTATAGACAAAGCGGACAGGAATTCGTTTTTAGAAGCGCTTTTCGGGGATGATGGACAGTATAGAGTGATAGAGTCACACAAACACTTTGAGTTGTCAAAGTCATCTTGGATTGGCAAAACATCTGTTGAGAGGGAACGATTGTTTAAGAGATTTAGCGCCTACCAACCACCAGACAAAGGAACAGTAAGTTAAACTGATGGAAACATCAACGTGATAAAGCCACGCTCGGTGGGAAAGAAAATAGGACATAGAAAACGTAAAATCAATGAGCGAACGACAACATTCAAGAGACAGAGGGAACCGGAATCAGAACCAGAATCAGAGTAGATCTTGCTGACACCATGATGACTTCTGGCGGTTACCGCATCCCAACATTTTTGTAATTTTCAAATAAATAGCTTTCTTAAATAACTTTTTTCGCGGAACTACAAAAGATATGCCCGAGCCACGTTCAGGATATCTTGGTAGTTATAAATTTTCAAATGAAACTTAGATAAATTATTTTGCGGAATTTATCAAGTAATTTCTAGATGTAAAATATCGACCATAGTGGGCAACGTGTGTGAAGAGTGCCACGCTTCATGCACGTAAAAGACCCCTTTGTGGACCGCCAAGTAGTGCACCACATAGGCTAAATTTTCCGCCCCTACCCACCTCTCCCCTTTTCCTGTGGTTCTTCAAAATTTACCGGTCCTTTGTTTCCCACCCCATGTCCGATTTTCATTTATCATCATCATTTCATGTTCATTTTATCATCCTTTTCATGTTCATCGCCTGTAAATAACTTATATAGCGTTGCACGGGCGTTAAACACCAACTCACTCACTCACTCAATGACGTTGGGTAATTAAAGATAATTGGAAACTTGTTTGGCTATTGAATTATTTCTATTTCAAATACAATGTTATTAAATTGGTATTCCTTCTTATTGTGTCCCGTGCGGGGCCCGGGTGGCGAATAGGCCCGCAGCAGAGCCTAGCTTGTCGTAAGAGGCGACTAAGGGTCTTGGGATTCTGACGTCGGGTCAGTGCTCAGCTCACAGAGCGACCAAGTGTGTACCCTAGGTGGCCGAATAGGGTGGCCCTCGTCCGCGGGGGTTGTCAGGTCTATAATACAGACCTGACCTCCGACCATAGTGGGCCAATGTGTGTGGAGAGTGCCACGCTTCATGCACGTAAAAAACCCCTTTGTGAACCGCCAAGTAGTGCACCACATAGGCTAAATTTTCCGCCCCTACCCACTTTTCCCCTTTTCCTGTGGTTCTTCAAAATTTACCGGTCCTTTGTTTCCCATCCAACCCCCATATTTCAGTTATGATCATCATTTCATGTTCATTTTATCATCCTTTTCATGTTCATCGCACTCACCCTTCTGATTGTCAACCTTTACTGGAGTTGGTTGAATATCTCATTTAGAGCTTGCACACATTTCACAGATTTTTTGATCAGACACCGGTTTCTTCGTGACCGACTTTTGAAGCAGGGCTATAAGAAAATACGTCTCATACGATCACTAAAAAAATTCTTTCTTCGTTATCAGCCACTAGTAGAAAAGTTCAAAATTGAGTTAAAAGATATGATAGTTAATTGTTTTAATTAGTGTTTGACTGGTCTGCTGTACTGAGATGATCACCTCAATATCCCTATTGTGTCTCACAACTATGTTGTGTTCTATGGTCATTACCGGATCCTACGATCGCAATGGAAGAGGGAGGTTTGGCGCCATAAAACCTGGTTTAACCCACCACTTCTTTGGAAGTGCCTGTACCAAGTCAGGACCATTGCGATCTTTAATTCTTCTGGTTTTGTGTTTCTATCAAATAAAAATTACAACAAAGTTCCAGATAAAAGCTTCTGTACTTTGTTCATGACTATTTTCATATCCTACATGTCCTATTATGTTCGATTTAATAAAACCTAATTCCAAGAAAATGTTAGTGTCACACTATTTTACGTAACTATATATTATGGGATAAGCAAATTTTACAGTGTCACACTATTCTATGTATCTATAAATATTATGGACTTGGAGATCGGAATGGAAGAGGGAGGTTTGGCGCCATAAAACCTGGTTTAACCCACCATTTCGTTTGAAATGCCTGTACCAAGTCAGGACCATTGCGATCCACCAGTTCTCCGGTATGACTGATTCGTTTTTGTCATTTTCTCTGGACTATGAGATTGATCATTCAAGTTCGGTAGTTTTGTTATTACCTTTATTTCCATTCATGTAAATTTAAATCATTATTTCATGACTATTCTGAAATCACAGAAAAGATAGAAAAATAATTGAGCGAAATGAAGAGGCAGTCCTGGAGACGTAGTCCCAGATATTTTAGATACATCTCCGCTCCAATATAAATGTAACAATTTATACGATGAATAATATTCTTAAAAATTGGAGAGTCATTCCTCTTAGAATGTTGAAGGAAAGAAAATTATCCAAAGGTTTCAATTTCTAAAATATTACTCTGTACAATCATTACTACATTAAGTTTAAACATATTGTCAGATGACCCCCTTATTAAACTTATTACCCTTTCAATATCAAATAGCTTTTGCCTAATAACCTTTAATTCAGGCACATATGTCAGAGCGATTCAGGCTCCTGGGAGCCTCTTGTTATTTACCTCGCACATCGTTTCCCGCCAAATCAAATTTTTGGACGTTCAACCTTTTCCGACTTATGGAAATATGTTTTATTCATTGTTGAATATCAAAACGCAATGTTGAAGGAAACGTCTTTTTATTAGAAATATAATACTATGGGTATATGTGTAATATATAAGAAAATACGTCTCATACGATCACTAAAAAAATTCTTTCTTCGTTATCAGCCACTTGTAGAAAAGTTCAAAATTGAGTTAAAAGATATGATAGTTAATTGTTTTAATTAGTGTTTGACTGGTCTGCTGTACTGAGATGATCACCTCAATATCCCTATTGTGTCTCACAACTATGTTGTGTTCTATGGTCATTACCGGATCCTAAGATCGCAATGGAAGAGGGAGGTTTGGCGCCATAAAACCTGGTTTAACCCACTATTTCGTTTGAAATGCCTGTACCAAGTCAGGACCATTGCGATGCACCAATTCTCCGTTATGACTGATTCGTTTTTGTCATTTTCTCTGGACTATGAAATTGATCATTCAAGTTCGGTAGTTTTGTTATTACCTTTATTTATATCCACATTTATCTGTTGTACCAATTTTTTGTTTGTTGACAGTCTAGAGAAATGTTAATATTTTACTAGCTCATAGTTACTGACTTGATATTCCGTGTAAATCAACAGATATATCATCCTTTACGGAGTTCTTGCAAATAATACCAGACAAGAGATGTTTAATTTCCCTGAGCCAATTCAAAGCGTGATATATCTGTTCAAAATAATACTCCGTAAAGTACCCAGAAAACCCTTTTCAAAATACTGGAAATGTATTTATAGCTGCAGAAATACATGCATATATATGTATGTCAAAAGAGTGTCATAGTTTTGTGTCTTTTGTCATCAATTAGAATCAGATCAGTTTTGTAATATAACTACAGTATAGTACCAGTTAAGAATTCAAAATTACAAATATCAAAACGCGGGTATAAACGGTTAATTTGGATATGCTATATATCGATATTTCAAGGAGTAACCTCTCATCAGTAGCATTTATATCAAAATATTGGAAGGTCAAAGCCAAAAATGTTGAAAACGAAAAGTACTCAAAACCAAAACATTCGAACAAGGAAGCCAAATCCAGCACCGAGGATATCGACCATGTGCATTACAAGGAAAGAAACCTGGTGTTTTAAACAATTTTGAATTTAAAAATCGGAAATTTAAAAATTTAAATTCAACTTTATATTCCGCGTTTTGTCTTGAAATGACTCGTTTAAGGCACAATTAAGGCACTACAATCAGATCCATCTTTTTTACATTGAAATTTTGTTTTTTGTAAAACTAGGAGGTTTCTGACATTTGATTTTTTAGCATTTCGAGAAAACATCAAATGCCAATTCGGCTAAATGTTCAGCTTGACGCAAACAACTAATTATCACACCAAAGTGGTCGTTGTGCAGGTGGTTGTATTTTTTTTTATCATTGATGTCATATTTTGTGCTAGTTAAATGTATATTAAATGTAAATAGTTGTATTGTGCTTTTTATGTTAATAAACCGGATCAGTAAAATTATATATATTTGTTATTTTCATTGATTGTAATATCGTAGAATTTGGGCAACATTTATTGGTTCAATTGAAATAAAATAATTATAACTTTATTCTATAATGTTGGACGGATACAGGCGCAGATCCAAGGAAAGTATTACTGGGCGTACCCCCACCCCCCAAAAAAAATCCCCGCCACCCCCTAAACTAAAATCCTGGATCCGCCCATAGGATACTGCTCTTGCCGAGTTTGTCATTGTGATAGTTTATAAGATTAAAACCACAGTGTATAGGTATGGCAATACACAAAAGATACGGTTTAAAATATCGTGAAATAAAAAAATACAACAAAGATCCAGACGATTTATTTTGATATGCCCGACGCGCATTTCGTCTTTTCAAGGCACTCTATAAAATATATAAGTTTATTCCAATCAAATGCCTAGAATAGAAAATACAATTACATAAACATGTATTTGATTATATGTGTATATCATAAATTTTATTTATGATATACATATATAACAAAAGTTTACACATAATAATTGTATTATAGCAACTTTTAATATTTTCATGTAATATAATGACTGCGGTAGAACCAAGATTGAGAAGTACAGATTTACATACATGTATTCACATCAAATCTAGAAATGAAGGGGTATGATCATGTATGAGAATAAATGCACGACACAGAATCATATCGCTCATGTTATAAATATTTAAATACATGTTCATGTAAATATAAAATAAAACAAAGCAAAGGAAAAGTTCTCTTATTGCTGTTCTTCATCCTTCTAACATACATTTTAATCAGTTTTTCAAGAGTCCATATGTGCTTTACAATTTTGGTAAGCTCTATTACTTAGATAGATACTATATATAATGTTGGGGTCAATGAGATGTGTCTTTCATTTCGGGGCTTCAAATTAGCTTTTGTATGCTAAAAGTGCAGGGTTTTTTGGATTTATAGGTTGAAGGTCCACCTGATGAAACCAAGAAGTTTTGGGGGTCTTTAGGACAGATTCCGGGACCTACCAGTTTTATTTAAGACTTTTTTAAATGTTATTTACAAAATTCCTGGACCTGCCTCTATTTACAGTACTGCCCTAGGTGGCTGAATAGGGTAGCCCTCGTCCGCGGGGGTTGTCAGGTCTATAATACGGAAACCCTGACCGCCGACCATAGTGGGCCAACGTGTGTGGAGAGTGCCACGCTTCATGCACGTAAAAGACCCCTTTGTGGACCGCCCAGTAGTGCACCACATAGGCTAAATTTTCCGCCCCTACCCACCTCTCCCCTTTTTCCTGTGGTTCTTCAAAATTTACCGGTCCTTTGTTTCCCACCCCATTACCATATTTCATTTATCATCATCATTTCATGTTCATTTTATCATCCTTTTCATGTTCATCGCCTGTAAATAACCTATATAGCGTTGCACGGGCGTAAAACACCAACTCACTCACTCACTATTTACAGTACTGTAATTGTTATTGAGGACTCGTTTGTTTCATCTGGTGGACCTTCAACCTATAAATCCCCAAAACTTCTTGGTTTCATCTGGTGGACATTCAACCTATCAATCCCAAAAATCCTGCAATTTCAAAAATATATCACTTTCTTTTCCAGCATGATTTTCAGTAATATTTTTTTGAAGTTTACATTATTTGTCAAATAATAATTTACAATCCCCCATTGACATTTGTATAGTTTTTATATAGGCACTGTATAAGATTTATTTTCTTGTGTGATATGGCACTTTTCCATGCGAATCAAAAGTTAAGAAAGCGAGTGGAATGTAGCACAACTGCAATTCTTCCATTTACAAGTAGGGTTGTCTACCCTATTAGTTATTTCATTTATGCCATCTTTGAGATTATTGGACATTTCTCTTAAGTCTCTGTCATCATTGTAAAAAAAAAAACATTTTCAGTTTCATTTAATTTGTCGTTTATTTTTTGGTATTCTTTTTCAAGCTTTTTTAAAAAAAAATTCTGATTAATTTTGGTAATCAAACTGAAATTTTCCCTTGTCTTATATTTGCATGTTTAAAATGTAGAGTTTTTGCCATCATTTGTCTAGTTCTTCTTATTGAATCTTTTGGAATAATGAAGATTTCTTAAACTATGACAAAATAGATTATTACCCATCCTCGAAAACCCAGGTGTTCTTCTCTCGCTTACTCATTCATCACGCGAGAGAAGAACCCCTGGGTTTCCGAGGATGATTATTACCCAAACTACACGAACTGGGAATGACCAAACTACAAAAGAAGCTCCTAACATTATCATTACAAATTACAGCTGACACTTGTGAATCTAAGACAACAATGTTGTGGTGAATATTTTCTTGCAATACATCCTCAAATTTATTATCATTGAAACCAGGACATACCTGTGAATCATATACTATATTATTAAAATCAGTTACTTTTATTGATTTTAGGTGGCAGATTTATCCAAGTGAAATCAGATTCTTTGCAAAAAATATGAACACTCCAAATAAGATCATTATTGACAGTATGTTTATCTATTATTGTTGGATCTTCAGATGCTGTCAAAAGGAAGCTGATTTTTCACAATATTTGTAATTCCAACTAATCACCTCATCTTTTATACCAATAAAAATATTTTTAAAGTTAATTTTGCTTCATTCAAAAAAACAAAAATGAAGTCACTGCCACGAAGAGCTTATGCTTTTTCATTACAATTTAAAAAAAAATGATTTGACAACTTCATCGAACAAATCAGCACGGTAACCAAACAAATATGTGTTTAAAAAAACAATCTCATCTTCAAATTTCATACTTTCATCTATTTTAGTTCATAATTTATGAATATTTCTCTTTTCACTATTATCAGTCAATGAATAATTCAAAGTCATAGAATTAAAGAAACAATACAATATCAATTTTGTTGGGTGTATTTTTGATTTTTTTTTCTGGAAAAAAATGTTTTTGTATTGCCATCAGTGCCATAACATTCATTTTCTTAAATATTTTCTTTTTCTTCTATTACGTTTTGAAAATTTTTTCCTTCTCTATTTGGGCCACTACAGAAATCTCCTTTACTATGTATTGATCTAAATAGTAGATCCTTTTCCTTACTTATTAATTCTGTGATTTTAATTAAAGGAAAAATTTATTTTCAGCAAAAGATGTAATGAAGCATACTCCGAATCGTTTAATGCTTTGAAATCTTCATTGGCCCAAATCCTGACTGGAATAGTTATATCGGGGTATTTTGGGAAGCAAAAGAATAATTTTCTAATGAAAGGTACTGTCTGACTTTTCTTTTAAATAGCTATTTTATGTAATTAAAAAAAAGAAATTTTATAAATTAATGTTTCTAGTATCTTTAATTTTATAACCTACAATAATGCATCTCCTAATATGATTAGAGCTTCTCTTGTTAACGATTATTTAAAAGCATTATGTAAAATTGATAATGATTCTTTTTTATCCTTTTTATAATTATTATTCCACATTGTAGCTTCACCATATCAAAGATGTTTGTCTAATAAGCACTTAAAAGCATATTGTCGAAGAGAACCACATTTTTTCATCCCAAAATCTTTGGTTTGCCTGCAAAGATGGGATTTACTTTCATTGTTATGGTTTAAAGGGCACCAATAGTATCGTAGCACGCTGCGGGGTTTAGGACGTCGTTGAAAGATTTTCGTATGGGGAAATGACCCCGTATTCCTATGAATATTCAACGTCAATATATTGACGTCACTGGTAGCGTGCACCGCTAAGATTTTTTAATTTAGCATAACCCGTGCGGGTTCCGGGTGGCGAATAGGCCCGCAGCAGAGCTAAGCTTGTCGGTAAAAGTCCACTAAAGAGCGCTCAGAAACCTGACTTCGGGTCAGGCCGCTTTGCCCACAAAGCGACTGGGATGTGTGCCCCAGGTGGTTGAATGGGGCAGCCCTGACATCTAGAGATGATAATGCGGAAAACCTGACCGCAAACCATAGTGGTGCACCGTGTTGGGAAAAATGTCACGTTCCTCGCACGTTAAAGAACCCTGCTGCAGGTCTCGATAAGTGTAGGACCCGTAGGATCCCCATGCAGGAGGCTAAATTTCCCGTCCCTACCCATCACTCCTTTTTCCAGTGCCAGTCAAAACTCTCCTACCCGATTGGCCTTGTGTCCCCATTTCCTCCACTTCATCATCATTTCATGTTCATTGTATCACCACTTTCATGTTCATCACCCGGATATAGCCGAAATCGTGCTGCTTGGGAGTAAAGCAATAACTAACGAGTACTGATTGTGACGGCAGCCGTCACAGATGTTCCCCAAACGAACAAGATGTACCTTAAAGCAGCAAAAATACTGCCTTTTTTCAGTTTTATAGAAAGTGCAAATGATGTAAAAATATAGAATAAATATGTATTATGTTCATGGCATTGTCAATGATGTGTTTAAACATAACATCTTGGATAAATTTTGGGGCCCATCTTGGATTTAGAGATTTCACGTTTTTGCATTTGACGGAAAAACTGTAAATATCTCTTTAGAACTTTTTAAATATTTTTGTAGTACTTATCAAGCTCTATAATACCACGAAGTTTCAAGGTGCTCATCACTTGTGTTACTGAGATATGACAATGTCCTATGTAATACCCTTTTGCTATTTATTAAAAAAAAGCGGCCATTTAAAAAATTTCGAAGTCCTTATGGACACCTCTAATGTGGAGCATTACTCCCAACATCAAAATCTACTAGAATATTAATTTTTATCAAAATCCAAGCACTTTTAAATTTTGGCGGCCATCTTGGATTTTGAAATTTCACATTTTCGCATTTTGCGGAAAAACCGTAAATATCGCTTCAAAATTTTTTGAATATTTTTGTAGTACTCATCAAGTTCTATAATCCCACCGAGTTTCAAGGTCCTGACCACCTAGGTTACCGAGATATAGCAATGTCCTATATAATGAACTTTTGCTATTTATTAAAAAAAAGCGGCCATTTAAAAAATTTCGAAGTCCTTATGGACACCTCTGATGTGGAGCATTACTCACAACATCAAAATCTACCAGAGTATTAATTTTTATCAAAATCCAAGCACTTTTAAATTTTGGCGGCCATCTTGGATTTTGAAATTTCACATTTTCGCATTTTGCGGAAAAACCGTAAATATCGCTTCAAAATTTTTTTGGATATTTTTGTAGTACTCATCAAGCTCTATAATCCTACCGAGTTTCAAGGTCCTGACCACCTAGGTTACCGAGATATAGCAATGTCCTATATAATGAACTTTCGCTGTTTACTCGGAAACGGTGGCCATTTTGAAAATTCCGAAAACGTTGTGCACACCTCTGATATGTGCCCTATTGCCATGGAAAGTTTCAAAAAGCTCAGTCTTCACATCTCTTCGGCTATACCCGGACGAGCGTTTTTTAGAGTGCGGAAGAAGAAGAAGAAGAAGAAGAAGAAGAAGAAGAAGAAGAATAATAAGAATAATAAGAAACGGAGTAAAAACAATATGTTCCCACACTTCGTTTGGGGAACATAACTAACTAATTTAATTTAGCATAGAATAAATGATTGCAATAAGAATAATATATTTACTTAATGACTAAGAGACATTTTTCTTGTCTATTTGTTTAAAATCGCGTCTTAATTTATCATTTCCTGCTTGTTTTATTCTTCCTCCTCTTTTGAATTTATAATTAGTAGGCAGAGCGATGTGTCAGGAAAATCTGAATCGATTCAAAGCTTTACGCACAACACGACATTAGGCACGGATCATTTGATTTTCTGGGGGGGGCTGGGATTTTACCTTGAGCTGGGAAATTTTTTTCGCCCGCTGTGCGGGCCAGATTATTTTTTTCACACACATATTAAGTAAGGAAATTTTGTTGGCAAGATTATTTTTTTTTCAATTGGCAAGATTGAAACCAGATTATTTTTTTCAACCTAGGTGCTGGCCAGATTATTTTTTTCTACAAAAATCAGAGCTGGGAAACTTTTTTCAAAAAAATCCCAGGCCCCCCCCCCCCCCCCCCAGAAAATCAAATGGTCCGTGCCTTACTGATTTATGATCATATCGAGAGGAATTCGTTAATTTTATACGAAATAAAAAGCGTGTAAAATGTTTACATTCAGCACACACATATCATTTTGTGTAATTTTGCTTCTTAGAGCGGTAAGTTGTAAAAATTGGTATAAAGACAAACGAAAAGATATTCTTTTTAAATGTTCTTTTAAAAATCCTTTAAAACCATACTTTCTTCTGTACAGTACATGCAGTGCTTACAGACATGCTTTAATCATTAATGTAACACTTGTTAACAGTGAACACTGTGTACACTATGTACAGTACCACAGACATGAAAAAGTAAACCATCAAACTTAACTTCCAAATTATAATCAACAAAGTGTTTAACAAGCACGGACTACATGACCATTCCAGCCTTGGTGTATTTCTCAACTCTTCCCCCTGTTATGCATGTGAACATACACATACATCTGCATGCACATACGGTGTATGACGACGATGTGTACACAAATATGATAACGTAATCCTCAGTCCATTATGTACCTGTGAGGGTTACGATTAGGTCCTACATGTATCCAATATAACAAAGCAGCGCATTTTAAAAAATGAATGGAAAATGTTAAGTGATATGAACAATTGAACGAACAAATCATGACATTCGAATTGCTTTTTCCCTCATTTTCTAGATACCCTGGAAACAGCGTTGTTGGATGACTGGAGATATATAAATGATGAATAAAGTTGTATTATTCAAGTTGTTGCTTGCATAAACATAAATAAGGGTAGCCCTGCCATCGTGCATGCCTGATCGTCAGGCAATAATGCGGAAACTTTGACAAACAACAGTGAGGAGAAAGTGAGTGCGTTGTGTTGAACGTCGTTGCAACAATAAATAAATTGTATTGAGTATTGTCATGTAATGTCATTTCACTATGTTTTTATTATAGCTACTGTTTTGCTTCTTGATTTATTTGCAATTGTTTTTATTAACAAAAAATGGATCGTTCTCGTGATACCGTAGATGCTTGTCAGTATGTTGAACAGATTTTGTATATATATATATTATACAGAAAATGAGATTTTTTTCATTTCATGCTTGAACAGTTTTAATTACAATATTTTAACAATTAGTAATTTTCAATTTGTGGAATGCCATTCTTAAAAAAAACAGTCGAAGATCTACTCTCAAGGTGCTATATGATGCTAGACCTATTTCAGTTTATAAAGGAATAAAACAAGATGCACAAACAGCCTAATGATATCGAGTCCTACAATGTGATGCGTTGTCGATGGTTTTTATTATAACGCTTTAGAATGTCCTAGACATCTTTCAGAAAAATAATTTGTAGTTCGCTTGTATTGTTGACAAGTATATACTTTAAGAAGTTCCAGGACAAACAGAAAACTTAGACTAGATTGTCTCAGTCTTATCTAAAGTATGATATAAGCCGACTTGAAATATGACAACTGTACATGTACCTGCACTTGTCATTTTTGTTATTGTCTTTAATTCCGTAAATGGTAAGACAAGATATATAAATTTATTATATTTATAAGTAGACGTCTAAAAATTGACAAACAAACAGTATCAACTACATGGCAAATACCAAACAATATCTATGGTTATAAACCTAATTTTCTCAGACTCTTGGGTAAGGTTAAAACCAAAGAGTCCGAAATAATTGACACGTGATCAACCAAGTTAATTAGAGTAATAGGATCGGTCAATTAAGCCTTCTGCAGGGTATCATACGGGTCATATTTTAATCGAGTCTTACAGTAGGGTTCTTTAATGCAAGAGGATCGTGACATTTTTCCCAACACGGTGCACCACTATAGGTTGCGGTCAGCTTCCCGAATTATATCCTCCCGACTCATTTTGACAGGGATGTTTCATTTATCAACTTGGGGCACACATCCCAGTCGCTTTGCTTTCAAAGCGTCCTTGACGAAAATTAGGTTCTGATAGCTCTTTTCTGAAATTTTACCGACATGCCTAGCGCTGCTGTGGGTCTATTCGTTACCTGGAACCTTTCGAGGAGTAACTATTCTATAACTTAACGTTGTAAATCCATGTGGAACAAAACATTAACATAAAAATATATAGAAGAGTATAATGTTTTGAATGGCTGAGTTATCTAAAAGTAGATATATATTGGTCCTTAATATTAAAAAGGAAGCAGTTAACTTTAACTTTTTCCATACAGAAAAAAAACCCACACGGGCCTCGGATGGAGAATAGGCCCACACTAGCGCTAGGCTTCTCGGTATATTTCCAGTTAAGAGTGCTAAGTATATCAAATCATGTTTTGCCCATGCAGTGACATGGATTTTAGTCCAGGGTGTTAGAAGGGTAACCCTGTCATTTTGTAAGCCAGTGTTGTTTGACAAAAATACTGACAACCTGACCGCAAATTAAAAAATCGCGTTCGTTTGTTAAAAAAAAACTGCTGCAGGTTTTGATATATGTATGAATGGGATTCTAGATCCCCTGTATTAGAGACCTTACCATTGCTCCATTTTTAAATAGCAGTAAAACTTTTAATTTATCCTAATTGCCTTGTGTACCAATCCCACTTTAGCTACATTTCATGTTCATATAATCATCCTATGCAGGTTATCGCCTGTGAATAACCTATATAGCGTTGCACGGGCGTTAAACACCAACTCACTCACTCGCGTATTTTTTAGTCAATGCTTTACTAGAAAGCATCACGAAATGAACATGCCATAAAAATGATGATAAAATGAACATAAAATGATGATGATAAATAAAATATGGGAGTGGGGATGGAAACAAAGGAACAGAAATTTTGAAAAGTAAAACACATGAAAAGGAGAGAGGTTGGTAGGGGCGGTAAATTAAGCCTATATGGTACATTACTTGGTGGTCCGAAGCGTCCACACACATTGGACCACTATGGTCAGCGGTAAGGGTTTACCTGACAATCCCCGCGGATAAGGGCCACCCTATTCGGGTACATACTTGGTCACTTTGTGGGCTGAGCACTGAACCGTCAGAAATCCCAGACCCTTAGTCGCCTCTTACGACAAGCTAGGCTCTGTTGCGGGCCTTTTTGCCACCCGGTCCCCGCACGGGAAAAAAAGAATTACAAAAATTCCCAAATGCAAGGTCATTTACGTTAGTGTCAACATTCTGCTAGCAAATCATTAAATCACAATTCCTTTTCTTTTTATTCACAAGCCAATCAAGTTCTTGTTGGAGCTGAATGTCCAATAGGATGGATACACTTTCGTTCGTCATGCTTTTACTTCAGTTCTGACCGCAAGAGCTGGTATACAGCAGAGGTTTGTTTTAAATAGATTGTTAAAAAAGTTTTTTATATATTTAAGACCAGCTCGGGATAACACATGTATTGACACTTTTATCGAAACTTAAAAATTGGAACTTAAATTTAAATAAGAGTATCCACACAAAAAAAGGAAATACATATATACAAAAGTTGAAAAAACCTCGTTCTGTTAAGCAAGCACAATGCTGTTTGGTTTGCAATGTGCGCTCATTTACTCTATAATTGAGTGAGATAATGATTTACGCACTTGCAACAATATGTTAAGTTTTATATACAGGCATTTTGCATGAAAACAGATAACATAACATAATGAGGAATACAGGGGCGGGATTGGAAACAAAGAAACATGTAATGTTGTAGACCATAGTAAAAAGCTTTTAGGGGCAGACAATTTAGCCAAAATGGTACACTACTTGGCGGTAAAAAAAATAAGACCTTTTACGTGCTTGAAACGAGACACTTTCTGCACACGTTGGCCAACTATGGACAGCTGTCAGGCTTTTCGTATTTTAGACCTGACAACCTGCGCGGATGAAGGCTTACCTATTTTCTTACGACAATTACATTGTATTAAAGGCTTTACTTCGGACTAGTTCTTCATTCGGCCCAATACTAGACTTTATATAACCAACTTTATAATCAAGCACTTGTAATTTCAAAGTCATATTATAAAGTCAAATCAGCATAATTTGCAGGTAAGGTAGCATTTTGTGTGACCCAATGGTATTACATGTACGTTCTCGCAATCCGAGAATATACATTTGTCAATTACTTTTTTAAGCTTTGGTCAGGTAAACTTATGCCGTCATAATGCGTCCGTCGTCCGTGGTCGTTGTCGCCTATTAACAATTAAGAACTAGTCTCTTTTCTAACTTCGATATCCCTCTAAACATTAATAACTCTATATTGACAAATGATCCAAATAAGTCACAATCATATTCTGAAACCCTTACAACAAAATTATCGACAAATTCAGAGTCTAGGTTCTTTCATTAAACAGTCATTAGAACTGAGGCCATAGACCAATTTATGATATTGTCGATGTTTTGGTTTTTTGTTTATAACTTTATTTTTATTTTATATGTCAAATATTCAATTTGTATTGTATTGATTTACATGACAATAAAGTACATGTATTATAATGTTATTAACAATTTCAAAAATGTTCTCCTCAAACAACTGGATCAATTTAATGAAACCTTGATCTTGGACTCTGGCGAATTAAAAGCTCTACAAAAGTTCCTTTGGTCGAAGTTGTTAGATGACCCATTATTAGGATTATGACCATTTAAAGTAAAACAGAGTTATCATGTTGCTTGTTCGATCCATCAGCTAATTAAATTCCACAAAAGTCTCCATTCGATCGAAGTTTTCAAATAACCCCTTATGGGGGAGGGGTTAGAGCTCTTTTAAGGCTAAAAAATAATTGTTTTCGATATTGAATGAAAACTATTTAAAATAAAGAATTTAAAAATGTAACTTGCTTAAACCTCCAGTTTTTGAAAGCTCTATAAAAGTCTCTATTTGGCTAAAATTGTCGGATGACCCCATAGAGAAGAAACCCTTATGGCCCTTAGAATCGGGTGAGGGAATTCAGAATCCTCGGGGCCTGTTGTTTTGCGGAAAAACGATCCCTTGTATGGATAAAAGCTAACAGACAATTCTACTATAACTTAAAGACCAGTTGAGCGATTCAGGATCCTGGCAGCATCTTATATGTTTCAAATATGAAAATGTTACAGAGTGCTACGAATTATATCAATAACACACATTGTTTAATTTTTAAAACTTGAATGTCATTACTTTTCTTTTGTTATTTGAAGTATTGCATGATGCGAAGTTCTGAATTTTTAAATCAATTTAAAGGGTAGCTGCAGAGGCCATAACGGTCGTCTTGCTGAGGTGTACGACAAATCCACATCTGATTATTTATTCAATTTAGCTCATCAGCTTGGAGGTATTTATACTCTATAGAAATATATTTCTTTCGTAAACTAAGTTACCGTCAAGTGCTATATCTTAAACTAAAATTAAAGTAGATTCTGTTGATATTAAATTAATTTAAAGGATAATTCAACACATTTTACACGTAAGTAATACGAAATATTTTATATGATATTCATTATCGGTTACCCCGCCTAAGGTGGTTACTCATGTGTTTCTGATAATAAAAATGCTTCCTTTAAACTATAGATGATATTATGGAATGTTTTATATCATTTCTTTTGGCAATACATTTTGAGAAAACACTTTTAATGTGCCAATTTTACATGTTGATCTAAAGAACTTTTAAAAGGAGAATTTTATTTTCTCTAGGCGGAGAATTCTGGCTTGGTGGTAGAGATGATGTTGCTGAAGGTGTGTGGGTGTGGGCGTCGACAGATCAACAGTTTTCCCTTACTGCTTGGTCACCTGGTGAACCGAATAATATGGACGGAAATGAGGACTGTGTAAAACTACAAAGCTATGGTGATCGAAAGTACTGGAACGATGACAATTGTGATAAAGCAGAAAGATTCGTTTGTGAAATAGAGTAAGTGAATACTTATGTATTCATAATGAATTGTGCCATTTTTGAGTGAAAAATCCGGGTTATAAAAACGGTGAATGTCGGACAGGCGGGCTGGCTAGAAAATTTGCGTAAGTTTTAACAGCAACTACTAATTACTAATTTACTAATTACTGTCACGGGAAAATGGGTAGGGACTGATAATTTAGGGCTTTCTCATTGATATACGGATTGCGGTTAGGTTTTCAGCATTTTAGCCTGGTGAACCTGGCTTTCATTTCAACATCTTTGGGCAAACATCTTAGTCGATTTGGGAGCTAAGAGGTCTAACCCGATGTTTTTAGTGGACCTTTATCGACAGGCTTTACACTGCTGTTGGCCAATGCACCAATAGGAAGCTTCGGAGGTTTTAAGCTTTCATAAAGTACTGAGATTTGGTCCCGAAATATAAGCAGTCAAAATATCATGAAACTATTCGAAAATGTTATTCAGCACACAAAAACTTATAACATAGATTAGGGAACAACAAATTACCCGAGCTCCGTCAAAGTAATTACTGTAAACGTAATTTTTAAGCGGGTACTTATTTTCACGATATTACAATTTCACTCAAGTACATAACTTCTTGAATTCCGCTTATAATTGTAATTATTTCAAACAGTTAATTTCCTTTTGTGGGTATTTTGCGAAAAATGCTGGACTGCGAAATCCTTGAAAATGAAAACTCGTTAATAAGTACGTTAAAAGTAGTTGTAATTTGCAAACTATCACAGTTTCACAGTTCCAGTTCCCTAACGTTACTGTAATCACCGCCCTATGAACTCTTTTTACCCCTGCACTCTAAATAAAAAACTTTAAAAAGAATTCACATAAACCAAACTGCCTTTCCCAACCACATTGTTTATAGTATAGCATTATTAATAAATAATATAATATTCTTCACTTTAAAATAGTGCATATTCACTTGAACCGGTTTTATAACAAATGAATTCATTTTTTTCAGAATAAAATATCAAAGAAAATTTAACATTTTCATGTTCAATTAAAGTACAATTTCTAATTTCAAGAAACTTGATTAATTCATACTTGTTTTGGCAGTGGGATAGTCGGAGCCCATTTTCATCAGAAGGATACTGCGAAGGGTTTTGTGTAAAATTCTGAATGCACCCAGGTGGTTACCGGTACAAAAAAAGAAAAAATAGATTAGTATAAAGAGTTCCTAGGTTTAGAAAAATGATATAAATATCATAAAAAACGAAGAATAGAAAATATTACTAAAATGTATTGAAGTGTGTATTTTACTACAACGTAACAATTGTTGTGACAGTTTTGAATCCCCACTCATTTCGCAGTAAAGTTCGTTCATATAGCTTATTTATAAGATGTACATTTGATCATTCACCAAATGTACAAATGTACGTTTATTTTATTATTTTAAGTTTTTAATTCTTTACTTTATTGTAGGTACCCCGGTGATCGACCCTTTGTAGGATAACAGACATTGAGATGTTAAACAGTTTTTATTTTCAAATGACAGCTGTTTAGTATATTTTCTTGATTTATTTGTCTGTCCCTTTGCTTATAGCTCTGTTGCCTATTGTGTTTCCATAGAGCGTTCTAATATTTTGTTTTTAATGTAAAGCTACACGTAGGTGCAAATTGGAAGAAAGCGTTGGTGATATGAGATGAAGTGTAAATAGAAAATATTGAGATGTGGAAATAGTGTACGCGACACAGCCCACAATCATGTGGCAATTCAGAAAAAAACACAATGGACAACCGCCAGCAGCCTTCAACGAGTCCAGTGGGCGCTGCTTGTGGTTCTGCAATTGACCCATAGTCTAAATAAAATGCATATAATTCAAATCCAGTCCTGAAATAATCACAGATACGCCCCTTCTTAAACAAGGAACAAAAAAACATAAAAAGACAAGTACAAACGAAAGCTTTGTCAAAGACTCCTGGATTATGACAGGCACATATAATATGTGGCAGGGTTAAACTAGTTTTTAGCCCCCTATCAATATTAATAAACAAAGACAAAAACTAAACACACAATAAAAATTAAATCGATCAATTCTAGTAGAGAGAACCTTATACAAAAGACAACAAGAACAAACGAAAGGACTCTCCATAGAACATCATCAATCGACTGATGTAACACCGATTTTAAATCCGACAAAAAACTATAATGATTTTGTGAAGTGTCATAACACAAAACCGAAATGCTTGATTGCTATAATGCTGAAAAATGACAATGGTAAAAAAACTTATAGAAGTTTTGAAGTAAGTATCAATATTTCTGCCAAAAAACACTAAATTCAAAGATTTAACCAATATATCCAATTCATATCCTTTTCGTAATCAATTTTGAAGCCAATTTTTCATTTCCAATTGATTGTTTTTAAACTTGTGAGCTTTATAAAAAAAACTTTAGCATTAAGAAAACGATTTTACTAACTTGTGGTATCGATTACCTTGTTTTAATAATTTTTCAGTAATAAAACGGTTTTTACATGTATTATAAAAATCAGAAACACCACTGCAGATCCGAGTATATTTTACTAACTGTGAAATGTAAACCCCGTATGACGGCGTTAGTGGAACAACTTCAAGAAAAGGGTTTATAATAGGGTAGGTAAAGTCGTCACGTTTATCATATACTTTGGTTTGTAATTTTCTGTCAATAATACTTAAATCTTAATATAAAAATGGACATCTATCACCGGTGACATTAGATTTGTCCCAGGTTAATTCAATAAGATAGAATAAATTTAGAAAATGAAGGATTGTTGAGTGCAAGAATGTCGTCTAAATATCTAATATTATTGAAAGTTTCAATTGGGTTCTGTTTTGGATTGTGTTTTGTAGTTTAGCATTCATAACAGTATAGGAAAAAGGTCAGCTATAAGTGGCGCACAATTAGTACCCATAGGAATACCAATTTGGCTATAAATTTGTTTACCATATGTAAGTATGTAAATATTATCTAACAAATAATTTTAAGTAGTAGTAGTTTCTGCATCAGTCCAGTCAATGTAACTTTTTTGAGTCTCGTTACTAAAAATGATTTACTTAATTAAACCATTTTCTCTCTTCATCCTCGGAAACCTATTGGGTTTATACCCGTTTTTATACCCCGCCACACGAAGTGGCAGGGTATTATGTTGTACCCTCAGTTTCGTTTGGTGTCTATTTCGTCCCTCCGTCCCCGAAGGTTTCCGGGTGATAACTTAAAAACACGTCAAGGAATTTGAATGATAGGGTCCACCACTGTTGAGTACAATATAATAAAGATTTAGTTCAATGTTCAGGATGTTGTAAAAATATTTTTTTGAGATACATAAGGCCAACTTTGAAAAATCAAATTTAATTGCATGTTGAAAAAATTTAATTGCATGTTGAAATTTTCTGGTCTAAGAAACATAACTCTATCTTTAATTTTAATAATTTCATTGAAAGTCGACCAGACTTTGGAGTCATATAGATCAAAAACTAAGTTGGAAGCATGCCTCTTTTTATGTCCCGCAAAAAAAGTTAGGGGCATATAGTTTTTCGCTCCGTTCATCCTTCCGTTCGTCACACTTTAGTTTTCCGCACTTTTTTCGACATCCTAGCAAAGATTCAAAAGATTGTTGGTATGTGAGTCTACCATGATGAGTCACAGGTAAAGTTTGAGCTTCGTTCCGGTCCACTGATTTTGACCTAAATTACGGCCCTTGGAATTTTGTAAAAATAACAGTTTTCCGGACTTCTTTTCCACATTCTTGCATATCTTCATAGATTTTTGGTATGGGAGTCTACCTTGATTAGGTACAGGTCAAGTATGAGTTTCGTTACGGTCCACTGATTTTGACTTAAATTACGTTCCTTGGACTTAGCAAATTTTGTAAAAATAACATTTTTTATTTTATTTTTTTTTGCCAGCAGGGCAACAGTGGTATCTTGACACATTTCCTTGTTCAAGTTAAATTATCAAAGAGCATGTCATATCGCACCCAGTAACAGATAATAAAGAAATGTAATTGACAGGAAAAATTTGGTGCATGTGGCATGTACCTCCTTAATACTGATATTAGCATTAATCGACTTCAAACAGCAATTACCTAAATTAAAAATATTTCTTATGTTAGTGTTTTGATTACCTAGATATATATTTCATCAGAATTTAAGTCTTATGGACTATGATTTGACACGCGTGATCTTTAAAGAATTTCTTATCTTGTGAATCATAAATACTGTCTTTGAAACTTTTACTATGGCTTCTTTTTCTAAAAGAGTCACTATTATTGTCTGTTTATTGCCGTTTCTTGGTAAGTAAATAAACTGCACAGTTTTCATAGAGTTGATGCAAAGATTTATACAATTGTAAAAATTGAAATGACAAAATAAAACCTCTACATGAATTTTCGTTGGCTTATTCTAAAATGCTAAGCAAAGCATTATATGTTAAGAAGTAGAGGTACATGTACCAATGGGGCATCCGAATGTCAAAAGTCCGAAAGTGAAGACACAAAACCAGTTTACACTAACGAGAATTGAACAAAAAAAAACAGACATATAAACACGGTAGCTATAATAATGTAGCTCCTTTGACATATTTTAATTCGCCTAATCAATGATTTCAAAGGAGCTACATTATTGTAGCTAGTAAACACGGAAGTACAAAATTTACTGAAAATCAATTAACAACGGGAAATCTATTCGTAATGAGAGTCATCTCAGGTGCTCAAGAAGAGTCAGCGGTTCCTGTTTGCAAAAGCACACCCGCCGAGCTGATTATTTCCAATTCAGTGTGTCAAATCCGGTTTAGTACACAAAACAAAACCCTATCATGGCAAAACAACATCTACACTTATCTGAGAGATAGAAATCCCATATTTGTCTATGAGTGCATGATGTCCACCGTAAAATGTCTTGAGTGGCGACAAAGTAAGCCGTTTGAGAAAACATGCAATTACTGATTCTATTTCTTGTATCCATTTTACTTGAATATTGTGTACACAGTATGCCTTGAATCTTCAATGGTCTTTTCAGTTTAAATATTCTGAAAACGTCCTGCCAAACGGAAGAGTCATAGCATCTGAGACAGTCGGACCGGTTATCCGGGCAAGATTTCTTAGGTGCAGGGGAGAAACATGGCCTCAGTATCAAAACTTTTAGTCAGATCTGAAATTTAATTTCATAGTAGATTAAATAGAACCCATAAGAACTCATTTTAAAAATGTGCGATAAATAAAAGTGGATATTTTAGAACAGCACACATTACATTTCTTAACATTGGATGACTTTCTTTCTTAATCGTAAAGTAATTCTCAATTTTGTATCCACTATTTGACACGAACAAACATGCGAAAAAAAATTAAAATCGGAGCACAAGTTAAAAAGTTTCGATTTTAGTCCCTTTTGGCCCCTCATTACAAACTGAGGGGAAAAGGGGGGGGGGGGGTCGCAAAAATTGATTCTCAATTTTGTTTTGCTATTTGACAAGAACATCGGACCACTTATATAAAAGTTTCGATTTTGGTCCCTTTTTCCCGCAAATGTTCATCATGCTCATTATTTTATTGTAAGAAACATTCGTCACAAATTTCACAGCAATAAGCCAGCTAGAAACAAAGTTATGCTGGAAACAAAAAAAATATTTAAATTTTGGGCCCCTTATTTAGAAACAAAAAAGGGGGGCCCAAAATCAATCCCATTCACCCTTTTATGTCAAGGAAGATTAAAGCTAAAGTGCAAAGCAATCGGATGACTAAAACTAAAGTTATCGTGGCAACATACATATTGGTAGCATTTTTGGCCCCTAATTTGGAAACCAAAACAGGTGGAACCCCCAAAATCAATCCCATCCAGCCTTTAATAGTAAGGAATATCATTGTGAAATTTCATTGCATTCGGATTACTAGAACTATAGTTATCGTGTATATACTAAAGTTAACAGACAACAACGACAACGACAGCATCATACCATTATACGTCCGCATTTTTTTTGCGGTCGTATAAAAAGGGTGACAAATTTAAGAAATCTGATTGAGAACAAAAGTGATCAACACCTCATGATCAACCAGCCCTGAAATTTGAAGAACCACAGGAAAAGGGGAGAGTTGGGTAGGGTTGGAAAATTTAGCCTATGGAGTGCACTACTTTGAGATCATTAAAGGGGTCTTTTAGTTTCATGAAGCGTTGCACTTTCCACACACGTTGGTCCACTATGGTCAGCGATCAGGGTTTCCGTATTATAGGCCTAACAACCCCCGCGGACGAGGGCCACCCTATTCAGCCTCCTAATGTACATACTTGGTCGCTCTGTGTGTTGAGCACTGACCCTACGTCACAATCTCATAACCCTTAGTCGCCTCTTATGACAAGCTAGACTCTGCTGTGGGTATTTTCGCCACCCTGGCCCCACACGAGACTTTAAAGATACCTAAGTTATGTTTACACGACTTTACTTGCAGCATTATGTCTAGCCAAGTCGCAAATTTGACTGGAATCCGACGCATACAAAAAAAATAGCCGATGCGGGCGATTCTGACGTCGGGTCAGTGCTCCGCCCACAGAGCGACCAAGTGTCCCGTGCGGGGCCCGGGTGGCGAATAGGCCCGCAGCAGAGCCTAGCTTGTCGTAAGAGGCGACTATGGGTCTTGGGATTCTGACGTCGGGTCAGTGCTCCGCCCACAGAGCGACCAAGTGTGTACCCTAGGTGGCTAAATAGGGTGGCCCTCGTCCGCGGGGGTTGTCAGGTCTATAATACGGAAACCCTGACCGCCAACCATAGTGGGCCAACGTGTGTGGAGAGTGCCACGCTTCATGCACGTAAAAGACCCCTTTGCGGACCGCCAAGTAGTGCACCACATAGGCTAAATTTTCCGCCCCTACCCACATCTCCCCTTTTCATGTGGTTCTATAAAATTTGATGTTCCCTTTGTTACCCAACCCACTCCCATATTTCATTTATCATCATCATTTCATGTTCATTTTATCATCCTTTTCATGTTCATCGCCTGTAAATAACCTATATAGCGTTGCACGGGCGTAAAACACCAACTCACTCACTCACTCATTTTTTTCGGCCATTTTGAAAATTACGGAATCTAAAACTCATAACACTCCATGTTCACAAAGGCCCATAATTGGCCCTGTAATTGGGCTGATTTTTCATGTTTAAGAAATCTAAATGAATGCTTTGGAAATAACCCACAGAATACCTATATTTTACAAATATAATAGTTTTCTAATAATAAAATTGTGCTGTTTCCTTCGATGACAACCTAAACAATAGAAAAATTAGAAAATCTTCATTTTTGTCGATTTTTCACCCCTTTTCACCACTATTGTTCCAAAATCTAAAGTGGCCGCATGCTCTGACCAACATAGATTTTTGTGTATTAATTTATTAAAAGCGAATATTTTAACCAAGAAATAATTTTGGTCAGAATATGCGGCCAACATTATATTCATCATTTTTTACAGAAAAAGAGGCTAAATATGTCAAAAATAGCGATTTTTACAGAAATTCACTAACTTTTAAGGTCTCTGTTGTTCACAAAAGAAAACAAGTCATGCAAAATTTATGACATTTTATAAAGTATAGAGTTTTATGACCATTCTAGCAGCATTATTTTGTAGCAGTCTCGAATTTGAAATTTAGGGCCGTTTTCCGCCCTTTCCGAACATGCTCTTCTTATAACAATTTCCATACCAAGTTGCAAAGTTTTACTTGCAAAAAAAACCCGCAAGACAACATATTAGAACTAAAAGAAATATATATATAATATAAATATATAATTTAAAAAGAAGAAAAAGCTATGGAGTTAAAACAATAAATGGCGAACTTGATAAATTTGATAAATTTGTATCATATTTAATTTAATAACACACACAAACTTTGAAAAAAGATACTTGTACTCATGAATTGTGCAGGAGAACGCTTGTTTACAAACTGCCAAACTAGAAAATATGTTTATATACCAAAGGATGGCCCCCCGTTCTTGAACTATCATTGCACCCTCTATGTATGGACCTTTACCTAGAAAGTAATCTAAAGTGTTCATGCGTAAAATATAGGTCGCAGTGAATTAATTTCAGGTGGTGGTGTTGTTATACCAAGACTCATCTAGTAATGAATAACATTGACCCTAAACATGTAGTATCCGATATGGGGCTCAACGAAGAACTTAACCAAAGTCGTTCATGCATAACATGTACAGATGGTCCAGACATAACTTGTATAAAAGTTAACTTTAGGCAGTCATTTATTTTGTTTTCTTGTCAACTTGAGTTTACCATGGTCCACTATCTAGTTAACTAAAGGACTAGAGCCATTAACCCCCATAATTGGCCCTGTTAATACTCAAATATCAAAATTGGTTTGTTTTACACCAAAAATTGTGTATGTATAGCTGGATGTACATGTCTGTGTTAAAAGAGAACAGATTTGATTATGGTGTATAAATGAATTTTCAAGTACCCTTAACCCTTCAAAAATAGCCCTAATCAGTGATTTTTCACTTTTTGGCTAAAATGACTTGTTTTTCAGTCACAATTTTGTGAATTTCTATGTGGCGCCACCCCTCGCCCATCATTGTTTTGTTGAAATATGAAGAAATTAATGTATTTTTAAAATTTAAGCAAAAATATTTATGGGCGAAGGGTGGCGCCCATGTCATTTTCACCAAAAACCAGGTTGAAAATTGTGAAATTTAACTGAAATTAGCATATTTTCAATTTAGCATCACTTTATGATGTCATTACAACCTCACAAGTACAGAAAACTTTAAAATTGATTTAGTTTTGTAACAAGTAATCATTCTAGACTATTTTGCCACAAAAATCTTATCTAACAAATGAATTTGAAAAAATGGCCCGATTTAGGGCAAAATATGGGGGTTCGTGGCTATAGTCCTTTAACTTTATCCTTGACATGGCAGTCCATGGTCCGGACAGCTCTAGACTGGTCTTGTCCATGAAATTGACAGCTTAAGGCAGTCAAAAGTTCACTTAAGGTTAGAGCAGTCCCAAGTTAACTTTAGGTCAATAACGAACTAAAGTTTACTTATGTCGATAGCGGACCAAAGTAAACTTTAGGGAACTTTAGGTCGCTAGCAGACTAAAAATAATTCTAAGTCTCTAAGAATATATTTCTCCTCTTAATTTTAAATGAAAATAGGAAAATCAAAATAATACTTCTTAACATATAAATAAATAATGTAAAAAGATAATATTTAAATATAAAATTGCATTTTTAAAATATATTACTACTTTTAAAACAAAAATTAATATTAATAGATAATTCAAATAAATAATCATTTAGAAAAAAATAGTTATTTTCAACAAAGAAATATTCTTTAAAAATGTTTTTGTTGCCATAGTTATTAAAAAATATAGTATTTTGAATAAAAAGTTGCAGAACAATAATACTGTTAAATTTTGGTAGACATGGACAAGAGGGTTTACATGGTTATATGCTTTCAAACACATCCTATGCTTAATTCAAAGATGATATGGGAAAGGAATACAACAAACTCACCTACAATGAATATGATAAGACACATCATTGTGTCGACTCAGAAGCTGGACTGTCTCACAGCTACACCAACCATTGCACCAGGGCAACAGTTGCAACAGGTCTGAAAAGGCTGGTGTAGATGATCGTTCCATCATGTCAATAACCGGCCATTGAAATGCCAAATCATTGGAATCTTACATTGAAGGGCTGAGCGATAAACAACGCCGAGAACTTTCCAAAACCCTTCAAAAAGTAACCACAGTTAATCAAACTTCCAGTGCTGACATCGTTGAGCAGGAACTTGTCGTGTCAGAAGGTAGCGAAATCACCATCACCTCCTCTACGAACAGAAACCATCGAAAGCCTTGAACCTTTTCAATCAAGTCACAATTACTGCTGGCGTTATCAACATTACGTAGTAAAAAAAGGAATAAATATAAGTGACTTTCCTTCGTGTGGCCGTGTTACGCCATTTTCAATGTTTAACTGTCATGTGACCCGAGTGCCCTTTAGGAATTTTTGCAGTATTTCTTTTAATTGTTGGCTGTTTTTGAAATTTCATTATATTTGTAATACAATGTTATTTTGTTAAAATCTAAATTGTCTCTCATTTGTGTTTGTTGTGTTTGAATACAGTCCAATCTGGTGGGAAGGAAAAAGAACAGCCAATGAAGTTGTCGTCTCTAAGGACCCACTGACCTAGCAAATTACCGTATTTGTCCTATTTGAATAGTAATAGTTTTCCGTTGTCATGTTTTATGTGAATTAGGACATGGGGAGACATTATATTTTTCAATATTTTATATCGAGCGTGGGATAACGGAAAATTATTTCTTAAATAGAACACAATTTAGCCAACCATAACTCTTTCATGTCCTCTTTAAATATATCATTGAAAAAGGAACATGAAGAGTTACCATATTTGTACTGGAAACCTAAACTTAAAAAAAATCCATACAAAGAAAGATATATAACTGGGTCTTCATCGTGTTCAACTACAGTATTGTCCGTTCAACTTACTGACTCTGCTGTCATAGAAGGACAACAAGCATACTGTGACACTATCTATAATCTTAGTGGAATGGATTTTAAAGAACTCAGAAGATTTGTTAGATAATTTTAAATCCCGGTCTTTCTCTGAGGTTTATTCTTTGAAAACTTTCGATTTTTCAACTGTGTACACCACATTGCCACACGAATAACTCAAATGTCGACTGCAAAAACTTATTGAAAAGGCCTTTTCGAATTCAAGGAACTTTGTTGTTTTAGCCTATCATTCTACATTTATTTTTTAAAACATATTATAAAGATAAGATTTGTTACACTTTGGATCAAGTTTGCACTATGCTTGATTTCCTTATTGACAACATTTTTGTCACATTTGGAGGAGATATTTTTCAACGACAAATCGGCATTTCAATGGGCACAAACTGTGCTCCTCTTCTCGCCGACTTGTTTTTATTGTCTTACGAGATTGAAGAAACAAGAATATGAAAGAGGCAAGGTCGTTTAATCTCACTTTCAGATATATTGATGACGGCCTCTCTGTCAACAACTCGTCGTTTGGCAGATGGATTCCTTCAATTTATCCCCCAGAGCTCGAGATTAAAGAAACCACCGAATCCACTTGCTTTACATCATTCTTGGATCTCGGGTGGTCATCTCAGTACCAAAATTTACGATAAAAATGACGATTTTAGTTTTGAAATTATTAATTTTCCTAACCTTAAAAGTAAAATACCAACGTCACCTGCATACGGTGTCGGTGTCTATATTTCAAAACTAATTCGATATGCCAGGGCTTGTTCACATTTTTCAGATTTTTTTTTATCCGACACAGCTTAATCCGTAACCGACTAATAGACCAATGTCATAAGAAAATACATCTCATACGATCCCTAAAAAAATTCTTTCTTCGTTATCGGCCACAGGTAGAAAAAATCAATATCATTGCAGACGAAATGGTATGTTCTTGCTTTGATTAGCGTTTGGCTGGTTGATGTACTGACATGATCACCTAATATGTCATCACAAACCTGGTGGGTTTTGTGTAACTACCGGACCCGAAGACATCAATGGAAGAGGGAGGTTTGACGCGCCTTAAAACCTTGTTTAACCTACCATTTCTTTGAAAGGCCTGTACCAAGTGAGGACCATTGCGATCTTTATTTTTTCCGGTTTGTATTTCTTGTTTTGTCTCGTCTTATGGACATTTGAGATTGATTCTCCAAGTAATTTTTGTTATTACCTTTATTTACCTAATTGTGAGTATCACTATCAAATGTTCAATAGGCCAAAACGAATTAGGTGAATTCATATCGAAGAAAATGAAAATCACAAAGGTTCTTATTTTGAGCACTCAGTCATTTCCAAGGAATGATGGGTTGGTTAAGTTTCATGGCACTGTAACAACCGTTATTGTAATAAAAACCGTTATTGTAATAAATTTTGTTATATGAATTAAAAGTGGATTTTTTTATTTTACGTGAAGGAATTAATTGTAACTAAGACATTATCACCAAAAATACTTGAATATTTTAATTAATTATGAAAATAATTAACATTTAAAAACAGTTTATTACAATAACAGTTGTTATCACAATAACGGTTGGCATGCTCAACCGTTATTGTAATAAACTTTTTATATCGAAAATTTACATTTTTTGAATAAATTTTACTTCTTAGTTTAAGTTAAAATATATTTCATGACTGCTTAATACCGATATCAGTTGTTATTATTACTATTATAACCAAAGGAATGACTTTGATTTTTTATCACAATAACGGTTGACGACCTAAATCCTTATTGTTAGAACAACAGTTTTGGTAATAAACTTTTTCAATCAACCTAATTTCGTCTTTAAATCATCCAAAATGACTAATAGTTGCGGAAAATTGGTATTTCAGTCATTTTAAACAGTTTTTTTTTCTTTATTTTCGAACTTATTTCAGAAATTAAGATTTTCTTACAATTTTGGCTAAGTGTCCCGTATATTCTGAAAATATGAATATATTGTCTGAAATGGATATAAATGAACTAGTAGTACTTGAATATACTAATTGATTCATATTCAAGTAATTTTGAGTCACTTCTAAACAAAATATGTCTTTCAAGTTTTTATTACAATAACGGTTGACGACCAAAATCCTTATTGTAACAACAACCGTTATGGTAATAAACTTTTTTCATCAATCTAATTTTGTCTTTAAAACATCCTAAATGAACTGTCACGGAAAATCTGCATGTTAGTCTTTTTAATCAGTTTTCCTTCATTTTCGAACCAATTTAAGAAATTAAGATTTTTTTCTGACAATTTTGGCAAAGTGTCCGATATATTCTGAAAAAAATAAATATATTATCTGAAATGGATATAGATGATCTACTAGTACTTGAATATACTATTTGATTCATATTTAAATTATTTTGAGACACTTCTTAACAAAATATGTCTTTGAAGTTTTTATTACAATAACGGTTGACGGCCGAAATCCTTATTGTAACAACAACCGTTATGGTAATAAACTTTTAAATCAATCTTATTTTGTCCTTAAAACATCTTAAATGATTTATAGTCATGGAAAATTAGCATTATAGTCTTTTTAAACAGTTTTCCTTTAATTTCGAACCAATTTAAGAAATTAAAATTTTTTCTTACAATTTTGACTAAGTGTCCGATATATTTTGAAAATACGAATTTATTGTCTGAAATGGATAAAGATGATCTACTGGTACTTGAATATACTAATTCATTCATATACAAGTCATTTTGAGTCACTTATTAACAAAATATGTATTTGAAGTTTTTATTACAATAACGGTTGACGACCGAATTCCTTATTGTAACAACAACCGTTATGGTAACAAACTTTTTAAATCAATCTTATTTTGTCTTTAAAACATCTTAAATGATTTATAGTCACGGAAATCGGCATTATGGTCTTTTTAAACAGTTTTCCTTTATTTTCGAACAAATTTAAGAAATTAAGATTTTTTTCTTACAATTTTGACTTAGTGTCCGAAATATTTTGAAAATACGAATATATTGTCTGAAATGGATATATATGATCTACTAGTACATGAATAATCTAATTCATTCATATATAAGTCATTTTGAGTCACTTCTTAACAAAATATGTCTTTGAAGGTTTTATTACAATATTGGTTGTCGACCGAAATCCTTATTGTAACAACAACCGTTATGGTAATACACTTTTTTAATCAGTCTTATTTTGTCTTAAAAACATCTTAAATGACTTATAGTCACGGGATATTAGCATTATAGTCTTTTTAAACAGTTTTCCTTTATTTTCAAGTCCCGTGCGGGGCCCGGGTGGCGAATAGGCCCGCAGCAGAGCCTAGCTTGTCGTAAGAGGCGACTAAGGGTCTTGGGATTCTGACGTCGGGTCAGTGCTCAGCCCACAGAGCGACCAAGTGTGTATCCTAGGTGGCTGAATAGGGTAGCCCTCGTCCGCGGGGGTTGTCAGGTCTATAATACGGAAACCCTGACCGCCGACCATAGTGGGCCAACGTGTGTGGAGAGTGCCACGCTTCATGCACGTAAAAGACCCCTTTGTGGACCGCCCAGTAGTGCACCACATAGGCTAAATTTTCCGACCCTACCCACCTCTCCCCTTTTTCCTGTGGTTCTTCAAAATTTACCGGTCCTTTGTTTCCCACCCCATCCCCATATTTCATTTATCATCATCATTTCATGTTCATTTTATCATCCTTTTCATGTTCATCGCCTGTAAATAACCTATATAGCGTTGCACGGGCGTAAAACACCAACTCACTCACTCACTCACTTTATTTTCAAACCAATTTAAGAAATTAAGATTTTTTTCTTACAATTTTGACTAAGTGTCCGATATATTTTGAAAATACGAATATATTGTCTGAAATGGATATAGATGATATCTACTAGTAGTTGAATTTACTAATTCATTCACATTTAAGTCATTTTGAGTCACTTCTTAACAAAATATGTCTTTGAAGTTTTTATTACAATAACGGTTGACGACCGAATTCCTTATTGTAACAACAACCGTTATTGTAATAAACTGTTTTAATCAGTCTTATTTTGTCTTAAAAACATCCTCTTAAATGACTTATAGTCACGGAAAATCTGCATTTTAGTCTTTTTAAACAGTTTTCCTGTATTTTCGAACCAATTTAAGAAATTAAGATTTTTTTCTTACAATTTTGACTAAGTGTCCCGTATATTCTGAAAAGAATAAATATATTATCTGAGATGGATAAAGATGATCTACTAGTACTTCAATATACTAACTGGAGCATATTTAAGTCGTTTCGAGTCACTTTTTAACAAAATATGTCTTTGAAGTTTTTATTACAATAACGGTTGACGACCGAAATTCTTATTGTAACAACAACCGTTATGGTAATAAACTTTTTTAATCAATCTTATTTTGTCTTTAAAACATCTTAAATGATTAATAGTCACGGAAAATTAGCATTATAGTCTTTTTAAACAGTTTTCCTTTATTTTCGAACCAATTTAAGAAATTAAGATTTTTTTCTTACAATTTTGACTAAGTGTCCGATATATTCTGAAAAAAATAAATATATTATCTGAAATGGATATTGATGATCTACTAGTACTTGAATATACTAATTCATTCATATTTAAGTCATTTTGAGTCACTTCTTAACAAAATATGTCTTTGAAGATTTTATTACAATAACGGTTGACGGCCGAAATCCTTATTGTAACAACAACTGTTATGGTAATAAACTTTTTAATCAATCTTATTTTGTCTTTAAAACATCCTAAATGACTTATGGTCACAGAAAATCTGCATTTTAGTCTTTTTAAACAGTTTTCCTTTATTTTCGAACAAATTTAAGAAATTAAGATTTTTTTCTTACAATTTTGACTAAGTGTCCGATATATTTTGAAAATACGAATATATTGTCTGAAATGGATATATATGATCTACTAGTAGATGAATAATCTAATTCATTCATATATCAGTCATTTTGAGTCACTTCTTAACAAAATATGTCTTTGAAGTTTCTATTACAATAACGGTTGACGGCCGAAATCCTTATCGTAACAACAACCGTTATGGTAATAAACTTTTTTAATCAATCTTATTTTGTCTTTAAAACATCTTAAATGATTTATAGTCACGGAAAATTGGCATAATAGTTTTTTTTAAACAATTTTCCTTTATTTTCGAACCAATTTAAGAAATTAAGATTTTTTTTCTTACAATTTTGACTAAGTGTCCGATATATTTTGAAAATACGAATATATTGTCTGAAATGGATATATATGATATACTACTACTTGAATATACTAATTCATTCATATTTAAGTCATTTTGAGTCACTTCTTAACAAAATAAGTCTTTGAAGTTTTTATTACAATAACGGTTGACGACCGAAATCTTTATTGTAACAACAACCGTTATGGTAATAAACTTTTTCAATCAATCTTTTTTCGTCTTAAATCATCCTAAATGACTAAAAATCATGGAAAATTTAAATTTCATTAACTTTCAACAATTTTCCTTTATTTTCTAACTAATTTGAAAAAAAACTAGAATTTGTGTTACAATTTTGGCAAAGCGTCAGATATATTCTGAAAATGTAAAAATATGATCTGCAATGGATATAGATGTTCTACGATAATTTAAATGTACTAATTAATTCATATTTAACTCATTTTGAGTCACTGCTAAACAAAATTTCACCTTTGAATTTTTTTTACAATAACGGTTGACGACCGAAATCCTTACTGTAACAACAACCGTTATGGTAATAAACTTTTTGAATCAAACGTATTTCGTCTTGAAATCATCCAAAATGACCAATAGGCATGGACAATCGGTATTTCAGTCATTTTAAACAATTCCTTGCATTTTTTGCAAAGTATGGAATACATCTTAGAAGGATGACGAAATGATGTAAAATGGATAAAGATGATTCACTTGTACTATACTTGTTAACTTCAAGTTCATTTGTAACTGGATATGCAACGGCTTGTACAGACGCAAGACTGGTTCCAAGTAAAGCAGTCAAAATTACAGGTCTGCTTTTAAGAGCAGTCTCGTTCTTTTGACAGATCTGGTCAAGTTAACTTCGTGACAAGTCTGCTATTTAAACAGATGCTAAAGCTTAAACAGTACAAAGTTCATGTTCTACCACCCAAGCTGTCGTCGATATTGCTTTTTAAATGCAATTAAGTTTTTAGCTCACCTTGCCGAAGGCAATGTGAGCTTTTGCAGTCACTTGGCGTCCGTCGTCCGTCGTCCGTCGTCCAACTTTTCAAAAATCTTCTTCTCTGAAACCGCTTGGCCAAATGTATTGAAACTTAGTAGGGTTGTTCTGTAGTATATCCTCTACAAATTTATCGTTCGAAATTTTGATTCGACAAAAAACATGGCCGCCATGGCTAAAAATAGAACATAGGGGTAAATTGCAGTTTTTTGCAAATAACTCAAAAACCGTAACAGATATCAAAATTCTGGCATAGGGTAAAAGTGATCAGCACCTCAAGATCTACCTGCCCAGAAATTTTCAAGAAGATCCAACAACCGATGTAGGAGTTATTGCCCTTTTTCTGGATTTTTTTCAAAAAAATTACTTATTTAGCCCCATATCTTGAAAACTATACAAGATATTTCAAAAATTTAGATTTCATATGAATAAGCACATCAAGATCTACAAAAGTTGTAACAGAGTCAAAGTTGTAGGATCGTTCCTTTAGGAGTTATATCCCTTGGATTGTAAAAATTGACCATTTTCACAGTTTTTTGTTCAACATTTCAAAAATCTTCTTCTCTGAAACTGCTTAGTCAAATGAAATGAAACTTAGTAGGGTTGTTAAGTAGTATGAAGTCTACAAAATTATCGTTCGAAATTTCGATTCGACAAAAAACATGGCTGCCATGGCTAAAAATAGAACATAAGGGTAAATTACATTTTTTTGCAAATTACTCAAAAATGGTAACAGATATTAAAATTCTATTTGGGTAATAATGATCAGCACATAAAGATCTACCTGCCCTGAAGTTTTGAAGAAGGTATGACAATAGTTATAGGAGTTATTGCCCTTTTTCTTTTTTTTTCAAATTTTGCTCTTTTAAGACTTATATCTTGAAAACAATACAAGATATTTGAAAATTTTAATTGCATATGGTTAAGCACATAAAGATATAAAAATTATGTAATGGGGTCAAAGTTGTAAGACCTTTCTTGATAGAAGTTGTTTCCCTTAGAACATTAAAATTGATAATATCACAGAGAAGCAGTCCTTTGTTATATCCAGCATATAAGTATCATCGAATACAAGGTGAGCGATTCAGGCTCCTGGGAGCCTCTAGTTTTATTAAACCGATTTATCCGGTTTGAGCAGACCTGTTGAAATGTCTGGTCTGGTTTAAGCGGTCACGACTTTGCGTCTGGTTATTACAAGTAAAAAAAGCTGTCGCAAATCTTTGACCAGTCATGAGTAAACGCAAGTTAACGCGAATGTCTGCTATAGTAGACATGAGTAGACATGGAGAGCATTCACAAGTTAACTTTATGTTAACTGTCGCATAGTTTATGTGCGAACCCATCTGTAGCTTATAGTCCAGTCGATTTGTGAAACAAATGAAAAAAATATAGTAAAAGCATGAAATAAGGCATATTGGTGGAAAAAAGCATACTAATTAATATTAGCTATGGACCCATTTGAAAAGTCAAAATGGCGACCATTTTCAAGATGGCCGCCAGATGGAAAATAAAATTCAGAAAAAAAAATAGAAATTCATTAAAAACTATCATTTGAAGAGGTCTTATATTTGCATATTGCCTTTATTTATCTTATAGTACTAAATGATGTATAGCAATTTTGTGCATCTACATGTAGATCAACTTGCGCACATATCAATCTGTTTTATGCGTGAAACAGAACTTTTATTAAGTCACGTCCAATCAGAAAGGACCATCTTTTAAGTTAAGCTAAAAGTTTTTACTTTGAAACTGACTTTATGGTCTTTCCCTAATAATTTTTTCATTCATAAGAACGGAGAAGGGGTATGAAATTAAATGCAACCCTACTTAATTCCGTATTCTTACTAAAACACTCAGACTCAATGTCACAAAAATCATTCTCATGTGGTTTGTTTTGTTGTGATGATTTTTTGTCTGCCGGTTTTGTCTTTGTCTTCACGGTTTTGTGATACTGATTACCCCTTTGGTACACCTTTGCTTCTATTTACTTTTCTTTAGAAGTTGTCTCATTAAGCAATCTTTAATTAACATGGTCTTTATTATATGCATATTAAATTGACATAATGTGCACATAATGACTACGATCGGCACCAAAGTATTACCTTGAACTCCACTTTCCCATAATTAAATTGAGGTAATAACAAAATAACCGAACTTGGGGGATCAATCACAAATGTCCATGAGAAAAGACAAAACAAGGAAGACATACTGGCCAAACCTCTCCCTTCCATTGCGATCTAAATGAATGTCATTCACGCATGACTGTGTCTAATTCTTAAGGTATAAGAATGCAGCATAAAGATAGTTTAGATCATCTGTACCTAAAATTTAAGCTAGCTAGTTTTAAAAGTAAAACACTTTATGAAAATGATGAGCATAGATAATTGGCCAGAGGGCACCTACTGAGATTACGACTCTTTCAAAGTCTAAAATAGCGGTTTTGTCATGTTTATAACCCATTGAAAATATACCTATTGCAGATTAAGAGACTTTTCTGTTCCTTGTTTAAACTTTTAGCTTATTAAGCTCTACAAAAGTGTCCATTTGTTTGAAGTAGTCAGAAGAAACTTTAAAGAAGATGCCTTTTACAGCTTAATGAGGACGGGTGATTGATCCAGACTCCATTGAGACGCTTGATTACTAGATGCAAAGCAAAAGTTAGTTAGTTAGTAAGTTAGTTATTGCTTTACTCCCAAGCAGCGCGATTTCAGCTTATCCGGGAGATGAACATGAAAGTGCTGATACAATGAACATGAAATGATGATGAAGTGGGGGAATTGGGGACACAAGGCCAATCGGGTATGAGAGTTTTGACTGCCACTAGGAAAAGGAGTGATGGGTAGGGACGAGAAATTTAGCCTCCTGCATGGGGATCCTTCGGGTCCTACTCTTTCCGAGACCTGTAGCAGGGTTCTTTAACGTGCAAGGAACGTGACATTTTTCCAAACACGGTGCACCACTATGGTTTGCAGTCAGGTTTTCCGCATTATCGCCTGACGACCCCGCATCTTTCCACCTGGGGCACACATCCCAGTCCCAGTTGTGATAACAACTGTTATTGAAATAAACTGTTTTGAAATGTTAATTATTTTCAAAATTAGTTAAATATTCAATTAGTTTTTGTGATAATATCTTAGTTACAATTAATTCCTTCGCGTAAAATAAAAAAAATCACTTTTAATTCATATAAAAAATTTATTACAATAACGGTTGTTATTACAATAACGGTTGTCACATGGCACCAAACGCCCCCCCCCCTTCCGCTGTGATGTTAATGTTCGTGAGTAACAAAAATCACAACACAGCTCAGATTCAAAGTTGTCATTTCATTTAAGAAATTCCAAAACAAGATTATTTTTTGTTCTCTTTCATAAATCATTTTAGTATGCTCATATTTTATAATTTGGTACTTGTAGGGTGGTTGGTCATAATTTTAAAGTTTTCCTAATTCACAGTTAATGCAAAAGCTAAATATTAAACAAACAGATATCACTTTTAGTTTTGGTTGGAGCTGAATGTCCTTTAGGATGGATGCACTATGGTTCTTCCTGTTTTTACTTCAGTTCTGACAGTAAGAGTTGGTATACAGCACAGGTAGGTAGGTATATCGAAAAGCAATAAATTATGTATAGTAGAAGAGCTTGTGCCCCTTTTTACCTCCGAAAAAAAAATTGAATAAGTGCAGTTTTCAGAATTTTTGTTTTTGTTTCCAAGATCTACATCTCAAACGTATTGTTGCAAATTCCCTCTGTGGAACATACTTTTTACAGTATAACAGCACAACTATTTGGCTACAAAATAAGGTATACAGTAACAGGCTTTGAAATACATTTTTTTTTATTTTTCGCCCTTAGATAGGCTAAATAAGGGCCTTATCGCACCCCATCCTGTATCAACTAATACAAATTACACTTGAAACATGTTTAAAAAATAGTTCTAAATCCTTGTAATTACAATTATTCTTTTTCTTTGCAAAAAAGTTACTGGGAGATGGGGATACTTGGTCTGTGTAGTACTAAGATGATCACCTCAATATCCCTATTGTGTCTCCACCTATGTTGTGTTCTATGGTCATTACCGGATCCTAAGATCGCAATGGAATAGGAAGGTTTGGCGCCTTAAAACTTGGTTTAACCCATCATTTCGTTTGACCATTGCGATCCACCAACTCTCCGGTATGACTGGTTCGTTTTTTTCATTTTCTTACTATGAGATTGATCATTCAAGTTCGGTAGTTTTGTTATTACCTTTATTGGGACTATACGCTCCTGATCGAAGAATCTGCATGTGAATAGATGTAACTGTAGATTTCATTTGGTCTTATTGGTGCTTTAAAATCAGCAACAACATTTTTTTTTATATTTATCTTAGTTTTAATCTCTAAACTTGCATTACGCCCAATGCAAAGTTTAAAAGTCATTTATGTTAGTTTTTTTGTTAAAATAAAAATATATTTTTTTAATAAAAATATATTTTTTTAAAATATAATCATATTTGGTTTAATATTAAAAATGGAAGGCTAATTCCGGCAAATTTGAAGTTAAGAACAATCCTAACACATATTATTTGATGTTGTTAATGCTAATTATCAAATGTTGGAGAAACATGAGATAACTGTCCTGAGCTTCTAACGGTAAATAAATCCACTGGGGCATTATTATATATTGTCAAGACGAAATATATCCATACAGCAAAATAACATGAAATATCATTTTTCTCTTGGACAGCGTTAACCTAGTGTAGGTAAGGCGAAAATTGCATTAACACTAACAAAAGAATTTCGGAGGATTCAACCAATTGCAGTTTGTAAAAAATATTGAGATACAACTTCCAATTTTAAATGCTTTAATATCAATACTTCAATGAACAAATTACTATTAGTTACACAGGTTTATTATTTAATACTAGTTTGATGTATGAACTACCTTTTCTTATTTTAGACAAGCTGCAGAGGGCATAATGCACGCTTGGCAGAAGTCTACTTTCAGAACACATCTGATTTTCTAAACAACTTTGTCATTCAGTTTGGAGGTAAAACTTTACTTAGGTCTCCTATAGCAACGACATTTAATTTAATGTTTGTTTATTCGAGGACCCCAATTGCAATTAACATTAACAGTAAAAAGGCAAAGTGACTGACCAATTAACTTTAAGTGTGGACCAAAAAACTAAGACTGCCCTCTAAATAAACGGTCGGTTCTTAAAAGACTAGAGTCACGAACCCCAATATTTTGCCCAGTTAGTACTCAAATATCAAAATTGATTTGTTATACACCAACATTTGTGTATGTATAGCTGGATGTCTGTGTTTAAAGAGAAAAGATTTGATTATGGTGTATAAATGAATTTTTAAGTACCCTTACCCTTCAAAAATAGCCTAAATCAGTGATTTTTCACTTTTTGGCAAAAATTACTTGTTTTTCAGTCACAATTTCGTGATTTTCTATGTGGCGCCGCGCATCGAAATTTTTGTTGAAATATGAAGAAAATAATGTTTTTATAAAATTTAAGCAAAAATATTTATGGGCGAGGGGTGGCACCCATGTCATTTTCACCAAAAACCAGGTGGAAAATTGTGAAATTTAGCTGAAATTAGCATATTTACAATTTTAGCGTCGCTTTATGACGTCATTACAACGTCACAAGTACAGAAAACTTTAAAATTGATTTTGTTTTGTAACAAGTTATAATTCTAGACTACTTGACCACAAAAATCTTATCTAACGCATGAATTTGAAAAAATGGCCCGATTTAGGGCCAAATATAAGGATTCATGGCTTTAGTCCTTTAAAAACATACAATTTAAATATGCGTGGAGCAAGCTGTAAGTATTTTAGTCCATTTGAGTTCTATACATCAAGAAAAATATTTTTAAATTTGTTTTTACTCTTTTTAATTTCATATTTGTAAGAAAAATATTTTTATAGTATTGTGACTGCAAGTGAGTCGAGTTAAACCAAGCATTTAGTGTCGCCATATGCCAGAGATTGACAAGCCATATAAACTGTACAAGAGTTTATTCATCATGACACTGTTGATGCAAATGGTGAAAAGCTACAAAATATAAAATGAAGCTTCCATATAATATCAATCTTTACAATAGAAATAAGCAAATATGTGAAACATATCCCTAAAAAAGCAATCACACAAAGTTTTTGATGTGTACACAATGTTACAACCAACCAAACAATATGCATTGTAAAATCCCTTTTTACACAATTGAAAACATAATAGTACATGTCTAATAGCAGGTAAGCATAAAAATCCTCACAATGAACATCAAAAAACATTTTATCGATTCTCACGTTAAACCACAGTGAGCATCCAGGTATACACCCATAACACAAATTATCGATTCGCAATAGTTCCTACAGTGATAATACAGGTAAATAGGTAAAGAAAATATCATCGTTTAACAAGAAGAAATGGGCAGAAAAGTTATCGTTTATAGCCAATACGATAACTAGAAAATTTCATCATCCTAAACATAAATTAACTTACATCGTGGCGTCAGAAGGATTTAAAAGCCAAAATAATAAGTTCCTGTGAATCGTGAATGTTTACAATATATAACCTGAAGAATCTGATACGGAAACATTTCCGGAAAATGTAAAATAGTATTCAAAGTACGCTGGGGACAGAACACTCCCCGTCTGATATTAGAAAAATAATATCACTACTTATCAAAATCTCAATTGACAAAATGTGTGAAAATAACAATGTCAACATACCATTATACAAAAATTTAAGGTTTCTATCTGATAACCTTTAAAAACGAGATATATTCAATTTACACATCAAAAATGTTAGAACACAGTCATTTCAACAATAGAATAAGTTCAGTAACAGGCCTCGTGAACACCTTCCGATCTTTGCCCAGACGAATGGCTACCTTTCGAACACGTTCATCAACACTTGGGTGAACCTCAGTCACAATACCAATAGGCCATTCATTCCTGTGAAGTGAGCTGTCCTTGAGAAGAACAATATTGCCAATTTCCAAGTTGTCACGGTCATTCTTCCATTTCCTACGCATTTGGAGAGTCGGTAAATACTCAGATCGCCATCTATGCCAAAAACAATTAGACAAATGCTGAACACTTCTCCACTGCGACTTGTAAAGATCCTTTTGATTAAAGTCATTAACATTGAATGAATTGACTGTATGATTGGTCTTCAAGGTAAGTAAAGTCGCCGGTGTCAGTGGAAAAGCTGCATCCGGGTCATAGGAGATAGGAATAAGAGGACGTGCATTGATTATCGATGTAACCTCGGCCATAACTGTCGTGAGAACTTCGCGAGTTAAAATTTTTAACGTCGATTAGAATAGAGTCCAGAATTCGCCTACACATCCCAATCATCCTTTCCCAACTCCCTCCCATATGGGAGGAGTGAGGAGGGTTAAAGACCCAATTTATCCCATTCTCAGTCAGATACTGTTTCACTGGCCGCTGTTCAACACTTATGACGTTTGCACCTAAATCCTTTACAGAACCAACAAAATTAGTCCCACGGTCAGAACGAATGATTCGAACTTCTCCTCTGATAGAACAGAATCGTCGCAAGGCATTTATAAAGCAAGATGAAGACATTTCCTCTATAATTTCTACATGAACTGCGCGAAACACAAGGCAAGTAAACATTACAGCCCATCTTTTAGAATTGGCTTGGCCTCCGCGAGTTCTTCTGGTCACAATTGTCCAAGGGCCAAATACATCTATGCCGATGTAAGTAAAAGGTGGTGCTGGATCCAAACGTTCAAATGGGAGATCCGCCATCATTTGATGTTCTCTACTTCCTCGTAAGCGACGACACTTAACACAAGTGTGCAAGATCGAAGAAACAAGTCTCTTTGAGCCTATTAGCCAAAATCCAGCTTTCCTGACGGCACATTCTGTGAGCTGCCTTCCTTGATGATGTAGGGCTTCGTGATAATGCCTGATGATTAAACTCGCCACGTGACACTTAGGAATGATGATGGGGTTCATCTCAAGGTCTGTAATATCTGCGTGTCTTAGACGTCCTCCTAAACGAAGTATACCGTTACTATCTAAGTAAGGCGAGAGGTTGGATATATTACTGTCTTTTGGCACCATTTGACCTAGCTGAAGTGAATCTATTTCCTCTGTGAAATGCTCGTCTTGGATCGATCTCAAAATTACTAACTCTGATTCGCTATCGGTTACCTACATAAAAGTCGCGCCTTAGTTTTTAAGGTTTTGATCGCTCGAACCAAACTTGTCCATGAAGAGATTCTTTCAAACTTAGAACTGCTTATCATTGAGTACACAACAGATTTCACGTGCGCTTTCAAAGTCATAACTTCGCGGTCTTCATCCGGTGACACAAGTTCATATGGTTCTGTGTCGTCGATCGAATCACTAGAAATCCAACATGGTCCGGTTAACCATAGACTTGTTACTAAATTTTCAGCTGTTACAGATCGAGTTGCACAGTCTGTCGGGTTTTGCTTCGAAGGTACATATCGCCATTGCTCAGGCGATGTCAAACTTCTTATCCTATTGATTCGGTTTCTGACATAAACGAAAAACCTCTTTGTCTCATTACGGATGTAACCAAGTGTTACCTTACTATCAGTAAAAAATATCACATCATGAAAGTCCATGTCCAATTCTTCCTTCACAATTCCATAGATCTCCGTTCCTAGTACAGCCGCACACAACTCCAATCTCGGAATGGTGTGGCCGTGCTTGGGTGCAACTTTCGACTTTCCGTGTACGAACCTGATTTCTACTTGGTTATCCGTGTAAACTGTCCTAATGTATGCCGCAGCAGCAATTGCTCTTTCGGATGCATCTGAGAATATCAACAAATCCTGACGTTCAATTTCTAACGATGAGTTACTATACGCACGTGGAATCTTCACACTTTCCAATACCTTTAACGAGTTTCGCCAAGTTTCAAACTTCGAACAAAATTCAGGTGCCAATGGTTCATCCCATTCAATTTTTTGTTCTGACATAGCTTCTCGTAATAAGAGCTTTCCTGTAATAAGCACTGGTGCGGCGAAACCAATCGGATCGTAGAGTCCGTTTATAACGGAAAGAACACCTCTTCTCGTAACAGGTTTATCTTCGATAGAAACACTAAACGTGAATGCATCGAGGTTTAGGTCCCAACAGACTCCTAAACTGCGTTGCATAGGAAGATTACTCCCGGAATCAAAGTTGATATCGTTAAAATCCTTGGTGAGTTCACCCTTCTCGAATGCAGACAACACTACACTAGAATTTGAACAGATCTTATGAAGATTCAAATTACATATGTCCATGAGAGCAGTCTTCAATCTTTTCAAGAGATCAACGGCTTCGTTAACATAATCGTGGGATGACAACGCATCATCCACATAAAAGTTCCTGTAGATAAAGTCACGAACATCTTTACCATACATTTCTTCCGCAATGTCTGCCGTCTTTCGTAATCCTAGTGTTGCAACAGCCGGACTAGGACTGTTTCCGAAAACATGTTTCTTCATTCGATAATCGACAAGCTCTTCTGACAAGTCGTTGTCTTTGTGCCAAATAAAGCGCAAATAATCTCTATGCTCGTCGTTGACATGAAAACTGTAAAACATCTGTTGTAAATCCGAAATTGTCGCCACTTGTCCTGATCTGAATCTCAACAAAACACCTAATAAATTGTTCACAAGGTTCGGTCCTGTCATGAGGACATCATTAAGAGCAACACCCTGGTATTTAGCAGACGAGTCAAACACGAGTCTTATTTTGTCCTTTTTACGAGGGTGATACACCCCAAATAAGGGCAGGTACCAACATTCTGAATCCTTATCTACTTCCGGTGCCAGTTCAGCGTGACCATCATCTAACATATCCTGCATAAACGAGATTGTATGTTGAGCTTTAACGGGATCTTTCTTTAGAGACATGTCAAAACCCTTGGCTCTATGTATGGCCTGGTCACGGTTGTTGGGTAATCGAATACGAGGGTTCTTGAAGGGTAAAGGGGCTACCCAGTTTCTATCTTTATCACGTTTCATCTCCTGTAGCATCAAGTCCATAAACTTCTGATCTTCAACTGAGTTTGCGGGTGTATTGTCCTTATCTGTGATTTCAAAAATTCGATCATCAGAATCCAGAAACTGAATCTTGTTTCCACACGGTTCAAGCATCGAAGTTTTGCCATCCGGATGAACAAATGTTTTCATACTACTTACATTTGTTGGAATGTGGGCTCCGTTCAAACACGATTCTCCGACAATTACCCAACCAAGGGCGAGTTTCTGTGCATACGGTTCGTTGGGTTTACCAATTTTCTGATCCAATACATGGTGGGCTACCATCAAGTCTCTCCCAATAAGCAACTGTATCTTTGAAGATGAGTCGTAAGGAGGTATAAGATGAGAGATTGAAGCTAAGTGGCTAAAGTGAGATGCAACTGTCGGAGTTGGTATTTCATTCGGATTGTTCGGAATCAAATCGCATTCCACTAAGACTGGAAGATTGAAGCATTCTTGAGAATCTAAAGATTCAACTATAAAGCCTGATGCTCTGCGACCACTCATACTGACCTTGCCTGCGCAGCTATTGAGGGTGTATGGCTTATGTTCAGTTTGTATGTGAAAATAATCTAGTGCTTCACTACGGATTAAGGACGTGTTACTCTGCTCATCGATGATAGCATAAGTATGCAAGACATGGTCTGGTCTACTAGAATGAGAGAGTTTTACAAGCAAGATTTCCGCACATGATTTTCCTACTCCTCCTTCGCATATTTTGTGCATACAGAATTCACCGTAGCAGTAGACGACAAAACGACATTCTCCCCGCCTTTGTGGCTCATACCTCTTCGGTCCTGGTCTCCTTTATGGGACTCTTTAGAATTGCCGGTAATCTGTGGTGCCTTATGCATGGGTGCTACATGTGTCTCTGCGTTACAAATCGAACATTTAATTTTCACAGTACAATCCTTACGTAGATGTTTTCCTCCAACACATCTAAAGCATATTCCATTCTGTTTTAGTATAGATCGTTTTTCGTCCTGAGTTTTGTTCCTGAAAACATTACAATCATCCATCGTATGATCACCTTTACTATGTAAAACACATTTCAGGGAGCTGTTGTCACTACACACAGAACTTTTCAAGACACATGTTTCTGGTTCGTTGTATTTTGACACTGAAGTTTTTGAAACGGATACTTTCTCCTTAGAATTATAGTTCTTTCTAGTATCTGGCTTGGGTCCAGGAGATTCGTATTCAAAGCTGGGATCGTTGGCAGTTTCGGCGATCTCGTGGACAAAGTCACAGAAATATTCAAATGGTGGGAATATTACCTTTCTGGTCCGTTTGTAAGATGCGGCCCGGTCTTGCCACTTTCCTTGTAAGCTGGGTGGCAGCTTAGCAACTATTGGATTCACACCGATGGGCGTATCGTAGAAACTTAACATCCTAGAATATTCCGGTTTGTCCTTAACAGACCTGATCTCCATAAGAATATCCGAGAGCTCGAAAAGTTTACCTTTGTCCTTGTATGTTATCTTCTGTACTGAAGCCAGTTTCTGTTTCAACGCACTATCTACCCTTTCAGGACAACCATATCTTGAATTTAATCTTTCCCAAGCTCGATCAAGTGCTACTTTTGGATTTCCACTGTTAGAAACTTTCAGACTCTTAACTTGCCTATGTGACTCGGGTCCGGTGTATTGGAGAAGCAAGTCGATTTCCTCAGACGGAGAAGCATCAAGTTCACGGATTACACTGTCAAAGGTATCCTTTCAAGAGACATAGTTTTCTGGTTTGTCATCATACTTATAAAATCTTGATGTTAGCATGTCCTTCCTCAGCATGTACTTAATAAAGTTATCTGTTACTGAAGTGACAGGAATTACACTTGCAGGGGTATCTTCATTAGACCTAGAACGGTTCAAATCCACAGTCGTCCGTTGAGGAGCGTTGTTAGCACTAGTAACTTGTGGTTGAGCTACAGTGTAAGTGGACTGATTCTGGTGAACGGATTCAGGAACTTGTTCACGTGATTGTTGATTCAACAAGTCATTTTGATTTTCTAAATACTTGTTCATAAGGTCTTCCTTGGCTTCGGAATCCACACTAGAATTAGCCTCATCGTTTTCTTCTAAAGCCTCCTCCATTGCATGAAGTTCTGCAGTGGCAATAGCTGCCTCCTTGCGGACTGAGAGTCCTTTCTCTTTTGCTTCGATTTTAGCCTTTTGAATTATACATGATGCTTCGTACTCAGCCTTTTGACTCAGCAAATCTGACTCTTCTTGAAGAAATTCTAGTTTTTTCTTAGCAGCCTCTGCTTTTGCCTTTTGTCGTAAAAAAGCACTACTGTGTGTTGAACTTCCAGTACGAATACTTGAGCTTTTAACACTTTTAATGGTTTTCTTGGATTTAACAGTTTTCTCTTTTGTTTCCTTCATTCGAGTTACTGACGAAAATGATCCTATAATCTGATTGACTTGCTGAATTAAAGCTTCTCTTATGACTTTATGTCCTGAGAGTTCCCGATCTGCTTCGTCTGTCCTTGATCCTTTTAAGAACCGAATAAAGTCGTCAGATTTACAGACATAATCCTGTAATGTTCTATATAAAGAATCTAGGGTTGGCATTATCTGGTCCTGTTCACATTCTTCAGAATTCAGAATTATGCAAAGTTGTCCGATTTCTCTTGAGAGTTTACTCAAAGTCCTGTTATGTTTTTCCATGGTGGTTGTAAAGTGTTGTAAACCAATTCCAGTCATCTTGATCCTTCGTTTAGTTTTATCTTCATCCATGCTGATCTGAGGATCTTTTCACTGTGACTGCAAGTGAGTCGAGTTAAACCAAGCATTTAGTGTCGCCATATGCCAGAGATTGACAAGCCATATAAACTGTACAAGAGTTTATTCATCATGACACTGTTGATGCAAATGGTGAAAAGCTACAAAATATAAAATGAAGCTTCCATATAATATTAATCTTTACAATAGAAATAAGCAAAATATGTGAAACATATCCCTAAAAAAGCAATCACACAAAGTTTTTGATGTGTACACAATGTTACAACCAACCAAACAATATGCATTGTAAAATCCCTTTTTACACAATTGAAAACATAATAGTACATGTCTAATAGCAGGTAAGCATAAAAATCCTCACAATGAACATCAAAAAACATTTTATCGATTCTCACGTTAAACCACAGTGAGCATCCAGGTATACACCCATAACACAAATTATCGATTCGCAATAGTTCCTACAGTGATAATACAGGTAAATAGGTAAAGAAAATATCATCGTTTAACAAGAAGAAATGGGCAGAAAAGTTATCGTTTATAGCCAATACGATAACTAGAAAATTTCATCATCCTAAACATAAATTAACTTACATCGTGGCGTCAGAAGGATTTAAAAGCCAAAATAATAAGTTCCTGTGAATCGTGAATGTTTACAATATATAACTTGAAGAATCTGATACGGAAACATTTCCGGAAAATGTAAAATAGTATTCAAAGTACGCTGGGGACAGAACAAGTATACTAACTCTGAGAACAAGATATAAGATATTATTCTCTCAAACAAAATTTTCCGTCTGTTCCAATGGTGAATAATTGACCAATTTCGTTTAAACATAGAAATGTGTGTTTATCTGGCGGAAAAGCCAGGTAATTGATCTACCTGAACATCACTGACAGGACCAACAATAAAGGACATTAAATGACCAACTAGCTTAACAATCGACTTTTAAAAGTATATCAAGCAAATGCTCTTCCTGGTCAACATATTGTACTACAATACTTTCTGTTCCATTTTTTACTATAAGTTTATGGAAAATATATGTATTTATCGTGATAAAATTCTGATTTTTTTTCGCCCGAATTTGTATGCCTTCAACAGTCACAACATGAAAAAAATCAGATATTTTGCATGGCATACCAGACAATTTCCGATGATTTATAGAATTCAAATTAACTAGAGTATAAATTACAAAGGAAAATTAATATTGTTCTTTCTTGTACCAGCTGAAAGAACTCTGCTTATAAGGATTAACGCTTGAGTTCCCACAGCAGAGTATGAAGTATTTGTTTGACGGCTGACAAAACAAATACCATTTGTGAAAAAGAAATCCAGATGCTTTATTTATCTTTTTTACGCATTTTTTCATGAGTTTCATTAAAACTGACAAGAACCCCGAAAATTTTAATTTATATTTGAAATGGAGTCTTATTTTTGAAAGCAGAAAATATATGTAAACTATAATACCCAACAAGGCCGATGGGTTTATTTTGTAACGAATGGAAGTAAATTTTGCTTGCTTTTCTTCAATGACAATAGCCTTAACATTTGTTTTAAGCTTGTTTTATATCAATTTGCTTATTTACTCGGCATGAACACTTGCATTTCTTAGGGCATTTTTGTTCCTGTTCTAAGCGTGATAATCCAGTTCATTTAACCTTATTTTTGTCTGAATATTCAGGTGTTGATTATTGGCTTGGTGGTCGGGATGATGTGGTGGAAGGTTTGTGGGTTTGGTCGTCAACAGATGATCGATTTACATACACTGATTGGGCACCAACGCAACCAGATAATGGCAGCGGAATTGAAGACTGTCTCGAAATAGCTTTTAGTTATAAAAAATGGAATGATGATAATTGTGATAGATTACAAAGATTCATCTGTGAAAAAGAGTAAGTACAAACATAAGATGTCAGAACCGTGATTTTCAACGTTCTCCCTATATTATATATTTTCAGGAATTAGAGACACAGGACACAACGAATTTTATTTAGTCTGCTTCAAATTTAGACCAAAATCTCGAAAAAGACTCTTTAGGAATACTTTCAACAAAGCTCAATGACAAACGTGATAACTCCAACACTCCCCTTATTGTGTAGCATCATTCCGTCGACTCCAGCTTATGGAGTTAACGAATCTCAATTGATTTGGCTGGGCTTACATCCGTGGCAGAGCGTCAGGTCTGACAATAAAATTTCTTACACATGGTTATGTTGGTCCTTGGTTGTCTTCACTCAAGAAATTTTATAGACGACCTAATGCGCTTATCTCTCAAATGAAAGCCCGTGTGTGTGTGTTGGTGTTAAACGCCTTTAATAGACGCTCCTGTGCCACTACGATGACAGATGTTGGTTTGTCATAGGTTTTTGTTTTTTGTCGAATTTGACATGCTAAATGTACCATTGAGAGTGTAACGGGTGCGCAATAGCAAGCCGGAAACTGGCAACTTTTTCGGAGCACCAGAGGTCATTCTCACTACGGCTTGAGTTTGCGTTTTTGATTGATATTCAATGTGTGTTGGTGGCTGGTGGTGTGTGTGTTTCTTTGTGCTGTTCTTGTTCATGTATACTGTTTTTTTCTTTGCCCTTTCGGACTTTTGACATCCGGATGACCAACTAGTACGTCTGCTTCTAAAAGGCCTTACAATTTAATAAATGGTCATGGAAATACATTTTAAAATTGTATTTTTCAAACACCTTTAATAACATGATCCTTGAAAAATAACATTGTAAATTTGTATATAGTTCTTGCATTTCTTTATATTATTTTAGGTATCCAGGAAACAGTCCCATTATAGGATAACAGATAACTACGGATACCGATGAATGCGTTTTAGTTCCAATAAATGTACATGTATAATATAAATCGTAATGTCTTTGCCTGAAACGATTTTGTTCTTTATTTTGTCAATCGAGCAACGAATACCAATGAACATTATTTTGAACATTTATGAGTTCTGGGGTCTGTTGTTCAACTTGTCGTTAAATATAATCATTCGTTAAAATCATGTTAACAATGCGTTAAAATTCAACATGTCGCTAGGTGTGTTGTTCAACGTTGCGTTAAATTTAATTGCACGTTAAATTGTGGTAATATGTAATCGACCTCCTGTGCCCTAGTTAAATTTTAATCATTCGATTAAAGTATCAAAGATGGAAAAGCAACTGATGGTAGCATTGAGGTTTTATGCCAGCGGTGCCCAACTTCAAGTGATTTGAGACACAATGGGATTGGACAAGTCCACAGTGTCCTGGGTGATTGACAATGTAACAGACTCTTTAGTCAGGAAATTGGATCAATTTGTAAAGTGGCCGAGTGAGGGAAGAAAGGCTGTGATCCGAGAGGGGTTTTATGCCAAGACACGGTTCCCGAATGTAATTGGTTGTGTAGACAGTACCCATGTAAGAATTAGTAGGCCAACAGAAGAGGAGCATTCTTACGTAAACAGAAAATCATACAATTATATTAATGTGCAAGGCATTTGTGATCATGAAGGTTTGTAGGATAAAAAACTCTCTTGAAATAAACTTCTAATGTGTGTCCTTCACTTTCATTAAAACAAACTGTTTTAAAAGTTTTTTCTTATCATAGTTAGCTCATCGTTATATTACATCTGGTATCAGTTGATAGGCGATCATTTATTCTCCGCCACACAACTTATCGCCACTAAAATCTATTTTTAGAACACATAACAGGTGCGCGAAATCTGGGTCAGTTATCTTATTTCCAGTCGAAATTGATTATTTTGTTACATTTTATATTTTTGTCTTTGTTATTATTCTTGTACTTTCTTAAATTAGAACCTTTCGTAGTCTTTGAAATGATATTCTGATCATTATTAATGTAATGCCTGGGAAAAGGGGGGGGGCTGTTTTTCCCCAAGTAGAGAAATACATTTTTTTAGTGTAGAATAATAGAATAAAATATTTTTTTATTCCAAATTAAACGGCTCATTTAAGGGATGGCATAAAATTAAACGAGACAAAACATTACGGGACAATCAAGTGGAACAAATATATTTCAATCAAATTCAAGATGGATTATCAGTCATTGCTGAAAAGTGGTCAAAGGGGGAAAATGCATGAATGATTATTTTTTTTCTAAGCCTTTATTGCAGTCATTCATAATTTTTATATAACTGATCATATCTTTTCCGATCCTTTGACCCAGATGCATTGACAACATGCTCATGTCCCTAAACCACCAGGGGGTGTGTAACTTCAAGTATTTTTGGGTACAGATGTGCGGCCCAGAATTTTGTACCCACCCCAGTCATATATTTTAATGCCGATGATTTGAAAGTGAATGGAATAAGTTTAAACTTGACATATTTATAGATGTTCTTTTAATATCAAAGCTTAAATTGTTACAGTCCAAATCCATGTACAGTTAGGGTCACAAGGAGGCAAAATGGGGTACCTCATTTTCTATTGGTATATAACATTAGTGTGAAAAGTACACCCAATCATATAGGCAACATCTGAAATTTCCACCTTTTTCACATATTGAACACCCCAAAAAGTAGACCCTTTTTGGACGCACATATGTACCTACCTTTTTAATGGAAGTTGCCCCACTCCCCACTCCGTGCCTTAAACTGTGATTATTATGAGAATTACAAAAGTGCAAACTTTACAAAATTTCATATTGAGCTTTAAATTCCCAATTTCCCAAATTTCCAAGCTGTGCTTTAGATAGTGAATAGTATCATATATGCCAGTCATATTTTTTGTAGGATATTTTACAAATGTTAGTGCAAGATGGCCTTGCTCTGCCCATGATTCCCATGTATTTAGAACATCTGCTGTTGCTGCACACATAGAAGAAAACTTCCATGGACTAGAATATGGTGTTTTATTGGGTGACAGTGGATACCCTTGTAGGCCTTTCCTGCTTACCCCTTACAGACAACCTGTAGAGAGAAAGCATCACCGCTTCAACAGAAGCCATTGCTCAACCCGTTCTGCTATAGAGAGAACGTTTGGAGTTTAGAAAAAGAGATTCCATGTAGTTGGATCAAAGGTGGGTATTTAAACAATTTTGGAAGTTTTTCGTATTAACATAATTATGCATTAATTAATAGCACACACACACACTCCTTGAAGTAAAGCTCTACCGGTTCGTCAGTCCACATGTGAAATGTAATATGAGATGTCAAAGTGGCTTGTGTAGTTGTTTATGTTCTCTTTCTTAGGGAGCAACCATTTGATTTTTATGGGGGGGGGCTATTAAAAGGCAGGATGGCAAAAATCCAGAAATAAAAAGGCAGGACAGTGCTTTGAGTAAAAAAAAGGATGGTATTTTTGGCTAAAAAAAATATAGTTGCTTTAAAAATAAAAAAAATTGCGCGCACGAAAAAATACAGGCTCGACTTTTTCCGAATATAAAAAGGCAGCACAAAATGGTTGCTCCTTTAAGATAAAATTGCAAGAAACATATATAAGGTCATATAGTTTTTTTTCATATTAGGATGACACCGACCAAAGTTGTCGTATCATTATTGCATGTGTGGTACTGCACAACATTGCATTGATAAGAGCCGAACCAGAGGTTGATGATGAACCAGGTCAAATTAATAATCAGCCGGATGCTCCAGTGTATGATGGACAACAAGATGGTAGAGGTGTTCGTGACCACTTTGCAGCATCATTTTTCAACTATTTAATAAACAAAAATCAGAATACTCAAGCAAACAAACTGTTTAACTAGGAAAAACTGTTTTAGCGCACTAAAACTGATGTCTCCCCTCCCTTGAATAACACAAGTTCAATATTGAGGTCAAAAGGTCAAAGTCACAATGACATACATTGTACAACAGTCCCGTGCGGGGCCCGGGTGGCGAATAGGCCCGTAGCAGAGCCTAGCTTGTCGTAAGAGGCGACCAAGGGTCTTGGGATTCTGATGTCGGGTCAGTGCTCAACCAACAGAGCGACCAAGTGTGTACCCTAGGTGGCTGAATAGGGTAGCCCTCGTCCGCGGGGGTTGTCAGGTCTATAATACGGAAACCCTGACCGCCGACCATAGTGGGCCAACGTCTGTGGAGAGTGCCACGCTTCATGCACGTAAAAGACCCCTTTGTGGACCGCCCAGTAGTGCACCACATAGGCTAAATTTTCCGCCCCTACCCATCTCTCCCCTTTTCCTGTGGTTCTTCAAAATTTACCGTTCCTTTGTGTCCCACCCCATCCCCATATTTCATTTATCATCATCATTTCATGTTCATTTTATCATCCTTTTCATGTTCATCGCCTGTAAATAACCTATATAGCGTTGCACGGGCGTAAAACACCAACTCACTCACTCACTCATTGTACAACATTTTTTTTTTTGATAATGATACATTAACATTCTAAAGCCCTATGTCAAAGGATAAAAAAGTCATGGCCTGGAAGTCTTTGCATGTCAAAATATATATGGCCCAGACATGTTTTATGTGTAAAAATAGCATTAATTTGACCTTGAAGTCAAAGGTCAAGGTCGTATAAAGGTCATTCTGGTAAGCTACACATCGTCTCATGGTGAAACATCCACATGCTACATATCAAAGGATAAAAAGTTATGACCAAGACATACTTTGCACATAAAATTAGGATAAATCTGACCTTGAGGTCAAGGTCATTCTGGTACAGGACACATCGTCTCCTGGTGATACATCCACATGCCAAATATCAAAGCCCTATGTCAAAGAACAAAAAAGAAATGGCCTGGAACACATTGGATGTAAAGAGTATTAATTTGACCTTGAGGTCAAAGGTCAAGGTCATGTGAAGGTCATTCTGGTATGCGACACATCGTCTCATGGCAAAACATCCACATGCCAAATATCAAAGGATAAAAAGTTATTACCAGGACACACTTTGCATGTAAAATTAGCTTTAATTTGACCTTGAGGTCAAAGGTCAAGGTCATATGAAGGTCATTCTGGTACGCAACACATAATCTCATGGTAATACATCAACATGTCAAATATTAAAGCCCTATGCCAAAGAACAAAAAAGTTATGGCACAGACACACTATCCATATAAAATAAGCGTTAATTTAACCTTGAGGTCAAAGGACAAGGTCATATGAAGGCCATTCAGGTACGTGACACATCATCTCATGGTGATACATCCACATGCCAAATATCAAAGCCTTATGTCAAAGAACAAAAAAGTTATGACCCGGAACACTTTGGATGTAAAATTAGCATTAATTTGACCTTGAGGTCAAAGGTAAAGGTCATATAAAGGTCATTCTGGTACGCGACACATCGTCTCATGGTGATACATCTACATGCCAAATATCAAAGCCCTATCTCCAAGGATAAAAAAGTTATGGCCCGGACACGCTTTGTATGAGAAGAAGAAGAAGAAGAACTGACACAAAAACAATATGTCTCCCCCTTCTGGGAAGGGGAGACATAATAAATAGAATAAATGGAAGAATGAATGAATTAATTAATGATTAAACAAACACAATTTATAAACGTTGTCTATATTAATTAAGGCCAGAAAAGAGTTGCCAAGCAGCAAGTTGAGACGATGTGGGTGAAGTTATTGGAGGCTGGTCTAACATTCTCTGCAGCAGTCGTATCTGCAACTCCAACTTCTCCTTTTCCTATTTTTATTTTCCATTTCTCCTTTCTGTTTTTCCAGTTCTCCTTTCAAGAGTTTACACTGTAATGTAATTACATCTTTGGATGAAGCTTGCTGTCTTTTTTAGGTGCTGGTGTTGAGGACGCTACAGGTTGTTTGGAGCTAAAAAAAGAGCTGTATTTATGAAAATGTTATGAGATACATTAAGGCTCTCATTCAATATGTATATTTGTTTTAATGTATCGAACTCTACAATTGAGTGCAATTTATGCCATAGAAAATTGGTTTTTAGCTTCTCAATGCCATTTTTTTAAATAACTGATAAGGTTGGCTTCTTCTTTTTTTGTTAGTTTAAAAAGAATTTTAAGATTATGCATCTTTTTACATTGTAAACACTAAAAAGGTAATGAGGCAGGTTATGTTTTGCTTTTATTTTATAAAAAAAACAATAAAAAGGTACAACGAGACTACTTCGGAATAGATATAAGGCAGGGGCAAGAGAGGCTAAATATTGTTTATTTGGCCTTTGGCATCCCATACTTCTTCCTAAGAGAAAGGAATTTATAACGTCAATGGGCAAATAGCTATACAAGGGAAAATTAATTGGTCATAGAAGAAATATTAAAAATTTTATATTCACTTATTAAAGAAATAAAAGGTTGAAGTAAAATTGACCTGAAAAGTAATATCAAGGTATATGTTTGAACAATCTGTTACATTGTATGGGCAACCGTTCTGAATGTGCACAATGGCTCCTCTCGCGCTTCCGGACAACAAATGTCCGTCTCAGGACTTGAGACCTGACATAGGTGGTTTAAAGCCTGAATATACTGCATGCATACTGTTTAAACTATAGATTATATGACTATGAATTACAATAATTCTGGTTAAGGTTATATTGTGATATAGGGGCAATGGCTTACCAGTGGGACAATCAAATGCAAATATATTGAAAAATCTTACAATTGATGACATATACGTAATATAGTGATAATCAATCATGAAGCCTACCTTTTATATATGATAGAAGATCTAGATGCACTTGGACCAGGATTTTCCTCTGAGTGGACAAGGGCTGTCTGTGTCAAAACAGAATCTCTTCTAGGTATGGGAGTTCCGGGAGGAGTTGTGGCTGGCGAATTATTAACAGATTGGAAGAGTTCATCACTTTCTCCACTACTTTCCATGGCCTCACTCTGTACACGCTCTTCAGAGCCATCTGAATAAGATACAATCACATACATGAGCATACATATAATGACCTATATACAGATTTGCATGTATATATTTTGGTGTTATTCTTCACGATGTATTCAAAACCAGCAGGGCAGACATCTCTGAAAAAGTTTAGTTTAAACATATTTATTTATCCAAGCAGGATTGGGAAACAAGCATAATGCTTCTATAAACCCCTCTCTCGTTTACAGTTTGCGAGTGTGATCTTTGTGACCTATGAGCCTGCTCTTATCGAACTCTACAAAAGGGGTATTGCATATGGGCCTTGAATGTACATAGGGTATTGCTCTCCCCATTCCCCAAGGTCTAGCATCGTTTCTTGACATGGCCATATAGCTCATGATCATAAGGGTTGATTGCAGTTGGAGTACATATATATATGTGTTGTGGTCTCATGTTCATTTACTCCATATCCTTTCACGATTAACTAACAGAATTTGTTAATTTGTTTTAATGGGGAACAAAAACTTCAGATAATTTTTAAACAAAAAAAATAAACAACAGTTCCTAAATGAAAATACATTGTTAGCAGATTAAAAAGTAGGCCATTAATCCATATGACGTTTAAAGATGTTGGCCGGGGACGACAGTGAATAACAGGTGACGAGGAAGTAAAATATCATTTCATCGGTCATACTAAAACGCGATCAAAATAGTACAGAGGAACATTTTAGAATAATGGTGATGTAACGGATATTATCATAGATACAACATAATTAAAATACAAATGCTCAATAATTTACGATTTATTTATTTAAAAATTAAATTATTAAATATAACTTTCTGCCGATTTTATATTTTATCTATCGGACACAGGTGGACATCTCAGGGCGCTTTTTTATAACTCCACACTGGAGGCCGGTATGAACCAGATTTTATTAAAACACGCACCTGCAGAGAGGGCAAAATGCCGCATGAAAGTTTGTTTTCGACAAATCCATATTAAAAAGACTTTGATAGCTAGAATCTCAAACGATTGAGGTAAACAATATCAAACGTTCCAGGTCATTACACCACCCAATAATATATTTAAAAACGATTGACCACGATAACAGTGACCATTTCTTGATCGATGTCACGTGATTAAGGGGAATTCCCGGCCTAAAAATAAGCAGACGTGCAGACGATAACATCGGACATTTGTAATTAACAAGAAAATACCCAATTCAAGGGACTTTTAATATAGACCATATCCCTTTCGGACGAAAACTAGACGATATTTTTATTTTGCTCATACTGTGATGGGTTAAAAGCTGTTACTTTGCTATAATTTAGTCACATTATGATCCATTATTTACATTATATTATTTAGGTCTTGATCACTAAGTAAGCTATTGGATATTATCTTTAAAAATATGACAATTTTTGTCTAAAATATTTTATTTACCATTGGAAAAACTGGTACATCTACTTTCTAAGCCGGCAGCCACACCTCTAAAATTGGCAGGGTCCTGGAACATAGAAATCACATTGGACACTGTCTGACTTGGCTCCTTCGGTGGTGGTCCTCCACCAGTCTTCCGCTGTTCTGTTCTGTATGTTGAAAATGCCGTTTTGGCTTCTCTTGTAGTATTACGCCATTTGTTTCTAACCTCTGCAGCTATTTATTATCTGTTTGCTATGCCAAGTGATGACACCTTGGTGGCAATCACTTCCCACACTTGGTTCTTATGTTTAATGGTTATTTGGTTGTTGAGTTTTGAATTGATCGGTTCCAAATTCTTTTGTACCTCTTCTTGAATAATATTGTCCTCTGCCACTGTAAAATTTGGTTTCTTCAACCTTTTCAGTTTGGGGGGATTTGGTATGTCGTCCATGTTTTTTTAGAAAGGGTTCAGTAAAAATGAGGATGCATTCTGGGAAAATTATTTAATTATAGGATTTTACATGTCGTTAAAATTTAACGCAATGATAACTTAATCGCATCGTTAAATTTTTACCAACAACAAAATTTTAACCACTCGTTAAGTTACGACTCGGTAAGTTTTTAACGACCGATTAAAATAAAACAATGCGTTAAATTAGCGACAAGTTGAACAACAGACCCCTGTTCTACTAATTTGAATGTCAGAAAACAATTTTTGGCGAAAAATCACCAATTTATAGATGACACCCAAATATCGTTAAAGTATTTTCTATTCACATTTTTATCTATATATCCTGTAACCTGGTACACATACGTATCCATTATCTTCACATGTTGAAATACTTTTAAGGTAGTCTATTTTGACGTAGGATTTTTTTAAAATTCATTGTTGATAAACATTGGTATAAGCATTGCAAATAACAAGAAAGGATATGGTTAAAACCATATCCATTGGTACTCGAATTACATATATATGTCACAGATAAAACGATGAAAAAATAAACGTTTCTGGAATAGTTCAATCTGTTTGCAAAAAATATGCTGCTGAGGAAAATATAGTTCGCGCAGTAATATAAGAAATTTAACTGCAGTAACAGCTATTAATGCACGATAATCCACCAGATGGTGACTTTTCGGTATTTTTTCTTTAATTGATCATTGATAAAATAATACACAGACTCTAATTTTTTCACAAACTGGCATTAAAATCAATGATCATGACGAACTATTTTACATCCCATTTTGCAACATATGAATTGTTATGCAATAGACAACAATACATCTAGAGTGGGTGAGTGAGTTGGTGTTTTACGCCCGTGCAACGCTATATAGGTTGTTTACAGGCGATGAACATGAAAAGGATGATAAAATGAACATGAAATGATGATGATAAATGAAATATTGGGGTGGGTGGGACACAAAGGACCGGTTAATTTTGAAGAACCACAGAAAAAAGGGGAGGGATGGGTAGGGGCGGAAAATTTAGCCTATGTTTGCACTCCTTGGCGGTCCACAAAGGGGTCTTTTACATGCATGAAGCGTGGCACTCTCCACACACGTTGGCCCACTATGGTCAGCGGTCAGGGTTTCCGTATTATAGACCGGACAACCCCCGCGGGCCACCCTATTCAGCCACCTAGGATGCAAACTTGGTCGCTCTGTCTTTTATCTTTTTTGTCTTAATCTTTTATTGTTTTCAAAAGTTTTGCAAATATTACTCAAATCCCTAGTAGCGTATTTAAGTTATTATCAGGAAACCGTCAGGGACCGACAGACAGAGATCGAACAAGGGTAAAACATAATACCTCACCACTTCGTGTGGCAAGGTATACAAACAAAATTCAAGGTGCTTATTATTGAAAAAAAATCTGTCAAAGTCAAAAATGGCCGGATTTCGTTAAACAGGAAGTAGGTGAGCGACAGACCTAAAATCGGTTCCCACGTTTTGGGACCCCACCCTGATGCTGTATACCAAATATCAAGTGGCTGTGATTAGTAGTTGCTGAGAAAACTGTTACGAAAAATTTTTCCCCGCCCGCCCGCCGCCCGCCCGACATTCACCATTTTATAACCCGGATTTTTCACTCCGTGAAATCCGGCCAAAAATAGGTTTCAATATAAAACGAACATATAATAATGAAAACCTCAAAATGTATATATCTAAAAATCCTTACATAGACTTTCGAACAAATAGTGTAAAATAACAATAATATGATATTTTTTTTTATTTCTGTGAAAAACATGGTGTCACGGTACTTTTTAAAAAAATATTCAAGGAAAAAATACATTTCTGTGTAAATAAAAGGTCATACATGATGAATTACCGTTCATTTGTCATAGGTATTTGTTTGTTAGTTTTGAAGATATGGTCTATCTAGTTGAAAAAAAAATTACACACTGATTAATTTCTGTCCTTTTGGCTTGAGTATATTAAATATCGCTGTTGAAAAATCGTTCCACTATGAAACAAGGAATTCAACTTTTTTTCAAAAGCAGACCAAAATAAATTACAACAAGATTGCTACGCGTAGCCATGTGTCCCCCGCCGCTGCATAAAAGTTGTGTGGTATGTCAATTCAAGCAATACATTCTCTGAGAAACGATAGAAATAGGTTGTCAAAATATTTCGGATGATCACCTATTAACAGTACCCTATCAGTGTGTAAAGTTTCAGCAACATCCATTCAGTAGTATCCAAGGAGTTGCGTCCCGTGCGGGGCCCGGGTGGCGAATAGGCCCGCAGCAGAGCCTAGCTTGTCGTAAGAGGCGACTAAGGGTCTTGGGATTCTGACGTCGGGTCAGTGCTCAGCCCACAGAGCGACCAAGTGTGTACCCTAGGTGGCTGAATAGGGTAGCCCTCGTCCGCGGGGGTTGTCGGGTCTATAATACGGAAACCCTGACCGCCGACCATAGTGGGCCAACGTGTGTGAAGAGTGCCACGCTTCATGCACGTAAAAGACCCCTTTGTGGACCGCCCAGTAGTGCACCACATAGGCTAAATTTTCCGCCCCTACCCACCTCTCCCCTTTTCCTGTGGTTCTTCAAAATTTACCGGTCCTTTGTTTCCCACCCCATCCCCATTTTTCATTTATCATCATCATTTCATGTTCATTTTATCATCCATTTCATGTTCATCGCCTGTAAATAACCTATATAGCGTTGCACGGGCGTTAAACACCAACTCACTCACTCACTCACTCCAAGGAGTTGCACCCACAAAAACGTTTGACAAAGTCCCATTTTTCGGACTGAAAAATCACAAATTCATAAATAACTCGAAAACCGTAAATATCGCTTCAAATTTTTTTTCGTATTAATATAGAGTACCTTTTGGTCTATCAGCCTACAAAATTTCAGAACCCTGTGCACCTAGGTAACCAAGATATTGGATGTCCTATATTTTGACCTTTCTTCCCTGTTTCCATGGAAACAGCGGCCATTTTTAAAATTTCAAATATTGGATGATCATCTACTAACAGTACCCTATCAGTGTGTAAAGTTTCAGCAACATCGGTTCAGTAGTGTCCGAAGAGTTGTACCCACAAAAACGTTTGACTAAGTCCCATTTTTCGGACTGAAAAATCACAAATTCGTAAATAACTCGAAAACCGTAAATATCGCTTCAAAATTTTTTTTCGTATTAATATAGAGTACCTTCTGCTCTATCAGCCTACAAAATTTCAGAACCCTGTGCACCTAGGTAACCGAGATATTGAATGTCCTATATTTTGACCTTTCTTCCGTTTCCATGGAAACGGCGGCCATTTTGAAAATTTCAAATATGGATGATCATCTACTAATTGTACCCTATCAGTGTGTAAAGTTTCAGCAACATCCGTTCAGTAGTGTCCGAGGAGTTGCACCCACAAAAAACGTGACGGACGGACGGACGGACGGAGACCATTACTAAGTCCCTACGCCGCGTTGCGGCGGGGGACAATTACAAAATACTACCCATTTTGGTCCTTAATTAAGGGTATCAGCTGCCTTTCATTTTAGCCCCTTTTGGTCCCTAACAGAAATATGGGGGAGGGGGTGTCTTAAACTTAATCCTCAATTTTGTAAATTCACTACTTGACAGGAATTTTAATTATAACAAAAAATGAAATCGGACAATATATAAAAAAGGTTTGGATTTTTGCCCTTTTTGGCCCCTAATTTCCTAACATAAATGGGGAGGTTGCAATAATTAATCCTCTATTTTTTCATTGACTTTTGACCAGAAATAAATAGATGCATATTTTGTCCCTTTTGGGCCCCTAATTTCTAAACGCATAAAGGCCGTACCCCCAAAATCAATTCCATTCATCCATTTATGGTATGAAACATTCTTGTAAAATTTCACAGCATTTGGTGAGTGAGTGAGTGAGTGAGTTGGTGTTTTACGCCCGTGCAACGCTATATAGGTTATTTACAGGCGATGAACATGAAAAGGATGATAAAATGAACATGAAATGATGATGATAAATGAAATATGGGGATGGGGTGGGAAACAAAGGACCGGTAAATTTTGAAGAACCACAGGAAAAAGGGGAGAGGTGGGTAGGGTCGGAAAATTTAGCCTATGTGGTGCACTACTGGGCGGTCCACAAAGGGGTCTTTTACGTGCATGAAGCGTGGCACTCTCCACACACGTTGGCCCACTATGGTCGGCGGTCAGGGTTTCCGTATTATAGACCTGACAACCCCCGCGGACGAGGGCTACCCTATTCAGCCACCTAGGGTACACACTTGGTGGCTCTGTGGGCTGAGCACTGACCCGACGTCAGAATCTCAAGACCCTTAGTCGCCTCTAACGACAAGCTAGGCTCTGCTGCGGGCCTATTCACCACCCGGGCCCCGCACGGGACCACAGCATTTGGTAAACCAGAACAAAAGTAAATGTGGCAACAAGCATTTTGAAATTTTAGCCCCTTTTTCACCTCCAAAATCAATCCCATCCATCATTTTATGGTAAGGAATATCATTGTCAAATTTCATAACATTCGAATAACTAGAACTAAAGTTATTGTGTATACACTAAAGTTAACAGACAACGACGCAGACGACGACGACAGCATCATACCATTATACGTCAGAAGTTTTTTTTGCGGTCGTTTAAAAATCAATCTGACTAAATGTTGTTCGCTAAGCTTTTATGCAAAGCTAGATATCTTTCCATCGATAAGTTAGAATCCAGCTGTCTTTTCTGTGGTTAACTTAAAAAGTTCTGTTTGACAGTTTCCAATTATGATAATCTTTATTCCCCCAATTTTAAATATAACGGGGCAAACGATATTATTTATTTTCGTCCATCTTTCAGACTTTTGTAAAATTAAGAAACCATATTACAAATTTGGTGTAACAACGACGCAGTTAAACACCAAGCCGATAGCTAGTTGATCGTCTAGTGTGTGTGTGTGTGTGTGTGTGTTCGTTTAGGGTTAAACGCCCTTTTGACGCACCTGTGTCATATAGTGCGTTTAGTTTTATTTGTTTAATGAAGGACACTGGAGTACCCGAAGGAAACCACAGACAATAGGCAGTTCAATGACAAACCTTATAACATACAGTTTTGTAAATTAAAAGCGGAACTCAAAGTATGGTAAAGGAAATTTTTTGTCAAAATACACCCTTCATATTTCGGATCTGAATGAAATTTCAGGCAGGGGACGACTCGAACAAAGCCTTGTTCTGTTTCAATGGACAGCTTCATGATAACTTGAGAAGGTAATATATATGCTATATCGAAATGATGGTCACTCGGAAGGAATCTTATACAAACGAGAATGCGCATCTGTTTTTTCCAACATAAATTGTAAATTGAAATCCTTGAATCAAATGTAGATAGACCACATTCAGAACCTGGTTACATTAAACTTTGTATTATTCCTTAGGAGAAAGCAATCTTCCGTTAAATTGGCCTTCTCTCTGAGTCATTAAATTCATCAAGAACATCCGACGGTGACTTTTAACGGAAAAAAGTCAATACTGTTTTAAACTAATAGATATTAATTTTTCAACATTTAATAGATTAAATCAACATAATATTTTTCTTCGTATTACATATTTTTTCTTTAGATTCAGGCGACAATTTATTTACGTTGAAACTCTATCTATTTTAAAAGGGAAGGAATTATTTTTTTACATGTTTAGATTTAAAAAAATCAATATGCACATGGGTGCAAAAACCGAGTTGCCGTATTTTATTAACCAAAACTTTCCTTGTTTTCATTTTATGATTTAACATAATTGGTCATTACAGGCACTACATGTAAAATGGAGACAAATTTAGGAATGGTTTCAGCAGGATAAATGTAATCTTTATCAACAAATTTTCAAAGTTGCAGAAAAAATGAATATAATTATGTGAATCCTCTAACAGTATCAGGAGTATGGAACTATTGTACTTAAATTTCAAATGTTTTTCTGTTGCTGTGACCTTTACCTTGAACGGATTTACCCCAAAATCAATAGGGTTCCTCCTCTTATGGTATGTAACAATATCCTAAACTTTCAATAAACTTGGTTAAAAACTTTTTGAGTTATGGTCCGGAAACCACTAATTCTAGAAATTTTATAAGGTTTTTCTGTCGCTGTGACCTTGACCTTAAATGGATTTACCCCAAAATCAATAGGGTTCCTCCAATTATAGTATGTAACAATATCCCAAACTTTCAATAAAATCGGTTGAAAACTTTTTGAGTTATGGTCCGGAAACCACTAATTCTAGAAATTTTAAAAGGTTTTTCTATCGCTCTGACCTTGACCTTGAACGGATTTACCCCAAAATCAATAGGGTTCCTCCTCTTATGGTATGTAACAATATCCCAAACTTTCAATAAAATCGGTTGAAAACTTTTTGAGTTCTGGTCCGGAAACCACTGATTCTAGAAATTTCATAAGATTTTTCTGTCGCTGTGACCTTGACCTTGAACGGATTTACCCCAAAATCAATAGGGTTCCTCCTCTTATGGTATGTAACAATATCCCAAAGTTTCATTTAAATCGGTTCACAACTTTTTGAGTTATGGTCCGGAAACCAATTGTTGACGCCCGCCCGCACGCCCGCCCGCCCCGCCGCCCGCCATCATCATCACAATAGCCGAGTTCAACTTCGTTGCAACTCGGCTAAAAAACCATCAAGATTGAATTTAAAGCCTTCAGACAGTTTAGACAAATGTGTATAAATAGTTACTACATTGTACTTTGTATTTTTTTTTTGTCTCTCGCCAAATAGAATAGTTTTTCCTGTTTTTCAAATCCATTAAAAATAACATATCGGTGACGAAAATCATAAAAACAATCAGCAGCTTTTAACTTTACATTTACTATAATTACACTTATATTAATCTCACGTTATTTGAGCGTTAAACTAATATTTCATTTATGTTGAAAACGAATGTAACTAGAACTTAATAAATTTAGTGTTAAGAACAATTGGCTTTTGAGTACGAAATGATTTCTGAACCTTTATTATCTCATGAGAAGCAAGAGTCTCTGTTATTATTTTTAACGAAATAATCATGTCGCCCTTTTATTACAATAAGCAAATTATGGAAGCAGCACGATTTCGGCTATATCCGGGTGATGAACATGAAATGATGATGAAATGAACATGAAATGGGGACACAAGGCCCATCAGATATGAGAGTTTTGACTGGAAAAAGGAGTGATGGGTAGGGACAGGAAACTAAGCCTCTTGCATGGGGTTTCTACAGGTCCTACTCTTACCGAGACCTGCAGCAGGGTTTTTTAACGTGCGAGGAACGTGACATTTTTTCCCAACACGGTGCACCACTATGGTTTGCGGTTAGGTTTTCCGCATTACCGCCTGACGACCCCGCATCTTTCGATGTCATGGCTGTGCCATTCAACCACCTAGGGCACACATCCCAGTCGCTTTATGGGCACACCGGCCCGACCCTATTTCAGGTTGCTGAGCGCTCTTTAGTGGACTTTTATCGACAAGCTTAGCGCTGCTGCGAGCCTATTCGCCACCCGGAATCCGTACGGGTCTAAAGCAATAACTAACTAACTCTTCTCCGATAAATATGTGTCGCAGTGAAAACAAAGTTGTTAAGAATATAAAGCATTGTGTTGATGTCTTACAAGTTTGCATATTTGTAATAAAATCAGGCCTGCTTTAGTATTATATCATTTAATTATTCAAGCAAAGGTATTGATAATGATGGGTTTTTGTCCGATTTCTTCATTATAATAATGATATCACATAGTACTAGGGGCTGTGTATTCATGGCGGCTTCATATTATTTATTTCCTCTTCATAGGAAAACATTTTGTTACTCAATATGCATCAGTGATCGTTTTATTTAATGAAGTTTTATATGATATTTGCACTATTTGATATCATTTAACTATTTGACCAATCGAAAGTTTCCAACCGTTTCCCCTCAACACTGCTTTTTGCCGATATGTCGTTTTAGATTATTATAATATTGTGTGACATATTTGTTTAAGATTCTAAACCTCAACATTCTGTTTGCTGATTTTTTGTACTGCATGATAAAACTCTTACATGTACGGAGTGAGTGAATGAGTTGGTGTTTAACGCCCGTGCAACGCTTTATAGGCTATTTACAGGCGATGAACACGAAAAGGATGATAAAATGAGCATGAAATGAAGTGATATATAAAATATGGAGTACAAAGGATGGTAAATTTTGAAGAACCACATTAAAAGGGGAGAGGTGAATTGGAGCAGAATGTTTCGCCTATGTTGTGCACTACTTGGCAGTCCACTAAGGGGTCTTTTATTTGCTTGAAGCGTGGCACACTCCACACACGATGGCCCACTATGGTCAGCGGTCAGGGTTTCCGTATTATAGACCTGACAAACCCGCGGGCGAGGGCCACCCAATTCAGCCACCTAGGGTACACGACTGGCCGCTCTGTGGGCTGAGCACTGACTCGACGTCAGAATCCCAAGCCCCTTAGTCGCCTCTTACGATAAGCTTTGCTCAAGACGTTTTGAACTGGCAACATTCATACTTATATAGTTGTTTTAATCAGATCGAAATAGTCATAGTTATGATATGTCTAACTTAAATGTTTGACCAGTTGTGGGTAAAACAGTCTTAAAAATCTATGATACTAAAAAAATTAATACATTTTCCTAAAAAACATTAATTAAAAATGCAATTGTTTCTTTTCTTTACAAAATCATAATGTCGAGCGACAGATGTTTTTCTTTCAAGTGTGTTTGTTCACGTTCAGTCGAATTTCGCACTTATCTTAGGATTTCAATAAAACTTCAAAAATTTCAAATTTCGACCAATACCGGAACTGAGTTTTTGATTAGTTAAAAATATGGAGTAACAGTAACATCTGGAATCTTAACTAGTGTGTTTCCACTGCAAAAACAACTAGGTTTGCGATTATTAGTGTTTGACAAATTTAAGTAATCCTTATATGTAGTAAAGATTTTAAAATGTCTTTGGGAAGATTTCTTTCTCTAAGATGAAAATAGATGAATACTGGTGTGGGTTATTGATAGAGTTGTTGAATTTTCTCTTTTTGTCCCCCGCCGCAACGCGTCGGAGGGACTTAGTAATGGTCTCCGTCCGTCCGTCACGTTTTTTGTGGGTGCAACTCCTCGGACACTACTGAACGGATGTTGCTGAAACTTTACACACTGATAGGGTACAGTAAGTAGATGATCATCCCATATTTGAAATTTTCAAAATGGCCGCCGTTTTCATGGCAACAGGGAAGAAAGGTCAAAATATAGGACATTCAATATCTCGGTTACCTACTAGGTGCACAGGGTTCTGAAATTTTGTAGGCTGATAGAGCAAAAGGTACTCTATAATAATACGAAACAAACTTTGAAGCGAAATTTATGGTTTTCGAGTTATTTACGAATTTGTGATTTTTCAGTCCGAAAATGGGACTTTGTCAAACGTTTTTATGGGGTACAACGCCTTGGATACTACTGAATGGATGTTGCTGAAACTTTACACACTGATAGGATACTATTAGTAGGTGATCATCCCATATTTGAAATTTTCAAAATGGCCGCCGTTTCCACGGAAACGGGGAAGAAAGGTCAAAATATAGGACATCCAATATCTCGGTTACCTAGGTGCACAGGGTTCTGAAATTTTGTAGGCTGATAAAACAAAAGGTACATTACAATAATATGAAAAAAAAATGAAACAATATTTACAGTTTTCAAGTTATTCATGAATTTGTGATTTTCCGGTCCAAAAAATGGGACTTTGTCATATCAAACATTTTTGTGGGTGCAACTCCTCGGATACTACTGAACGGATGTTGCTGAAATTTTACACACTGATAGGGTACTGTTAATAGGTGATCATCCCATATTTTGAAAACCTATTTCTATCGTTTCTCAGAGAATGACATACCACACAACTTTTATGCGGCGGCGGGGGACACATGGCTACGCATAGCAATCTTGTTACCGGATATGTTCAACTCTAAATTGACTGTTGGTAGCGTGACCGGTGTGTTTTAACAAGCAGAAACTGGTCACCATTCAGGAGCAAATGCATTCCCTTCCGCTTAAATTGTTCGTTTTTGTTCGTGTTAAGTTTTTTGTTTTGTGTTTCCTATGTCTTCTTAACAAAACATTTTTCGGACTTTCGAAATTAAAAGGTCACTTTGGTACTTTACTCTAATTATATTTATATTATGTGCCACCAGTCATTAATTCGTTTCTTAATTATTTCTGTCAATAACACTTCATTTGATAGATGGATTCCTTCAATATATCCTCCAGAATCTGAGATTAAAGAGACCACCGAATCTTTCTTGGATTTGCACCTTGAATTTGACCCAGATGGTCATCTCAGTACAAAAATGTACGATAAACGAGACGATTTTAATTTTCAAATTATTAATTTTCCTAATTTACATAGCAGTATACCTACTTCCCTAGCATACGGTGTTTATATTTCACAACTTATTCGATTTGCCAGAGCTTTCACACATTTCACAGATTTTTTTATCAGACACCGATTTCTTCGTGAACGACTTTTGGAGCAGGGCTATATAGGAAAAAACGTCTCATACGATCCCTAAAAAAATTCTTTCTTCGTTATCAGCCACTAGTAGAAAAGTTCAAAATTGAGTTAAAAATATGGTGGTTAATTGTTTTAATTAGTGTTTGACTGGTCTGCTGTACCGAGATGATCACCTCGATATCCCTACTGTGTCACACAACTATGTTGTGTTCTATGGTCATTACCGGATCCTAAGATCGCAATGGAAGAGGGGGGGTTGGCGCCATAAAACCTGGTTTAACCCACCATTTCGTTTAAAATGCCTGTACCAAGTCAGTACCATTGCGATCCACCAATTCTCCGGTATGACTGATTCGTTTTTGTCATATTCTCTGGACTATGAGATTGATCATTCGAGTTTGGTAGTTTTGTTATTACCTTTATTGGTTAGTAGTAAAAATATATTTAATGCATGTCTTTTTGAAATGTAAAAGCTAATTTTTGTGACAATAAAATTTTCTCAGTGTTTCTGCTGCACAATTCTTCTTTGTGTACCGGAAGAACCTTATATTATAATTCTTGCTTGAATTACGTAACACAATGTTTGTTGCCAGGAACTGGAGACGTACAGTTCAATTGTTTATTGAAAGCATAATTGAAATAGAAATTGAAACTTAGCCTTATAAAGTTACAACAGATTAAACTGTAGGCTGAATAGTACATACACATTATTGAAAGGGATCATTTGATGAGCAGCAATGCTTCTATATTGAGCAAATTTGTTTTTGTCAAAATTGAAAAACATAGCATTAAATTTAATTCTTGTTATCAGTTGCACTTTTAGTATTCAATCATTGATCTGATAAAGTGTTTGCCTTTGTGTAATAAATTACGTTTAATTTCATCAAAACAGTACGTAAAAACTGTTATTATGTTTTTCTTCGTAGGAGTGCACATTGTCCGGATGTGTTCTTGAAGGTTTTTGCCGTTGTATAAAAAAAACCGGTTAATTTCATCAAAGCAGTACGTGTAAACTGTTATTTACGTTAGGTTAACAAAACTTACGTCACACTTCAAACATTTTAATGAATATTAAGTAATCAATATAATCAATATAAATCAAATAATGCCTTATCTCTACCAAATTGTTACACATTCACAAATGACATATATTCTAGTCATATACCACTAATAATAACCCATAATCATAATAAGACAATTTTGGCAAAGACAACAGAGGTTTACGACAATAGAAGTCGTAAACTTGAATGTCGTAAAATATTCGTGTGACTACAGTTTACGTTAGGTTAACAAAACTTACGTCACACTTCAAACATTTTAATGAATATTAAGTAATCAATATAATCAATATAAATCAAATAATGCCTTAATATAGAGATTCAAAATAACAATAATATTGTACAATACAATATATAATATAACTCTTGTTATAATAATACTAATGTTCATTAAAAATATGATACTAACAACAAAAATCAGTTAATCATACAGATTGTACTCAAGACCCTCAAACTCTTGAACATTATCAGTATAACCTTGAGGCGCTAAAGGATAAACATAATGGTTAAAGAATACCTCTTTGGTTTTCCAACGACCAATATACATAGCAGTTTCTGGGTCTATTCCAGCTTGTACTGCAGCATTAGCTGCAGTGGGCCTAAAACATTTGGCTGTAAAACCTCTCCCACCTAAGCCAACCAAAGTTATAGCATTTGACAAAATCTTTGACACAGTTTCTGCAGTAATGGGTCTATGTGGATGACTAAGTGACAGAAATACAGGACCATCCGGTGATGTCAAGTGCTTAGTTCTATTTAAATATATTTTAAGTGAACTCACGGGATCAGTTTTAGGGTCGGTGGATGATGGAACTCGCACCTCAAATCCAGTTCTGGATGTGTCATTTTTTATTCCAAAAAATGTGATAGTCAATGAATTGTCACTGTGAAACTGAATCTGGTTCCTAGACATGACACATACATCTACAGTATTATTAGATGAATTGAATATCTGTGACCTTGGGGCTAAATCCGATGGCCTAGCCATGAATGTCAATGCTAATAACGTTATCACTTTCATTCTTAATGCTTTCATATCAAGCTGTTCATTAGCGTCTATTGACTGAAAGTACTCCATAAACGGCGTAATAGGCATAATCTCAGTGCGTTTCGCTGGTTTCTTTGTTGATGACTTAACTAAACTACTAACAAGTCTTTTAATATCTTCATTATGCATCGGGTTAATGTTAGATTTTAAACCATTATACAAATTAGCAATAGCTGCTGTTGACATTTTCAATTTAGTCTCTGGACGATCACTGGTATCTGCTTGATTACATAAAAAATCAGCAAATATTTTAGTGTTATTAACATCTGGAGGAAATTCACAATCTCTAGAATCACAAAATTGTTGAAACTTCTGAATATATCTATTGTATTGATATAAAGTACTTTTAGCCCAAGAGTTTTTGATCTGAGTTGCTGCTCTTTCTGACCATCCTAAAGATCTAAGTTTTGATTCCCAGATATTCTCCAAGCATATATTTTCCATCTTCTGTTTCGGAGTGGTTCCGGTTGAATTCCTAAACTGATACAAGTCCTCGGGGAATTTGGTATCCTGATTGGTGGACAAATGGACATTGTCTTTAACATCTGGAGCCACCTTTTGGATTTCCAGTAGGGTGCAATTATTGTCGCGTATGCCTTCTGGTTCTTGACGACCTGTAATATCCTGCCTATTATGCAAAACGGTGGGTTCACAAAATTGTTGTGCTTGTTCCAATCTTGTTGAGCTAGACAATCCACTCCGTTTGTCCCTGGATCGTGGAATAAACTGTTGTAAATTGGAATCTGACAATTGGAAATCGACGCACATCGATCTATTGTATGGGGACCCCATATATTGTCTAAATGCTGAAAAATCTTTCGGTTGAGTGACCAATCCGTTGGAACTATTCTTCGAGATAAAAAATCTGCACGGGAGTTCAGATTTCCGGCCAAGAACTTGGCTGTTAGTTGAATTTTGTTCTTTAATGCTTCTGACCAGATTAAAGAGGCCATTTTTGTCAACTGAGGACTCGGTCCTCCCTGGAAATTGATGTTTGCCACTGTTGCTATATTGTCTGATACTATTTGAACAACCTTGTTTTTCAGTTCCTGACGAAATGTTACCATTGAAAATAACACCGCTGCCATTTCTCGCAGATTCGAATTTTCGTAATCGAACTCTTGTGTCCATAATCCTTGTGCTTCTTTCCCTGGAATGTAACCTCCCCAACCGATTGAGGATGCATCCGTTGTCAACTGAATCTCGATACTTTTCGAAACAATGGCACATCCGTTCCATGACCTGAGGGCCGACTTCCACCACCCTAAATCATTTAAACAGGACTGATCAAGTTTTAACAAATCTTGCCAAGATGTTCTTAGTTTTAATAGTCTATACAAATTTCTTAATAATAACTTGGCAGGAATTACTGCTTTACTCATAGAAATACACTGACCAGTAATACGTGCAAGTGCCCTAGCTGTAGCTTCACCTTTTCTAACTACCCTGTTAATATCATGTAACAACTTAGTAATTCTTTTTTGTGGTATTTTTAACCAAACATTACCATCATGATCAGTGTCAATAATATAACCTATATATTCTTTTACATAAGAAGGTTCTAAATCTGACTTTTGAAAATTCACAATAATACCTAATCTAGACAAAATTTGGAGTACTAAGTCTCTGTGTTTCTCAATGAGCTCTACAGATGCTGATAATAAAAAGTCATCTACATAAACAGAAATCTTTATGCCTAATGCTCTAAAGTAAGCAATAATAGGTCTCAATACCTTACAAAAGAAATATGGACTTACGCATAAACCAAATGGCAATTTACACCATTTAAATTTCTGGTTATTGTACATGAAACCCATAAATTTTTGTGACTCACAAGAAATTGGTACATGGTAAAACCCATCCTTGATGTCTAAAGTAACAAGCTTATCTTTTGGACTAACAAATTCTAAAATAGAATTAATATCTTCATATTTAAAATTACAAGAATCAACAAAACTATTCAAATGTCTAAGGTCAATAACCAGTCTGAATTTCTTGTTTTTCTTAGGTACACAATTGATCGGAGAAACATATTGTACAGATTCATCCCTACAAATGACCCCACTTGCTAATAATCTATCAAGTTCCTCTTGAATGAATTTATGTTCCTTAGAATTAAATTGTCTATTACAAAAGAAAAAGGGTTCAGGGTCTTTAGCAAATGGAATGTCAATACCATAAGTTAACCAATTAATTACAGTTTTTGGTGCATTTATCCTTTCCCACTCTAAAATTTTGTTGTCAAAACACATTTGAATGTTTAATCAAAATTTTCCCTATTAACAGGAATATTGTTATTATTGTCTTGACTATTTCTGTAGTAGTTATAGCCACGACCACCAGAATTGTATCCTCCTCTCGAGTTAAATCTGTTGGACCACGATCCCCGACGTCCGTAATTGAAGCGACGATTGTAATTAGAACTATCTGGCTCGGATCGCACACGGTTCTTTGTAGCTGTTATTTCTGCTGCAGTGCGCAAGTTATCTAAGCTTTCACCTCTAAATTGATGTGTATTCTTTTCCAAACATTTAAATAAATTAGCAGTTTCATTGTCAAATTGTCCTTTTACAACTAGGCCTGCATATTCTGATTGCAAATAGTTCATCTGGGCCACAAAAACAGTGTAAAGTTTCCCTAAATCTGGATTTTGTTGGATTAAGCGTTCATCGAGCGACGCGAGTAATTTAAGTGAAGTTTCTGTGAATCTAGCACACTTTGTAATAGTTCCTAAGTGACCTTGGTCAGGGCGTTTAATTCCAGATTTGGAATCAATTAATTTAAGTTCATTTGGGAGTTTAACTTTAATTAAAGAGTCTCTTATAACTTCAAAGTCTCTTTGACAATCAAAAGTTTCATTGGAGCCACTTGAAATATGATCATGTGGGGCAACTGATGTATTATTATGCCGGCCAGAAAATGGCGGGTCTTGTACTTCACCACTTCTTTGAGGGGTTGATCTATGTTCAATTCTGTCTAACCGCTTATGACAAAGCTCTTGTTCAATTTGAATGTTATTAATGGACTGTTGTAATACTTCTAAACTTTGAAGCACCGCGATATTGTATGAATCTTCTCTGGAGCCTCCTTCGGCCATGCCACTTGAATGTGCACAATTTTGGCAAAGACAACAGAGGTTTACGACAATAGAAGTCGTAAACTTGAATGTCGTAAAATATTCGTGTGACTACAGCCATGTTTTTCTTCGTACAGACTTTTCATTCTATGGATATGTGCTCAAACTAATCATGTGGGGGTTGTCAGGTCTATAATACGGAAACCCTGACCGCCGACCATAGTGGGCCAACGTGTGTGGAGAGTGCCACGCTTCATGCACGTAAAAGACCCCTTTTTGGACCGCCAAGTAGTGCACCACATAGGCTAAATTTTCCGCCCCTACCCACCTCCCCCCTTTTCCTGTGGTTCTTCAAAATTTACCGGTCCTCTGTGTCCCACCTCACCCCCATATTTCGTTTATCATCATCATTTCATGTTCATTTTATCATCCTTTTCATGTTCATTGCCTGTAAATAACCTATATAGCGTTGCACGGGCGTAAAACACCAACTCACTCACTAATCATGTGAGTGGACAATCTTATAACTCGAAGTTAAGCCAATTAATTATACCTGTTCATCCTCGTGTGATTATTAGGGTAAAGTTAATGAAAATTGCCATAACTTATCGCTTGGTCAATCTTCCTTAGGCATTTAAGATAAATGTTCATAAAAAAGGAAACGGTTGTTGATTTTCTTATGAATGAATAAATAAAGAACATATCATATATGTTAAGCGAAGCTGTCTTTTAGTGGCAAAAATGATAAATGTTGGACACATTTATTTAACCTAAATACTGTTAAAAGGTAACAGATGGACAATTATAAAGCTTACTTGTACTGAATTGCCAATGGGCTCAAAATATCAACGAGTCTATAAGATATCATATAGATTTGATGAAGTGTATTGTAATAATAAAGAGCAATTTTTCATAAGATTCAAAATGGGTTCGACTTTATATGTCACATATTTTGATTATTTTTATTTTGCAAAGTATAACAAATTTATTGACTACCATGGTCATGGTAACCATAGTTACTCTGATTTTGTCATGAAATTTTTATTTTCACGGAAATGAATTTTATGTATAATGTGCCTAGATTTTCGAGTGAAGTTGCTATCAACACCCACCACATTAAAAGGGGCAAAATAGCTGTGCCCTTTTAACACTGAAGTACTAAAACAAAAAGCGTTTGTACACTAATTTTTTTCCTTTATATATTCAAGGCAGCATGAGATATTATTAAGATTTTTTAAGATTAAACAAAATTGTTTTATTTGAACTTTAGAATTACCAACCTCAATAAAACATGGCTCTAGTGTCCTTAACATAGGCTTAAGACTTCTATGTTTAAACCATCTTTTATTGGACACTTCGCCACACTAGCATTAAGACAAACACAGTTTCGTCTTCATGTAAGTATCTAGCCGCTAGTGTTAAGTCCAGAATGAATGTAAATGTTTTAAAAAGCAGCTGTCAAACATATGGACAGAAAATATTGTCTTTGGGCTAGTTCATAGATGGCCTATCCCTAATAAATGTTGGTGTAACATATATTTCTTTATGAAGTTCATTTTTATTCTAAGTAAATAGATTTTGTTTAAATAACAGTTTTGAGAAAAGGGATATTCAATTTTGTTCATATAGAATATTTAATTATATTCAAATGCTGTTAGCAAGTGTATCTATTCAGCTGCCTAAATCTCCATCTCATTTTTAGCTCACCTGGACCGAAGGTCCATGTGAGCTATTACCATCACTTGGCGTCCGTCGTCGTCGTCTGTTAACAATTTTTCAAAAATCTTCTCCTCTGAAACTACCAAACAGAATTGAATGAAACTTGGTATGAATGATCCTTAGGGTGTCCTGCACCAAACTTGTGTTTTGATTTTTAATCCGTTAAAAAACATGGCCGCCGTTACTAAAAATAGACTAGGGGGGTCAGACTACTGTTTTTGGCTTATAAATCAAAAAGTATAAGAGATAGAGGAAATCTGAGGCCACGCTACTGATTCAGCATCAAAAGCTCTATAAAAGTCTCCATTTGGTCAAAGTTGTCAGATGACCCCTTATAGGGGTTACGGCCCCTTAAAGGTGAAAAATAGCATTTTTTCATGTTTTTGGCCTACAGAATGAAAACTATTGCAGATAGAGATAAGCTGTTGCTTGCTTAAATGTTCAGCTCATTTAGCTCTACAAAAGTCTCCATAGGGTCGAAGTTGTAAGATGACCCCTTATAGGGGTTACAGCCCCTTAAAGGTGAAAAATAGCCATTTTTCATGTTTTTGGCCTACAGAATGAAAACTATTGCAGATAGAGATTAGCTGTTGCTTGCTTAAATGTTTAGCTCATTAAGCTCTACAAAAGTCTCCATAGGATCGAAGTTGTCAGAAAACCCCTTATAGGGGTTACGGCCCCTGAAAAATGGCATTTTTTCATGTTTTTGGCCTACAGAATGAAAACTATTGCACATAGAGATTAGCTGTTGCTTGCTTAAATGTTCAGCTCATTGAGCTCTACAAAATTCTCCATAGGGTCGAAGTTGTCAGATGACCCCTTATAGGGGTTACGGCCCCTGAAAAATAGCGATTTTTCATGTTTTTGTCCTACAGAATGAAAACTATTGCAGATAGAGATTAGCTGTTGCTTGCTTAAATGTTCAGCTCATTTAGCTCTACAAAATTCTCCATAGAGTTGAAGTTGTCAGATGACTCCTTATAGGGTTACGGCCCCTGAAAAATAGCGATTTTCATGTTTTTGTCCTACAGAATGAAAACTATTGCAGATAGAGATTAGCTGTTGCTTGCTTAAATGTTCAGCTCATTTAGCTTTACAAAATTCTCCATAGGGTTGAAGTTGTCAGATGACCCCTTATAGGGGTTACGGCCCCTGAAAAATAGCCATTTTTCATGTTTTTGGCCTACAGAATGAAAACTATTGCAGATAGAGATTAGCTGTTGCTTGCTTAAATGTTCAGCTCATTTAGCTCTACAAAAGTCTTCATAGGGTCGAAGTTGTCAGATGACTCCTTATAGGGGTTATAGGTGAAAAATGGTGTTTTTGGCCTATAGAATGAAAACTATTGCAGGTAGAGAAAAGCTGTTGTTGCTTGCTTAAATGTTCAGCTCATTTAGCTCTACAAAAGTATAGGGTCAACATCAAGACCAGATGAGCGATTCAGGCTCCTGGGAGCCTCTTGTTCATTCTTCAATTAACAACAGATGAGATTCATTTCTTAAATGCACATGGTAGATATCAACATAAGTGTTGTATTTGAATTCCCAAACCTCTTGTAAACTCTTTCAGACTCACTTTCTGTTATATTGACGATGTCCCTTCACTGAACGATTCTCGATTTTGTTACTTTATCCATCTTATATATCCTCAAGCAGGAACTGCTTGCTCTTCTGCAGCACATACGTTTACTCTCGTTACGACTTGGAGTTCGTGTTACTATTAAGTCGTTTTTTAATATCTGTTTATGTTGTCTGGGGTTTTTTGTCCTGTTTTCGCTGGTGTTTACTTGCTTTGACTCTACCCTTTCGGACTTTTGACATTCGCATGCCCTATTGGTACTTTTGCTTCTTTACAGTTTTAATAGCAAGGAACATGAGAAATAGTGTTTACTTGCTGCATGTTGTTTAGAATCGTTATAACTGTTAAAGGTCAGAAAGGAAGTAATAATCAACAACTCTGAAAAAGAGTATCAGACTCTAATATTTGCATGGATAATTTTCACAAATGCATGTAACAAAATACAACTACGCAGAAATCAAAGCAGTCTTTATTTAGGACAATTTATTTTAAACGAAAACTAAGGAAAAGAGTTAACGATAAAAACTAGTTCCAATTGAAGAAAGTTCACACGTCCTTAACAACACGCATTAAAATGTCTAAAAGTAGAAATCAATCTTCCGGTAAATTGGCCTTCTCTTCGAGACATTTAATTTATCAGAAACCTCCGTTGGTGACATTAAAAAGACAAATGCTTGCTTTAGAATCTAATGTGATATATTAAATTATAAAAATGTATTGGTTTAGACCGTCTTACTTATTTACACTAGTTAATCAGAACTAAGACATTCAACCACAGCCTCTTGATGTTTTAGTTCAATACCGAGCACTGAATGTGAGCTTTGCCAATCACTTAGTACTTTGTTTTGATCGAGGTTCTTATTTTTACCCATTTTTTTTTTAAAACTATAATTTGAAGTTTTTACAATTAAAAGACTATATGAACGCCCGCATATCAATCCGGAAATGCTACGCTTTTAATTTTCAAGTGGTTAACGGATGCATTCTCATGTTTATTTTTTTCGGTTAAGCGCCTCTGATGAGTCTTGAGCAGACAAAACGCGCGTCAAGCGTAGCAAAATTTATTTTGTCATTTTAATTTCTAACACTCAAGAAGGTTAGTGCTGCTGGTGAGATTTTAATTCCCCGAGAATAGCCCGCTCCAGCATCCACACATTTGGTTGAAAAACATCAAAGCTTTAAATTATCCGTTTAAATTTCAAAATCGTTAAAACCCAAAGGTTTTTCCTACACCAGACATGGGTTAATCATCTTAGTAATAATTTGGCTCCACGTTCGGTATTTTTGGTATCATTGTCCTATGCTTCATAAGTATATTGTGTTTTGCTTTTTCAATGTTTTTGGTAAAACGCCTCTGATGAGTCTGGAATAGACGAAACGCAACAGGCGTAGCAAAACTGATTGTCTGGAACTTTGTAGTCATTTTAAGTTGAAATTAAGAGCCAAAGAAGAATATAGAGAACTAAGTAAAAAAATAGTTTTTAAAATTTTAAAAACATAAGTACGAACACTGTTCCAAATTAATAAACTTTTTATCGTTAATACGTTCTTGTATTGACTATTTTTTATTACAGTCTCTAAAAAAAACAACTTAAATACATATAAGGAATTTTAAATGCAACGTAACATTCAAAAACTAGTTTAAAGGGGCTTTTTTGCTGACAATTGAACGCATGCTGTAATGAATTGATCATGACGACTTTCTTCTAAAAGATAGATAAATCATGTTTCATTCATACATCCCATTCTGTTCTCAATTGACATTTAGGTCAAAGGTCATGAAAATTTCCATAACAAGCCGCTTTATTACTCTTGTGTCAACTTTCGAGATTAATCTTTATAGGAACTTGTATAGTATTTACCATTTGCAATTATTTATATAGACAAAGTTATATATAACGCGAATTGCTGTCTGTTTTTTGAAGAATGACATACGATGGACAGATTTTTTCTAAGCTAATTTTCATCGTTAAATAGGAAAATGCAATTAAGTCTTTCTGTTAAAGTAAGAAAAAAACGCAGACCAATTAATGGAATGAGTGAAAAAAAAAAACCAAAAGGCTCCTGTGAGCCTTAACCGCTCACCTAGTCATCAATACAACTTTTAACCTGTACGTAGGCCTGCAAAGCAAGACGCTAATGCAATGGGTGCCTGAGACTGTGAAATGTACAAAAGCCAAGCAAGCCTATACGAGATTGGAAATCTGAAATTTAATATGCTGATAACCAAACAGATTGTCTTTGACATAATCATCTATCAATCAGAATAGAAATTATGAATGTTGCTGCTTAAAGCAACATGTCATTCAGTTCAATTTTGTTCCATTTCTCAGTTTCTCAAACCTGTAAGTCATTAATTGCGTCTAATGTAATTTAGGGATAACTAAAATGAAATGTGACAGATGTTATAATTCATTCTTCTCCCAAATCAACGCGGTTGGAGAAGGTATCATACCCGGTTCAACTGTAACTGGAGCAACTAACTCTTGTCGTGGTTAATTATGAGCTGGACGACTCACGACCAACAGCGAGTCTTAAAGTTATCAGTCGCTGTTAATGCTTCTATCCTTATGTCACGAGTACAAACTTCCTATTAATTGGTATTTGGTGGTTCTTTCACGAACATAAAATTTATCATCATATGATTGATTAACTTTCATTAGTGGAAACATTTTAGTGAATAATAAAATTAACGGATAACTGCCGGACTTATATATGTAACAGGGATGTTCAGTCCCTATGATCTATTAATTCTGTTCTTGTTGCAGAAATGTCACATGAATTTTTTAACCTAAAAGAAAGGGAGGAATCTATCTGGATTTGCTACGATAGCATATCATTCAAACCGTATTACAATCAAAGCCAGCTGGTGATTGGAAATACATGTTTATATATTAATCAATTAATTGAATCCGTTAAACATGGCAAACCAAAACTTATACATTATTTGACGAAACATAACATTAAATCATGTTGTGATATAATTTGAAAAAAAAAATTATTATATTCAAAATTACCAACAGCAAAAAACTATTAATATATTGAGTTAACCGTGTTAACCAAAATTAAAATACAAAGTTGAAGTTTGGGGAACCCCGAATTTCAAATCTAGAATTTCGAATTTCAAATTTCGCTAATGTACATGTTTACTTTCAAAGTTATTGAACAAACAATCTGATTGGTCATTAGTATATTGAATTTCGATTCTCGAATCTCGAATTTGACTTCCCGAATCTCGAATGACCCTTCTGGGCTTTCGTAGAATTGACCAATTATGTCCTACAGCTTTGATTGAAATCTTGATATTAGATATTCTGTAGATCTTGATGTCTTAAACAATATACAATCTAAATTTAACAATGAAATATTAAGCATTACTTGTGCCATATGCAGAAAAAAACAAAGACAATGACCAACTATTTCAAAAAGATGTTGGATCTTTTTTTCAAAATTTTGTTTTCTACCAGAATTTTGAGATCTGTAACTGTTTTGATTTGTTTTCAAAACAAAATACAGTTTACCTTAATGTTTTTTTTTCACAAATCTAAATTACAACCAACGTTTTGTACCATATATTCTAAAAACAACTATTACAAGTTGATATTGGACTTGCAGTGTCTGGGTAGTTATTGCCTTTTACAAGTCTTGAGTAGATGAAACGCACCTCAGAAGTGGCAAAATTTATTGTCCGAAACTTTTTTAAATTTTTATTTCCATACAACTGGAATCAAGTTGTAAAACTGTTCAATTTAAACTTACCAGTGGAATTACTTTAAAAAGAAATGTTTTTTTGAGCTGACATTATTTGATTGGGTTCTCAATTAAAATCTAAATATCTCATTTCCAGTTAAACCCCCAAAATCTATCAAAAAGAAAATAAAACTGCCGTTTTGTCAGAAAAGATGCTAATCAAATTGTTTATGTTTGTTTTGACTTTCTACATCTTTAAAAATTGGGATGCCAGCATCCAGACTCTGGGATGCTGGGAGACATATAAGAAGGATTGCCATATCCAGACCCGGCCTAATCAGTTTAAAAAAACATTTGGATGCTAGCATCCAGAAGTAATATTAGATGCCAAAATAAAAATTAATATCGATTCCAGCATACAAATAATTTTTGACGCAAAAACAATTGTCTTTGCTTTGTTAGCCGATGAATTTAATGTAGATGCAAAAAGTAACAGAAAGAACAAGCTCTTGTTACATAAAACATATCGTATGCTACATTAACGATTCCTCAATAAAAACACTCTATTAAAATAAGATATACATAACACAACTGTTTTATTGCAATTCCTGTCATAAATTTACCGATTCAAAATCTTCTGGACAAAACACATAAAATGTGCATTTAGAATTTTTAAGCACACCAAAAAAGTATAATCAGAATCTGCATCCAAACAACATCAATTAAAATAAAGACTCATAAGTATACTTAGAATCCCCGAAATGAACCGAAATGCAATGTGTATCAAATACAGCTCAAACCAGAAAGAAAGTATCCAAAATTAGCTTAGAAATAAAGAAACGTAATATTTTTTTCCAAAATTGATCAGAACACATGAAAAATATGAAAAATGGCATATGGGAATTTCAAATTTTAATTGAGAACCCATTCTTGTAGATCTTCATGTGCTTAAACCATATCTTAGTATTTTTTTTCAAATATCTTGTATCCTTTTTAAAGATTTGTGGCTAAAATTAAAAGCAAAAGTCAACAAAAAGGGAAATAACTCCTTCATTGGTTGATTGATATACTTAAAATTTTCAAAACTGGAAGATATCATGCTGATCTATTTTGCTCCGCACTCAAAAATTTAATACCTGTTATATTTTAGTCATATGTAAAAAACTAACATTTATTACTAAGTTCTATGTAATGTTTTTGTTGAATCAAAAAACCGATCGATATTTTATAAATACGAAAATCGGACTAGACGTCTGATCTAGGTCTGCTTATTTGCTGGTTTAGTTTGAGTAATGCTAGGTCTGCTCCAAAGCTCATTTCAAATGCTATTCTAGGTCTGGTTCATTCCCTGTTAGGTCTGCTATTAGTCAAGTCAGACGGACCGGACATATATAGAACCGATCAGACCCCGAGAGAACCAGACCTAAAGCAAACCAGACTTATGTCGGTCCACTCTAGGCTTAGTCTTGGGAGCAGACCAAACCAGACCAGACAAGAACTTATATTAGATCTGGTCTTATTCATGTTCACTTTTGAAAACAGACTAGTATGTCTTTTACAAAACTATTTTGATTCAGTGAAAAACATGGGTGCTGTGGCTAAAACTAGAACATAGTGGTAAATTGCAGTTTAAAGCAAAAAACTCAAAACAACGAAAAATAGTTAGTTAGTTATTGCTTTACTTCCCAAGCAGCACGATTTCGGCTATATCCGGGAGATGAACATGAAAGTGGTGATGCAATAAACATGAAATGATGATGAAGTGGGGGAAATGGGGACACAAGGCCAATCGGGTAGGACAGTTTTGACTGCCACTGGAAAAAAGAGTGATGGGTAGCGACGGGAAATTTAGCCTCCTGCATGGGGATCCTACGGGTCCTACTCTTACCGAGACCTGCAGCAGGGTTCTTTAACGTGTGAGGAACGTGACATTTTTCCCCACACGGTGCACCACTATGGTTTGCGGTCAGGTTTTCCGCATTATCGCCTGGCAACCCCGCATCTCTCGATGTCAGGGCTGCCCCCATTCAACCACCTGGGGCACACATCCCAGTCGCTTTGTGGACAAAGCGGCCTGACCCGATGTCAGGTTTCTAAGCGCTCTTTAGTGGACTTTTACCGACAAGCTTAGCGCTGCTGCGGGCCTATTCGCCACCCGGAACCCACACGGGTAAAAAACAACGAAAAAGATTATGAAAATTATGGCAAGGGTTAAAGTAATCAGCATTTCAATATTTACATGCTGAAGTGCTGTTAAAGACATACTATAGGACACCCTTCCTAGGTTTATAACGTTTGTCCCTAGTTTATAAAGTCTTTATAACAGATGCAGTTATATATTTGTTTATGTACCGTATACTAGATCTTAATAAAGAAAGAGGCTGTCATGCATGTCGGATAGATCAAACTTCAATTTATACTGAAGCTGAGTAAGCAACGTTTTTTCGTATGTTTCCTTTTCATTTTTTTAGAACATTAATTTCAAACCCTTAATCATATTTTCAGGCCAAATATAGATCACAAACGATGTTAGTTTCATTTGCAGAGTTGAAGTTCTGATAGAATAATTAATCTTTGCAGACAAATTTAAAAAGAGACACATTGGATTGCATTAAGTATATTTGATAGGCGAAAATGAAATTCAAGAGATTTTTCTATTCTAATTTCTCATGAGAATTCGATGTTTTATTTTTTTTTTGTTACCAAGGCCAGGCTGTCATTTTACATTGTATCAAGTTACAGGACCTGTTTACATATCAATTGCATCTCACACAGGTTTAATGATGTGTTCATCCTGCAGTTTTTGAATTATCAATGATCTTTCATATTATATCTTTCTCTATACGATTCCTAAATACTTTTGATCATTAATTTCTGAGCTCATTTTTTTGGTACAATTATTGGCACTACTCTGAATTAAAATAAAATGTTCAGCGCCTTTTTTCATATGAATTAATGGAGTGAAATTAACAGTAAATAAAGGTAATTCGTTCACTCCGAAAGGAAGGATTGGTAAAAAAATGTGTTATGCACTAAACCTTCTACTTCCATTGTGACCTATGGGCCCGGAATCACAGAAAACACAACACCGTTGTGATAAGTGGTTATACGTGGCAAAATCTAAAATTTAACACAGTCCTAACCATCAATGGGTCAAAAAACGAAAATTTTGGGGGACTTACAACTAAGGTTATATCAAATCATTTGAAACAGAAGCAACAAAAATAAAGAGGATATCAATACACGCTGGCTATAAAGGGAATGCTAGTTGCAAAAAACTTCACTAAACTCTGTCAAAATACCAAAAGAAAATCATTGTACTACTGGAACGGACAATTGATTGATTGATAGTTGGTTGCTTAGTGTCCCGTCGGCGATATTTCAGCCATAATCGGGACATCAACATGTTGTAATAATTAAATCAAAATTGGACATAAAACGGAGTCAAAAGACCATAGATTTATCAAAAGGTATGAAAAGATAAATTGTAATAAAACTAATCTGGAACGGACAAATCTACTTTAAACTGCTAAATTTTCTAACTTTCATACCGTCCAATATTTAAAAAAAGATGAAATATAATTTCTTTATAATTTTCTTGCAGTCAAGTAAAATCAAGATCGTGTCAAGTAAAGTCAAGAAATATTACACTCTACACTACTGGATCGGCTTTGAAGAAGTACCACTATTATTAACCAACTAAGTCATCTAAGTAAATGATCATTATTTCTGCCCAGACATCATGCACTTGTAGACAAATATGGGATTCGATCTCTCAGATGAGTGCAAATAGTGGTTTGTCATAGGGTTTTGTTTTGTCTTCCGTTACCGGATTTTACACGCTGAATGGACTGTTGGCAACGCGACGGGTGTGCTATAGCAAGCAGGAACTGCTTACTCTTCCGGAGCACCTGAGTTCAATCTTGTTTCGACTGGAGCTCACGTTGTTGGTTGATATTCAGTATTTTGTGTTTCCATGTTTTACATGTAGTCTGTTTTTGTCCCGTTCTTGTTGGTGTTTACTGGTTTTGTCTCTGCCCTTTCGGACTTTTTCCTTCGGATTCTGCTTCTTTATGTGATGCCAGACCGGGCCGATATAGATTTTTGGATTGAAAGGACGCCAGCAGCACATTTTTGTAATTCTAGATATGCATCTGAACTATGGGACAACTGTGGTGCTATCAACTCCAACAAACTAGAGCGTTTACACCTAGATGCTGCAAGAATCATCACTGGCTTACCAATTTTTACTACTTCCTCGATAATCTATAACGAAGTTGGGTGGGAAAAGCTTGAGACCCGAAGAAAACGTAAAAAACTTCAGTTTTTTCATTCTATCTACAATAATAGATCCCCCGAGTATTTGTGTAATCTTCTCCCTCCTTCGATTCAGTCTACTACCGAATATCCACTTCGTAACGGAAGCGACTTAATCGTGCCTTTCTGTAGACTTTCAACGACATCTAACTCTTTTTTTCCGTCAACAGTGCGAATGTGGAATGAACTTGACGAGAATACTCGAAATATTGTTAGCAAGTCTAAGTTCAAATGTGAACTTTTAAATTTGTCTACTAAATCTAAGGTACCAAACCATTTTTATAGCGGACCAAGAAATCTGAATACAATGTATAACATTAACTCAACATTAGATGCTCAACCTCTTTCTTGAATAATGACTTATTTAAAGTAAATATTGTACAACGACCTAACTGTAACTGTGGTGCAAACTTTGAGACCGTTTACCATTATTTCCTAGAATGTCCAACTTATCACACAGCCAGACAAAAAATATTTCTCGATCTAAATTTGGTTCTACAGTACGGAAGTCTTGATTTCGATCTTCTTCTTGGTAAATCTAATACCCTTACATCTGAACAATATGAAAACGTGTTACCCCATGTCTTTTCTTTTATAAGGAAGACAAAAAGGTTTCTCATAGTATAGTCACTTTCACAGCCTACAGACAGACAGACAGAAACACTACACACACACACCCACACCCATCTTTATGTTACCTTAATTTATTCTCCCTTTCTGGTATACTTTTAGAATATAGTCTCATTTGGGTTTTTTTTCCAAATTAGACATATATTATAATTTGTTTAACTGAATTTGATTTGCATGCCTTCAATGTTATAGATATATTGTATTGTATTGTATAGGTAAAGACTTCATAAGTAGGGAGTACTTGTGTCTAATACCTTTTTGTATTTTAGGCAAATAAAATATGTTTAAATCAAAGTCAGTGGACAAGGTTTCCGTATAATAGACCTGACAAACCCCGCAGCCACCTAGAGTACACACCTTGTTCGCTCTGTGGGCCGGGCACTAACTCCGATGTCAGAACTCAAAGACCCTGAGTCGCCTCGTACCACAAGCTAGGCTCTGTTGCAGACATTTTCGCCTCCCGATCCCCGCACGGCATCACTCACTTTATAAAAACACACATTTATTATTAAATACAATTTGAGCTTTTTGCACCACTTAACAAGTCCAGTGTGAACAAGAATTGTCAAGTAAATTATGTCCGATTAAGATTTTTTTCATTTTATAAGTGTATCTACAATACTATAAAAAAGGTCTTCACAAAATTTTAAAGGATGGCTAATATTAAATTTCTTAATAATAATATTGGGATTTTAGAACACTTTTTCACCGGTCAAAATGGTATTATTTGAAAGATTTCTTTAAAACCTCCTCAATAAATTGAAAGTCATACATGTTGGGACCAGACACATGGATTTGTAGTATTCTTTTGTTATATTAAATAAAGCATCTAGCTCTGACAATAACCTAATTCAAATTTTATACAGATATCCAGATTAAAAAAAATATCAATTGAAAGTAAATTCACATTGTAGACGATTATTTTTTTTCCTTTTTAAAGTGTCTATCAACGACGGTTTTGACAAATTAGACGTCACTTGGAAGGAAGTTGTTAACGAACTCCAAAAATGAATTTAACTCTGGGAGATAAATGTATGACAAGATAATCACAATCTTAGGAATTAAAAATATACATATTTAATCGTAGCTATAACATTTGTCAAATGGTCGCTTTCGAGTGTAGATATCTCAAAATGGCACTAATTATACCCCCGCTTCGAAGAAGAGGGGGGTATACTGTTTTACCCTTGTCTGTCCGTCCGTCCGTTCGTTCGTCCGTTCGTCCGTCCGTAACAAAACTTCCGTTGCAGTTTCCTAAGCAACTACATAAGACAGAGTTCTGATATTTTGTATACAGCTTTATCATATAGTACCATATGGTGTATATCGATTTTATGCTCCTAGGTAATCTACTTCCTGTTTACCGAATACTTAGGTTTTTACACATAATGGACATAAATGCAAAATTTCCGTCACAGTTTCCCAAGCAACTACATCAAATAGAGGTCTGATATTTAGTATACAGCTTTATCTTATAGTACCATATGGTGTATATCGATTTTATGCTCCTAGGTAGTCAACTTCCTGTTTACCAAATACTTGGGTTTTTACACATAATGGACATAAAGGCAAAATTTCAGTCACAGTTTCCCAAGCAACTATATCAAATAGAGGTCTGATATTTTGTATACAGCTTTATCCTATAGTACCATATGGTGTATACCGATTTTATGCTCCTAGATAGTGTACTTCCTGTTTACCGAATACTTAGGTTTTTACACATAATGGACATAAATGCAAAATTTCCGTCACAGTTTCCCAAGCAACTACATGAGATAGGGGTCTGATATTTTGTATACAGCTTTATCCTATAGTCCCATATGGTGTAAAGTGTTTTTATGTTCCTAGGTCAACTAATTCCTGTTTACCAAGTATTTCAACTTGTATGCGTGGCTTAGTTTGGGGAGCGGGGGTATCACTAGTGAGCATTAGCTCACAGATTTACTTGTTTATATTAGTTTTGTTGCGTATACCTATTTAAGTCCACATGCAAATGCCTTATATTTCTATCCTATTTCAAAATAACCGTTTTTTGCTGTTTGTTGTTAAATTTAAGATTTGATCGAATCAGTTTCAAAACAATGTTAAGAAAGGAAAGGACGAAGTCACCGAAAGTAAATACAACATAGCTTATACAACGCACATAACTTGGCGAAGCAAAATGGCGGCATACAAAGATTCAAATTCAATGCTATATAACTCACTTCTCCCCTCAGCCGTCGCTATCCCAATTGCAAATTGCATGGATATGGAAAATCTTGCAATATTGCATATGTGTGTCTCTTAATTTTGTCTGTATCCAAATATGTGTCCCTTGCTTTCTCTTTATTTCATAAAAAGTAAAAAGCTATTTAATAAGTTCTTGTGCATTAAAGAGTGGGAAGATGTTTTATTCATCAAACTCTTTCTGATAATATTCTTTTATTCCAAAAAAGGTCAACTAACCTAGGACATTTAAATAATCAACAACACGTTACAATAATGGTCATAAATCTTCTGTAAATTAAATAACTAAATATATGGGAAAAAACTCTACCAGTAATTGCCTTTTCCGAACCTTTATATTTGATGGCAATGGTCAACACAAGCTTTTCTCTTCTGGTCAAACCGATCTGATGATTTCTATAACAAATTCCAAACATTCATTATTTTGCAGCTCCAGGCCTTTCATAATGACTTTATGATTTATGATATGTTTATCAAATTATGGAAATTGTTAAAGCGACCGTTGGACCTTGTTATTTGATGACTAATTGTCATCTATGAACGACCCTAACAAAACATTTCTATTGCTTCTCCAACCCCGTGAAAATTGATAATCGTGGCGATTTCTGATTGTTAACTAAATGAGTTCACGAATACATGTATTTATTTTCTATTTCTTAAAGTTTATCGTGTGCTCTCTTCTGTTTCTTTGAAGTTTGGGCATATAAACTCAAACGTTTTTGTATTTTGTAAAGGTGTTAAGAAGTGTAGGCTTACGTTTAAGTAAACATACAATGAATCAATGGAGTAAAAATTTAAGTTTCAAAGATGTAAAACAAGTAATGAATTAATTAAGATGAGAAAAAATTCGTTGAACAACCTTCTGAATTTCGCATCGCTGATTGTAGTTTGATTGTTTCGTGGATATTTTTTATATGTAATGTAAAACGTTCCCTTTCAAGTCATCAGTAAGTAGGGTCCATTTTGAAAACTATTATAACCCTCAACATATATCCTCGGAAACCCAGGGGTTCTTCTCTCGCTTACTCATTCGACGAGTTGGTGAGAGAAGAACCCCTGGGTTTCTGAGGATGTCACCATGGAGACATGCTCAAACTCAGAAAGTCGTCAGATTGAGTTTCAGATTGGAGTTCGCGTTGCTGTAACGTTCATTTTTACTGGTTTTCTCTTTGCTTCTTTATAAAATCTGAAGCCCAGAGGTGTTTACCATTACTGATTTTTAGTTTTATCTTTTATTTGCAAAATACACCCACATGGGTCAAAGAAAAAACAAAAAACATGTAAATTACAAAACATATACAGAAAACAACAGAGTATACAGAACATTAACATATGGAGTGATAGTTTTGAGAACACTTTGACCAATGTGGACTCTATTTTCGTAGAACCAGTGACGGCTTTATAAAGTCGCATACAATTGGAATCAGTTCTATATCGGGATTCAAAATTCGTTGCATGTGTATAATTTTATTATTTAAGACGATGTTTTGATTTAAATTTAATTTATTAAACATAGTTTATCTTAGTTGTTTGTTAATGTTACAATACAGAAGTGAGTGGGTGTGAGTGAGCGAGTTGGTGTTTTACGCCCGTGCAACGCTATAAAGGTTATTTACATGCGATGAACATGAAAAGGATGATAAAATGAACATGAAATGATGATGATAAATGAAATATGGGGGTGGGATGGGAAACAAACGAGTGGCAAATTTTGAAGAACCACAGAAAAGGGGGAGGGGTGGATAGGGGCAGAAAATTTAGCCTATGTGGTGCACTACTTAGCGGTCCACAAAGGGGTCTTTTACGTGCATGAAGCGTGGCACTCTCCACACACGTTGGCCCACTATGGTCAGGGTTTCCGTATTAAAGACCTGACAACCCCCGCGGACGAGGGCCACCCTATTCAGCCACCTAGGGTACACACTTGGTCGCTCTGTGGGCTGAGCACTGACCAGACGTCAGAATCCCAAGACCCTTAGTCGACTCTTGTATAGACTTGTATAAAAACACACAGGGTGTAAGTGTGTAAGGTTAAACTATTTTTTTTATTAAAATGTTAACTTTCAGATAATGAATGGACGACAAAAAGACGACCAAAAAATGTTAACGTACAGAAGATTGAAGGACCGTCGGAAGGCAAAAAAAAAAAGGTAGTAAACAAAGGATAGACGAACGATCAAAGAGGTAAATTTACAGATAGTTCGCCGGACTACCGTAAAGCTAACGTGCAGACGACCGGACGATGGACAAAAAATAACAACAATAGCTGTCAATCTTGGTAAATTATTTTTAATAATTAAATTATTGATTATTATGATTTTAATTGCACTTAATAGATTATTAATTATGCCAAAAACAAATCGCTTTCTTTCTTTCGTTTTCTATCTAACTTACATATCTTACAAGTCTTTAAGACTGACAAATTATTTTGAGTTTGTAAAGTTCAAAACTGTCTATTTATTAGCATCGGGTTGATAAAGCCATAGACAATTAAGTATCCTCGAGAGACTGAAAATGTCACCAAAGTGAAAATAAATGGGATTCCGAAATAGCACTTCGTTAAAAGTCTAATATAACTTCGATACTGACATGAAGGATTCTAATCCTCAATAACCAGACGTGTCGACAATACAGCCTTAATATGTTTACTTATCAATTTTTGTCTTGTCAATGCCAATGATATAAAATGCAAATAAGTTGACTGTGACATTGGATAATGGAAACTATTCTTTTAAGCATCGCTAGCAACATTTTTAGGTTGTATTGGATTTATTGGTAAAAAGGGAATTGCAGACACGAATAAAGACAAAAAGTGGAAAAAATACATTGAATGGATCAAATTACCATAATAACAAATGTTAAATCAAAAAGAAATTAGATTATGTTTATAGGAAAATCTAATTTTTCTATGTTAAAACAAGTAAATCTGTGAGCTTATGCTCACTAGTGATACCTACGCTCCCAAAACCTAAGTTGAACAGCAAGAAGATGACCTCAGAGCATTTAATCGGTATACACCATATTGTATCTATCTCATTCAGTTGCTTAGAAAACTGGGACGAAAATTTTGCATGCATGTCCATTATGTGTAAAAACTTAAGTATTTGGTGAACAGAAAATTGACTACCTGGAAGCAATAAAATCGGTATACACCACATTGTACTATAGAATAAAGCTGCATACAAACTATTGATATCTAGTGAGTGAATGAGTTGGTGTTTCATGCCCTTGCAACGCTACTTAAGTTATTAAAAGGCGATGGACATGAAAAGGGTGATATTATAAATATGGGGGTGGGCTGGGAAACAAAGTAACAGTCAATTTAAAAAAAAAACACAGGAAAAGGGGAGGGGTGGGTTAGGGTAGTAAATTAGCCTATGTGGTGCACTCAATGGCGGTCATAGTAACAAGGGGGTCTTTTACGTGCATGAAGCGTGGCACACACGTTGGCTGACTATAGTCAGCGGTCAGGGTTTACGTATTATAGACTTGACAACCCCTGCGGACAAAGGCCACCCTATTCAGCCACCTAGGGTACACACTTGGTTGCTCTTTGGGCTGAGCACGGACCCTTAGTCGCCTCTTACGACAGGCTAGGCTCTGTGGAGGGTCTATTCGCCACCCGGACCCCGCACTGGACTTGATATCTAGTTTTAATCGAACTTAGATAGTTACTTTAACGTTATAGTTTCACATTTGATTTCATATACATTTATGTTATTCAAGATAAAATTTAGAATTGACGGTAAACTTTTGTTTGAACTGACTGGTTTTGTCGTTGTCCTTTCGGACCCAAAGCGCATTTTGGGCAAATTTAAGTAAGTTCTAACAACAATGCCCTTAGATATATCCAATCTAACCCTACATGTTTATCAAACCCTTAATGACGCGTTGTATGGAATGACTGTGTGTGTGTTGGTGTTTAACGCCCTCTATCGACGCATCTGAGCCATGCAGGGCGATCAGTTTTAATGGTGGAGGAAACCGGAGTACCCGGGGGAAACCACCGACCTTGGGCAGTTAACTGACAAACCTAATCACACAGGTGAATTGGAATTACATATATATCATTTATTTGAATCTGTTCTTCAAGACTGACCAAGACTTATTCAATATTTTTCTTTTCTAATTCAATTTTAAATTGACATTAGCAAAAATTTGAAAAAAAAAATATTTCATACTACCTTAAGCTTTTTCAGATAAATGAAGCAATAGTATTTTGTTGTTAAAAATTATCATTGTCTTTTGAAATTATAAATATCTTACTGTTCTTGTTGGAACAGTTAGGTTGTATGTTGTCAATATTTCCATAATATGCTGCTTTATCAATCTTGTGTAAGCTATTAGTTATTCTTTCGAGATTAATCTTTATTGGAATCACATTGTTTTTGCCATTTCCAATAAGTTATATAAACACATTAATTTATCAAACAAATTGAAAGGCAAATAACGTCAGATAGACGAAATTTTCTAAATTGGTGATAATAGATATAAAGACAGAATTTGATACAGATTTGATATAGGTGTTAAACAAGCGAATGTCAATTATAAATTTTGAAATCCTGCTTACTCTTCTGGAGCACCCGAGTTCGCTCTCAAAACGACTATGGTTCATGATGTTAATTGATATTCAGTAGTTTATGTGTCTCCGTGTTTTATATGTTGTCTGTTTTTTTTTTTTGTCATGTCCTTATTTGTGTTTACTGGTTTTGTCTGTACCCTTTCGAATTGTTTCCCACCCCACCCCCATTTTTCATTTATCATCATCATTTCATGTTCATTTTATCATCATTTTCATGTTCATCGCCTGTAAATAACCTATATAGCGTTGCACGGGCGTGAACCACCAATTCACTCACTAACTTTGACATTGTGTTTTTTTAATTGCCGCTCAATTGTTGGCTGTGTCGCGTACACTTATTCCACATCTCATTATTTTCCATATTTGACATTCGAGTGCCCCTTTGGTACCTCTGCTTCTTTCAAATGACTGGTAATGCAGTTGAAATAAAAATCGAACTCAGCTCGCAAGCATTGCTTGTTGTGTTCCTTGTTTTGCTTGCATGTCACCTGTCCCCCCCCCATTGTTTTCCGCAATGTAACGGTTTTTACTAGCAGGAACTACTTATCCTTCCAGAATACATGAATGCAGTTTCTTTACGACATTGAGTGTGCGTTGCTTTTTCTGTGTGTTTTCTCGTTTGTGTTGAAATGTTTTGTCCTTTACCTTTATCTTTAGTATTCAAATACCTGATAGGTACCTGTATGTTTCTTTTTACAGATAATTGCTTATTGCTTGTCTTTGCTGTTTATGTAGCATTTCCAGACTGATCATCACCGTTTAAAAATTCTTTGTTTTTACTTGGTGAAAAAAATAAGAACTTAGTTACATGTATGAAACTAAAACTACTTAACCGTGCCTCAATTATTCCAAGCGTATGTTTTTTTACTTAATAATGTCGTTCTAAAGATATCTATAAGAGATCTTTAATAACATGTTTGCTGTTTAGATGTTATGAATAGTTCTTGAATTCATATCCCACTTTTCAGTGTTGTCTTTTACATTTGCTGATTCTGGATTGGCCCTTTTGACTAGCAATATTTTAATGTGACTTTCGCATCAAATTATTATAAAGGAATATCATGATCAATTTAGATCTATAGTTAAAGGATCGATCATTGATCCATGTAGCATATTTTGTTGCTTAAGGTTAATCCCTAATATGTCATCATTAAGCTGTTGTGTTTTGTGTAACTACCGGACCCAAAGATCACAATCGAAGAGGGAGGTTTGGCGCGCATTAAAACCTGGTTTAACCCACCATTTCTTTTGAAATGCCTGTACCAAGTCAGGACCATTGCGATCTTCATTTTTTCCGGTATGTATTCCTTATTTTGTCTCGTCTTATGGACATTTGAGATTGATTCTCCAAGTTCGGTAATTTTGTTATTACCTTTATTAAATAACAAATCATTCATCCTTCATTTGGACAGTGAAAATTAGAAACAATGGAAACGTATCTGAATGATATAGCCTACGTTTATACTCTCAAAATAAATATATTTTTTTCAAAACGTAACGGAATGCTCTTTTATTGTTGATTCTGTATTAATATGATTTATTTACGATACAATTATTGGTGCATTCATACTTTGTTATATAGATGAATTTATCCATCTCTAACAAACAAGTTACGTATCTGACGTGACCGACATACCATAGATAAATACAATGTTTATGGCTTTTATAGCAGAAATCCAATTAAAACGTCTTATCGAGCTTTAATGTTGTTCCATCTTCACCATATAATTATATATATTTGGCTTATGAAAGATAGAAACGTCTTGGTGCATATTTACCTTGTGAAAAAGGGCAGACCTTGAATATATAAGTTTGTATAATATTGATATCGGTTTATAAGTTTAATTTAAACAAGCATACAAAAATTGTTTAGGCCAACCCGTACCCATTTTACACATTAACAACCCTTCAAGCTTGAAAATACAACACTGAATTCTTTTTTTTATGTACACACTTTGAGGGGCGATAAGGGTGGGAAACAAAGGCATGTAAAAGTTTGAAGATTACTGAAAACGGGGAGAGGTGGATAGAGGCGGAAAAATTATTCTATGTGGCGACCTTTTTGGCGGTCCACAAACGGATCATGTACGTGCATACAACATCACAGTGCAAAACAAGTTGGCCAACTATATCGACAGCGTCATGCTTTCCGTCGTTACGTATAGATTCAACAACCCCCGCGGTCGAGGATCGCCCTATTTGGCCACTTAGGGCTCACACCTTGGTCTTTCTGTGGGATAAGCACTAACCCATGGCCAGAATCACATGATCTAAGTGGCCTCTTATGACAAGCTTAGCTTTGCTATCGGATTATTAAAAGCAATGAACAGAAGGATGATAATTAGTCTGAAAAAAAATACGCATAGAGGATAGAAGTTTTGTCGAAAGACGACCAATAACTTAAATGTATAGCCTGAGGAAGGAGGAAATAATAAATGACGATGAAAAACGTTATATTTAAACAAAGGAAGGACGACAACAAGACGACCGAACAAAAGATTTATATATAAAGCAACAAGAGGCTCCCAGGAGCCTGAATCGCTCACCTGAGCTACACATATATTTTGTTGATATTATTGTGCTTAACCATATGCAATTTAAATTTTTGAAATATCTTGTATAGTGTTCAAGATACAGGGCTAAATAAGTGCAAAATTTTGAAGAAAAAAAAATCAAAAAGGGCAATAACTCCCACATCAGCGGTTGGATCTTTTTCAAAATTTCGGGACAGGTAGATCTTAATAAGCTGATCACTTTTGATAATTGCACAATGTTGATATCTGTAAATATTTTTGAGTTATTAGCAAAAAACTACAATTTACCCCTGTTCTATTTTAAGTAACAGCGGCCATGTTTATTGACGTATCAAAAATCCCAACGCAAACGTTTTGCACAATATCCTAAGAAACAACCATATCAAGTTTGGCTGCATTTGGCCAAGCAGTTTCAGAGAAGATGTTTGAAAAAGCTAGCGGACGACGGACGCCAAGTGATGGCTTCGGGTCAGGTGAGCTAAAAAGACACCAAAGGACTTCCAAAAAAAAATAAAGAGGATGGAATCACGATCAATTAACGCCCTAACTTTTAGTTAAGAAAAATAAAAAGACTATTGAAAGACGTCAAAAAAAAATCATAATAGCAGTATCGTCGGAAAACGTAAAAAAAAATGTTAACAAAAAAGGAGACGAATGAAGGATAAAAAAAACGACAGAAAATGTAAACATAGAGAGGATGAGCGACCAAAAAAAGTTAACGTATATGAGTTTGACAGACGATTGCAAGACGTCTGAAAAAAATTGCGTAAAACCACATCTTCTCTTTTGTGGTTCTTCAAAATGTACTTTTCCCTTGCTTCCCATCCCCACCCCATATTTCATCTATCATCATCATTTCACGTTCATTATATTCATTGCTCACTTATACAAATCCTTATGATTAGGTGACAAAATAAATCATTTGATATAACATTCACAAACCAAATCAATTTGTTTCGTTCATTTTTATTTATCTTTTTTTCATAAAAGAGTGTCAGATTATTTTATGTTTCTAAAGTTCAGATCTAGTACTGTAATTAGTATGAGATGGATAAAACATAGACAATTAAGTATCGACGAGAGACTTGATATGTAAAAAAAATACTCATTTGTCATGGTACACGGATGTCCCCGCTAGGCCCAAAAACATGAAGTAGATGTCCGACAGACCTGAAAGTTGCGAAAGACATACAGTTTGTCATATTAAACCATCCTACCAAGTTTGCAAATCATTCCCATGTACGGTTTCTGAAAAAAAAACGTGACGGAAATTTTCAGGTCGATTTTCGTAGATTTCATAGATTTAGATATGGACTTAGTCCACAACAGAGAGTAGATGCAAGACAACCTGAACGTTTGAAAGGACATACAGTTTGTCATACTGAACCATCCTACCAAGTTTCAAATCATAACCGTGTATGGTATCTGAGAAAAGCTTGACGGAAATTCGTACGGACGGACATGAGTAAAACTAAATGCCCTTCGACATGTCGTCATGGGGGCAAAAAACCCCTAAGAAATCAATGGGACTCGGAAAAACAACGTTGAAAGACTGAAAAAACCTTAACGATTGTCGTGATGGAATCTAATCCTCAGTTAACATTTTTTTTTTGTTATTTTCTCTTATGCTTTAAATTTGAAAATGAAAGAAGAAATTCTTTAATGGTGTCTTCTATGACATACGAAACAATTGTCTTCCTTTACCATATATTGAGATGTTATTATGGTTAAAAAAATAACATCCTTGTTCTGTTTTTAAAATCATGCTAAAATTGAATGAAAAAAAAATGATTAGTTCTTGCTTTTATTTTATTACGAGTAACAATTTTCATATATATGGGAAAATGACTAAATCTGCGATAGCTTTTCAGGTTTAACCTGCATCATATTATTAGTACGACCCGGGTGGCGAACAGGCCCACAGAAGAGACTAGCTTGTCGAAAGAGGCGACTAAGGGTCTTGAGATTATGACATCTGGTCAGTGCTCAGCCCATAGAGCGCCCCAACTGTATACCTTAAATATCTGATTAGGGTGGCCTCATCCGCAGGGGTGGTTCAGGTCTATAATACGGAAACGCTTACCATAGTAGACCAACGTGAGTGCCATGATTTGTACATTTGTATGTACTTATTTGTTTTAGAGTACTAACTTTCATTATGCAACATTTGTTTTAAAAAGCTAATATTGTAAGTTAACCATGATTACCTTTAAAATAATAATGTTTATATCTAAGAAATGTGATGTTAACTCTGTCAAGAACGGACAGTTGGTGTGGAAAAGGCGAAAAACATATGCTATGCAAGCCATGGTGTAAAAACCTGAATGGTATAATACATTGAGTCATGCCATTTTATTGGGACATAAAAAAACACAAGCTACAATCAAATTATAAAATTAACATAAATTGAGTTGTGTTCTTAGTGTATCATGAAATAATCACTTTTGACAATCCACAATAGTTAAAAAAAACTTATAACCCACACAAGCTTTCTTTGATCTCAAAATTGAGTAATTTTTAATCAATTATTATAAAAAAAACTTAAACAATACAAGCTGACTTTGATTTCAAAATTGAGTAATATCTAATCAATTACATGTATTATCACAAAAACTCAAACAATACAAGCTGTCTTTGATCTCAAAAATGAGTAGAATTTAACCAATAATTATTGAAAAACTTGAAAAAACACAAGCTTCATGTTTGATTTCACATAGCATCAAAGACTTTATGTTTTATAAGCACAAGCTAACATGTAACATAAATACCCTTCAAGAAATCAAGATTTAGCATTCCAAAATGGACTTTTATACATCTATTGGCCTTGTCGTATTACATTTAATTCGTCAACATGTCAATAGAGAAGATAGCCGCCATCTTTGAGTTTAGATGATGGACAAAGACGAAGATATACATACGTCATCGGTGCTAACGCGAGACGTGTTCACCATACTACACCTACTTAATGACCAGAAGTCGAGTTGGACGCTCACCGCTCGAAATGGAAACTTCAAATTGGTGATAAATTGGAGGAGCAAACCTGGCCAGCTACCAGACCTTTCATTTCATAAAAGAAGGAAGAAGACTTCTAAGGCTAGAGCTGAAAGGAACAACCGGAGGCTAAAGGCATTCTTGCAGTGCAAGGCAGAGGAGAACGGAAATTCCGCTCAGTCCGCTAACCTGCAAGAAACTACAGATGAGACAGAATCAACAAAGACAGATGGGAGAATGGATGCTTACTCGGAATCCGAGGATGATGACCCTACTCCTAATGCCTCAGATGAGGAGAATGTACGTGATACTGACACCGGAACCCGCCTCACTGAAAACAAAGACAGAGACACCGCCACTTCAAGCGACCACACCAAAGTCGAAAGATCCCGCCCCCGAGGGTCATACAACACCTGCAGGGGTTAGGAACAGATCACCACCACTAGAAGTGACCAAAGTTATGATAAGCCACAGGATACATACATCCTACAGGAAAAGGGCAAAAGCATGAACTTTGTACTAGTGCAATCTGAGTCAATGATACCGTATAAGCTAGTTACAACCAAGAGGCATCTAGAATTACACGCAGGGGTACTTAAAAGCCACAACCACTGGATAGACATAAGAGACAGACGAAACTTCCTGTACAAAGATGAGAGACTAGAAGATCTGCAAAAGTTGGCAGCGGAATATAACATTAAATTTGTGTAAATGTAAATAAATGAATTAAAGTAGCCCTGAAACCCCATATTAGAAGTTAGATCTGAATTGTTAATTTGTTTTTTTTCCATTTTTTTCTTGGCCCCTTTTCCCGAAATGCCCTAGAAAAAAAACCTCTATTGGCCTATTAAAAGGTATGAATGATAAACATAAAAACAATAAAATAAGTGAATTTAAAACAGCTAAACCTGAAAAAGGAAAACCACAAGACTATTTGAAAGATAGAAGAGAACAAATAGAGAAGAAAGAGATGAGTAAAAAAAGAGAGAGGGAAAGTTTAGGTACATCAGACAATCAACATTTAAAAAAATAGAAAGGTATTTGAAAACCCAACTAACTCCACATAATGAAATTAGTGAGTGAGTGAGTGAGTTGGTGTTTTACGCCCGTGCAACGCTATATAGGTTATTTACAGGCGATGAACATGAATAGGATGATAAAATGAACATGAAATGGTGATGATAAATGAAAAATGGAGATGGGGTGGGAAACAAAGGAACGGTAAATTTTGAAGAACCACAGGAAAAGGGGAGTGGTGGGTAGGGGCGGAAAATTTAGCCTATGTGGTGCACTACTTGGCGGTCCACAAAGGGGTCTTTTACGTGCATGAAGCGTGGCACTCTCCACACACGTTGGCCCACTATGGTCGGCGGTCAGGGTTTCCGTATTATAGACCTGACAACCCCCGCGGACTGTGGGCTGAGCACTGACCCGATGTCAGAATCCCAAGACCCTTAGTCGCCTCTTACGACAAGCTAGGCTCTGCTGCGGGCCTATTCGCCACCCGGGCCCCGCACGGGACCATAATGAAATTAACATTATTATTTTTATTATTTTTGTTAATGAAGGTAGCTTCATTAAATATATGTAGAACATTAGATAGCAAACTTGATGATGTTTTAAGAACTTTGCCAAACTATGATGTGATATGTTTACAGGAAACTGGTGATTGATTTGATACAAATAAGATTAATATTTAATATGATGTAATAAATAAGTTGGTAGATGAAACACAGACTGGTGCTGGGCAAGGTAAAGTTGTCTTGGAACCTCTTATTATAGAATACATGAATGTAAGTAAAAAGGAAGCACCTTTGTTTACCTTTGACCAGGAAAAGGTTTTCGATAGGATTGAGCATAACTTCTTATTTAAGGTATTGGAGAAAATGAATTTTCCAGAAGATTATATTCAATGGATTAAAATTATTTATAATGAAATTGTATGTAAAGTTCAAGTCAAGGGGCATTAACAGATACAATACAAATACAAAGATCGGTAAGACAGGGTTGTCAATTGTCAATATCATTATATGCCCTAGTGATTGAGCCATTAGCAGCAAAAATAAGGTCTAACCGAAACATTGAGGGAATAAGTATACCAAACTGTCCAAAACCTATCAAGTTATTCCAACATGCTGACGATTGTACAAGCCTCACTACAAAAACTAGAAAATTATGTGTCTGGCTCAAAGATTAATTTCAGTAAGACGCAAATTTTATCCTTAAATAACTCTACTGATAATGTTTCAGATGAACTTAGAAAATTGAGAAAAGATAGTGTTAAAGTTTTAGGAATTTTTATGGAAAAGATATGGTAAACAAAAACTGGAAACCAGTTATCTGCACATTTGTTAAAATGGTTGATCAATGGCTTCAAAGAAAGCTTACTTATAAACATAATTAGTAAGTTAGTTATTGCTTTACTCCCAAGCAGCACGATTTCGGCAATATCCGAAAGTGGAGAAAAATAGGGACACAAGGCCAATCGGGTAGGAGAGTTTTGACTGCCAGTGGAAAAAGGAGTGATGGGTAGGGACGGAAAATTTTGCCTCCTGCATGGGGATCCTACGGGTCCTACTCTTACCGAGACCTGCAGCAGGGTTCTTTAACGTGCGAGGAACGCGACATTTTTCCCAACACGGTGCACAACTATGGTTTGCGGTCAGGTTTTCCGCATTATCGCCTGACGACCCCGCATCTCTCGATGTCAGGGCTGCCCCATTCAACCACCTGGGGCTGACCCCGATGTCAGGTTTCTGAGCGCTCTTTAGTGGACTTTTACCGACAAGCTTAGCGCTGCTGCGGGCCTATTCGCCTCCCGGGCCCCGCACGGGACCTTATAAACATAAAGTTTTGGTTTTGAATACATATATTTTAAGTAAACTTCTTTTTTTAGCTAGAGTTGTTCCACCAACAAAAAGTATATCAACTGTACTGAATAAGCAATGAAAGGTGAAAATCCACTTTGGAAATGATTTTTTATATATTACTTAGGATATTCTGTTAGAACCATTCTACCTGAATATGCTTCAAATATGTATGTACATACCATTGGTTCTATTCCTTTAATCTACATGAAAATTAAGAACATTTTACTTAAGTTTGATAATTTACCTGCTTTGGATACAAGTGAGAGAAATATATACTATGCTTTGATACAGAATGATGAGCATAAGCCATCGGTTGAAACGTCCCGTGCGGGGCCCGCAGCAGAGCCTAGCTTGTCGTAAGAGGCGACTAAGGGTCTTGGGATTCTGACGTCGGGTCAGTGCTCAGCCCACAGAGCGACTAAGTGTGTATCCTAGGTGGCTGAATAGGGTGGCCCTCGTCCGCGGGGGTTGTCAGGTCTATAATACGGAAACCCTGACCGCCGACCATAGTGGGCCAACGTGTGTGGAGAGTGCCACGCTTCATGCACATAAAAGACCCCTTTGTGGACCGCCAAGTAGTGCACCACATAGGCTAAATTTTCCGCCCCTACCCAACTCTCCCCTTTTCCTGTGGTTCTTCAAAATTTACCGGTCCTTTGTGTCCCATCCCACCCCCATATTTCATTTATCATCATCATTTCATGTTAATTGTATCACCCTTTTCATGTTCATCGCCTGTAAATAACTTATATAGCGTTGCACGGGCGTAAAACACCAACTCACTCACTCACTCACCATCGGTTGAAACCAGGTTTTTACAATATGACTTTACCTTAGCATGGAAAAATATCAGCAATATTGATTGTAATTATATTAAAGATTTTATGTTCAGAATAGCTCATAACTGCTTGCCAACTAAAGACAAGCTAGCAGAAAGAGGTATTTATATTGAAGATGAGAGATGTAATTATTGTAAAAACGCTAGAGAAACACTTACTCATCTATATTTACAATGTAAACGCTTCATATACTTAAGAGAATATGTAAAACTTGATATTATTGAAAATTCAGAGTTTGATAACTTTATTTTCAATTATGAATCAGTATTACTGTTTAAGAATGCTACTATATTTCCATTCTTATATGCCTATTTCAGATCTAACTGGACATACAGAGATATAGAAGGAACCACACAAACAGTAAACAGGGGGATCCTTGATAAGTATTAGGGCTATAGTAGAGAATATAAGGAAAGCGTAAAAAGTAATGTATAATTTTATGGTTGACTAATTCTCTACTTTCCTCGGACAACTGTAGTACATACCCTAGGTCCCTGTTACTAGTTTTCCTTCGATGTATCATCAGTCACCCCTTTTCATGCTACTCAAAATGCTTAACTTTTGAGATAGTCTGAAACTTTCTTAATAGATTAAAGCAATGACGCTAAATTGTCTCAAATTAAATTCTGAACTTAGAAAAATATTGGATATGCCCGATACTTTGTGTGATCTCTATGTAAAAAACGGATTATAATGCTTTTAGTTACGTAATATGACATGGTTGGTTATATTTAGTACTGATTCAATGAATCATTTCTTTGCATTGGTATGCAGAAGATTTAGTAAATATGTCTATTTGTCATGTTTGTTGATATGGCTGCATGTTTGTGTTGTATCTATGTTTGTCATTACTGACATTGTACTGTCTTTATGTTATGTATGCCTATATGTATGTCTTTTATCAATGTTTGCGGTCATGAATTCCTGTGTGGTATTATATCTATTGAATTTCATTGTATTATCTGCTCAACTTATATATAAATAGATGTATAGTTGTCTAAGGTTTTTGTCTGTAAATGTCGGTCTATGTATCTGTTATAATCTGTCTGATTAAATTAGAAAATGAGCACGATGATGATACCCTATATTAGCTTTTATAGCCTACGGGTTTCTGTCATAGTCAAATAATCTTAATGTGATAAGTAAGTGTAAGGTTAGGTAAGTGTAATTTTGTTTTATTTTTCTCCTTATTATTTGTTTTATTTACGTTTTGTTTATTTTTTTTCGTTTTTATATTTTTATGTTATTCTATTTGTTATTATATATGCTGCATTCTACTATAACCGCTTTTCTTTTCTCTTTTATTCATATTGTATGCACCCTATGTTTAACCCTTTACCTGGTCCTATTAGAGTCTTTCTGTTATTTTTTCAGATAGCTTATAAACGTTAGTTCTCTATTTATTTATGTCATTATAATATATATGAACATTGTCTTCAATCTTAAATTATTTGAGTGCTCAAGGAAAAAAGAAAAAAAAACATCTATTGCGCCTATCATCTGAGGTGAAGACTTCCGGACTTCTTCGTCAAACGCAAACTACTACCAGAAACCTGCACCTGCATCCACTGTGACAAGCCAATGTCCCTGCGTAAGAGAACTACCAAAGACACATCCGATGCGTGTGGCTGGCAATGTACCTATGGCCAGTGTCCAAACCGGCTGACTACCCGTACAATCAGGGCAGGCACCTTCTTCGAGAAGTCAAGAGTTCCGCTGTCCAAATGGTTATAAACAATGTTCCTGTGGTGCCAAGAGACACCAGTTAACAAGTAAGTGGTAAATACAAAGTTGTCAGAGAAAACCATTATCCAGATGTACCAGTACCATAAAGATGTCTGCTCGACCAAACTTCTTCACACTCCAGCTCAGGTAGTCCAGGTGTCATCTGCCAGAAAGGTGTTAAGCAAGACCTTCTGCCATCCTACTTAGACGAGAGAATGTGGAGAGACCGCTTCGGACAAGACTCTGAAGAAGCTTTCAACAACATCTGCAGACATATTTCAGAACAATATCCTGTGTAAAAACTGTTAACCTTTATTAATGTAAACTTGTTGTTGTTTTTGTTATTATTATTTCTATTTTTTTATTAATAATTATATAACACATTAAACCTTTAAAAGAATTTCACAATGTGATGAATGGTCAAACAAATTCTTATGAATATGGTTTCACTCGAAAAATTATAAAATATCCAAAATACCTTTTAAAAATCTTATAAGTTACAAAAAAATCGTATGAAATACAAATTAAACAAAATAAAATTGCATACAAACTTTTGAAAATAATTTCACACACATATTTAAATAAGTAACAAAACCCTTTACAATACTCATACATAATTTATATATGTGAATAATTTATATATATACAGCTACAATACTCATACATTATATATATACAGCTACAATACTCGTATACTTTTTATATACTCGTATACAAGTATTGTTGTCGCAAAGTACAGGTGATCCTGACATTAAATTTAAGGCTAAAATTATAGCTATATTACAATATTTGCGTTGTGTGTTAATCGAGCTAAACGCCAATTTAACCTTACTATAAACAGCTTGCTTGTGAAAGGCAAAATAAGACAAAAACATACAGTGTGTGATAACAAATTTTATATTAGCTGATGAAAATAGGGTTAAAGTACATAAAGTAAAATAGAACTGTTGGCTTTAAAGGTCAAATCCTGATCAAATATGCGTACGTTTATACATGTTCGGCCTGATCTATTCATTATATATTGTTATTTTTTTTTATATTTCAGATTTGGACTCTATTCTACTGTTTTACCACTTAAACATTTGGTTTACTGTAGATTCGTGAAATAATAAATCACGAGCGCAAAATCGATAAAATGAAAGTAAGAAGGTATAAAGAAATAAAAAGGAAAAATAAAGAAAAAAAAATTGAATTATCAGTCAACGTAGTCTTTTTTTTATGTCAGTATCGAAAAATGAATACGTACCTTTACATGTCAACAGAAAATGAACCAATGCCACACCCCCCCCCCCCAAATGAATGACTTTTGTAATTAATTTACTGAAGAATCACTCATACATAGTATCTAGAAATATATAATTTAGTTGCTAGGATTGGAATACAGGTAACGAATGTTGCTCTAGACAATGAGTTAAAAAAAAACATTGTGCAGAAAGAACTTAATAAGATTAACCATGAAATTTTACACTCGGGTCGGAAAAGCCTATATACAATTAAGAAATAACAACAGAAAAAAATCAAAGCGAACAAAAACAAAAAGAGAATGGTATTTTAGAGCTAATCTCCAACACTACAGTGATAAAAAGAAAATAAATTAAAACGGAAACATATAGTTGCTTCTGATACAAACATTTTTAGAAATAGGGGTAAAGTTGGTGATTTATTAGAAAACCCTGGAAAATGACAAATTGCTGAGTGAAATGGAGTTAATTCAAATAAAAAAACACGATTGATTCCGTAATGAAAGAACTCGCATCAGTTGGCATCGGTGTGGAAAAGAGAAAAGCACATAAAATTACTTCCGAGGAGAAAATCTATTATGGGAATGAGGTTGTTTGGGATTTTCATCTCCAAAACGACTTTCAGATTCGCTTATATATTTGATTGGATAAAATTTCGCCTTTAGAGCAGCCTCAGAGCACCGTAATCTACGCTTAGAAAATCTCTCAGATGGCAAGAATAACACTAGAGAATAGATCTGAAGACTTACGTTATATAGGGAAGATATTTTCAAATGCAACCAAGATGTGCTTTCCACAAGAAAAGTTAAAAGAAAAGTTGTCTACTCCTATCAAAATGAAAAAAACAGATGCTTGACTACCTGCTACAACATTGATAAGATTTTTTTTTTTCAAAACTGAAAGTCTGTTAGTAAATGCAAAGAAATCCCAAAGTAACAATCGAAATGAACTGACGTTGTCTGAAAGGGTTTCCAGATCCTGCTTGTTGCAACACATGTACAAACCAATAACAAAACAATGCATACGTATCATTACAGTCAGTCATTGGATATCAAGTATATACAAAAAAGCAAAATTGAACTCGAAAGATTGGATGCTTAAAATATAATTTCCAAAATACACGTCTTCTATTATATACCATAAATACAGTTAGTTAGTTAGTTATTGCTTTACTCCCAAGCACGATTTCGGCTATTTCCGGGTGATGAACATGAAAGTGGTGATACAATGAACATGAAATGATGATGAAGTGGAGGGAATGGGGACACAAGGTCAATCGGGTAGGAGAGTTTAGACTGCCCCTGGAAAAAGGAGTGATGGGTAGGGACGGGAAATTTAGCCTCCTGCATGGGGATCCTGCGGGTCCTACTCTTACCGAGACCTGCAGCAGGGTTCTTTAACGTGCGAGGAACGTGACATTTTTCCCAACACGGTGCACCACTATGGTTTGCGGTCAGGTTTTCCGCATTATTGCCTGACGACCCCGCATCTCTCGATGTCAGGGCTGCCCCATTCAACTACCTGGGGCACACATCCCAGTCGCTTTGTGGGCAAAGCGGCCTGACCCGATGTCAGGTTTCTGAGCGCTCTTAAGTGGACTTTTACCGACAAGCTTAGCGCTGCTGCGGGCCTATTCGCCACCCGGAACCCGCACGGGTTCCATAAATACAGAAAAAAAAACATACGAATTGTCATCTACAAACTTAAAGTACAAAATTAGCGAAAACAAACGAGGAAGTTGAAAGAATAGCACGAAGTTACTGAAAAAGATTGTCTTAGTCTTACTATTTGAATAGCTCCGAATTTGTATATTTGTCATTTCAACTCGAAGATAAACCAAACAATGCATTTCATCTTCAGCCGTTAAAAAATCCGAACAAAAATGTCTGGTATTCGTCTAACAATTTTGCGTGAACAATCTAAGATATACGGTGTCCAGAATATGTAAGACAGCAGGTGGGCATCGAACGAACCACACGTTGCGTGCCACGGCCGCAACCCGTCTCTACGAGGCTGGACAAGATGAGCAAATAATTTCCGAGATCACGGACCTCAGAAGCACCGCAGTACGGAAATATAAACGAACGTCGGAAGAATTGCGCAGATGTGCAAACACCATTATCACCGAAGGTCCATCGAAATCAAACTTCCCAAAAGAACTGAAACGCTTACAGGAATTTCAATTAAAGCGACACCAAGCACCAATTCTGTAGCTCTTATGTAATTTGTCTGCTTAATGTATATTTTTCTGTTAAATAAAATTGAAAGAGACTGTGTCTCCATGTTTCACCTTTCAGTTTATTTTTAAGGAAAATATGGCTGAATCTGTCCGCAGGTCTGTAATCACTGGACCCTTACCGCTCAACGGAACACTTATTACAGTCAAAAGACCTCAGAGTGGATTCTTGAAAAATAATTAACTCTGAAGACCAATGATGACGTCATAAAAATGGTAAAAATATATTTAGTATACGTATTTCTTTTTTTATTTTGCCTATGGAAAGTTAAGATAACAGTCCCAGAGTTTTTATTATGTTATATGTTATATTATGTTACACAGATTGTTTAAAAGTTTCATGACAATCCATCAAGGGGTTTAGGAGTTGTGGATAAGAGATGGGTACCCCCATGTAGTTGAATGGCTAAGTCCACTTTTGAAGTGGTTGGTATACAAATACTTATCCTCTTAAGTTCACTTAGGTGCACATGAGATCACTCGCGTTGCGACTTCTGTTTGCGTTGTTGATTTCTGTTCGGCTAATTGGGCGTTTGTTTGTGTTTTGTGTTACTTCGTGCTGTACTCGTCCATGTTTACTGGGTTTGTCGTTCCCATTTCGGACTTTTGACACTGGAATGCCTCTTTGCTTCTCCAATTTCAAAGTTTGACATAGATTTACCGAGATAAGAAGATCTAAGTGGTTTGAAAACATTTGAAATTCACACGAACAGTTTCTGGATTAAAAGTCAACCGGCAGCGCTAAATTTTAGAAAAAAAATTCAACGAAGCTACATGAAAATGACAAACATGATGTCAATCTTCGACTTTGTCAAAGTGCGACGCGTAGACCCCATAAATGAATACCGTGGGGGTTAGTAGTCCCATGGCACCAGCTTGCTGGAAAAAATGCCGAGGACGTCAGAGCAGTCTCGGACTAGGGGGTTAGTTGTTTCGAGTCGAGACTACAAAACAATGTTACTGCCACAATTAGAAGTATTTGAAAGGGATTTTAGTGCACGTTCACTTTCTAAAGCCAATGAGGCTTAAACATATGATATGAAATTTCAGACATTTGCACAGTTCTAGTATCAAGTTAAAGTAAAACATAATAAAGTCATGTTCATCTCATTGATAACGACCAAAACCAGCAGGAAATATAAACAGTACCGTTTCATTAGTTTTATGATATTGGTCTCGTAAGAGAAAAGATTAATACAGACTGTGCAGCGACACGAAAAAGCGATTATTGGATAAAGATCAGTCATAAGAACAATTTCAGGAAATTGGTTATTTCTTGCATCCCACAAATTGTGTGACAAGTGAATCGTCAGATTCCTACATGTAGTTTATTCAATATTTCAAGTATAAGGAGAGAACCTAGGATAATTAAAGTGGTTTTAATATAAAAATTGAATTTCACCAGTGCATATGTACTGACGTATTGCAGTTGTTTTGCGTAAATAAAGGTAACTAGTACTGATTGTGACGGCAGCCGTCACAGATGTTCCCCAAACGAACAAGATGTACCTTAAAGCAGCAAAAATACTGCCTTTTTCAGTTTTATAGAATGTGCAAATGATGTAAAAATATAGAATATACATGTATAATGTTCATGGCATTGTCAATGATGTGTTTAAACATACCGTCTTGGATAAATTTTGGCGCCCCTCTTGGATTTAGAAATTTCACGTTTTTGCATTTGACGGAAAAACTGTAAATATCTCTTTAGAACTTTTTAAATATTTTTGTAGTACTTATCAAGCTCTATAATACCACAAAGTTTCAAGGTGCTCATCACTTGTGTTACTGAGATATGACAATGTCCTATATAATGAACTTTTGCTATTTCTTAAAAAAAAGCGGCCATTTAAAAAATTTCGAAGTCCATATGGACACCTCTGATGTGGAGCATTACTCGCAACATCAAAATCTACCAGATTATTAAATTTTATCAAAATCCAAGCACTTTTAAATTTTGGCGGCCATCTTGGATTTTGAAATTTCACATTTTCGCATTTTGCGGAAAAACCGTAAATATCGCTTCAAATTTTTTTTTGATATTTTTGTAGTACTCATCAAGCTCTATAATCCTACTGAGTTTCAAGGTCCTGACCACCTAGGTTACCGAGATATAGCAATGTCCTATATAATGAACTTTCGCTGTTTACTCGGAAACGGTGGCCATTTTGAAAATTCCGAAAACGTTGTGCACACCTCTGATATGTGCCCTATCGCTTTGGAAAGTTTCATAAAGCTCAGTCTTCACATCTCTTCGGCTATACCCGGACAAGCGTTTTTTAGAGTGCGGAAGAAGAAGAAGAAGAATAATAAGAATAATAAGAAACGGAGTAAAAACAATATGTTCCCACACTTCGTTTGGGGAACATAATAACAAAATTACCAAACTTGGAGAATCAATCTCAAATGTCCATAAGACGAGACAAAACAAAGAAGACATACCGACAAAAATGAGGAACGCAATGGTCCTGACTTGGTACAAGCATTTAAAAAGAAATGGTGGGTTAAACCAGGTTTTAAGGCGTGCCAAACCTCCCTCTTCTATTGTGATCTTTGGGTCCAGTAGTTACACAAAACACAACAGGTTTGTGGTGACATATCAGGGATGCTAAGGTGAGGTGGTTTTGTCATGGGATGTTCACCCAATGTTCCTATTATGCCTCACAACCGTACTACTACTGGACCCTAAGATCACAATAAAAGACATGAAAGGCACCATAGAAATTAATTGATGTTTCATTGAACGAAGCAATATGAAAATCATAATGCCGTCAATTTTCCAATTAATGACTTTGTCATGGTGCGATGTGTAAACCCTTTTTGCCCATATGAATACCGTAGGGGTCAGTATTTACATATTATATGACCCGTGCGGGTTCCGGGTGGCGAATAGGCCCGCAGCAGCGCTACGCTTGTTGGTAAAAGTCCACTAAAGAGCGCTCAAAAACCTGACATCGGAACAGGCCGCTTTGCCCACAAAGCGACTGGGATGTGTGCCCCAAGTGATTGAATGGGGTAGCCCTGACATCGAGAGATGCGGGGTTGTCAAGCGATAATGCGGAAAAACCTGACCGCAAACCATAGTGGTGCACCGTGTTGGGAAAAATGTCAAATCTGAGATATGTCATGTCCCAGTTATTTTGATGTTTAGGCATAATTGGTCTTATTTCTCCTCCATTTGTGTTTCAATGGATGATACCTAAGCTAAGATCTCATACAAAGTAGTAAATATATTTAAATTACAAATGAAAAATAATAAGTTTTCCAGAGACAGTTTGAATACATTCTTGTCATATAAAGCAAACAGCAAAAAAGTTTGGGCTCGACTTGAAGAAAGCATTTTAACTGGAATACCAGCTGGCAAACATTTGGTGCTTATTCCACCACATTGAAGTGTTCAGAATATTTACAGTCCCTGTATAGTGAAAGCTTCCCAATCTATTGTATATGGGGGAATGGGGATAGGGATGGTGAATAGTACATGGTATATGGGGAATGGTATTGTTTATTGAGATGGGGATAGTAAATATGAATGGGGAACGGGGATGGTAAATGGTATTTAGAATTTGATTCGTCCATTGAATGGTAAATGGGGAAAGAGGATGGTAAATGTTATTTCGAATTTGATTGCTCCAATAGACGATCTTCCAATTTCGATTTTTTTGGTAATTGTCGAAATCTTACCTCAAATTACTGGATAACTGGTTGCCGACGTCATTTGCGCGTAAAAGGGAATTTTTAAATTTCATTATTTAAGTCCATTTAAGTGTAAATGAATTGGCTTGAAAGGACCCTCCGAGTGAAACAAATTAATTCATTTCATGTTTGATTGTTTTCCATTAGAAAACACATTTAATAGATTGATAGAATAATTCAGTCCCTCTGCTCTCTTCTAAAAAAGCCGCCATTTTACCCCCATTGACCTCTCGTGACCCCTATTCTAACATCCGGAACGTTCCGGAATGGCACTTTTGGAAGATCGTCTATTTTTGAACAGTAAATCTATATTTATTTATGTTACGGACCAAGGTCTTTATGAAAATTGCTTAAATTATTTTTATATATTATCAATAATTCTAGAATAAATGACATACAACTTCTTAAATTAGATTTTTAATAAATAGATAAAAATAAACACTTCTTTCTAAATTGGTTAAAGATACTGGCTGATAGAAATATAAATAGACTGTGCACAAGTTACATGTACCAGAAAGTTCAGGATCAAATTAAATGACGTTCATGTGTGTTGTTTTAAATTACGGCCGTAGATCTCTATGGAAATTGCTTACATTATTATTATATACTAATATGAGCAGGTAAATCCTGTTACGCTCCCGAGGTTTTTTAATTTATTTTTTTTTTGGTTCGAAAATAAAAACAAACTAGCTTTTCTTGTGGGTTACGTGAGCGTTTAATGACGTCTAAAATTTTCAAAGATAAAAACGTTAAACAGACGCCGAAAGTTCGGGAAAACAAGCGCGTGCTATACCAGACGTTGAAGGAAAATTCAGCTCATAGTACAACTAAAATATTGACATTTCTACCATTATCGCTCCCTTCGGGAGCGTATTAATAATTCTAGAATAAGTGAAATACCACTCCTTAAATTAAATATTAAAAACATTAAGAAAATAAACACTCATTTTTTAATATTTCTTTCTTAATTGATTATAGATCATTATAGATACTAGTCCGAGATTGCTCTGACGTCCTCGGTATTTTTCCAGCAAGCTGGTGCCGAGGACATCAGAGCAATCTCGGACTAATAAATAAGTAGATTAAATAAGATTGTCGATAATAAACAATGGCATTGTGCGTATGGGGAAAATTTATAATGCATGGGGAATTGAATGGTAAAATCGTACAATGGTAAATGGGGAGAGAGGGAAGCTTTTAATACGAGTACTGAAGTATTTACCATTTGTGGGGGTGGGGCATGATCCCCATCAGACCCCCCTGTAGAACCAAATGAGTTGTCTTATCATAAGGAGTAATAATTTATAGGGTGGAGATCTCAATGGTTTTCAGAATATTTAGTATTTTATCATTTTTGGGGATAGGGGATGCCCCCCTCAGACCCTCCTATAGTACCATATGATTCGTCTCATCAAAAAGAGTAATAATAAATATAGTTATAGGGTGGAGATCTCAAAGGTTTTAAGAATATTCAGTATTTTATCATTTGAGGGAGTGGGGCATGACCCTCCTAACCCCACCCCTCTGGTACCACATGGTTTGTCTTTTCACAAGGAGTAATAATATATATGGTTATAGGGTGGGGATCTCAATGGTTTTCAGAATATTTAGTATCATAAAATAAGGATTAGATTTACTGCAAAGACATACAAGTAGGGTTAAGGTTGACATGAAAACCTAAAATAAGGGCTAGGGTTAGTGATAAGACATATGATAAATATTAAGGTTAACATGAAAACATAAAATAAGGGTTAGGGTTAGTGTAAAGACATACAAGAGGGGTTAAGGTTAACATGAAAAAATAAAATAAGGGTTAGGGTTAGTGTAAAGACATACGATAAGGGTTAACGTTAACATGAAAACATAAAACGACACTAGTACTAGTACTTTTAAATTATACGTTAAAATGGCTTCTGGAAGTAAACAACCAAAAAAAAACACGGCGAGGGTAGTTTTGATATCAGGAAATTTGATCCAAATACAATTGAAAAATCAGACTTTGGAAATGTATGGACATTTTCCAATTCGTTCAACTGTCAAGACGAAGTAGTGTTTGAGTGGCTAAGAGTCAGGGGACTTTTGCCTTGGGATTTACGATGTGAGAAATGTAATTCAATTTGCCGTTTGAACAGAAGAAGTAGCGTTTCAGATGGATTTACGTTTCGATGTAACAGTGGACATAAATTCTCTTTAGGGAAATACTCCTTTTTTCAAGGCTCTTCCTTCAATATCGGGGATCTTATACTTTTTATCAAGTCTTACCTTGACTGTTGCAGACTACATCAAACTGCGAAGGCGTCAACAATAGATTACAAGAACACGTCTGTTAACTGGGCAAGTTACATTAGAGAAATGTCAATTCTTACAAAGATTTAGTGCTAGAAGGTGAAATTGAAATTGACGAGAGTCTGTTCGGCCGTAAAGTGAAGTATAACAGAGGAAACCCTACTTGAAGAACAAGAATATGGATTTTTGGTATGGTTGAAAGTAGTAACAACCGGATAATTATGTACCAAGTTGAAGACAGATCTGCTAACACTCCCTTACCATTGATCCGAAAACATGTTTTGGCAGGTTCCAGGATATACTCTCACCGAGTGGGTCATATGGCAGAGGAATTGATCCCATCGTCAAGATCCAGTCCCAGAGGGATGTCTGCAGCAAGGGCGTCCTAACGGGAGATGCAGTCTTCCTACTTAGTCGGTAGAATGCCCTTGGCCAAGGGAGAACCAGCCAAGTTGCCAGTTGAAAGAGGTGTTCCGGTAGGGAGGGGTCAGGGGAACCCACCAGAGACGGTGCTGAATTGTGGTGGACAGCGAGGCCGATCCCCCAAAGATGTGCGCGCCAGGGGGACACCGCAGGGGTGAGCTGGTGTTTTACGCCCGTGCAACGCTATATAGGTTATTTACAGGCGATGAACATGAAAAGGATGATAAAATGAACATGAAATGATGATGATAAATGAAATATGGGGATGGGGTGGGAAACAAAGGACCGGTAAATTTTGAAGAACCACAGGAAAAAGGGGAGAGGTGGGTAGGGTCGGAAAATTTAGCCTATGTGGTGCACTACTGGGCGGTCCACAAAGGGGTCTTTTACGTGCATGAAGTGTGGCACTCTCCACACACGTTGGCCCACTATGGTCGGCGGTCAGGGTTTCCGTATTATAGACCTGACAACCCCCGCGGACGAGGGCTACCCTATTCAGCCACCTAGGGTACACACTTGGTCGCTCTGTGGGCTGAGCACTGACCCGACGTCAGAATCCCAAGACCCTTAGTCGCCTCTTACGACAAGCTAGGCTCTGCTGCGGGCCTATTCGCCACCCGGGCCCCGCACGGGACGACACCGCAGGGGGAGCACCCCACTACCATGCCAGTACTACGCCAATAACCCTGGCCGTAGGAGTCTGCACGGGAACGCAAAGAGAGGAAGAGGGCAGAAGCAAGGAGGCAGGGTCCCCCTACCAGAGGCGGGGGTCACTTCAGGGGACGAGATGTGGTGTTGTGGAGCAGACAAGAGCAGCCCAATCCAACAAAACCTGAAAGCAAGGAGGACCAGGGCACACAGACAGATGAGACTCGCCTGAGTGCGTGCCTTGTGTCATGGTGTCAGAAAAAGTTGTTGGTGGAAGAAATTTAGGGGCATGTATTGGACCAGCACATAGCCGGAGTGTTCCGGAGATTAGAGTTCAACACTTAGGACATCCTGCCTGCAATGAGGCTTGCGGCCCTGCAAGCCCTGTCCTGGATGCTTAAAGGCAGCCAGGAAGAAGCAAAGGTGTACCAAAGGGGTAATCAGTATCATAAAACCGTAAAGACAAAGACAAAACCGGCAGACAAAAATCATCACAACAAAACAAACCACATAACAACATAAAACACAAACACACATAACAACAAAACCGCATTCAGCAACGTGAACTCAAGTCGAAACGAGAGTGAACTCAGGTGCTCCGGAAGAGTAAGCAGTTCCTGTTTGCTATAGCACACCCGTCACGTTGCCAAAGATCGATTAAGTGTTGGTCAAATCCGGAAAGGATGACATTACAAAACTCTATGTCAAACCAACATCTGTGCTCATCTGAGAGATAGAAATCCCGTATTTGTATACAAGCACATGATGTCGTCTGTAAAATTTCTTGAGTGATGACAACAACCTGGGAGCAACGTACCCCTGTGTTAACAATTTGCTTGTCAGTCGTGTGGCTCTAACAAGGAAGTCGTTGCACTCCCCACATGCTCTGGAATAGCGAATAAATTGTGATACGTAAACTCCATATGCTGGAGCAGACGGAATGTTGCTACACAGAAAGGGAAAGTTAACTATTGGAAAGTTGAAGTCATCACGTTTGTCATAGAGCTTTGTTCAAAGCCTTCCTTGTGTGTCAATTTCGAGAAATAGATCCAGATATGAAGCGGACCTCCTAGAATCTGTAGTGTCCTTTATCTCAAGTTCCTTCGGATATATGAGATGTAAATAGTCATCAAAATCGAGGATTGTTTAGTGAAAGGACATCATCAATATAACGAAATGTGAGATTGAAGGATAAAGCAAGTTTGAGTTCCTTTTTGTCTAGAAGTGATTGTAAGAAGTCCGCTTCATATGAATGAAGGAACATATCGGCAAGCAATGGTGCACTGAAAAACACGTCCACCAAACTGTACAATTATGTTGTCGATTAGAAAGTTGAGCATTTCTATTATTTGATCTTCTGTAAATTTGTTTTTCTTGCTAGACTCTTGGATGACAAAGTAATTCTTTTTATAACCGACTACCAAATACTTGTACCTGCGTTTTCCGTTCTTTTTGATAAAGCTACGTTTAATCAGCTGTGCCAAACGAGATTTTAGTTGTGAATGTGGAATTGAAGTATATAATGTAGAGAAATCAAACGTTTTAATGCTATTACATGATGAAAATGACTTAGAATGGAGATTTTCCATCAGTCCTTTAGAATTCTTGAGAATCCACATTTGATTGACGCCATTTCTAGAGTAACAACAATCGAAATACTTTTGAATGCTTGATTTTTTTGCCGTCAATATTGATGTTAACAAAACTGAAAGAGGCTTAGTTGTACATTTGGATGACCCAGCAATAAATAGTTGCTTGTATGGAGTTTTGTGTAACTTTGGAATCCAATACAAGGATGGAACGTCATCGTTCTTTTTGTCAACAGAAATGCCAAAGGAAGAAATGACAGAATTATGATTGTTGATTGTTTCCTCCTTTGACAGTGTTGTTGCTGTATATGTGGTGCTTTTGCTAGTACAACCAACCCCTAATTCAGCTGTTAAACAATCAGTATAGTGTCTTTTGCATACGAAAATGATGTTGTTAGGCGCTTTATCAGCAGGTACGACAACATATTTGTCATGTAAGGTGGACAATGTCTTCGCAACATCAGGGTTGTTGAAAATAGATGTTGCCTTGGTGCTCATCGAGCCTTTCAAAGAGTTAATCCTTTTCAAAACCAACGACCTCACAGACTTTACCCACTCAGAAAGAACGTCGCTTTCCTTTTCATGTTCTTTTTTGGCCCATTTTCTGGCATAGTCTTCAACTGAATCCATAATTGTTTTGAAATTATGGTTCCAGTTGATTGCTCTAGGCTCACGGTATTTTGGTCCTTTGGCCAAAACATCGCAGAGTTGGTCATTTTCCACTATGTTGAGGTCCCCGGTAATGACGTGGCCAGAGGGGCTATATTTGAATGGGGATTTGTCACAAGAACAGTCTGGTGGTTTTGCTTTGAGGTCGTTGATTTGGTAATCCCGCAAAACTTGTTTGTAGTTAAATACCTTAGGTGCAATGATGGAAGTATAGGAATAAGAAATGACGGGGACACTTGTGTCTTTGAAATAAGAAGGGATATGTTCTGTAACAGATTTATGGTGTAAAATGTTTCCTAAATTTATGGCATCCAAACCTTTGTTTAAAAACGGAAGAGAAATGAAAGAGCGATTGTCCTTGTTGTTTTCGTGTGGAACACCGACTGGTTTGAATAATCGGTTGTATCCAATGTCAAGAACAATGGCTGTAAGACGGTACAGGTTGGATTTAAAATCAGTCACCGGATTTTCGAGACATTCTTTGTAAAGTGTGTGAAGTTTGGAAAGAGGAATAGAATACAATTTAGTGCGAATGTGATGAATCCCGAGAGGTTGTTGGATAGACGAAAGCAGTCCATTGATAGACACGTCATGTACCTTCGGTGAATTGTACTTCCGATGTCCATGACTGCGTTTGCGCCTTTCCTGTTGTTCAAAAAAATTCATCACATTCACATCATTGCATCTTGGACTTGATAAGTTCCCTAAACTGCCAATGTTGTCGTTGCAACCATAAGGTAAAGCGGTGCCTAACCTTCTAATCCAGAATTCTTCTCGTTTTTTTCGAAATGGCGTACTTAAAGTGGGATTGTTGGTGGTATGGTATATTTTTTTCAAGAATGCGGACTTTCATGGACAAGATGGAATGGTCCGGTTGATTAAAATGTTGGTAAATGAAAGGGAATTTGTCGGTGTTAATGCCGGATCTGTGGCCACTTATACGGGCATTCAATCTGCCTTTAGTCTCCCCAACATATATCAATCCGCATAAAGTGCATTCTAGTGCGTAAATAACGTTTGAAGATGTACAGTTCAAATCATCCCAACTGTTGATGTTGTACGTACGGTTTGTTAAATTGCTCTTAATTTGTGGATCAGTGATTAAAATAGCGCAAGTTTTACAGTTTTTTTTATTCCACATTTTTTGATTGTGCAATGACTTTCGATGTTTTCAAAGTTTAAAACGTCTTCTAAAAGTACAGAGCATTGTCGTATGTTGTTGACTGAATCTGGGTTATTATATTGGAATTCTGGATTTTCAGACTGTTTGTGTGATACTGTTGTAGAAACGGGGATAGTTTGGACACCTGTCTTACAAAACGATGCCTTGTCCGTGGCGTCGTTAGGTTCAGGCCTTTTTATACTGGGCGACGCCTGAGCCAGTATCCGTGCTTGGTTCCTTGTAATCATGCTATGGTAGCTACTGGGCTGATGATGTCCTCGGGGACAAATGTCCACCAGCAGAGACATCGACCCAGTGGAATGAAAGAAGCAAAGGTGTACCCAAGGGGTAATCAGTATCATAAAACCGTAAAGACAAAGACAAAACCGGCAGACAAAAATCGTCACAACAAAACAAACCACATAACAAAATAAAACACAAACACAGACCTCTGGGACGTTGTCCGACTGGTTAACAGCAAGGGCCAAGAGTTAAGCCCCTGCAAATAAGATGCCAACCCTGGGATGACAGAATGTGCCACCAGCGAGGATATTCAACAGACACTTCCTTCTTGGCCAGCCCAGCTTCCTCCCCAGTTTCCCTCATGGATTGAAGGAATCAAGCAGTGATTCTTGAAACTTGGTAACAATGATTTAGGATATATTGGCTACAACGATTCCTCAATTTGAAGTGATCCGTTGAAAAACATGACTGCCATTGCTAAAAATAGAACACGGGGTAAAACCACAGTTTTTTGCTCTCATGTGATACAGAAAAAACCGGTACCTCAAAATAAAGGTGATATGAAGCTCTACCTGTGGTAAAATTTTCAGAAACATATATTGACTTCTGTAGGAGTTATTGCCCTTTTTCCTCAATTTTTCGGAATATTTGGGTGCACAATAGTCACCAGGAGCCAGGTGAGCGATTCAGAACCTCTGGGGCCACTTGTTAGATTTCATGTTGAATTGTATTTTTTCCGACGCAAAACTCATTGGGAATATTTAGAAAATTTTGTTGGGGATGAATAAATTGGTGACGTCACTGGATCATACCATATTATGCAAAACAAGAACAGATTCCAGGTCCCCCGCCCGTTGAACGTTATATTGTTGAAGGGGCATAACTCCAATAATAATGTGTAATCAGATAGAAATTGTTGAATTTCTTAAAATTGTACCCCGATTAATCATTAGTCAGTGATATGTGATTAAAGATACGTATTTAGTACTGTCATGTCTACTAACAATAATAAAGAAGCGATATGGGGAAATGTATCAAACTAAATCATATATCTACAAGCAAAGTGAAGTTGGAAATTTACCATACTATCAACACTATTATCCATGAAAATGAAAAAAAACAGGAAGTAGATGTCAGACTGACCTGAAAATCACTTACACCTTAGTGGACCCCTATAGGAGTCTGCATACAAAATTTCAGAACCCTAGGATAAGTAGTAACTGAGAAAAGTGTTACGAAAAATTTACCATTGAGCCTATGGGAGAAAAAATGACTAAGTCGTTAAACAGGAAGTAGATGTCAGACTGACCTGAAAATAACTTACACCTTAGGGGACCCCTATAGGAGTCTGCATACAAAATTTCAGAACCCTAGGATTAGTAGTTACTGAGAAAAGTGTGACGAAAAATTTACCATTGAGCCTATGGGAGAAAAAATGACTAAGTCGTTAAACAGGAAGTAGATGTCAGACTGACCTGAAAATCACTTACACCTTAGGGGACCCCTATAGGAGTCTGCATACAAAATTTCAGAACCCTAGGATTAGTAGTTACTGAGAAAAGTGTGACGAAAAATTTACCATTGAGCCTATGGGAGAAAAAATGACTAAGTCGTTAAACAGGAAGTAGATGTCAGACTTACCTGAAAATCACTTACACCTTAGGGGACCCCTATAGGAGTCTGCATACAAAATTTCAGAACCCTAGGACTAGTAGTTACTGAGAAAAGTGTTACGAAAAAAAAGTGACGGACGCACGGACGGACACCGGCATTTCCAAGTCCCCGCTCTGCGTTGCGGCGGGGGACAATAAAATGGGTTGCTCTACCAGACAAATTGTTACATACGAAATTAAACTATTGAACATTAGAACATATTTTTGATAGAAAGTGGGAATTTGTAATTGCTTGATTTTGCATCTAGAGTTTAAAGGCCATAGAAGATTGGAAGAAACACATACTTAGATCTGTCAATCAGGACAAAACAACGAGTTACACATGTGAAGACCTTTTAGATGATGAGGTAATAATAGAGAGAGACTGGGTAATGAAATTTCTGCCTATGTTATACAGAGAATCTCAATCGAAATGGTTTGGCAAACGTGGGCTAAACTGGCACCTTACTGTTGGTACGTACAAAAAGGATGGAAATCTGCACTCCCACACCTAAGAGCATATTTTTGACAATGCAAACCAAGATGCCATGACTTCAAATTCTCAAAGATGTATTGACAGATTGAAAGGTAGAAATAATTCCTTAAAGAAAGCCTGCATTAGATCTGACAATGCCGGTTGTTTTCACAATGCTGAAGGCATATATGGTAGTATCAGCATGAACTTGGAGAGTGATGTTAAAGTTACACAGATGAACTTTGCTGAGCCCCTGTCTGGGAAAAGCATTTGTGATAGGAGAGCGGCTCATATCAAAAGTTGTACCCGTGCGGGTTCCGGGTGGCGAATAGGCCCACAGCAGCGCTAAGCTTGTCGGCAAAAGTCCACTAAAGAGCGCTCAGAAACCTGACATCGGGTCAGGTCGCTTTGCCCACAAAACGACTGGGATGTGTGCCCCAGGTGCACGTGGTTGAATGGGGCAGCCCTCGCACGTTAAAGAACCCTGCTGCAAGTGTTGGTAAGAGTAGGACCCGTAGGATCCCCATGCAGAAGGCTAAATTTCCCGTCCCTACCCAACACTCCTTTTTCCAGTGGCAGTCAAAACTCTCATACCCGATTGGCCTTGTGTCCCCATTTCCTCCACTTCATCGTCATTTCATTTTCATTGTATCACCTCTTTCATGTTCATCTCCCATAGATGGCCGAAATCGTGCTGTTTGGGAGTAAAGCAATAACTAACCAACTTCATTTTTATACATGAATGACATACTGTCCTCGTCAGAGGCGGTTGTCTTTCTTAATTTCCGCTTGTTGTGTGAGCTGTGTCGCGTACACGTATTTCACATCTTACATCCGATTATTTTATGTAACCTCTATAAACAATTAATAAAAAGATACGCCAAGCGCAGCTTGATACGACCGCAACCAGTTGAACCCTGTACGTTGGAGGCCCAATATGGATAGTCCATTGCTTTGGTCACATGAAGCCCATGGTGGACTTACAAAGCTTTTTGACACATGCATCCTGTGGTGGACTTAGAAATACATTTTTGACAAATATATTTACATCAACATCTAATATAAAAAGCCTTATTCATATACATGTATTAATTTACAATTTTGGCCCTTTGACCCCTAATTTCTCAAAAATGGTAAAAGATATTCCTACTCCGATAATAAATAATAAGGAAATTTTGTACATGGGATCCAATGAAAAAAAGATTTTGAAAATCGGACCACAAATAAAAAAGTTGATTTTATGGGTGTGGCCTGTCTTTTGCCCCTCTGTAACAATGTAATGGTGAAATACATATCAAAAGCATTGACACATCTAGTAGACAGAATTTAATGATAAATTCAATAAAAAAAGAATTTTCAAAATCGAATAAATAATACACATTGTACAACAGTTTTGTCAAAAGACCCGTTTTAGCCCTTTTTGGCCTTTTTTTCTAAAACAGTAGGGGCCAGAAACCCATTATAAAAAACCTACATTCCTTTAGTGGATATAATCATTATATTAAAATTTCATAACAATTGGCAGGCCCACTACAACTTAATTTTGGGTATAAAACTATTTGCATTGACAAACTTTTAAAAGTGGCGTTTTTGGCCCCTTTGACCCCTAATTTCTCAAAAACGGTAAGATATATTGCAAATCTGATTGAGAAATGCAGGCAGGGATTTTCACAAGGATTCCAATGAAAAAAAGATTTTGAATATCGGACCACAAATAAAAAAGTCATTTTTATGGGGTGTGACCCCTTTTTGACCCCCAGTATCAATGTAACAGTGCAATATATACATGTATCAAAACCATTGACACATTTTGTTGACAGAATGTAATGATGAATTCAATAAAAAAAGAATTTTCAAAATCGAATGAATAATAATCATTCTACAACAGTTTTGTCAAAACACACGCTTTAGCCCTTTTTGGCCCTTTTTTCTAAAACAATAGGGGCCACAACCCCAAAATACAATACCAATGTTCCTTAAGTGATAAAAAAACATCATATCAAAATTTCGTAACATTCGGTCAATATTTACTCAAGTTATCGCACGGAAACCAAAGTGTCCACAGACGACAACGACGACGACATCGCCATAACATTATACGATCGCTAAAATTTTGCGGTCGTATAAAAAAAGCCAACCACAATAAAACACGTCATAGCTTTTTTTTTTTTACAATAAACAGGAATTTCTATTATAATATAGCCGATGTTCATCTCATTGATAATGACCTAAACCAGCAGGAAGTATATAAATACCATTTCACTAGTTTTATGATATTGGTCTTGTAAGAAAAAAGATAGAGAACTGTTTCAGGAAACTGGTAATTTCCTACCTCCCATAAAATGAACTGTCAGATAATTGAAGAAAATTATTTTTTACGGTATTCACAATAATAGGAGAGACCCTTGATTTATGGAAACGGTTTTAATAAAAAAATTAATTCTTCCAGTGCTGTTGTACCTGCATCAAACAATCATATCGTGCATATTGAAAACGATTTTTTTCTATGTTCTTAGGTGCACCGTGTTGGGACAAATGTCACGTTCCTTGCACGTTAAAGAACCCTGCTGCAGGTCTCGGTAAGAGTAGGAACCGTAGGATCCCCATGCTGGAGGCAAAGTTTCCCGTACCTACCCATCACTCATTTTTCCAGTGGCAGTCAAAACTCTCCTACCCGATTGGCCTTGTGTCCCCATTTCCTCCACTTCATCATTATTTCATGTTCACTGTATCACCACTTTCATGTTCATCTTCCGGATATAGCCGAAATCGCGCTGCTTGGGAGTAAAGCACTAACTAACTAACTAACTAAATCTATGTTCTTATATTGGTATTAAATACAAAGGTATATAAGCTTAATATGTTAAAGCAACAATTAATTTACCATTTTGTATCTTTTTCTGCACAAGACTTAACTTGCAAAAATATTTTAAAATCGGACCAGAAATAAAATAGTTGCATTTTTGTCCCTTTTTGAGCTTCTTATCTTTAAATGAAGAGGGGGCCCCAAAAGCATTAATGGTGAGACATATCGTTATCAAATTTAACCAATTGGCCAACCAGAACCAAAGTTATTGTGGGAACAAATATTTGCCCCTAATTTCTAAACGAATAAAGGACGACCCCCAAAATTAACAACTTCATCCCTTTACGGTATGAAATATTATTGTAAAATGTCACAGCATTTGATAAATCAGAACAAAAGTAAAAGAGTAGCCTTTTTTACTCCTAATTTCTAAATGAAAAAAGGGGGGCCCACAAATTCAATTCCTTCAATCCTTTTATAGTACGAAACATCATTGCAAAATTTCATAGCAATTGGATTACTATATCTAAAGTTATTGTTATAAGTTAACAGACAACGCAGACGACGAAGATAGCATCATACCATTGCACCATTTTTTTTGTTATCCTATAAAAATGTTACACATTTAAACAGTTCTAGAAACAAGTAAGGATTAGAAATAACAAGCATTCTGAGAGTATTGCAAAACAATACATAGTCCCCTACCGGCCTCATATTTCAGTCACTGGTAAAAATTTGTCAAACAAATGAAAACCTTTTTTTGATCAGTTTGTTATCTACAAGGATGAACTCCAATAAGGGCCATAACTCCAATCAAAATTTGTGGACTGGCAAGAAACTCAATTTTGATTTGTAACTCATCATGGTTAATTCACATACCAAAAATCAGTTCATTATCTATAAGCGTTTAGAAAAAAAGTGCGGAAAACTGAAATTTTAGTGAATTTTCAAAGTTCAAAGGGCCATACCCCCATACAAATTCATGGACTGGCACGAAACTCAAACTTGATTTGTAACTCATCATGGTTAATTCACATACCAAAAATTAGTTCATTATCTATAAGCGTTTAGATAAAAGTGCATAAAACTGAAATTTTATAAACTGGCACGAAACTCAAACTTGATCTGTAACTCACATACCGAAAATCAGTTCATTATATATAAGCGTTTAGAAAAAAATGCGGAAAAGTGATATTTTAGTGAATTTTCAAAGTTCAAAGGGCCTAAACTCCCATAAAAAGTTATGGACTGGCACAAAACTCAAACTTGATCTGTAACTCATCATGGTAAACTCGCATACCAAAAATCAGTTCATTATCTAAAAGCGTTTAGAAAAAAGTGCGGAAAACTGAGGCGTGACGGACAGACGGACAGAGCGCAAACCTTTAGTCCCCTTCGGCTATCGCCGGTAGTGGACTAATAGACATTTTCAATAACTCGTCTATACCTACAACGACAACGACATCGACAGTTTAAATGTAAGGGATCTTCTCAGCAGATGTTTTTAAACAGAAGTTTTCACGTGTAATCAATTTTAAAATCTTATTAATAAGGGTGAAGTAGTTATAGGTTCGTTAGGATAGATTGATTTTAATTGTAAAAGTCGCATCGAAAATCAGTAAAACTGAGCTGTATTCACAAATAAATACTATATACCAACCCCACCCCCTCAAAATATCCCCCCCAAAATATATAAAGAAAAGGGAAAAAAAATAAACAATTAGAAAAGAAGCACGCGCATATTTATATATTTCTCATGTGTCGTTTCTGAAAAGCTTGACTTTAATGTAAATTTTCATATCGACCTAGTCTCAAACAAGAAGTAGAAGTCCACGCAGGTAGGTTAATGCACTTTTCAGGAATTCCGGCAGGACCACCCCCCTTTTTTCGTACATACCCTATTTTACTAGAACGGAACGTCGTATATGATATTTTAATAAACCAATAGAAAAAGTATTAGAAATGAATATTTTTGGTGATTTTTTATTCTATTTTATCAATCGTATATCGTAAAAGTTGCGTAAAAGTATTTATTTAAGGATCGGTATTAAAATAGACTAGAACAAGTTACCACACACCGAATTTTGTCTTGAAATTTTTTTCATGGAAAGATATCATACTTAGTTGTGTAAAAACTGCTGAACCCTTAAAAATAAATCATTTCTTCTATTTAAAAAAAAATAAAAATGCCAAAATTGAGCAATTTCGCACCATTTTTCTAATCTTTTCAAGCTAAATTCAAGAAATTTGTTGCGATTCGCGAGAGGGTTCAGCGATTTTATGATAGCTGTTTATCTTCGAAAAGATATATTTAAAGGATTAGGGATTTTGTTAACAGTGGTAACTTGTTCTAGCTTGAAAAAGAAAGCCCGTTGTCTGTATTTCAGTATTTCTCCATTGCTGTCAAACGCCGAGTTCATCAAGATCTACGGCGTCAACAACGTGATGACGTCATTATAAAATATTTCTATTTATCTATTTGCACAGTGCTTGTTTGCTGATAACATGATTTTGTTTTAGTTTTATAAATTGTGAAGAAATGTTTGTAGTTTTGTAGGCGAAAAGAAAGCGGCAGCCGTAGTACATGTGGCGTGCGTGATACAAACGTTAGTTTTTTTCAGCTAAAAGGGGGGGCGGATTAAACTTTTATGAAGCTTTTATAAAGATAAAAGTACAGTAATGTAATAAATAAATGTACCCCGGGACATACAGGATAGGTAAACAATCTGTGCACTAGGTCATACAGATAACATAATGTTACAGTCCGTCATACTGCAGATAATGCAATATTTTTTTGTCATAGAACCTCAACACCTTACACATTTCATTCTACTTTTTTCACTGTGACTTTTTTTTGGTTAGTTTAAGATTATTGGTTCCATTTAGTTAAACAGATCTGTTAAATTACAAAGCAATGCTCTTAATTTATGTTAAATTCAAGTGAACACAACTCAGGATCAGAATAATCCATCTTTATCATACTATTTTTTTCTCATTGCTGTGTTTCTGCCTTGCCTTATAATTTTTCTTGAGTAAAATATGTTTGAAAAGTGTACAGTGTCCATGTATGCTGTTAACAGTTGCTATGATTTCAATCAGTACTTATATTTATTTTATTGTCCATAATTACTGTTTTATCTCTCTGACTTTTCACTCATTTCATTGAAAGAATTCATATTTAAATGATCTGAGTATATGAATTCATGCTCAAGTATTTTGTTTGAATGTAAATTTGTTAAAATTTGTTTTATATGCATGCTTTTTTGTGACTTTTTTTTTGGGGGGGGGTCTTCTTGCTCTGTCTTTGGTTTGCATGAAATGTACATTTTGACAATCAAAGCATTTACATTTTTGACTTTCTATTTTTTATATCCAAACTAAAATACATCTGACTTTCTATATTTTATGTCCAAACTAAAATTTATCTGGTCATACTGGTAGCTATTAAAACAATAAGAATGCATTTGTGATAAAAAAAAACCCAGAATATCACAACAAAACTTTTTTATACATGTACTTTGAATGTTAACACTTAAACACATACAGCTATCCATTCCATAAAAACTTAAAAGGTAGGGTGGTGATCCTTCATTGAGTTTCACAGAGTGAGAATATTAACTTTCATCATAGAAGTGAACACAATCATTTTATGCCTTCATTTAATGAAATAACCACTTTTATTATTCACACTTTGAAAAAAATCCAGCTCCTCAATTTCTTGAAATGTATATAGAATTATGTATAAACTTATAAGGAAAGATGTTTTCCTTCATTGAATTCCATAGAATATAACATCCATCCTATAAAAGACCATGTATTTAGTCACACATTCATTTAGTTTAACATCATAATAGCAATACTGTCAATAGAATAACTTCTCTTTGTAAGAACCACACACCACTGAGATTTCATCAAGGAAGAAAGTTGCAAGCTAAAAATAATAAAACAAATATTTTAAAATGATTAAATGACATTAAATTTTATAGTTATTGTTAGTCTATCACTTTAAAGAAAATGGATTACAAAAGCATTTACAATATGACCTACAATTCTTTTTTTAACTAAAAAAAGTGCTATTCTATACTTTGAAATGCAAAAATGAAAACCTTCAAAAGGAATACAAACTAGTTATAGCAAATGGTAGATTTATATTCAAAAAAAGATAAATGTACATATGCATAAAGCATCTTCTCACACTTATCTTAGATACACCAAACTGTATGCTTTTTAAAGTGCTTATTATTTTTCAAATATCAAAATTTTCACATGTAAACTTTCAGAATAACATAAAATTCATGATATTTGAGATATATCCATGTTGCCCAAGACTTTCATTTAAGCAATGCAGACCCAATGCATATAAAGCTCAAATGTAGGTCTATATATAAATGTGTTTTTAAAGTATTTAGTCATAGACCTGTATATTAACATTTATATACATGTCTATGATTTAGTGTAAATTAATAAATAAAAACAAGCCCCCCTTATTGTAGAAGTAATGCCAACATGTTTTTATTGTGTTAATTTAAGCACATATGGCATAAGAAATTAACAATAGAACTTACTTGTTAACCTAGAAAGTATTGTTTGTCTCCATTCTCACCAAAACAACATTTTGTTAACGTTTTCGAAATGGCGCACCTGTTCAGTCGTCGCCGTCAAAACAAGCTTCTTCGGGATCATGAGAACCAATAATTAAAATGCTTTACTGTCTCATTGTTACAAGTATTTGCTGTGATAAATACGTTTCAAATTAACTAGATAGCTGTATTTTTGTAACAGCATATAAATAAATGTTCTTAAATAGTGTATTATTTACATAAACGTCATAACACTTAAGCGGAAATGACATATTCTCCTAACGTCATCAAATATACAATTCGAGTCAAAAACGGTAAAAATCGAAAATCCGGATATTGTTTCTCAAACGGCATTAACATACCTGCGCACAAAGACTGAAAGTCGCTTAGGATGTACAATGTATAGTATAGTTCTGACTGATCCACCCTACTAAATCATTCTCATATACGGTTTCAGAGAAAGCTTGACGAAAAGTCGTTCAGACGAACATCGCGCTTACATCGCCATGCATAATACTTAACATCCCCTGCAAAAATTGTCGCGGGCCATAATAAGTATCACGGATAGACAAAACTTACTGTCACTGAATACCCGCGCTAATTAAGGGGATGTATTTTTGTAGCATTAATTGAGGATTTTTTTTATATTTTACTCTCGCTTCATACCTTAGACTGTCTGTCCGTTAACACTTTTTAAATAAATTTTTAAAATACTTTTGAAGGTTATTTGTAGGGTCTCGATATAATTTTTTTGGTTTCTTTGCCCATTTTCTATTGACAAGATTTTTTCTAACCGAGAATACACAGACCCAACAAAATGTTTTTGTCGGTGCCTTTCCTTTCTATGACTAAGATTTTTTCTTTCTGTTAAGAAATGAACTTAATATGGATAGCCCTGTAGGTATCGACTGTTCCAGACATTTGCTTTAAAAATAGGATGACTGACGAAGGAAGTGTCCAGACCTCGTCTTTCACATTTTCTTATCTATTGAATAAAAAAAAATCCAAAAGGGACAAGGAACACTTTACACCAACCACTATCTAGTTCAGGATTCACTGAACAGAAAATTGATGATATAAATCTTATGTATGAAAAGATATAAACGTAATTTACAACTATAAAAAAAAAACACATAATAGCTAAAAAATACCCCGTTCCGCTAAAAAATCTGAGGACATCTTAATATAGAGGATGCACATACACATTATCTCACTAAGATTTTGTCATTTTTTGGCTAATCTAAGTCTATGTTTTGCGACGAAATCCCCCCTTTAGAACGTGCACATTTAAATTATGCCACAAAGATTGTGTGAAAGTTTCATGAAAACGGCTACTACATGTACAAAGGGATTTAAGAAGAGGTAAAAGATAAGAGATCACTGGGTATCCCCTTGTCGTCTAACATAGTCTATGTTTTGCTATTTGGATACCTACAAAATTCATCTGATCAAATATTTAAATAAGAGGCGAACATCTACATTATTTTACAAAGATTGTGCGAACGTTTCATCAAATTTCATCAACTTAGAGGTTTTGTATAAGAGATCGGTGAGCCCTTGTTATCTCCCCCCAAATCAATCAAGAAGTAGCGGATAAAATATAGGTTTAACGGAAGGACAGACGGACAGAACCCTCTCACTTTATAGGTGTATATACCCGTTTACTTTTAAGTGGAAGATATGGTTATAAGGATCCGACCTTTTAACTTGAAAGGGAGTGGGCCTTTTTTCTTATTAGATTTAAAATACTATTTATTTAGAAAGGTATCTAGAAAAAAATATTTTTTGATATTAGAATTATTATATATCAAAAATTCCTTCCTTAAAAAATGTTTTTATCTCCCCCGGCCCCTTTTTCAAGTTAAATGATCCCTTAGGTATATTCGAAATTTATAAAAATTCAATATCAAATGCACGTGGTTAAGAAATCTCAGGTAAACTAAAGGTTATCCAAAATTGTTCTGAAATCTTCCCCCTAAAATTTTACATTGTCGTAGATGTCGATCTCGATGTAGACAGTTATTGAAAATGTCTACTAAAGCTTATGTTCATCTCATTGATAACGACCAAAACCAGCAGGAAGTATAAAAAAATACAATTTCGTTAGTGTTATGATATTGATCTAGTAAGAGAAAATATTGATACAGACTGTGCAGCGACATGAACAAGCAATTATTGGATTAGGATCCGTCATAAGACATTCTAAAAGAACTGTTTCAGGAAATTGGCAATTTCCTACCTCCCACAAATTGTGTAATAAGTGAATTGTCAGATAATTGCAGATAATTGAATTAAACAATATTTCCAACGATAAGAGAGATACAAATGACAACAAAGTTCCAGACAATAAATTTTGCTACGCCTGACGCGCGTTTCGTCTATTCAAGACTCATCAGAGGCGCTCTACCAAAAATATTGAAAATGCCAAACACTGTCTGAATATGAAGAGCATAGAACAGTATAACCAAAAATACCAAACTGGGGAACCAAATTATTACTAAGATATTCAACCTATGTCTGGGGTAGGAAGAACCTTAGGGTTTTGACAATTTTGAAATTTAGACGGATATTTTAAAGCTTTGATGTATTCTCCAACTCAAAAGTGTTGGTGCCGGAGCGGGCTAACCTCGAGGAATTTAAACTCCACCAGCAGTGCTAACCTTCACGTGTGTTCGAAATACAAATGACAACAAAGTTCCAGACAATAAATTTTGCTACGCCTGACGCGCGTTTCGTCTATTCAAGACTCATCAGAGGCGCTCTACGAAAAATATTGAAAATGCCAAACACTGTCTGAATATGAAGAGCATAGAACAGTATAACCAAAAATACCAAACTGGGGAACCAAATTATTACTAAGATATTCAACCTATGTCTGGGGTAGGAAGAACCTTAGGGTTTAGACAATTTTGAAATTTAGACGGATAATTTAAAGCTTTGATGTATTCTCCAACTCAAAAGTGTTGGTGCCGGAGCGGGCTAACCTCGGGGAATTTAAACTCCACCACCATTAATGGAAGTCTTTTTATATACATATATAAATAACTGAATTCTATCAGTGCATCTGGACCTGAATAAAACAATCATTTTAATATTAATTAATATATATATTTTTTTTAAGATAATAACAAGTTTATTGTAATTTGTTGTGCTATCACAGTGTTCATTACAATTTGTCTACGTGGCTTTAATACAATTTTGTTTGAAATTTACTGAACTAAATTTGACAACAATCTAATTTGGTGAAGTATTGATGAGGGATAAGACAATCTTCAATAGACCACTTGCATATTGCTGGTGTTAAGTAAAATTTTTGGTCAGAAGGGGAATCACTCGTTGAAAACACCAGACATTCTAGTTCCCTGCCCCATAGGAGCATAGGTAGAATAGGAACATAACCTTATAGGACAACACATTTTTTTTTGGTAAGTGCATATCTTGTTTTGGAAAATTAAACTGACACTGCTCATGTATTTACCCAAGATAAATTTGATATAGATTCAAATAAAATCATGAACTGTTTCCCTTTCTCCAATGGAAATGTTTTCCAGTGTGTCGGGTGTTGGAGTTAATCCCCTTTGGTCCAACTACCAAAGCTCTAACCAACAACCACTAATATGAAAATCATCTATTATGAATTGGTTTTTTTTTCTTTTGCATATGAGTGAGTGAGTGAGTGAGCTGGTGTTTTACGCCCGTGCAACGCTATATAGGTTATTTACAGGCGATGAACATGAAAAGGGTGATAAAATGAACATGAAATGATGATGATAAATGAAAAATGGGGTGGGTGGGAAACAAAGGACCGGTAAATTTTGAAGAACCACAGGAAAAGGGGAGAAGTGGGTAGGGTGGAAAATTTAGCCTATGTGGTGCACTACTTGGCGGTCCACAAAGGGGTCTTTTACGTGCATGGAGCGTGGCACTCTCCACAAACGTTGGCCCACTATGGTCAGCGGTCAGGGTTTCCGTATTATAGACCTGACAACCCCCGCGGACGAGGGCCACCCTTTTCAGCCACCTAGGGTACACACTTGGTCGCTCTGTGGGCTGAGCACTGACCCGACATCAGAATCCCAAGACCCTTAGTCGCCTCTTACGACAAGAAATCAATCATCAAAGTTATTTCTTCTATTGAGAGCAACAAACACACTAATTCAAAATATAGAAGCATAACTTTCTCAAAAACTATGGAAGAGCAAAAATGCACTAACAGCGGGAGTTCCTTATTTTGTAGGAAACACTTTTAATATTTAGTATTACTGTACTGGTTAATTATTCAAACTAGAGTACAAAAGAGTTAAAACACATGCTTATTTTTTTTTCTCAAACGACGTGAACATATTTCAACATCAACAAAAAAGATTTGTAAAGAACTCTAGAAATATGCACAAGAGCTGGTCTTTTAATCATACTATAACAAACTTTAACAATGGATGATATCGGTTTATTGAATATTTCCTTAGCAGAAGAGTAAATTGTATTTAAATTATAAGTCCCTATCTGTTCTTATTCTATCATATAGACAAATGTTAGCTTAATTTCCATAAAAAAAAAATGGATTTATCAATCTTGACTTCGTATTCACCATTAGTTTTTTTTAATTAATCGTTATAATATATAATTTATTGCAAATAGTTCACACACACAATTTATTCTATTAATGGATATATGTTTCAACTTTTTAAACATGTATTATATAACTAAGATAAGAAATGAAAGAACTTAATTTTTCTATCTATCTGATAGCACAAAATTGCAAAAAAAAAATAAATCAATAAACATCACTTTAGTTTTGAACAGGGTTGATTAATCTCAAATGTCCGAAGAGAAAAGACTAACAAAACAAAAAATATATCAGATCAATTAAAGATCACCATTAATTTTGTACCGGCAATTCTAAATACATGGCGGCTAAAACCGGTATTACGGCTAGCAACCCTTTTCCATTGATATCTAAGGGCCCAGCAACATATACACTCCGCCATAAGTTAAGCACCACCCTATATATTTTTTATAAGTACAATTTCAAAGTTGAAATGCAAACGCCAGTTAACTTTATGATATATTTTAAATGTGTATTCCTAAAACACACATTTTGAAGTAATGTTACACCAAAGGGTACTCGCCAGTGATGGAAATCTTAAGTGAAAGAACACTTCAAACAGAACATGATTTAACGTCTTAGATGTTTCTTGGAAAAACTTTGACGAAAAATTCAAATTTTATTCAGTTTAATTTATGTGTTCTTTAAGTTGGCTTGATGTCTTACAGTAAGACATATTGTTAAAACATATTCATTAAAATGACCAAACAAAACCCACCACAAATTGTTAAAAAGGGGGATAAATCTTTTCTGGTCAAATTTAAGGCAACAAACTGAAAAAAGGATGCTGCCCTCAGAAAATGGAATTGGTATGGACACTTTTCGCGTAAGAAACTTCAAAATTTAATGTCGTGTTAATTTGTGCGAGCAATGGTGCTTGTTCTCTGTCCAAAACATCACTTTTCTGAAATCTCATTTTCTGAAAAATTGACTTTTGAAAGAAAATGTCCTTTCATCGCAATAAAAGTTCCCCGGCATGTTTTTCCTTCTCCACACAAAACTGTTAGTGTTATGATCACACAATTTTATTAACAGAAATGTCTTTCTGAAAACAGTTTTAGCTCATTTTTTTAGTCTTTCGAAAAAAAAACATTTTCTGAAAAACCATGAAAAAATTTTTTGCCTTAAATCTTTGACAAACCTTTTCAAACAACCTAATTTAATCATCATCGAAAAGTAAAAGTTTTATTTCCATGCGGTTTGAAAAAAAAATTAGCATTTAGTACTAAACATGGTAAGAAAGTCGGCAAATAGCAGACATTTTTAAGCAGGCCCGAAAAATAAAACTCATATTTGTCGTTTGATGTGATTGACATCACGACAATATAAGGAAGTGTCATGTTTAAGGTTCTTTAAAAAAAGTTTTGCCTTAATTCTCTGCTTCTTCTATTGATCTCCGAAACTTGAATTCTGGATCAGGTAAATTCAAACAATACTATGTAACCATATTTTGAAAATCTTTCTTTAATTTCAAGTTTTGTAGGATGCAAATTACTCTAATACCCGAAGGTTCTTGTGTGCAAAAGAATAGACTATTTCAATAAAATATAAAAAGACGGTGCCATTTTGAAATGGGTGGTGCTTAACTTTTGGCGGACTGTTTATAACACAACACAGTTTTGAGACAACACATATAACCAGTTGGTAATTATCAGGTTGAGATACATACGATCATGATTAAGTTTAACACGGACTCAGAGGGTGAAAATCTAACTTGCGCTTATAGGGTGTAATTCCTAGAATTATCTCAGCATCGTACAGTTTTCGTAATTTTATCTATTTTATATAATGGTTTTATTTATTGTGAAATCCTTCCTTTCGTGTGTTTCTTGTATTTTTCAAGCTTGACAATAATTATACATTTATACCTTTAACTAAAATGTTTTTATTGAACGTTATTCGGTTTCATTACAATGTATACTTGAAACAGTAAATTTGCTAATCCTAGCTCAACAAGAATATATATATATATATATATATTTTTTTTTCATTAAAGAAAAAAAACATTAAAAATGTTGCATTCATGGTAATTTTATTACTTCTGTTCAATCAACATTTTTTGTACATGTATTTTTTAATTTATATGTAAACCTCTCGTTATTCTATCAGCATTCGGTGATCAGGTAATACAAAAATAAAAATACATCACTCAGGCCTTCTATTTGAAATATTTCAAAATAAACTCCCCACGGAAATTCAAGTCAAAGTAATTGTCATGGATAGAAAACCAATCAAACGGAAGTTCGATCTTACTTCAGGGAATGACATTTATTTCGTGACTTGAACAACGACTTAAATTTAGATTTTTGTTATTTCAGTAAAATTAAGATTTGTTTGTATGAATGAGAACAACATGTACGAACACTAGACATTTGCTATTTAGAATTTATAGTATTTTTGCCACTCTAATGAAGATTTATAGGTTCTTATATAAGTTCTTGGAAAAGACCGGCTGATCTTTCACGAGTGATAGAATTTTTCAGTCTTTTTGCGAGTGGAGCGCAGCGGAACGAGCCAAAAGACCTAAAAAATTCTATCACGAGTGAAAGATCATTGCCAGTTTTCCAAGAACGCGTGTAAGTACCTATTTCTTCCGTAAAAATTAGATTTTTTATATTCTGAAACCTTAGATTGCTTCATTCTAAAAACCGAAAGTTTTAAATAACATTGCATTTCATTGGTCGACATCATCGATCAATATCAGTACCGGCGGTTATTATTGGTTAATTGACCAGTGTGAGATCGCTGCACGTGCTCGCATCTCAACCTGGTCATCTCACACTGAGAAGAGTCATTTACGGAAGAATGCTTGATTTCATACCCAACATAGAGTCTTAAAAGGAAGGGATGTTGAGTATATATGCATAACACAATTTCACGTATGTATTGAATGAAACAAGTTTGTACTTGACCATTTAAACTCTCTATAAAAGAGGAAGCATATCCAGATATCGTAAAAAAAGCTTCCAGTCCAATATTTTGATAAATTATTTTCACTTAGCAGTACACAAAAAATGTTTATTTTCATATTAATTATTTGTAATGCCATAAGGATACTGTATAACTGTTTATTAACATTAATGGGACCAAACACAGGTTTTGGATAAGTTAAAAATACTCACCTTTCCGGGGTTGTTATTTCATTCATTTTTTGTGCCGATATTCAAACAATTTGAGTAAGTAGAACATTACTGAAATATGTTTTGTAAAGGTTAAGTGAACAACGGAAGACCCGATTATTTTACAACATTAATTGAACGTGAAGAAATAATGATTATATTTCTATATAAACTGCAAAGATTTGATTGTTCATTCCGGTTGAAATACGTTTTAGACCTGAAATTCGCAACTAAAGTGGATTTTTAAACTTTTTGTTGTAATTTTCGATGTTGATGTTTACCAAGCCCAATAGAAATCAAGTAGAATACCTAGCATAATGAAATTTGAAGTTATGATAGATAAGCAAAAAGATGTTCAGTCATTGACACCCCCACTACCTGAAGTCCTAATAAATGAATCGTGGATTTTGTAATTCTCGTTTGTTTATGTAGGTTGTGTTGAGCACACTCTTTTAAATATTTATTTTTTTTTTAAATGATTTACCAATGAAAATAAAAGTTTATCAAGATTATTGAGTACCTCTAACATGTTTTAACATTGGTAAAATCGAAACAAATACATTTTACTCTTTCTACAAAAAAGTCAATTAAAGTCAATGGAATTATCAAGTCAAACATCGTGAATACAACGAATTGTATACTATGCCATCTGACTTTAGGAAAGAATATATTGCTTGCACAACAACTTAATAACAACTAAGACTTTTTTATCTAGAAAGAAGAAAATATTTATGTACACAAAATGCTTTAAATAATAAAATATACAAATATAAGGTATTTATGCAATGGGGCAGAAGAGGATTGATCAAAGTATCTAAATACATAAATAACAATAACTGTATTTTGTTTTGATACAAATAAAAATGACAACAAAGTTCCAGACAATTAATTGATCATTTTTACCGAACCAAGTCGACTCTAACTTTGGTAGAAAATAGTCTATCGCATTTAAAAAGTTAACGATTCTAATTATATAAAAAAGATTTGGATGTTCTAATGCTCAATACTAAAAGGTGTACATCAATATGTTGGTTTTTTTTTGTGAGAGCGTGCCCACAAACTTCCGTTTTATTCATTCTGCTTCAATACACTTCTCATTCCTTTGGGACAGAATTCCAGGGTGTTTTTCTTATAAAAGAAGGAATACACACCGCATGTCTCTCACGTACAATTAAAATCATTCATTCTCAGTCAGTCTTAAATTTTTCGTATCTCCCATTAGTTTAACTTGACTTTATTGGTAAAACAATATGGAACGAGGAAGCAGTTAGGTTTTTAATGATCTTGTATTTTAAGGGAGTTTCCAATGCTTATTCTACAATATATTTGTGTTCTTTATTTTCTTCAAAATGTGCTGAAATATGTTATTTAAATAGATAAATGCCCAATCTTAGAAAAATAATACCATAACTTATAACGATAGTTTTCATTTAATATAATATTCTGTCTCACTCCCTTTAACGACAGAAAATAGTTAAAGTATCAATATCAACGAAATTTCTCGATTATGTTAAATTGGTTGAAATTGATGTTATTTTTTGCCTTTTAAAATCATACAAAAACATAAACATACAACCTGTTTCAACTGCACCCTCAATAAACGAGAAACTGTTTAAACCAGGTTCCAATAGCTTATTTTACTTTCTTTACCAACTCTCTGAACTTAATAAATACTTCAGTCCCGAACCCATTCGAATTAAATGGTTTTCACTGTTCTTTCGTTCATACTATCGTAACGAAGTTTTTTGGCGTATATAAAGTTCATGTTGTAAAGTTGTTCGTTTCATGAAACTGCTTGAATTATAACGTACGAATTGTAAAATTCGAAACTGGTGGAAAACTGGATGTACATGTCTATAACGATCAAAAGTCCAAATACATAAACTCTAGAAATAATTAAAAGTCCTGGATGTTGCTGATAAACTGTTTGAAATGAAATTCCTAGATACATGAACGTTCACATATTTTTATTATTGTTAAAGTCCAGCAAATATTATAAAAACACAATAAACATATTTACAAAAACGAAACCGCTCACGGAGCGGTGTTAACCTGGAGCCTACATCTTGGCGTTTTAACCACCAACCCCTACATTCCAAAAACTGATTTTTTTAAAACTCATTTAAACCTAATGTTAGCACCTTTTACTAAAAAAGCCTTAGCGACGGATTAACAAATTAAAATATCAAAAGAGAGGAAAAGACGGATTAAAAATGGATATGAATTACTTAGTTTTGACATGTTTGTCTAATGGACTTTATTGTCGTTCTCGACTTAATCTTATAAAATACAGGAAAAATGTGTGAAAACTAATGCAAACAAATAAAGTAAAAATATATAAATCTTGACGGTTGCTGATAAAAATAAAGTAAAATCGTGTAAAAATATTAAATCAAAGTTCTATATGAAAAATGAAATATTTTGATACCAAACATGACATGAAAAGACGCAACGATAGAAATTTAACATTTTATGAAAATCTACACTACGACAACTCTTCCCTCGCCCGCTTAGCTTCGGACCCCGAAGCTGTAAATTAAAAAAAATATATGAAATTATAGAAAAAAATTTAGCTTAAGACGAATTGTTCAAAAACAAAATCTATTTTTGCAAATGAAAACCATATATGTCACGAAAAATAACCAAGTTGTGCGTTAAAAAATAGAATTATCAATCTTCATGCTTGGCTTTGGTCCATATGGTGCACATCTTACACTCGATCGTACACGGACAGAATTGCCTTGTTGCAATCAGAAAGACCTATTAAACATAGAATAAACCTTAAAGTTTTTCTCTATCATGCCATATCTCGACTTTCGATAGCTAGTCGACCCTTTCCGGGTATATGCGACCAAAAATCAATGAATAAAATAAAATTCTCATAAAACACAAAACAAGGTGCGTGAAATGGTTAAAATTACTCGTCTTAAATAACCAAAAAGAAACAATACAAGAGGCTCCCAAGAGCCTGAATCGCTCACCTGGTCTTAATGTCAACCCTTTGAAGACTGTTGTATAGCTAAATGAGCTGAATGTTTAAGCAATAAAAAGCTTTTCTCTATCTGCAATAGTTTTCATTCCAAAGCAAAAAACACTATTTTTCACCTTTAAAGAGCCATAACCCCTTAAAGGGGTCATCTGACAACTTCGACCCTGAAAAGACTTTAGTAGAGCTTATTAAGCTAAACATTTAAGCAAGCAACATCTTTTCACTATCTGCAAAAGTTTTCATTCCATAGGCCAAAAACACTATTTTTTTGCCTTTAAGGGGCTGTAACCCCTATAAGGGGTCATCTGACAACTTCGACCATATGGTGAGTGAGTGAGTGAGTTGGTGTTTTACGCCCGTGCAACGCTATATAGGTTATTTACAGGCGATGAACATGAAAAGGATGATAAAATGAACATGAAATGATGATGATAAATGAAAAAAGGGGATGGGGTGGGAAACAAAGGACCGGTAAATTTTGAAGAACCACAGGAAAAAGGGGAGAGGTGGGTAGGGTCGGAAAATTTAGCCTATGTGGTGCACTACTGGGCGGTCCACAAAGGGGTCTTTTACGTGCATGAAGCGTTCGACCATATGGAGACTTGTGTAGAGCTTAATGAGCTGAACATTTAAGCAAGCAACAGCTTTTCTTTATCTGCAAAAACTTTAATCCTATAGGCCAAAAACTCTATTTTTTGCCTTTAAGGGGCCATAACCCCTATGAGGGGTCATCTGACAACTTTGACCCTATGGAGACTTTTGTAGAGCTAAATGACCTGAACATGTAAGCAAGCAACAGCTTTTCTCTATATGCAATAGTTTTCATTCTATAGGCCAAAAACACTTTTTTTTGCCTTTAAGGGGCCGTAACCCCTGTAAGGGGTCATCTGACAACTTCCACCCTATGGAGGCTTGTGTAGAGCTTAACGAGCTGAACATTTAAGCAAGCAACAGCTTTTCTCTATCTGCAATAGTTTTCATTCTATAGGCCAAAAACTCATTTTTTTGGCTTTAAGGGGCCATAACCCCTATAAGGGGTCATCTGACAACTTTGACCAAATGGAGACTTTTGTAGAGCTAAATGAGCTGAACATTTAAGAAAGCAACAGCTTCTCTCTATCTGCAATAGTTTTCATTCTATAGGCCAAAAACATGGAAAAATGCTATTTTTCACCTTTAAAGGGCCGTAACTCCCATAAGGTTCCCATAAGGGGTGACCCCCCCCGGGTCATCTGACAACTTCGACTCAATGAAAACTTTTGTAGAGCTTTTGATGCTGAAGCAGCAGCGTGGCATCAGATTTCATCTATCTCTTATACTTTTTGATTTACAAGCCAAAAACAGTAGTCTGACCCCCCTGGTCTATTTTTAGCAACGGCGGCCATGTTTTTCGACGAATCAAAAATCCCAACATCAGTTCTGTGAGGGATACCCTAAAGTACCACCAGACCAAATTTGGTTTGAATCTGTGCAGCCGTTTCAGAGGAGAAGAAGTTTGAAGAAAAGTTAACGACGACGACGGACGCTAAGTGATGGCAATAGCTCACATGGCCTTTGGCCAGGTGAGCTAAAAATGGAATATATGGTCTTGAAAAACTATTTTAAGAAAAATAAATAAATTGTGGTGGATCAGACCCCAATTTAAGCACTATAAAGATCAGAAAAAAGAAACTCTGCAGGTAACTTAATCTGAAAATAAATTAGTTAATCAAAAGCAAAATATCTAAATAAAGTCAAAAATTCAAAACACAGTCAATCAATGTGAGTCTTTTGGAATACCAGTGATCACTACTCCAAGGAATGTCCTTTGTAAGCATCATAATTCCAGTGGAAGGTCCACACATACTGGTAAACGGAAATCCGAATACACATCTTCTTCATCATCTAAGTTTGTATAAGCTCAATTGGGCACACTCACACGGGTGGGTATTAAACGTTTAGTGTCGTACTTCATCCTCCTACACAATTGAAAAGAATAAATGTAGTTCTTATCTAGTCCGTTGTTCGGGACGGCGTCTTCTTGTCATCTTTTCCTGGGGAACTGGAACTCGCATGGCAGCTTGAGGTAGCGCGGGTCAGCCTCTCTTCAGCACCAATTATCGTAACGAAGTTTTTTGGCGTATATAAAGTTCATGTTGTAAAGTTGTTCGTTTCATAAAACTGCTTGAATTATAACGTACGAATTGTAAAATTCGAAACTGGTGGAAAACTGGATGTACATGTCTATAACGATCAAAAGTCCAAATACATAAACTCTAGAAATAATTTAAAGTCCTGGATGTGGCTGATAAACTGTTTGAAATGAAATTCCTAGATACATGAACGTTCACATATCATTATTATTGTTAAAGTCCAGCAAATATTATAAAAACACAATAAACATATTTACAAAAACGAAACCGCTCACGGAGCGGTGTTAACCTGGAGCCTACATCTTGGCGTTTTAACCACCAACCCCTACATTCCAAAATTTGATTTTTTAAAAACTCATTTAAACCTAATGTTAGCACCTTTTACTAAAAAAGCCTAAGCGACGGATTAACAAATTAAAATATCAAAAGAGAGGAAAAGACGGATTTAAAATGGATATGAATTACTTAGTTTTGACATGTTTGTCTAATTGACTTTATTGTCGTTCTCGACTTAATCTTAATCTTAAAAAATACAGGAAAAATGTGTGAAAACTAATGCAAACAAATAAAGTAAAAATATATGAATCTTGACGGTTGCTGATAAAAATAAAGTAAACTCGTGTAAAAATATTAAATCAAAGTTCTATATGAAAAATGAAATATTTTGATACCAAACATGACATGAAAAGACGCAAAGATAGAAATTTAACATTTTATGAAAATCTACACAACGACAATACATGTAAATGCAAAAAAAAGTATCTTTTTATAGAATTCCTACCGCTGCTTCTGTCTTCTAAAATTGTGCACTTGCTGCCTTGTTGTAGGATTAGGTTGATAGTGTAGGTTCAAAAATTATTCGAACATTTTTTTTGTCTTGTAATAGAATAAAAAATGCTTACTTTTTCCAATGTTATAAAACGTATAACAAAGTATTGTAAGCTTTCACTTCCCTTCAAATTGCTAGCTATACGGTACACACACATGTATAATTTCAAAAACATGCATACACCAATCTTTGAAATTAAGATCATGTACCTGAACCGTGTGGTCGTAAATTAAACAACGCTTGTAAAGCAACGGCTATTGCATTTTTGTATTAAGAATAAGGAAAATTGCAATTTAGATTACATGTAATTTGAACAAAGGATTTGATTTGCAGCTAAGAAATGAGCACTTGATATATCCGGTAGTTATTTTTTAGGTAAACTCTTTTCTGAAACTGTTAGGCTAAATTCAGCATTTTATAATAAAACGGTTTGGAACTTCGTTGTATTGAATTTATCAAAATATGTAAAACTACAGTAGGAAATACTTTTAAAACGTTGAGTAAATAAAACTATTCATTTTGTTCAGATAAATTCAAAGATTGAAATTATAAGAAAAATTGATTATCTGAACATTTTTCGTATGAGAGCAAAATCAACAATTTCATGAATATCAATCAAATTGCACCAGAACAAAAATGCAACAAGTAATTAGTTTCCGTGACTTTTGTGATGGTTTTGATTTGTATTTATGATAGTCTAATAGCCTTGTTACAAACCCAATTTATATGGCTCTTAATAATCAATGAAATATTTATTAAGGCTGTGAATATTCCGTTTTTGGAGATAACTCTTAGATATATATTATACTTACTAAGACATTTAAATGAATTGGGAGAAAACCTCACAAAGTCTGACATGCCTGTATGAAAGAGATTTATATTTTTGGTTGGGGATTTAAAAGTATGGAATGTTTTTTTTTCGTTCAATGTGTGGAATGGGAATTTTTTCCCCATGATAAAAATTGTTTTTAACATGAAATGAAAAAAACCCAGAAACATAACAAAAATTAACTTAATTTTGAAAAGTCCTTACTAGTTTAAAGAAGTTAAAACTTGTCTAGCCAACAAAATGATGCAACACATATCAATGTGATCTAACAACAAACATGTATAGCTGTATTTTTTACAGTACATTCAGCTATCTTAATTAGATTTTGGATGATAAAGCATAGTTGATAAAAAATCATAATCTGCTATCTCAAAATTAAAACAAATCTATCACATTGATAATTAATGCTCTAAGTGAAGTTAGACTGCGCTTATATTACATCGCTATGGAAAAAAAATCGTATAGCACAAATAGCCGGCTATTTCTGCAACACACAAACTTGGCAATGACTATGACTACCAGTTGGTAAAGTCGATTTCAAGATTCCTGAACGGAGATGGTTATCTATCATATCAAAAAGAAAAATCAGAAGAAGGCTGTTTTTGTACAAACTTTTTAAAAGGTATGTTCTGTCAATCAAGGCTCTATGCCACCTAAACTCCCTTGCAATTTTTAAGGGCCAATTATTTAAGATAAGCTTATGATTTATTTGGGATAATTATCATAGTGCCACAATAAAACTTAAACAAATACATGACAGATCCAATCGTCTAGAGGTTTATGAAATCAGTTACTAGCATGGTCCTCAGACCTGTCTGACACTAAATTATCAATATTTTTTATTATTGTTATTTATTGAAATTTCTTCCTAAATTCAAAACTGTTTTCAACACTAGATTATTAATTTTTACAATGCAGGGTCTCTATCCTTGATGCTGAAATTATCCTTGTTCAGATGTATAAGATGCGAGTATTTTTTTCAATGTTATTTGTAATTGACCATCCAATTTGATTCAAATACTGCTGATGAGAGGATACCCCATTCAACCACCTGGGGCACACATTATCCGTGTGGGCAAAGCGGCCCGACCCGATTTTATGTTTCTGAGCGCTCTTTAGTGGACTTTTACCGACGAGCTTAGCGCTGCTGCGGGCCTATTCGCCACCCGGAACCCGCACGGGTTATGTCAATGTCAAAGCGCCAAACCTACCTCTTCCATTGCGATCTAAGGGTGGCCCGGCAGTAAGACAAAACGCAACACATTCGTGAAGCCATAATAGGAAAAATAAGTTGATCATCTCGGTACAACAATCAGGAAAGACTAATCAAAACAATCACTTACCAGTACGTTCAACCTTATTTTGAATTTCTCCACCAGCGGCAGATATCGAAAGGACCATATTGAGAAAAAACTCTAATCCATTGCTTTGTAAGAGGATACTATTCATATAGTGAGTTTTATCATGCAAATTTAGTCATCCTTCCTCTATCTTTATTATTGTGCAATAGTATATAGATGTGGTGAAAATACTGTGGTATGAAAAAAGTTTACGCCACACAGCTCACATAACAAGCAGTGATTAAAAAACAATGGAAACCCCGTATCAGCCTTCAAAGAGACCAGTAAGTGCTGTTCGCCCTTATGTAATCGACTGAAAGTCTAAATAAAATGATTAAAATTAAAATCCTGTCCTGAAATCATATATATGTGTTGTATAATATATGTATACACACTGTTTAAAATACAATAACACCGAAATTCGAAATGTTTGAAGAAAACTAGTCGTGACAATCTTATAACATTAAATGAAGATTTTTTTCCAGCTTACTGAACTGAAATGACTTATGTCCAGTCCAAAAGATTTAATAAGGCAAAAACACCCCGGCTAACTTAAACATTGTCATAACTTTGTAAAGATATTGAATGTATTAGTAGTTAGCCAAGATATATTGCGCCATATCCTAATATTCTTATTGCAAACACGGTTGTCAGGTGCAATATCGAAATGGAACGGTTTCCTATTATTTAAGTAATATCCAGATTAATTTTACAGATTAAAAATCTGTCAAAATCGTTTAACAGGAAGTAGGTGAGCTACGGACCTAAAATCGAATCCCACATTTTGGGACCCCACTCTGATGCTGTATACCAAATATCAAGTGGCTGTGATTAGTAGTTGCTAAGAAAACTGCTACGAATTTTTTTCCCCGCCCGACATTCACAATTTTATAACCCGGATATTTCACTCCGTGAAATCCGGCCAAAAACTTGTTTCTGCTTGAGCATCTCGTCTTGATGCATTTGGTTTTTCAGCAGTATCGTTCAGTTTATTTTTGTTATTGTCTTTTATTTGTGATCTACATGTATTAGGGTGAATGCCGCTTCATTACAATCTGGTTTAAAAAAACAAAATTTTAGGCATATAAATCATTAAGGTAATTCATTTCAATGTACCATTTATAATATATTGTAGTCCCGTGCGGGGCCCGGGTGGCGAATAGGCCCGCAGCAGAGCCTAGCTTGTCGTAAGAGGCGACTAAGGGTCTTGGGATTCTGACGTCGGGTCAGTGCTCAGCCCACAGAGCGACCAAGTGTGTACCCTAGGTGGCTGAGTAGGGTAGCCCTCTTCCGCGGGGGTTGTCAGGTCTATAATACGGAAACCCTGACCGCCGACCATAGTGGGCCAACGTGTGTGGAGAGTGCCACGCTTCATGCACGTAAAAGACCCCTTTGTGGACCGCCCAGTAGTGCACCACATAGGCTAAATTTTCCGCCCCTACCCACCTCTCCCCTTTTTCCTGTGGTTCTTCAAAATTTACCGGTCCTTTGTTTCCCACCCCATCTCCATATTTCATTTATCATCATCATTTCATGTTCATTTTATCATCCTTTTCATGTTCATCGCCTGTAAATAACCTATATAGCGTTGCACGGGCGTAAAACACCAACTCACTCACTCACTCAATAATATATTGTAAAGTGATGAACTAATTTACAAAGCAAGTTTGAATTTCTATTATATTTTATTGATATAAAGGGTAATACATTTATACATTCTTTCGACGAATGAAATAATATCTGTTCCAACGTTCGAAAAATAAAACTTTAAAAGATTTCGTGCATTCTTTTCTAAAAGTAAATGATACGGGAGAGTCAGGGTATTATTCTATTATCCATGGGTATTTATGTTAGTTTGGATTAAATGGGGTTAATTTTGTCTTACGCTTCCCCTATACTATAATAACCAATAAGTAAGGAAGAAAAACTAGAAAAATCTTCGTTCTTTGCGGGAAATTCTTGAATAATGAAATTGTAACCAGTATTTCTAAATCTATAACTGAAATAGAAATATTAAATAAAGATCACTGAAGCATTGACCTACAGACGTTTTGACAATCAAAATAAATATTTAATGCATATCTCTGAAGGTTAAATGATACAATTTATATCTTAGTAATATTGTAGATTTAAGTTGACACTAAATAATGTCAATGTATCAAGAATTGAAAACTAATGATTAAGGTGTTAAGGGGCTATTAGAATTGTACTATAGATTTTGTTCATGTTTTGGCACATTGATAGACCTTAATGTATAGAAAAAAATCCAAATAAAAAGAGAGGAACATCGTGCATTTTAGAGCGCTATCAGCTTTCTAAAAATAGCAAAGTTTTAATATTTCTATATGGGATATATAGGGAAAAAGCTAAATAGGCACCTAAATAGAATTTCTACTATAAAATAAGCTCGAAATCTGAAGGAAAGTCCCTTTTCAAAAGCTTTTCGAAATCGTCTGAAAAAAAAATTACGGTAAGGTCACCGTTCATTTTTTTTTCTAGTTAATCACGAAAATTGAAAAATTTACTATTCATTCTATTAATTATCTCCCTTTGATTAAGTACGGGAAATTCTAAAAATGATTAAAATGTCATGTTTTGTATACCAATTGCTTCTAATTTGATAATCGCCTGTAGATAACCTATATAGCGTTGCACGGGCGTAAAACACCAACTCACTCACTCTAATTTGATAAAATACATTATAGTTTAAAGATTTGTCTGCCAACTTCAATAAGTTAATCAATTTTATACAAAATGTGCAAAAAAATGCTTGAAAGCCTCGAACCACTTTAATTGCATTCTTCCTCATTAACTAAATGGTATGATTAAGAATTTGTTATACATAATATTTTCTTATTTTTCAGGACAATTTGTATGAATTGGGCTTAAATGAGGTTCACTTTGTCTTAAACTTCTCCTATACCTATATCCCATGAGTGAAGTTGTAAAACTCTCTTTAGAAAAATCTGATTTCCTGGCGGGAAATTCTAAAATGATTAAATTATTTCTGGTGCGTTTCTTTCCCTTCCATTTGCAAAACAACTCCCTGAACGTTTTTCTAAACCTGCAGCTGAAATAGGAATACAAAATAAAGTTTACGGAAGCGTTAACCTGTCCCAGCAGATTACAGACGTTGCCGGCAATCCTGATATAATCTTCATTTCGATCACTGCTTAATGTTGAAAGATACACTTTATATACAAGTAATATTGCCCACGGAAACTGACAAATCAGAAAAATAATAACTACGGAAATGAGCATGGTGGTTACTTTTTGCTGCTCAATAGATTGTGCGGAGTGATCTCCGATCACGTGACACTGTGATAGCAGCTTCCGGCGAGAGTTGGCATGCCAGACAGATTTAATTAATATCGTATTAAATACGGATAATAAGATAAGAGGTAGAATTGTAAATATGATGATATACCACCAGTTATAACCAAACTGGTAAGAATTCCTCTGGCTTAATTCTGACGTCTGACATCTGTAATGACTTACTGTGTTATTCATTTCGTTTGATTGAGCATGTTTGTTTATTGTTAAATTATTATTTACATTTGTGTCAAGCTGATTCTCTTTGACAACTTCATACTCAAAGGTGACTGGTAAAGTGTTGATGAAACAGAAAACAAATAACACAAACGTCAGTAATTTTGCTTTTTGTACCGTACACCAAGCTTTTCCTTTCATGGGATGACATACACCGATGTATCTCTCCAATGTAAAGCAAACAGTCACCCAAACACTGCAGTTGCCAAAAAGGTTCGATAAAGCACGACCGTAAGGTACATAATAGTAATTTGAAGCATCAAGATCCTTATCCCGGCAATGAATAAAGGATAATGTTAGCATAAATATCAGATAAAGCATGTCAAAAATTGCTAAATTGGTTAAATATACATTTGTCGATGTTCTCATTTTTGGTCGGCTTAACACAACTATGTTGCATGAATTTCCCGCCACTCCTAAGCAAACGATGATTGGAACTAGAATCCGATCAGACAAAAACCTCGTCAGTTTCAAAGCAAAACTGATATCTTCTGTCACTTCGTATGGGATCGAGAAATTATTAGACGCATTTACGAACGAATCCATCATTGCAAATGTCCAGAAAAAATGGTTGTCGTCTATGTTGGATCCAATGATAAATCCAGTGTCAGTAAGATAGGTTTTATATCTGAGTTTGACAAAATGAATCCAGAGAAGTTTTTTTCAAAACTACTGTTATTTCAGTTCATCACAAAACTTTCATAAAGGTACATCTGCATCATTGCATCTCATCTGAAAATAATAATTATAACAAATAAATAAAACACCAAATGTTGCTATGCATGTTTAAATGTAAATACTATAATTACCATTTGAAAAGCAACTTGGACAAAAATTCGATGTAACAGCACATTCTTTCTCATAACCATTTGCTTAACAAACCTTTAAAAAGCTTCAATAAAGCCGTAAAATATAAAGAGTGCTTAAAATGTCGATAAGATAAATCATCCTTCCCAAACACCTGAGTTTACTCTCGTTATGACTTAAGTATGCGATTTTGATTCTGTTCAGCTGCTTTAGTGAGTCTTTAGATAAAAGTAAAAGTTCTTGTTTATCAAATTAAACATTTTTGATTTGCATCATTGTATTAAAGCAAATCTAGGTTTCTTTAACACAAAATTTTAGTTTAAGTGATATTAGATTAATTAAATAAACTATGGTTATCAATAGACAAAAGGGTGATGTTGCTCCTGGGCAAGGTGAATCCGTCTAGGAATTTAATGGAAGAAATTATATCTTAGACGGAAGAGAAGCAGATTTTGCGTTATAAGACGTGGTAAATAGGCCACACCCGACCATATGAATACAATGTATCTGTTCACTTCCACTTTAACGTAATTTCGAAATGGTGGTTGTGAATACGGTTGTTTGAAGATTATTTTGTGTTTATAAGGAAGAAATAATATGTTTCTTCTTGTTTTGTGGCAAGAAACGATTTGTTTTATTTTCAAGTCTTTTCTAGGTAACTACGCTCTTTTTCCCCTAGTTTTGCTGATGTGTCTTTTTGTGATTCATGTGGTAGCAGTCGTTTTAAGGATGATCTGTAGAAAGCTATAAAGTGTTATTTTTGCCACTTAAGTCTGGTTTTACATAAACCAATCAATATGTTTTTTTATGTCACTTCCGAACATGAGGATAAAAGTTTGATGTCATAAGACTCAAACACTTTCATTTTGAAAAAGTCTATAATGTCAGGACCATTCTGTTTTACCATTTATCTTACGAAATAAACTTATTTGACTCATACTTCATAACAACTATGGTTGGGTGTCACCAACTCACCCACCCTTAACGGCAATTGTGTCTTTCTCTCATTTTTGAGAGAACGCACTGCAAAGGAACGACAAAAAAGCATACAGACGGTGGACACAAAGAGATAAAAATGTCAACCCGACATAGAAATAAGATTTTCAACTTTGATTTAAACATATCAATTAAAAAACGTAATGACATTGATTTAACTATATTTTCACTCCTTCATCTATCTCCCTTTCCTTTAAAAGATACAAATCAATTTTCTTTTCTTTAGCAAGAGATTGACGTAGTTATTTCCATAAGATGGATTTAACTAGAGACAATTAAGTATCGGAGAGAGACTAAAAAAATGTCACCAAAGTGAGAAATAGATAGGGTTTGGAAATGACTCTTCGTTAAAAGTCTAATAAAACTGAGACACTGACATGACGAAATCTAATCTCTTCCGACCAGACTGTCAACAACGGAGTATTTAATCTTTTTAACAGATCATTGTCGTGTCTGAGGGATAAAATGAAAATTAAAAACTATAGTTTTTATGATGCAAAGACTCTTAAGAGCAATCTAAATATCACTTAGGGACTGTAAGGTCGTGTTTAGCAATATGTTACCAGGGAAATAGCATACACAAATAGAGAAAAACCATGTGAATATAACTGAGAATAAATATATTATTAAAAAACTGTTACTTTACTTAGATAACATCAGACACGTTTTCATCTGACATACGATTACGAAGTTCAAAACACTAAGACAAAATTTAAGATCCGGGATTGTATTCCAGAAGCTTATCCATGAATGGTCATAAAAGGGTTCTTAGGCGAACCTTAGGAAAACATTAGAATTGACTCAAGAAGTACTTAGGAGATACGCGAAACATTTTCGGTAATTTTTTAACTTAAGCAATCCCAACTATTATACTTTAACGACAGGTGAGTGAGTGAGTTGGTGTTGTACGCCCTTGCAACGCTTTAAAGGTTATTGAAAGGCAATCAAAATGAAAAAGATAAAAAAATAAAGTTTGTATTTGCCTGCATCAACGATGTCTCCCCCGTTTCACCCAAAGTTTTCAATTCAAAGGGCCATTAACCTCATCAAATGTCCTTGTATTATGCACACGGTGACCTTGCAACACAACAAGTTTCCTTGAATTATGTGTACGGGTAGTTGTTTCAGAGGAGATATGCTGACAAGATGAGGATTTTTTTTTATAAACTTTCTAATTTCAAGGTGCCATTACTCCAGCAAAAATTTGAAGAACAACATTTTCTGGCAATATGCACACCTCCATATTCCATATGGTGTCCTTCCTATAAACCAAGTTTGGTTGAATTCGGCTCAGTAGTTTCAGAGGAGTTGCGCTGAAAATGTGAATTTTCAGCAAATTTTGAAGTTAAAATGGTCAGAACTCCCACAAAAATGTGATAATCAAAATTTCCTGATTACAAGGTGTCCTTTGTATAAACCAAGTTTCGTTGAATTCGGTTTATTCGGTTCAGTAGTTTCAGAGGAGTTGCGCTGACAAACTTTGCGACAGACGGACGGACAGGATAAAACAATATGTCTCCCCACAAAAGTTGGAGGAGACATAATGAACTTGAGATGATGATGATAAATGAAATATTAGGTAGATGAGAAACAAAGGAACAGTAGATTTTGAGGATCACAGGAAAAGGGGGAGGTTGGTAGAAGCGGAAAGTTTAGCATATGTAGCACACCACTTCTCGATCCAAAAAGGGCTTCCAACGACAGATGGAGACACCAATATGTATTTCAATCACTATTTGATTACTATTGAATTGTCTTAATCTTTGTTTAATAATTTGTTTTCCTGTTAACATATTGTTGTTTTTTGCATATATATGATATAATTTCAGCTAAATTCATTAACAGATTAATTATTATCATATTGAGGATTAAATGCGTTCTAAGAGAAACCTTCGAGAACATGACTTAAGTTTAAGAAGCCTCTAAAGAAGAATGTAGGAAGGATCCTAAAGATAGGAATGCTTCAAGAACTCCGCCTGTTGAGCTTGCCTGACTGTGACTTTTATTTTAATACTATTGGTACGAGTACTTTTCTTGCAATTAGTTGAGACATTTTAATTCTTATGTCAGATGCTGCATTGATGAAAGGTAATTCATTGAGATATGCATATACATGTACAATGTATAGTATATTGTCATTTGAAATCTGATTGAATTGTGTCCAGTAAAATACTTGAAGTGTTCTCCACAATTGTTGTTTTCTTTAATTGACAAATATTCAAAGTAACAAGATGCAACAAAGTTATTATAACAAGCATTCTGAGGTTATTGCACAACAATACATAGTCCCAAACAAGCCACATATTTCAGTGTTCAAATGGTAATAGGGGCCAGGGTGGCCGAGTGGTCTAAGGCGCTGGTTTAAATACCACACTATTTATCACTAGCCGATCACCTCTCAGCTGGTGTTTGAGTCCCGTTTGTATTTAACAAAAAAGGGACATCCTCAACTGTATATGATTAGGTTTGTCAGTTACCTGTCCAAGGTCGGTGGTTTCCTCAGGGTACTCCGGTTTCCTCAGTCATTAAAACCGACCGCCCTACATGGCCCAGGTGCGTCGATAAAGGGCGTTAAACATCAAAACACACACACACACACACTCAAATGGTAATACATTTTGTAATTCTGGTAAAATTTTAGTAAAATAGACAACACCCATAATAGTCCGAGATTGCTCTGACGTCCTCGGCATTTTTTCCAGCAAGCTGGTGCCGTGGGATCCCACGGCACCAGCTTGCTGGAACAAATGCCGTGGACGTCAGAGCAATCTCGGACTACACCCATAACAAACCGAAACAAAAAACTTGACTTGACCAATGCTTATCATGGTACACTCACTAAAAATCAGTTAATTATCTACAATCGTTTAGAAAAAAGTGCGGAAAACTAAACATTCGGTGAATTTTCAAAGTTCAGAAGGGCTATAACTCCCATAAAAATTTGATGACCGGAACAGAACTTAAACTTGTTCTGTAATACATCATGGTAGACTCACATACAAAAAATACTACAAGTTCATTCGCGTCAGGCGAAGAAAAATGATTGTCTGGAACTTTGTTGTCATTTTAATTTTCTACAAGCATTTACTAGAAAAAATGTGGAACACTGAAGAGTGACAGACGAAAGGACAGACGGAAAGATGGACAGAGTGCAAACTTATAGTCCCTTTCGGCGCTCGTTGGTAGGGGATTAACAAAAGATAGCGTGTATTATATATACCTGATCCTTATCAAGAATACCACCAGAAAGATATGTGCAAGACTACAATAGTACAATAGTCAACATATTTGTGTCAAACAATCTGAAAAAGACGCAATTTTATTTATAAGGAGGGTTTGATAATAAAAATACATCTTGGAACGGGAAAAAAAGATTAAAATCTCGTATGTTATATAGCAGTAAACACAAACAATTTTATTTAACTGTAAAAAATTTGGTAATACTATTGGTAAAACTAACTTATAATCGTTTTTTTTTTTAGTATTAATTTAATGTTAAATGTACGTGCGCGTGATATCTGTTGCATTTACTTTTTGAAGCTCAAAGCCAAAAAGTAGTAAATTCTATTATTTCCATTCGAGTGAGTGAGTTGGTGTTTTCACCCGTGCAACACTATATAGGCTATTTACAGGCGATGAACATGAAAAGGATGATAAAATGAACATGAAATGATGATGATAAATGAAATATGGGGTAGGGTGGGACACAAAGGACCAGTAAATTTTGAGGAAAAGGGGAGAGGTGGGTAGTGGCGGAAATTTTAGCCTATGTGGTGCACTACGTCGCGGTCCTCAAAGGGGCCTTTTACGTGCATGAAGCGTGGCACTCTCCACACACGTTGACCCACTATGGTCGGCGGTCAGGCTTTCCGTATTATAGACCGGACAACCTTCGCGGACGAGGGCTACCCTGTTCAGCCACCTAGGGTACACACTTGGTTGCTCTGTGGGCTGAGCACTGACCCGACGTCAGAATCCCTTAGTCGCCTTTCACGACAAGCTAGGCTCTGCTGGGGCCTATTCGCCACCCGGGCCCCGCACGGGACTATTTCCATTCGAAGCCTTATTCCTACAATACATTATTATCTAGTAATCAATTCACTACTATCGTATATTTATACTGCTGTCGTGTTATTTGAGCATTCGAATAGTACTGGCTACATACAATTATTGGTCCTTAAATGCATTAGTAACTTCTTATAGCTTATGTGCATCTATCAGTGTAGTACATACATTCGAAAATAATTATGATATACATATGATATTTAAGATATTAATAAAAGAAAGGCGATGTTGTAAACTAATATATTGACTTTTTGGTCAAAGATAACTTCAAAAGAAATAAAAAAGGTTTTGCTTTAGATATAATTTAATTGACTCGCTATTAAACACTTTTCATCCATCATTTGTTGTGTCTTAGCCTCAGAACAAAATTTAATACCAGTTAAATCTAGTAATATTGTATAATAATTACAACTCTCCGTTCGCTTCTAGTTGCAATGAAATACTATTTGCTTCTAGTAATAATGTCGAGAACTAATTTGGGCCTGTCTTATGTTTTTCTGATACATTTATTTTTCGTGCAACTGCATATTTATAATAAGTTAGTTAGTTATTGCTTTACTCCCAAGCAGTACGATTTCGGCTATATCCGGGAGATAAACGTGAACGTGGTGATACAATGAACATGAAATGATGATGAAGTGGAGGAAAAGGGGACTCAAGGCCAATCGGGTAGGGGAGTTTTGACTGCCACTGGAAAAAGGAGTGATGGGTAGGGACGTGAAACTTAACCTCCTGCATGGGGATCCTACGGGTCCTACTCTTACCGAGACCTGCAGCAAGGTTTGTTTTTTAACGTGCTAGGAACGTGACATTTTCCCAGCACGGTGCACCATTAGGTTTGCGGTCAGGTTTTTCGCATTATCGCCGCATATTTATAATTCCCCTTAATGTAGTTTATTTAACACAAAATTTACTTTGGCTACTCCAAATGATCATTAAATTTTGATTTTATAATTCAATTTATGTCTCTTAAAAGAACTAGCGGAAACTGTTGTAATTATTTTTCTGCTTGAATAAGAAAATCATTCGATAGTTGCAATTACAAATTCCTTTGCATTATTTTATGACCAATTTTAGGAGCACTAACTTTGTTGTATTGTTCAGTAAAAGACTTTATTATCACACAATAAAAGAAAATTTTGTTCTTGCAATAAAATATAAAATAAGTACTTTTAAATCATCAGGATTATAGTCAATATTTATTATAGAAAAATTATACATACTTTTTTATGAAATAAAGCCCGATTTTATAGCAAAGTATTTAAAATGAAATATTGACAAGCAAACATACATGTTATAAGACTAAAATGGCCAACAACACTATACATTTCATAATAATCCAACAAAAAGTCTTGCCTTTTTGTTGGATACTTCCCCGTATATTATGTCATTTTGAGTCAGTTGATGTAAAAATTTTAAAATGTAGTGCTGAATAAAAAACAAAATATCAAAATCCTCACAGAAAGCTTCAGGTATGATTCGAATCTCGATGGCAACAACGTGACGGATGCGTTATTGCAAGATCTAGGTTCAGTATCTTTTCAACTTGAGTTTACATTCGTGATTGCAATGGCGTTGTAATATATGTTTTTGTATTTTGTATTTTTAGCTCACCTGGCCAAAGGCCATGTGAGCTTATGCCATCACTATGCGTCCGTCGTCGTCCGTCGTCGTCTGTCGTCCGTTAACAATTTCAAAAATCTTCTCCTCTGAAACCACTGAACCAATTTAACAGAAACTTGGCAGGAATGATATATGACATGTTGGCAACAAACGATCCTCATTTTGAAATGCTTTGATAAAAAACATGGCCGCCGTTGCTAAAAATAGACTAGGGGGGTCAGACTACTGTTTTTGGCTTATAAATCAAAAAGTATAAGAGATAGAGGAAATCTGAGGCCACGCTACTGATTCAGCATCAAAAGCTCTACAAAAGTCTCCATTTGGTCAAAGTTGTCAGATGACCCCTTATAGGGGTTACGGCCCCTTAAAGGTGAAAAATAGCATTTTTTCATGTTTTTGGCCTACAGAATGAAAACTATTGCAGATAGAGATTAGCTGTTGCTTGCTTAAATGTTTAGCTCATTTAGCTCTACGAAAGTCTCCACAGGGTCGAAGTTGTCAGATGACCCCTTATAGGGGTTACGGCCCCTTAAAGGTGAAAAATAGCCACTTTTCATGTTTTTGGCCTACAGAATGAAAACTATTGCAGATATAGATTAGCTGTTGCTTGCTTAAATGTTAAGCTCATTTAGCTCTACGAAAGTCTCCATAGGGTCGAAGTTGTCAGATGACCCCTTATAGGGGTTACGGCCCTTGAAAAATAGCGTTTTTTCATGTTTTTGTCCTACAGAATGGAAACTATTGCACATAGAGATTAGCTGTTGCTTGCTTAAATGTTCAGCTCATTTAGCTCTACAAAATTCTCCATAGGGTCCAAGTTGTCAGATGAACCCTTATAGGGGTTACGGTCCATGAAAAATAGCGATTTGATTTTTCATGTTTTTGGCCTACAGAATGAAAACTATTGCAGATAGAGATTAGCTGTTGCTTGCTTAAATGTTCAGCTCATTTAGCTGTACAAAATTCTCCATAGGGTCGAAGTTGTCAGATGACCCCTTATAGGGGTTACGGCCCCTGAAAAAAGCGATTTTTAATGTTTTTGGCCTACAGAATGAAAACTATTGCAGATAGAGATTAGTTGTTGCTTGCTTAAATGTTCAGCTCATATAGCTCTACAAAAGTCTCCATAGGGTCAAAGTTGTCAGATGACTCCTTATAGGGGTTATGGCCCCTTATAGGTGAAAAATGGTGATTTTGGCCAATAGAATGAAAACTATTGCAGGTAGAGAAAAGCTGTTGCTTGCTTAAATGTTCAGCTCATTTAGCTCTACAAAAGTATAGGGTCAACATCAAGACCAGGTGAGCGATTCAGGCTCCTGGGAGCCTCTTGTTAAAAATTGCGATTTTTATAATTCTATTGATTTTTGCCTTTGTCTTTTCGGATTTACGAACTTGCGACATTTGATAACATAATTTGTACGCCATTGGTTTGTTTAAACGTAAATCACCTAATCTGTCGGTATATATAATACCTTGCCAAACTTTGTCATGTACTCTAAACAAAATCGTTTGCCTGCCGTTTTGTATGTACCACAAGATCAAAGAGACAAGTATTTTTTTTAATTTCCATTTTAAATTATCCCTGAAAGACATGAAGCCAATTGAAGTACAAATAGTTCAATTTTTGACACAGATGGCTTGCTTCAGTAATACATTAAATGTTGCATCGTTAAAGATGTTTAATCTTTTAAAACAGCCTTCAGCAAAAACAATAAAATGATTGTTCGAATTTTCAACATCGAACAATGATTGGCAAAGCAATTGTGAAATGTCCATATAAAAGTCGAATTTGTCTAAGCTACTTTTTGTTTTATTCAAATATTAGTGAAACTTTCTTATGTATGTTTATAATCTTTTGCTAATTCTATCTTTAACCTATTTTGTGTTATTGGTTCATCTATTCTAGACTACACTGTGATAAATCAGCTAAATTAAATTATATGTTCGCGTGTTCCCCTAAATTAGGTGCGCTAAAACTTGCTAAAATCAAATACATATACAAATGTACTACACCTTTTAATATAAACCTTAAGTTAAACAAAAGTTGAAGATGTTTTGCAGTCGAAAAAATACCAATTAGCTGCTATTTTAGTATAAAATAATAAGAAAAACTAATTTTATTTACATACGTACCTTATGAAGATGATACTCCTTAAATCAACAATAAGTATCTATTAATGAATCTCACAGCCTCTTATTAATAAAGTTTTCCAATACTGACATATTATATAGTTTGCGTTCCGATAGGCTCCTACTTTCCCACTGATAGCGATAATTATCCTCATTTCAAAAAAAGATATTCCTAGAACGTTTATAGTCCAATACTGGGATTGCTTTTAATAAAAAATCACGATCTTTCATTATTTATATTTTGCTTATGATAAACGCTATCGTATATTTAACCCTACGATTATTCTTTTTGAAACTACAAGCAGAGTTTATATAATTTATAAAGTTACAAACTGTTTAATACAAATGTTATGGATATTTTGCAAAATAAAGTTAATTACATTTGGTATTTGAATGTTTATAAGATGGAGTAATTAACAAAACTACCGATTTTAGATGAGTAATCTCAAATGTCTGAAGAAAAGACAAAGACTTGTATAAATAGTATAAATTTGGGTATACTCTTATTTAAAAATAAAAATATTAAGTAGAAAAACGTAATGCAGTTAAACGTTTACAATGACTCCAAAATAAGAAAGGAAACCCCCCTTATATCAAAAACACTTTTATTTTATCTATTTTAGTATTAAAAAAATAGCATGATATATTTTCCAGTAGAATAAGGTAACGTAAAATTCATAATCAAGAAAAAATGAAAAATAAAGGTATAAGATTCTAGCTCTTTTAAAGGAAAATTTCTTCATTAAGCGACATTTGTTTTATTTACAGACCTGAACATCATAACTAGAGGACATTTAAGGGGCAGATAGTTTTGTAATTTTGCATAATTTGGAAAATTATTGTAAAAATATAAAAACAACGGAAAATATATTGCTCAATAAAGGGTATTATTTCGTAACTCACCCCAGTGACTGTTATGAACTAATTTCTCAATAGCCGTTAACCAATAAAATTATCCAACAGTGACATGGTTGTTCCTTTCTATCTTAGTGTATATAGTGATAGAAATATACCATAAGTCAAAACAAAATACGTAGTCATAGTGAGTGAGTGAGTGAGTTGGTGTTTTACGCCCGTGCAACGCTATATAGGTTATTTACAGGCGATGAACATGAAACGATGACGACAAATGAAATATGGGGGTGGGATGGGAAACAAAGGACCGGTAAATTTTGAAGAACCACAGGAAAAGGGGAGAAGTGGGTAGGGGCGGAAAATTTAGCCTTTGTGGTGCACTACTGGGCGGTCCACAAAGGGGTCTTTTACGTGCATGAAGCGTGGCACTCTCCACACACGTTGGCCCACTATGGTCGGCGGTCAGGGTTTCCGTATTATAGACCTGACAACCCCCGCGGACGAGGGCCACCCTATTCGGCCACCTAGGGTACACACTTGGTCGCTCTGTGGGCTGAGCACTGACCCGACGTCAGAATCCCAAGACCCTTAGTCGCCTCTTACGACAAGCTAGGCTCTGCTGCGGGCCTATTCGCCACCCGGGCCCCGCACGGGACACGTAGTCATAGAGACTTGGGTCAGTTCCGGACCAAATAAGTATCTCGGCCATGCGCGTATGGTCATGATCATTTAAGTATACTCGTGTGGTCCGACCATACCCTTGTCACAGACATGACCTAATTGATTTCTATGATGAATTAAAGTAAAACCATAATTACCGAACTGGGAGGATCAATTTCAATGTCTAAGAGAAAAACAAAACATGGAAGACAACCGGAATAAGTATTCTTCCATTGCGATCTCAAGCTTAAGAAGTCCCGTGCGGGGCCCGGGTGGCGAATAGGCCCGCAGCAGAGCCTAGCTTGTCGTAAGAGGCGACTAAGGGTCTTGGGATTCTGACGTCGGGTCAGTGCTCAGCCCACAGAGCGACCAAGTGTGTACCCTAGGTGGCTGAATAGGGTGGCCCTCGTCCGCGGGGGTTGTCAGGTCTATAATACGGAAACCCTGACCGCCGACCATAGTGGGCCAACGTGTGTGGAGAGTGCCACGCTTCATGCACGTAAAAGACCCCTTTGTGGACCGCCCAGTAGTGCACCACATAGGCTAAATTTTCCGCCCCTACCCACTTCTCCCCTTTTCCTGTGGTTCTTCAAAATTTACCGGTCCTTTGTTTCCCCATCCTCGGAAACCCAGGGGTTCTTCTCTCGCTTACTCATTCATCACCCCTGGGACACTTGGTATTGTGGACCGCCCAGTAGTGCACCACATAGGCTAAATTTTCCGCCCCTACCCATCTCTCCCCTTTTCCTGTGGTTCTTCAAAATTTACCGGTCCTTTGTGTCCCACCCCATCTCCATATTTCATTTATCATCATCATTTCATGTTCATTTTATCATCCTTTTCATGTTCATCGCCTGTAAATAACCTATATAGCGTTGCACGGGCGTAAAACACCAACTCACTCACTCACTCACGAGTTCAGGATCTGATCTTGAACTTAATATTATTTCTATATAGAAACAAGTTAAAATCGCATTTGAAAAATCTAAAGCGACCAATCAGGAAGCTCGTTACAAAACTATCAAAAACGAAGTATTTCATGCGTAATGTCCCAGGGGTGATGAATGAGTAAGCGAGAGAAAAACCCCTGGGTTTCCGAGGATGTTGTTTCCCATCCCACCCCCATATTTCATTTATCATCATCGTTTCATGTTCATTTTATCACCCTTTTCATGTTCATCGCCTGTAAATAACCTATATAGCGTTGCACGGGCGTAAAACACCAACTCACTCACTCACTCCCTCACTCAAGCTTAAGAATAAAAAATTTTAATTTTATAACGTGGCGTATAATTATTTTGTAAACAAATGTATCATTTTCGTAATAAAAATTATACTTATTAATCAAATGTTTACTTACAATGACTAACGAATTAGGAAAACAAAGAGTTCAAATACAAGTGTGGCCACTAAAAGTATGTCTCGCCTGCCGGCACCATCACTAAAATCAACTACCTAAGCTTTCATTTCTTGATATAAACACAAAAAGTGTCTGTATACCTAATAACAGATGACTAGTTATACTATTCAAGCAATCCATTGTCCACACAAGTATTACAAAAAGTTTTCTGTCTGAAAAAAAGACCTAAGTTCACAGAGTCACTAGAGCGTGAAAATGGGGTCAGGGTCACGTAGCATGGTAACAATGGCGTAGACCATAACCTAAACTGTCTGTATACCTAATATCATTTGCCTAGCTAATATACTTTTCCAGCAATTCATCGTCCACAAAAGTCTTATAAAAAAAGTTTACAGCCTGATAAAAGACCGAAGTTCACAGAGTCACTGGAGCGTTAAAATGGGGTCAGGGTCACATGGCATGGTGACAGTTGCGTAGACCGTAACCTGAACTGTTTGTATATTAAATATCAGATGCCTAGCTTATAAAGTTTTCCAGCAATTCATTGTCCACAAAAGTCTTACAAAAAAGTTTACGGCCTGAAAAAAGACCTAAGTTCACAGAGTCACTGGAGCATGAAAATGGGGTCAGGGTAACACGACATGGTGACAGTTGCGTAGACCATTACCTGAACTGTCTGTATACCAAATATCAGATGCCTAGCTAATATACTTTTCCAGCAATTCAGTGTCCACAAAAGTCTTAAAAAAAAGTTTACGGCCTGAAAAAAGACCTAAGTTCACAGAGTACTGGAGCGTGAAAATGGGGTCAGGGTCACACGACATGGTAACAGTTGTGTAGACCATTACCTGAACTGTCTGTATACTAAATATCAGATGCCTAGCTAATATACTTTTCCACCAATTCATCGTCCACAAAAGTCTTACAAAAATGTTTACGGCCTGAAAAAAGACCTAAGTTCACAGAGTCACTGGAGCGTGAAAATGGGGTCAGGGTCACATGGCATGGTGACAGTTGTGTAGACCATAACCTGAACTGTCTGTATACCAAATATCAGATGCCTAACTATTATACTTTTCAAGCAATTCATTGTCCACAAAAGTCTTACAAAAAAGTTTACGACGCAGCCGCCGACGTCGCCGCCGGAAAGTAATACCTATGTCTTGCCTTCCGCGACTATTCGTCGCAGGCGAGACAAAAATAACGTACAAGTATGGATAGACGATCGCCATCCTCGGAAACCCAGGGGTTCTTCTCTCGCTTGCTCATTCATCACGTGATGAATGAGTAAGCGAGAGAAGAACCCCTGGGTTCCCGAGGATGGACGATCGCAGACCTATATTGAATCTTTATTTTATTTTTCACATCAAACCATGTTCAAATGATCTCAAAATTTGTTATTTAAAGTCCGTTTGTCAGTCATTTTATTTTTCAGTTGACTACCAAATAAGTCATTACTTTACATGTAGCAGCTAAGTTGAGTAGTTTTTCCTTGTCATGTAAATGGTATACCTGTAAGGAGCAAAATATCAGTAAAATCTTTATAAGGCTATGTTACTCTGAAAGTGGAAAACGTTTTCTAATAGTAGTAAAAAACATTTTAAAACATTTGTGGAAAAGACATGATATTTGTATTGTTTAAATTACATTTGCGCTCTATGTTGAACTTACAGATTCGGTTTGTGATTAATAAGCACTTCATCCATGATCTTTTACTGTTGCGAACTATTCAAAGATAAATTACATTTGTGCTCTATGTTGAACTTACAGATTCGGTTTGTGATTAAAAAGCACTTAATCCATGATCTTTTACTGTTGCAAACTATTCAAAGATAGGAATAGTTTGTTCGGTCATTACAACTCATCCTGAATGGATATCTTTCTATCGGCTATTTGTCTAGACAAATAATTAAAAAGGCTTCCTTTATATTGTGATATATTAATCTATATAATGGACATTGGAAGATCTATTTTCTTTTTTTTCTGAACCAATAAGGCCTTAATATATCATTATCTAACCAGCAATTACTGTATAAGAAGTTTGATCTGTTTCTTTATCCTAAAATATTTGATATAAATTCATCTCTAAAGATGAAAAATGGGTCAAAGACAGAAATGGCCGGATTTCGTTTAACAAGAAGTAGGTGAGCAACAGACCTGAAATCACATCCCACGTTATGGGAGCCCATGTTGATGCTGCATACCAAATATCAAGAGGCTGTGATTAGTAGTTGCTAAGAAAACTGTTACGAAAATTTTCTACCATTGGACATTATTGTCAAAAATTAACTAAGTCGGTAAACAGGAAGTAGATGAGCGACAGACCTGAAATCTCATCCCACGTTATGGGACCTCATCCTGAAACTGTATACCAAATATCAAGTGGCTATGATAAATAGTTGCTGAGAAAACTGTTACGAAAATTTTGTACTATTGGACATTATTGTCAAAAATTAACTAAGTCGGTAAACAGGAAGTAGGTGAGTCACAGACATGAAATCGCATCCCACGTTATGGGACCCCACCCTGATGCTGTATACCAAATATCAAGTAGCTGTGATAAGTAGTTGCTGAGAAAACTGTTACGAAAATTTCTTCCCCGCCCGACATTCACCATTTTATAACCCGGATTTTTCACTCCGTGAAATCCGGCCAAAAATGGACTAAGTATTTCACTATAAAATGAGAAAAAATATTCGTTTTACAAAGTTGCTGAGAATTTTGTACATTGTAAGAATACACCATTAAAATACTTTTTCAAAAAAAATATATATCGTGTCCTGTTAATTTATTTTCGATTTTGTTCATTGTCGATTGACATGTTACAAAAATCAAACATATCGATTTTAAATCCGACGCAACATTTCAAACAATTAATGATTTGGTTAAGTATAGATCATCACACAAAACTGACATACTGTATCGCTATAATGCTTAAAAATGACATTTACTTAAAAAGCTTATGAAAGAAGCCGAGTTACCAATGGGGCATCCGAATGTGAAAATCTGAATGGGCAGGGACAAAACCAGCAATTAAATCAAGGACAGGACGAGAAAACAGACAACGTATAAAACACGGAAAAAACACAAAATCCACTGAATATCAATTAACAACTCTAGTCGTGATAGAGAGAACTTAAGAGCTGAAGGAAGAGTAAGCAGTTCCTGCCTTCTATAACACACCCGCGCTGCCAATTTCCAATTTAGTTTTAAAGTCAGTATCAAGTTATCAATATTTCTACCAAATAACACTAGATTCAAATGTTTAACCAAAATATATGATTTATATCCTTTTGCATAATAGATTTTGAAGCAAGATTTTCTTTCGCAATGGGCAAATTTTAAACCTATGTGCTTTATAAACAACAATCCCATAAAATTAAGGTAATATTCCTTTCACTGTCATTTGAAGTAGTGTTTAGAATCCATTGTTAAAACAAATAAGCTGAAGAACTGATTGCCAAGTTAACTCTTGTTTTGATTTTTATTGAAGAAGCAAAAAGGCACCAATGGGGCATTCAAGTGTCAAAAGTCCGAAAGGGCAACGAAAAAAACAAAAATAGCACGAAAAAACACAAAACACAATTCAACCGAACGGAAATCAACAACACAAACTCAAGTCTTGAAAAGTGTGAACTCGTGTGTCCGGAAGAGTAGGCGGTTCCTGCCTTCTATAGCACACCAGTCGTGTTGCTAATTTCCAATCAGTGTGTCAAATCCAGTAAAGGAAGACAAAACAAATTTCTACGACAAACCATCATCTGCACTCATTTGAGAGATAGAAACCCCATATTTGTCTACGAGTACACGGTGTCTACCGTACAATTTCTTGAGTAAAGACAGCAACCACGGAGCAACATAACCCTGTGTCAGTAATTTCTGTGTCAAACGTGACGCTCTACCAAGGAAATCGAAGTTATTCCCACAAGCTCTGGAGTAACGAATCAACTTTCATTCTTGGTGCACCTACAGTCTCAACTTTTAACCTGGTTACAATGTTTCTTTGGCGTTCAATTCACCGATATTTTAATAGACGGACGGATGGTCTTCTTCAACTGGTCTTCAGTAGGGGCAATAAATAAAAATTATCTTCAATGAATATTTGTATTGTATAAATCTGTTATCATGAGTTCATTTAATTAGTACAACGTTATTCAACAGCAATCAAATATTGTAACAATAAAAATGCAGGATGTTGGCCTTCCTTTTCCCCAATAAAACCAGTGCTGCTTATATTTATAAGGCGGTTCGTCAGTGTGGTGGGACATCGCATCATCTGGCAGTTTCGTTAAATTCTTTCTATAATGTACGTTTCTCTGTAATTCTTTTTATAATCTTTAGGTAAAATTTGGTATAAACAAAACGGAAGTAAGCAATGGACATCTTTCTTTGGTTGACCGACTTTCTTTTGGAAATGGAATATATTCAATATGGCTTTGTATAAAATATATTGTTGGACTATTCGTTCTTTAAATTACTATTGGTATTATTCTCTAAATATTCTTCTTAACACTAAAGGGAACCGGTAACTGGCTTAAGGCTTTATAGCAAAGTTGGTTTGTTTTGGTTTCAGCGATGTGAACAGCTTGAGCGTCAGATGCGATATGCCATCTTGAAGTGCTTCCCGCCTTTTATAGAAGCAAGAAAAGCCGGCAAAGTCCTACTCGGCCGGCAGCCCCCTTACTAAAGCTTACAACTTTTACAATCTTTATTTACTTTGCCGGCAGTCTAAAAATATAACAATAATTAAAATTTACGTTTTCCGAAACGTGGGATGTCCCCTCCCGTTCTCATTTTATGTCTGTTCTTTTCAACAGAAATTCCGACAATGTGCCTTGAGTCGCCATCACCCATATACGCTGTGTACCAAGTTTCGTTAAAATTGGACAATGTTTACATTTTTTCGCAATTTTCGGCGGCCATCTTGAAAATGGCAGCCATTACGGAAATTCCGACAATGCGCTTTGAGTCCCCATCACCCATATATCCTGTATACCAAGTTTCGTTGAAATCGGACAATGTTTACATTTTTCGCGATTTTCGGCGGGCATCTTGAAAATGGCGGCCATTACAGAAATTCCAACAATGCGCCGTCAGTCGCCATCACCTTTCTACCCTGTATACCAAGATTCGTTGAAATCGGACAATGTTACATTTTTCGCCATTTTCGGCGGCCATTTTGAAAATGGCGACCAATACGGAAATTCCGACAATGCACCGTAAGTCGCCATCACCCATATACCCTGTATACCAAGTTTCGTTGAAATCGGACAATGTTTACACTTTTTGGCTTTTTTTCAGCCATTTTTCAAAATGGCCGCCACTCGCGAAAAATTGTTTTGGCCACAAAGTTTCCAATCATGTTCTTGAACATGTATACCAAGTTTCGTTGAATTTCATCAAGTGGTTTCCGAGAAAATGAAGGTAATAGTTTTTCGGTTTTTGGCGGCCATCTTGGAAATGGCGGCCATTTTGAAATTATAAACCACAAAAAAACACCGTAGGACCTTGGGACCTATCACCCCTCCAAGTTTCATATCGATCGGTCCACCCATTTCCGAGGAGATAGCCGGACAAGTTCGTGCATCAGGTTGACGGAAGAAAAAGAAAAAAGTATAAGAAAAATAAGAAACGGAGTAAAAACAAAATGTCCCCGACGACACTTCGTAGTCGGGGACAAAATAAAAGATACTTATATTTTAAATTTCCCGGCATAAAAACTTCTATCAGTGATGATTCATCGATTATGCGTCAGCCGACTACCTTGATTTAAATGGTTGATTGATTGATTGTTGGTTGCTTTATGTCCCGTCGGCGATATTGCAGCCATCATCGGGACATAAACATGTTGATATAATTATCTTAATAACATGTTAATTTAAAACAAAGTCAAAAGACCGTAGATAAAACAAAAAGTATGCCAAGAAAATAAATAGATAAAATAACCATTAAAAAATAACACACTAAAACAATAAAACCATTTAAAGCAATAGGAAAACAAAGAACTTAACAAAAATAAGCTAAATATTATGACAACAAATTAACGTTCACATGGTGATTACAAAAACTATAATTTTGAATACTGACCGATTTCTTATTAAAAGGATAAAATGGCATCGGCTGGGATGCCGCTAAACAAATCGTGCATGGATGCACAGTTAAAATACTTCATGCGAACTGGAGCAAGATCAACACAGTCGAGGAGAACATGCCTCAAGGAATACCGTGCGTCACAAGGGATACACATCGGGACCTCCTTCTCTTGTGTCATCCGGTAGCCATTGGTGACTCTAGAATGTCCTATACGACATCTAGTGATGACTACCTGGTCTCGACGGCATCGGAATGAAGCATGATTCTCCCCAAGCTGTGGCTTGAGCTCATGAAGTTTGTTGTGCTCAGCGGCAGCCCAAACCCCGTCCCATAAACTTTGGACATATACTCGGATTGTATTTCTACAATCCGAATAAGGAATAAAACAATTGGACACTGGTTTACGGAGGGGTTCCTTTGCAACCCTGTCCACAACTGAATTCCCATGAATACCAGTATGACTTGGTACCCATAGGAAAATCAATTCTACGCCACCATTATTCAATTTATGAACCATATATACAATTTTAGAAATTAACGGATTTTTCAATTTACAGTTTTCAATTGCCAAAAGACAAGAAAGAGAATCGGAACAGATAAAGAATTGTGAGTGCTCAGAAGCATCAATTAGCCTGAGGGCTAAAATGATGGCTTTTGCTTCAGCTGTAAAAATGGAAGCAGCAGATGGGAGTCGTTGTGTTGACGTGCTATTCCCTGAGACAGAAGCAGCAGCAACACTGTCACCATCTTTAGAGCCATCTGTATAAACTGATAGAAACCGAGGGTATCTAGATTTAATTTCTGAATAATCTTGTTGAATAAGCAGGTGATTTGTTTCAGATTTTTTATGTTTACGAAGATCAAAAATAAATTTAGGCTTTAAAAGTTCCCAGGGTGGAACTTTCAAAGGCTTGACAGGTTTTATAGTTTCTAAATTAAGTTAAAGATTAGTCAGGTGAGGTTCGATACGAAAACCAAAAGGAGGAGTTCTGTTTTCATGTTTTTCATACATATTCCTGAGAGGTGGATTGAAAACACAATCGTGGGCAGGGTTGCTAGGGAAGGCTTTTAATTTGGTGGCATATTGCAAACCGAGTTTAATTCTGCGATGCTTCAGAGATGGCTCATTTGCCTCTGCATATAGGCTCTCAATGGGAGAGGTCCTGTATGCACCGAGGCAGAGTCGCAATCCCTGATGATGAACAGCGTCTAAAATTTGTAAATATGATTTTTTCGCAGACCCATAAATTATTGAACCATAATCCAATTTCGATCTAACAATAGACCTATACAAATTTAAAATAAAAGAACTGATTTATCAGCTCCCCAGTCAGTACTGGAAACAACTTTTAAAACATCAAGAGCCTTTAGGCATCTTATTTTAACATTTTGATATGGGGTAGAGAGGAGAGTTTTCTATCAAAATGAACGCCAAGAAATTTTGATTCTTCAACTATCTTAATTTTTTTGCCACACAAAAAGAGATCTGGGTCGGGATGAAGTTTTCTTTTCTTACAAAAATGCATAGCAACAGTTTTGCTTTCTGAAAATTTGAAACCATTTTCGGAAGCCCATTTTTCAATCCGTTTTAGGCACAGCTGTAATTGCCTTTCAATGGTATTCATGTTTTTTGCACTGTAGCATATTAAAAAGTCATCAACATATAAAGAACCTTCAATATTGTCTTGAAGGACTTTGGCAGTGCTATTTATCTTTATACTAAAGAGAGTGACAGAAAGAATGCTACCCTGAGGTACACCCATTTCTTGGTCAAACTCTTCAGAAAAAGTTTTATTTACTTTAACATTAAAGTGTCTGTCAGAAAGAAAGTCGGCCAAGAAAGTTGGTAAGTTAGTTAGTTGGTTAGTTAGTTATTGCTTTACTCCCAAGCAGCGCGATTTCGGCTATATCCGGGAGATGAACATGAAAGTGGTGATACAATGAACATGAAATGATGATGAAGTGGAGGAAATGGGGACACAAGGCCAATCGGGTAGAGTGAGTGAGTGAGTTGGTGTTTTACGCCCGTGCAACGCTATATAGGTTATTTACAGGCGATGAACATGAAAAGGATGATAAAATGAACATGAAATGATGATGATAAATGAAATATGGGGATGGGGTGGGAAACAAAGGACCGGTAAATTTTGAAGAACCACAGGAAAAAGGGGAGAGGTGGGTAGGGTCGGAAAATTTAGCCTATGTGGTGCACTACTGGGCGGTCCACAAAGGGGTCTTTTACGTGCATGAAGCGTGGCACTCTCCACACACGTTGGCCCACTATGGTCGGCGGTCAGGGTTTCCGTATTATAGACCTGACAACCCCCGCGGACGAGGGCTACCCTATTCAGCCACCTAGGGTACACACTTGGTCGCTCTGTGGGCTGAGCACTGACCCGACGTCAGAATCCCAAGACCCTTAGTCGCCTCTTACGACAAGCTAGGCTCTGCTGCGGGCCTATTCGCCACCCAGGCCCCGCACGGGGACCAATCGGGTAGAAAAGTTTTGACTGCCACTGGAAAAAGGAGTGATGGGTAGGGACGGAAATTTATCCTCCTGCATGGGGATCCTACGGGTCCAACTCTTACCGAGACCTGCAGCAGGGTTCTTTAACGTGCGAGGAACGTGACATTTTTCCCAACACGGTGCACCACTATGGTTTGCGGTCAGGTTTTCCGCATTATCGCCTGACGACCCCGCATCTCTCGATGTCAGGGCTGCCCCATTCAACCACCTGGGGCACACACCCCAGTCGCTTTGTGGGCAAAGCGGCCTGACCCCGATGTCAGGTTTCTGAGCGCTCTTTAGTGGACTTTTACCGACAAGCTTAGCGCTGCTGCGGGCCTATTCGCCTCCCGGGCCCCGCACGGGACTAAGAAAGTTGGTAACCTTCCTTTCAACCCCATATCAGAAATGTCCTTTAAAATACCATACTTCCATGTGGTGTCATAAGCTTTTTCGAGATCGACACCACATGTTCGTTCTTCGCAAATGATCAAGCGTGCTCCTGCCTTGGCGGAATCCACACTGGATATTCGAAATGAGTCCATTGGACTCAAGGAACCAAATCTACTAAAATTTAGGAGTAATATAAAATCTCCTAAAAAGCTTTCAAATCTTATACATGTAATAATCATTCTTCTATTACATGTAATATATTTTTTTTATTTCAAAAACCTACACCATGTACACTTGATTAAAATAGAAAACGTTTTATGAAATGTTCTAGACTTTGACCGGTTACATCTTGTAGTTTGTTTTGATATTAGATGTCCCAAAGTTTTATTCGAAACTACTTTAATTTATAGTTTTGGTGACAGATTAGTATAGATATTTTATTATCAGGGAAAAAAAATTAGCACAACTAGTAAGTTAGTGACTTTGGGCAAAGTTAAGCCATTCTTATACTAGTATATGGATATGGCTTCTCCTTAACAAACAAGAGTATGATAATGAACAACGTTTTTTAAGGATTCATTCCTTTGTTACACAAAATGACTTAGTTTATGTCATTATAAGTTTTATCCCAATTAATTCTATATTATATATTTTCTGTTGTACTTGATGTATTGATAATTTGTATTTGAGAGGTTTCCTAATCCTTCATGATTCATTATCCGATAGTTGCATAATGGATTTAAACAAAAGGGCACAACATTGTTGGATAACAAGTATTGGTTTGTGTTGTTATATGATGCAGGTTAAAGCTGATAACCTCCCGCAAATGAAGCCACTTTCTTACATTACCATGTATGGTTTTTCATACTTTAATTAAAAGAAATAACTCATTATCTTTAAACAGCAGCAAAGAAATGCAAGCTTTTACATGATAAAAAAGGAAAACACTTGAAAACAGAACAAGGAAGTGATTTTATCTTAAACCATATATGGTAAAACAGACGATTGTTTTGAACCTCGAAGAAGACACCATTAAAGAATATATAGTTTCAATTTCAAATGCAAAAGCTAGAGAGAAAATACCAAAAAACAGGCAAATGTATTGACTGCAAGGAAAATATATCTGCTGAAATATTCAAGTTATTTGTTTGGTTGACTTGCACCGCGAAAATTAGTTGCAATAATGTAGCTTCTTCGACATCTTTTTGATGAGGCGGAGCTACTAGGGGCCCCATTACCCGTAATGGAGCAAGTGTAAATTTTATGTTGCGCCTTCACAAGACTTTTAATGGATTGGGATAGTCAGGAAAACTGAAACGCACAAGCTTCTGATAATTCATACTAAAAAATTTCGACCGATTATATTGACACTTTTGCTGTGTTGAGCCTGAATTTTACTATGAAGTTCAAGATCAAAATTATTTTTAAATAGGAACGTAATATTTAAAGGAAAAATCACGAATTCGCCATTAATAAATTATCCACAGCAACTCAAAAATCGCACTACATCACGCTCAAACCTATAGCGCGTAAATTTCAGGCGACTGTTCCATTACGTTTAATTGGACCCCATTAAAACCCTTGCGAGTAAGTGAGTATTGGAGGGTATTTAGCTCACCTTAGCCAAAGGTCCAAAAGAAGCTGAGGTACCAAAAGGGTATCCGAAAGTCAAAAGTCCGAAAGGGCAGAAACAAAACTAGTAAACACCGTCAAGAAAGGGACTAAAACAGACAACATGTAAAACATGGAAACTCTAAATAACTGAATATAACTCCAGTCGAAACAAGAGTGAACTCAGGTGCTCCGGTAGAGTAAGCAGTTCCTGCTTGCTATAGCACACCCGTCGCGTTGCCAAAAGTCCATTCAGCGTGTCAAATCCGGTAAAGGAAGACAAAACAAAACCCTATGACAAACCAACATCTGTACTCATCTGAGAGATCGAAAGCCCATATTTGTCTATAAGTGCATGATGTCTTCTGTGAAATATCTTGAGTGAAGACAGCCACCGAGGAGCAACATAACCCTGTGTGAGCTATTTTAGCGTCAGACGTGTCGCTCTGCTAAGGAAATCCATGTAAGTCCCGCAAGTGAGCTTTTGCCATTACTTGGCGTCCGTCGAACAACTTTTCAAAAATCTTCTCCTCTAAAACCCCTTAGCAAACTTGGTATGTTTTTTTTATGTTATTTCATTAACAAATTTATCGTTCGGATTTGTGATTCGTCAAAAAACATTGCAGCCGTTGCCAAAAATATAACATAGGTTTAAATTTCAGTAGTTTGCAAATTACTCAAAAACAGTCACAAGTATCAAAATTCTGGCAGGTTTAAAGTGACCAGCATGACTAGATCTACCTACCCTGAAATTTTCAAGTAAATCACACAACCCATGTGGGAGTTATTGCCCTTTTTTCGATTTTTTAACAACAGTTGCTCTTTTTATAAGCCCAATATAGAGTGTGAGCGATAGAAGTAAAGGAAAATGTTGTTCAGTTAATTGAACTCTACAACATATCCATTAGGGCTAAATTTTCAGATGACCCTTATAGGAATTATGGCCCCTTAAATACCAAAATAGTGGATGTTATTTGATACATAGATTGTGTACCATAGAAAACTTTGCCACGCATTTTTGTGCTTAAATGTTCAGCTGAATAGAGCTGTGCAATGGTTTTATTGTCATGATGAGCTGTACTGTGAAATAAGTAAAAAAAAATACTAAGAACCAGTTGCACGTATGCTCAAAGTATTCGCATGATCAGTCACAACTTGAAGAGAAAATAATGAGATGTGGAATAAGTGTACGCGACACATCCCACAATTAAGCAGCAATTCAGAAAAAACCAAAATGGACAACCGCCAGCAGCTTTCAACGAGGCCAGAAGGCGCTGCTCGCGGTTCTGCAATTGGCACATGGTCTAACTAAAATGCATATAATTCAAATCCAGTCCTAAAATAGTCACAGATAGACCCCCCAAACAAGGAACAGAAAACATTAAAAAGATAAGTACAAACGAAAGCTAAGTCAAAGACCCCTGGCCCAGGACAGGCACATATAATATGTGGTGGGGTTCAACCAGCCTTTTGGGCCCAACCTCCCCCTATCAATATTCCCAGACAAAGCTCAAAAACCCAACACACAATAAAAATCAAATCGATCAAAGCCCAACTCCACCAGAGAGAACTCCAGACAAAGACGAGAGCAAACTAAAAGACGGCAAAGGAACTCTTCATAGAACACCCGCCGCCACTGACAGCCAACCGAAAACCATCAATCAACTGAAAAAAATCAAACATATCGATTTAAAATCCGACACAACACCTCAAACAACAATGACCCGGCAAAGTTCACTTTATGTCTGCTTTTCAGGTTACCGTTAACTTGCAGTACAGGCTATGTGTGCACCCTTCTGTACTTCAAAAATTGAAGACCGCAATGGTCCTTTAATTTGGGTACAAATGGTGGATTAAACCAGATTTTATTACGTGCCAAACCGTCTTCTTCTATTGTGATCTTAGGGTCCGGTAAAACACAACAAGATTGTGAGGACATAATAATGATTTTGATGTGATGATCTGAGTACAGAAATCAGCCAAACACTTTTCAAACCAAATAACGTTTTAACATAAGTTATGGCTAATAACGAAGGAAGATTTGTTTTAGGGATCTTAAAAACTTAGCCTGTAATTTTCGATGTAAGGATAATTAATAATTTGAAAATTAATGTCATCTCTATCATCGTCAATTATGTACTAATATAACCATGCAGGTAAAATCTGAGATGTAAGTCCAGAATATGGAAGAAGGTTTGTAGCAGTAAAAATTTTCACATATTAACGACAAAAAAACATCCCTTTAAAATTTCAAGATTTTTAAAAATTATTATTATTGACAAACACAACGCATATTTTACTAATAAAGTTGTTGTGAATTTATATGTTCTATACATAGTTTCGACATGACGTCACTCCCGGTTAGTTACATCATCCGCCATATTGGAGGGGTGAAGCCATGCCTTGGATACCAAGGGTTTTACATGTAAATACAGTCTATATATCGGGTAATTAAGGGAATTACCTGTTTTTCGATCTTTATCTTGTGATAATTAGTTGTTAAGAAAGTCCTATGGTTATCAAAAATGTTTAAGTGCCGAGGCTTCGGGTCGTTTATCAGTGTTAATTGACTTTAATCAGTTGTTACAAGCAGGTGTTATGTGTTTGGTAGAATATGATGACCCCTATAAATGGCAAAATCTTCAGGTGGGGGTCTGGTAATCTTATCAGATTGAATGAAGTTCCTAGTATAATAAAGATTTCTCTAAATTTATGTATTATTTTTTAATAACAAAAATCTTTAATTTTTAATTAAGAGTATATGATCGAATCATGGAAGAGATATTACATTTTTGTTACTCTATAAATCAACATGAAATAAATTATGAAAAAATAATTACGACTTAAAATTTTCACCATTCTAATACAGGGTTGTTTGAAATATTTTTATTTATATATTTTCACGTCTGCCTCCATGATATACAGATGTGTTTATTACTGAAAGTTTCTATTGTTATACATAACTACTAATAATTTAATATATTATCATAAGGGGATAGAATTTGTAATGAGAAACAAGATTTGAAACTTGATATAAAATCATAAACAAAAACATTTATACTTGTGCTAAGAAATTATTCATATTGCTAGTAAATGCTTCTGGTTAATTCTATAATCCAAGATTTAAAGTCAACTCTGAACATAGGTTAAATCATATTCATCATGTGTACCAATAAGCAAGTGAAAGTTCATTTATTTCAGAAAGATATAGTTTATTACAGCTAATATTAAATTTGTTGCACCTTGTTAATATTGTCACCAGCTGGATACAAGTTAGACGAGACATTACACAGACACCTGATATTTATTACCAGACACCCGTAAGGTACTGTTAGGAACCTGTTAGGTCTTAACATGTACCTGTGATAGCCTTATAACTACCTTGAATTAATAAAATGAAACATTAATAACTGTTACACGATTACTTTATTAATCTGATAGATAATTTTCAAAAGTGCAACATTTAAGATTATAGAAAATGTTTAGCCATATAAATGAACAAAGCTGAATCATTAAAAAAAACTAAATCAACTAGTAAGAAATAAATATCCCTCTTTATATATATACTTGTGGTACACATGCATCTTTAATGCATTCATGACCTTTTTATCATAAATAACAGAAACATGTTCAGTCAGATTTGCATGTTTCATAGTTCTTATCTTTTTGTTCACCAGATGCAGTAAACATTACATTTTTTCAGGTGTGTGCACGATAGAGTCTATGAAAGCATGTATAATATCAAAGTCTTCCACTATCAAGCTGAGAATGGCGCTTCATAAGTTTTAAAAACTTTTCAAATCTTCAAACGGCCGGAATGCTGACTGTTATGAAGTGGCTACCAGAACCAATATCAAAGACAAAAGTTTTACTAAGCAACCAAGAACAACACAAAGAAGAAATGAAAGGTTACACCAGCAACCAAAGTCAAATGCAGAAACTTCACCAATCATTGAAAGATTATGTCTCTAAGCCAGTTCTTCTCGGCACCTTTGTTGACTTTTCTACAGATTTCAACTGGAAAAAATTTACAACCACAGCTCCTTCCAAACCTGTTGAACCTTTAACAAAACTATACAACCCAGTTTATGTAAAGTTCTCAGTTTACTCAGTTGATGAAACAGGGACAAGTTGCTCTTTAATTTTTTTTTAACTCAAAAAGCTTACAGACAAATATGGGATTTCTATCTCTCAGATGGGTGCAGATGTTGGTTTGTCATATGGCTTTGTTTTGTCTTCCTTTACCGAATTGGCCAATGGCAGCGTGCCGGTTGTGCTATACAAAACAGGAACTGCTTATTCTTCGGGAGCACCTGAGTGCTATCGTTACAACTTGAGTTCGCATTGTTGATGTCTATTCAGATTTTGTGTTTTTGTTTGTTTCGTGTTTGTGCTGTTCAAATTCGTTTACTGGTTTTGCCTTTGATCTTTCGGACGTTTGACAATCAAATGCCCCATTGGTACCTCTTTGCTTCTACAAATGTCGAGCGAGCGATTGTACTTTCCTTGGACACAGGACGTTACAGTATATGTACGAGATATACGCAACATCCCATGGGTACTCCTAAGGCATTGAAGATGCATTTTGTATAAAAATGTTCAAAAAATGATATAAATGACGAATTCTTTTGAAGATGAAGATGTTGCTTTTAAAATTTTTCAGCAAGGAATATCTAAGGTGCAAATTGCAACTTGTCATACATGAAAATATTATAAAACTTTAAAAAATAAGTTTATTTGTTTTGGGACCGACCATTAATCTGGAGGGGTTGTTTTTTTTCTGGCAAGAAATATTTTTTTCATTCGTGCTGACCGGCCGCATAAAAATCATTTGTCACGACAGATTTTTTTTTCAATTATTAGTAATTATTTTCTATAGTAGAAATCCTTCTCCAATCAGAATATTTTTTTCTTGACCTCTTCTGCCAAAATATGTTTTATACCTGCTACATTCGTATTTAGCAATATTGCTTAAATGTCATCGTGTCATGTAACGCGTGAAAATAATTGCTAGACAACTATCAAGTTAATTTTACATCACAGAAAACGATGCTTATTTGTTTCAGACTTGTAATTAAGTTATGGTTTTAAAGTTTCGAATTTGTAAAAAAAAAAGCAATTTGCTGTTGATTTCTGACCGCATCCTTATGTTCCTGTGACAAAAATACATTGTTTACAAAGTGGGTAATAAAAGTATAGGGGAATGAAATGACTTACCCGGTGATAAATAAGAGAACACCCCTATTTTGGTTATAATGGAATATCTATTGTCTACTTCCTGTCTACTTCCTGACAACCCTCAAATATAAACTTGGACTCTACCAAACAGGTAGTATATAAGGCAGCTGAAACCGTTCACCAGACACATCTGTCATATATCAGTCAGTCGGTGTTTTATAGATTTGTTCTTGGATTTAAGTAAGTGAAATATATATTCCCTTGGATTTAATAGTGAATTCTATGTGCAAAGTTAATTGTTATTATAATTCTATATTACGGAATTCAGTGATACTATTCCATTGGATATATTTGTGTTAAAGTGTATAGTGTTCCATTTGCCTTTTCTTATGATATCAATTTGACTTTCTGTTCAGTTATACTTTTCATACAATGTTCTAAGTTTTTATAGTGTTTCATTATAGTTGCCTAATGGTTAAAGGATAGATTTTTGTGTTCAATTGTTAGTGTAAAAAGTGCAATTAGCTACAGAGCAATTTGCTAGTATCTATTAGCCTCTTAATTTCTTTTTGATTTAATTATAAGTGTTTTGGTGCAGGAATCCAAAGTGATTTTGGTACGAAACCCAGACCGCTCGGGGTTACATGTTACATTCCAAAGGAAGTATAAAATTATGTTCATGCTTGTTGCAACACGCCCATGTTATGTACTATGCTGCAGATTTATAACGGAGTCATGTGGTTAGCGTTTTGAAAAGAAATTTAAATTTGAAAAATAAAAACTCTCTACAAAGCTCGGTGAACACGAAATACAGAGAAAAAGAAAACAAAAACAATCAAATTATTGCTATTGTTTATGATTCCCTGTTGACTGTTTCCTTGTCGGTCGATCGCGTTTTTTTTTTCTGGTTTTGTCAATCACGGCCATTTCTTGCTTTCAACAAGCGAAATTAAAATGCCAAATAGGTATATATCTCTCTGCTTCCTTATAAATTCAAGATACACCATGTCCTAGAATAAGAGTTCAAATTTTATTAGCACATTTTGCAACAAACGGTGTACTAGGCTACAATGCTAGTCGCGGTTCGTGGCTCTTTTATGGCCCTTATGGAGACTGACTTTTCGTTACAACATAATCATGATAATGTGGTTTTGACAGCCAACTGCACATCATGTTTTGGCATGATGGCAATTGAAATTAAAGGTGTTATCGATGATTTTTCGTGACAACATCCATATAGAATTACAAAATAAAGGGAAATAACTCAAAATGACGAAAATCCCCGGATGTTCGGATTTATGTATATGTTACAGTAAATGTGTGTAATTAGGAATTTCATGAAATTACTGAAAATTCAGGAATTTCACGTAATTCCTAAAGGGCTTAGTAATTACGTGAAACTACTGATTTTCGCCAGTAATTACATGAAATTACTGAAAATTTTAGGGAATTTTACACACATTTACTGAAAACAAAATCTTCATCTATAGTTGATTTATCAAAGTATTAAAAGGAAATTTGTATTAAAAAAAAGTAAAAAAAGAGCAAAAAACAAACAAACAAAAAGCAAAGAAAATTAAAATGTTTCATACCATGCGGGTAGGGTGCACATGTCTTCATTCCCATAATATATGAACTGTGTTTTTGTGCTCATTATCAAACATTGTCATTTTTGGACATAAAACATTCCAAAGGTTGATAAATGGAATTTTCGAAAGTTGTACAAGAGGTAAATATTTAAAAGTGACATTTATGGTAAAAATAAGATGGGCTGAACCAAGCAATAGACAAAGTTCCTATTTGTCAGCTAGCAGAGAATTAAAAGTAAAGTTAATCATATATGAAATAAAAATTTAAACCAATTTATGCTATTTAGTAATAGAAGGTTGCCATTTTGTCAAGTTTGTATTGAGCTATTTCATGAAAAAAGGATGCACATGGAATAGACATTCCTCCATTTGTCTTTTATAAAAAAAGATATTGCTTTTGCTTATTTCATGCCCCGCACAACATTTCGGGGGACATTAAGATTTAGTCATATCCATACGTCTGTCCATTTGTATGATTTTTGTCAAGCTTGTTTAGGAAACTGTACATTAGAATGATTTGAAAGGAGTAAATTGGGTTGGAACCAAAATTGGCCCAAGATTTCAACTCGGAGTAAACTTTCTGAAATTACTGCCAAATATGTTTTGAAATACTGTACTATGAGAAATAACGAACACTAGGTTAAAAATAATCAGCAGTTTCGAGAAAACTTGCCAAGAAATCATATGATTTGATGAAATTTTATAGATTTTTGGCAATTTAAGAGCATATTTTTGGTTAGAAATCACATAAATTAACATAGAGCACATGCGTCGACAAAAATAGTTTTGTGATGAAATGAAAATATATACATAAAAATTTCTGTCAAGATTTACTCAGAAGCCATACATGAGAATGATTTAAAACTTCGTTCAAATGTAGGATGAGTCAGTATGATGACCTTAGCGACTTTCAGACCTGTCAGACTTCTAATTTCTGTTTGGGGCCCAGAATAGGCATCGGTTTCCCATGGACATATTCCCTCTTTTTTATCTAAATGTTTGTCATACCCATGCAGATGTGTAAAATTTAACAATGGAAAGAGAAATATTTAGACCATGAGATGCAAACTTATTTTTTTGTAAACCTTTCAAGCAATCCAGATTCTTCACTATTCTTTCATAGATTTTTGCGTCTTTCATCATCATTTAATAGCCAATTTATTTTAATAATGAAGTCAGTAAATGTGTGTAAATTTTATGATTTTTTTCAGTAATTTCAGGAAATTACTGGAATTTTTAGGAATTTCACGTAATTACTAAATGGCACAGTAATTACATGAAATTCCTGAAAAAAATAGTAATTTCACGTAATTCCTAATTACACACATTTACTGTAACATATAGATAATAAAACTCACGTAAAATAGCATATACCTTGTGGTAATTCCTTATTCAAATACATCGATAAATGGCACATTAATAAAAGTAAAATATATGAAAACACTTCACATTGATAGGATCAATTACAATGAAATAAAGATATGTGTCATTGAAATTGAAGAAAAACTCCTTCAAATTCTCAAGTTATTATGTCTTGAGAGTACAATGGTACTTGCATAAACCAAGAGGTGAAATACAAACAATCGTTATGTATTTCATGTTGAAAAATAACGGCCCTGCAAACATACCCTTCGACATTGTTTTATGCTTTCAAATGTTACATAGATTGCACATATAGACAAAATCTCAAAACAATTTTCTACAAATTTCCTGTAAACATTTATAATACGTTTTTTTATTCCAAAACAGTAAAACAGGATTGAAAATATTCGTGGCAAATCAAGTATTAAAAACGACTACTGGAAAGGAGGATGAAAACGATAAAATAATAATCTAAGTATATTATAATTTGCTGAATCCATGGAAAAGATGAGCGTGAAATTTCATTAATAATCACTTTCTATCGCAGAAGTATCGTTATAATCTAGTTTTGAGCCATAGTCATAACACTTAAAGGCCAATCGTCCTAAAACACTTAGATATTGCTTACCTAGATTAATTTTTATGCTTCTATTGCTGGCGTAAACGAAATATTGATATCTACAGAAAAATATTTAAATTTCTATGATGTTTTGGAAGTATAATATAAAACAGAAACAAGAGACTCACAGAAAGGTCATGACATGCCGCAGTCATTTGTGTTCTTTAACCGCAATTTCTACGTTTAAATATATATGTATTTATTCCCAAAAATTATTATATGATTCTTAAATTAGATTTGGTGTTAAAAATACACATACATTAATATAAACATCTTTTATTCATAGAACATAAAATCGTTATGCAGTAAATATATAATTTTTAATATCCCCTTGAAATTTAAGCTGTCTGAAAATAGTTTGGTCTCATTTTTGCAAACTTTTATTCACAAAAACTCTCTACAAGGACATTATATAAAATTTTATTGTCGAAGACCACACCCGTGAAGCTTGCCCGAAGGAGTTCACGAGAAATAAGCTTTATGTAACGTTTTGTCCAGTCAAGGAGATAAGTTTGGATAATGCTTTACATTCGGCTTGTTTATTTTGTGACATTTTATAGACATCATACTAACGGTTGCTGGCCTTTTCATTGTGACCTATTTGAATTGCCATTGATTTTTTGTTGTTGTGTGGTTTGAACTTACTTCATATGTAAACCTGTGCGGGTTCCGGGTGGCGAATAGGCCCGCAGCAGCGCTAAGCTTGTCGGTAAAAGTCCACTAAAGAGCGCTCAGAAACCTGACATCGGGTCAGGCCGCTTTGCTCACAAAGCGACTGGGATGTGTGCCCCAGGTGGTTGAATGGGGCAGCCCTGACATCGAGAGATGCGGGGTCGTCAGGCGATAATGCGGAAAACCTGACCGCAAACCATAGTGGTGCACCGTGTTGGGAAAAATGACACGTTCCTTGCACTTTAAAGACGTCTGCTGCAGGTCTCGGTAAGAGTAGGACCCGTAAGATCCCCATACAGGAGGCTAAATTTCCCGTTCCTACCCATCACTCCTTTTTCCAGTGGCAGTCAAAACTCTCCTACCCGATTGGCCTTGTGTCCCCATTTCCTCCACCTCATCATCATTTCATGTTCATTGTATCACCACTTTCATGTTCATCTCCCGGATATAGCCGAAATCGTGCTGGTTGGGAGTAAAGCAATAACTATAACTAACTAACTACTTCATATGTAACTATTTTCAAAGTTAGCCATCGAAGTCTTCTTTTCCAAAACAAAATTGATTCCCATCGTCATCGTGTGACTTTGTAGATGGTATCAAAGCACGCAAGCATACATGGCAGGTCATGAAGTGGTTCTTTTGTGAAGGATAATTGTATTGCCAGCTTACAAAGTGATGCGGATGATACGTGTATGAACCTAACTTGATTTCTTTAAAAATTATTTAAAGTTTTTTTTAATTTTTTTTACGTTATCTATTCCCATAAAATATTGTTGTATAAGGTAAATGTGTTCAGCTGTTGCTGGTTTAGTTTTGACCTTGAATCTTTTATTGAATTATATGTTTAAGCTTTTACAACTTCCTATATTTTAGTTTAAACTTTTGTCTTAATTCAATCATTCAATCAATATTAAGAAATTGTCAAGCATAATTTGTCCCAGGGGTTGCATTAACATTTTACTAGTGTTATTGACCTTAACGTGATTTACGCCTACTGCTTTTTTTAGGAAAAACAAAATTTGAAATCATGACAAATGGCAACACGGTAATATTGACAAGTTCCGTCGCAACATATTATTTTGGTTGTTTCAGCGTTTAAAAGACGACCAGCATCTAACTTGACAAGGGACTTGTTTTTTTTCCGTCAACATAATGTGAATCTGTTTTTATGAGAAAAATATATTTAAGCAGTATAGATTAACGAACAAAATTATAAAAAAAGATTTCTTCTTTTGCGAAAAACTATTGTTTCCGCACTTTAAAAGTATTATTTTTGATAGATCAAACACGAATCCCTCGTTTTCGGTTCCTTATCTTTGTTTCAACGATTACTTCTCCCCAAACTCCTTAACATTCTCACGATGTGACATATTTACTGCCTCTGGAACTAGACCTATCAACATTTTATAATTGATTGGATGAGAACTAAAAAAAATCAAAGTAATTTAATTTGTATTCAATTCACAAACAAGGCAGACTGAGATTTCTTGAAAGCAATTTGTAAACTAAATTGTATTTATAATAAAGTTCAGTTTATAAAGTTCATCGTTTATTTCAAAGCAATGGTGTTGACAAAATTTACCCCAAGTCATTTTCTGAAGACGAAACCGTTAGTTTTTGTTTTTTTTTATATAAGTCCAATTTTAATTTTAAATTTGTCCAAATTTATTGTAACCGGTTTTTTGTTTAAAACATGCATGATTCAATCAGATGACATGCATAACATATTCGATATGATACGCATAAATTCGTCCTAATCTATCTACCACCAGAGGGAGGGTCTATCGACATCAACCTCTATACTATCGGGCAAAAAGTAAATATGTATACGATATAAAATCCCCGAATTCGGGGAAATTATCAACAATCCTTGGCGAGTAAGTATAGAGATCAGTGTATCCCTCTGGTGATATATTTAATGTGGGGTCAGTGCTCAGCCCACAGAGCGACCAAGAGTGTACCCCAGGTGGCTGAATAGGGTGGTCCTCTTCCGCGGGGTATGTCAGGTCTATAATACGGAAACCCCGACCGCTGACCATTGTAGGCCAACGTTTGTGGAGAGTGCCACGCCTCATGCACGTGACAGACCCCTTTGTGGACCGACAAGTAGTGCACCACTTAGGCTAAATTTTTCGCCCCTACCCACTTCTCCCCTTTTCTGTGGTTCTTCAAAATTTACCGTTTCTTGGTTTCCCATCTCAACCCGATATTTCATTTATCATCATCATTATACCCCCCGCAAACAAAGTTTGGGGGGTATATAGGAATCACCCTGTCTGTCCGTCTGTCCGTCTGTCCACATACCTCGTAAGCGCAACTCCTCCTAAACCCCTTGATGGATTTTGATGAAACTTTACACAAAGGATGTACACCATATGGAGATGTGCATGAAGAATTTTGGTTGCTATCAGATATCATTCAAGGGAGATAATTGGACTTAGACTTTTTGAAACATGTTGTTCAATGGGAGACCTCGTAAGCGCAACTCCTCCTAAACCGCTTGGTGGATTTTGATGACACTTTACTTCAAGGATGTACACTATATGGAGATGTGCATGAAGAATTTTGGTTGCTGTCAGATATCATTCAAGGGAGATAATTGGACTTAGACTTTTTAAACTTGGTGTTCAATGGGAGACCTCGTAAGCGCAACTCCTCCTAAACCACTTGATGGATTTTGGTGACACTTTTTTTCAAGGATGTACACTATATGGAGATGTGCATGAAGAATTTTGGTTGCTGTCAGATATCATTCAAGGGAGATAATTGGACTTAGACTTTTTAAACTTGGTGTTCAATGGGAGACCTCGTAAGCGCAACTCCTCCTAAACCGCTTGATGGATTTTGATGGCACTTTACATGAAGGATGTACAATATATGGAGATGTGCATGAAGAATTTTGGTTGCTGACGGATATCATTCAATGGAGATAATTGGACTTAGAATTGTTAAAGCGGGGGGTATCCTCCGTGAGCTCGCTCACAGTATTCCTTGTTTCATGTTCATTTTATGATCATTATCATGTTCATCGCCTGTAAATAACCTAAATAGCGTTGCACGGGCGTAAAACACCAAATCACTCACTCACTCCCTAGTGATATATTGACATTCAATGGTTCTTTATACTAAAGTTGTCACGTTCTATGCACGTAGATACAAGTTCAGACGTGACAAATTGTGATGAATTTCAGACCTTTCCAGCTACACGTGGCTTGATTGTAGATTTTGATTTACCAGAATTTTGTTATAGAAAGATATTTACTCGTTGAGACATATAAAAATGACAACAAAGTTTCAGACAATAAATTTTGCTACGCCTGACGCGCGTTTCGTCTATTCAAGACTCATCAGATGCGCTCTATCAAAAATATTGAAAATACCAAACACTATAAAACTAAAAAAAATACCAAACTAGGGAGCCAAATTATAACTATGATGATCAACCTATGTCAGGGGTAGGAAGACCCTTAGGGTTCAGACAATTTAAAAATTTAAATGGATATAAAGATTTTATGTGTTCTCACAAAAGTGTTGGTGCAGGAGCTGGCTAACCTCGGGGAATTAAAGTCCACAAGCAGTGCTGACCTTCACGGGTGTTCGAAATAAAAATGGCAAGGTTCCAGACAATAAATTTTCCTACGCAAAGACTCATCAGAGGCGCTCTAACAAAAATATTGAAAATACCAAACACTTTATGATTATGAAGAGCATACAACAATAAAACCAAAAATACCTAACTAGGGAACAAAATTTTTTCTTACATTTTAGCCATGTTAAGAAGTAATTTACTTAAAGCTCGTATTCTTAATTCTTCTAGGGTTGATAGAAATAAACTTCATTAGCATTTATTTTACCAATTTGTCAACTAAAATTTAAATGATCAGCTTATATCAGTCATTTTAACAATACTTATCACTCTTTAACAGAAAGTATAGATTAAACATACTCTTCAAAAACAGTCACGCATAGGAAGAAAATTCCCTGTATATTCAATACAAGCCTTCACCATTTCAATAGAAAATAAAGAGATGTGGAATAAGTGTACGCGACACAGCCCACAATTAAACGACAATTTAGAAAAACCACAATGGACAACCGCCAGCAGCCTTCAACGAGGCCATTTTGCACTGCTTGCGGTTCTGCAATTGGCCCATGGTCTAAATAAGATGCATATAAATCAAATCGATCAAAGTCCAATTCTACTAGAGAGAACCTAAGACAAAAAACAAGAACAAACAAAAGGACGGTAAAGGAACTCTCTATAGAACACTGGCTGTTACTGACAGCTAGCTGAGAATCATCAATCGACTGATGTAAAAAAATCAAACGTTTCGATTTTAAATCCGACACAACACTTCAAACAATAATGATTTAGTGAAGTGTCATCACACATTAGGCCCGCTACAGTTTGCGGTCAGGTTTTCCGCATTGCAGTCTGATGACCCTAGCACTCATCATGACAAGCCTGCCCCATTCAACTACCCGGGGCACACATCCAAGTCACTTTATTGACTTTGTGGCTTGACCCGATGTCCGGTTTCTGAGCCCTCTTTAGTGGATTTTACCGACAAGCTTAGCGCTGCTGTGGGCCTATTCGCCCGACGGGCACCGCACGGGACACATTTACAAAGAGTTAGTTAGTTAGTTATTGCTTTACTCCCAAGCAGCACGATTTCGGCTATATCCGGGAGATGAACATGAAAATGGTGATACAATGAACATGAAATACAAATGACAACGAAGTTCCAGACAAAAATTTTGCTACGCCTGACGCGCGTTTCGTCTATTCAAGACTCATCAGAGGCGCTCTACCAAAAATATTGAAAATGCCAAACACTGTATGAATATGAAGAGCATAGAACAGTATAACCAAAAATACCAAACTGGAGAACCAAATTATTACTAAGATATTCAACCTATGTCTGGGGTAGGAAGAACCTTATGATGATGAAGTGGAGGAAATGGGGACACAAGGCCAATCGGGTAGGATAGTTTTGACTGCCACTGGAAAAAGGAGTGATGGGTAGGGACGGGAAATTTTGCCTCCTGCATGGGGATCCTACGGGTCCTACTCTTACCGAGACCTGCAGCAGGGTTCTTTAACGTGCGAGGAACGTGACATTTTTCCCCAACACGGTGCACCACTATGGTTTGCGGTCAGGTTTTCCGCATTATCGCCTGACGACCCCGCATCTCTCGATGTCAGGGCTGCCCCATTCAACCACCTGGGGCAAACATCTCAGTCGCTTTGTGGGCAAAGCGGCCTGACCCCGATGTCAGGTTTCTGAGCGCTCTTTAGTGGACTTTTACCGATAAGCTTAGCGCTGCTGCGGACCTATTCGCCTCCCGGGCCCCGCACAGGACCATTTACAAAGAGTTCTAAAGTTATAATGCTGAAAATTTAAATTACATAAAAAAACATGTAAAATGTAACGAAAAACCGAAGCTATTGCTGAATTATTGCATGCATTTTAAAAATGGTTTGTACAAATGTTTTACTTTTTCTAATGTGATAATGAATATGAAAATACGAAAACCTCATTTGTACAGAGTTACTTCGCTTATGCTTTATGTATTTGTATATGTTATATGTTTGTTTGATTTATTTACCAGACGTCCCATTCGTGACAGATGTTTTACATTTCTTTTTAGACAACGCATTCCATGATTTATTTTTATCTTAGTATAAAAGTCAATTTTGAATATTGATATGGTTGTGAATAAAGTACTTCAGTACGAAAGACCGGTGGTGCCATTAGTTCTTTCACATTTCTCGATTTGAAATAGCGGCCTGTCTGCAGCCACTTAAAGCTAAAACTATCATGAATGCCTTCATTTTGAAAGTGGTACTGATGCGATTGAGAAAAGAGTTCGTGCCATAGAACGTTGTTCAACCAATTCAGGTTTCAGTTCAGGCATATTTTGGTTTTATTGTTAAGTGATATCCATGCTCATATAGCTCTTGGTATTTACATTCTTTAAGTACAATGTATGAAACACAAAACAAATGTTGCAAAATGAATTGCCAAGAAATATTGTATTTTTTACTTTTATAAACTTATCCTTTTAATGCATTTATAACAAGAAAAAACTGTTGCAGTCTTCACTTTTATTATAGCTTAATTCAACCATCTACATGTATGCTCGACGAAAACTTCTGTTTTTACTTTTCAACTAAAACTTAGTTATCCTCCCATTATTGACAAAAACAACGATTTTTTTTTATTTTTAAGATAAATATCACTGTGGATAATCGACATTTGCCTCGGAGATAATTTGTCTCTTGTAAAACCATCCCTATGACATTTAATTATTCAAAATTTCCTCGGATGGCTCTTTTAGAAAAAAAAATGTTAAAATCTATGATTGATTTATTTTAATTCAAATAAGGATATCCTGCTAAGAGTTTGAATAAAAATGCTTAAAGGTCTTTACCTCTTTTGCCGTTATAGTACAATTGCCCTTCAACGAGCTAAGGGATAAAGTGCAATAATATTTTCGATAGCTGTATTTTGTTACGACTTATATGGAATTCCTTTCGCTCATATTTAGAATCAGATGTCATAAAAAATCACTGACACAAAAGATGCAGCATCTACACTATTGCGGCAACATTCTACTTCATACGACAGTAAAAGAGCAGTACAGGTATCACCATCTAAACCAATTAGGCATACTACTAAAAGAAAACGTGAAAACGATGAATACCAATACAGAAAAAGAATAAACACTTATACTAAACCAGAACTTGCTGTGGCACTATCCATCAAGTCATCACGTAGGTACATCGTGTCATTCAAGAAAAATGAATTACAACAGAAAATTAGTGAAAATCAGGACACAGTTGAACTATTAAAGAAATAAGGTCACTTATCCATGAAGGTCAAAGATTTTCCTTGATAACAATTGCTGAATACTAACATTTGAATTCTTAATTTGTCAACTTCGTGAAAATTAAATATCATTTTACAAAAATGCATATCGTGCTTACAATTTAATAATGCTGTTATTGAATTATGGTTTTCATTGATATTTTTAAAATATCTATAAGAAATTGAATTTATTTAAAGGAATGTGATAAGATGGTATATCTAGACCACAGTCCCACGATCCAGTAAGATCATAATTTAAGAAATCATCATGACTGGTACTGCTTCTTTGTTCCCAAATCATCGCTACACAGAAGTTTGCTATAGAGAGAATCAACATTGTAATACCAAGACACAAAATCAACTACTTCAAAGTCTGGACAGATTAACAGCTTGATGAAGCAGGCATTGACAACATAACCTTTATTCTGCTAATTTAAAGAAAAGTAAAGTCACAAGAAACAAAAAACAAAAAACAACATCAATACCGCATGGATTTGGCAGCATCAGCGGACTCACCAGCATTGGCAACACAGTTTGTACATGTTTAGAATCAGAGGTCAAAAAAGTATTACTGACGCAAAAGATGAAGCGTCTATACTATTGCGGCAACATTATACTTCATACGACAGTAAAAGAGCTGTACAGTCATCACCATTTGAACCAAATGGGTATACTACTAAAAGAAAACGTGTAAACGATGAATCAGAATACCAGTACAGATAAAGAATCCACACTTATACTAAACCAGAACCAAAATAACTTATGACCCAAATTGCTGTGGCACTATCCATCAAGTCATCACTCAAGTACATCGTGTCACTCAAGAAAAATGAATTACAACAGAAAATAAGTGAAAATCAAGACACAGTTGGACTAAAATAAGGTCACTTATCCATGAAGGTCAAAGATTTTCCTTGATGACAATTGAATAACATTTGAATTCTTAATTTGTCAACTTAGTGAAAATAAATATCATTTTACAAAAATGTATATCGTGCTTACAATTTCATAATGTTGTTATTGAATTATGGTTTTCATTGATATATCTTTCAAACTATAAATAACAAAATATATATTTTGTTTAAAATTTTTAGAAAGATTATTATTACACTGTTTGCTTTTTAGATTTCGTTGTAATAGCAACGGGCTTTTTGATTTTTTGATATTTTCTATACATAACCATTATTGTCATATTGTCATCCACATTGTCATCTTTTAGTTTAAAAACAAATGCGGATTTAATTTTATTTAAGTATAAGACACATTTTTACCTTATTATACAACATGTTCTTCCAAATGACATCGTTACTGCTATAATTTAAAGGCTAATATATGCTGGTGTATTTGGTTTTAAATGACATTGAACGTTTCATTTGATTAGTCACTTCAACTTTTATTACTAGTTGTATTAGTTTTGTCATATTTTAATCAATGACAAGAATAATTTGCCCCACATATTGCCGACCTTTTTAGCTTATCTTGTCTTTACATATAAATTTCTGGTTTATATCTTTAAATTGCCTGAAGGTTTATTTTCCATTTAATTACATTCTTATTGTACGTATTGTCTTTTCATTTTCGTCAAATAAAATAAATCTGTACTTTTGTATGGTGTATTCAAAACTTCAATATCCTTTCATATCAATGCACTAGAGTAAAGTTTGCACATTATCTTGTGTCACGTCCTTTCTATTACATAACATACGTTTATGAAAAAAAAACGGTTAATAGAGCATTAACTATGGTGACAAAGAGGCACCAATGGGGCATTCGAGTATTAAAAATCCAAAAGGGCAACGAAAACATCACTAACAAAAGAGAACAGCAGGAAGAAACATAAACCATCAACCAAACCGATATCAACAATGTGTGAAATGTTTACAATTTGCTATTTACAGACCGTTGTGAGAGCTGATATTCTGCATGAAGCCAAATCATTTTAGCAATATGCTTTTTAATGATACCCGTGCAGGGTTTGGGTTACGAAAAAGGACCCGCAGCAGCGCTAAGCTGGTAAAAGTCCACTAAAGAATGCTCAGAAACATGACATTGGGTCGAGTTACTTTGCCCATCAAGCGACTGGGGTGCGTTCCCCAGGTGGTTGATTGGGGTAGCCCTGTCATTATGAATGCCAGGGTCGTCAGTTTATAATGCGGAAAACCTGAGCGCAAACCATATTGGTAACAATGTCACGTTCCCCTCGCGTTAAAGAACCCTGCTACAGGTGTCGGTAAGAGAAGGACCCGTAGAATCCCTATGCAGGAGGCTTAATTGCTCTTCCCGACCCATCACTTTTTTTTCAATGGCAGTCAAACATCTCCTACCTGATTGACCTTGTGTCTCCATTTCCTCCACTTCATCTTAAGTTCATTGTATCATCATTTTCCTGTTCCTCTCCCGGAAGAAGCCGAAATCGCGCAGCTTGGGAGTAAAGCAATAACTTACTTACCTTTTAAGTGGTTAATTCAGTGAGAACAAAAAAAAGTAATATTGTAATCTTGTTTTGTTTTAAAATTTTTCTTAAAAGTTTTATTTCAAAGAAACTTTAGTATCATTAAACTCTCTCTCTTCATTATAAAAATGAGTATCATATTTTTTTTTAAGCCACAACACAATTTCTGACATCAAATAAGTAATCTGAAAATCTGTCAATTCAAAAACAAATTCAGAAGACTGACAAAGCACCAAATAACACCATGTTTGTGTGCAAGAAAGACTATATTGACTGTTTGACAGCTGGATTGGGGTTTGGTTGTACCAGCAATAGCACCACATACACGGCTACAATACTGTCTATGGAGGAAATCATTGATAATCACACGTCTGTCATTTCCACTTTCTGCCTTTCTGTTGGTGCCAATAATGATGACATTCCATCCCTGTATTGGATTCCTAAATTACATAAAAATCCATACCAACAGCGGCTCATTGCAGGGTCATCAAAATGTACAACTAAACGTCTTTTAGTTCTGTTGACTTCAGATATATTACGATTTTTGTTATTCTAGAAATGGTGTCCATCAAATGTGAATCCTGAAAAATTCGATAGAACTGATTGAGATTCTTAACTCTAAATCAGTTTCATCTTGTAACAGCATCAACACATTCGATTTCTCCACATTTTAGTAGAGTAGACGGAATGTAAAAAGACGCTTTATTTAAAAGTTTAATGTCCCGAAAGAACATACTGCTGATTTTGGGCTTAAACGAAAGGTACACGCTTCTAGTTTGATATTTTACTTGTCGTAAGAAGTTCGTATGGTCGAGTTTTTCTAAATATTACGTTAAATAGGGGTACCCTCGATCAACTGTCTCATAGTATGACAATATCACATCATATTCAAAGCAGATAAGGAGATTTTCACGTTGATTTTGCATTTATTACCTACAAAATAGACATATCTTGACTACCAATGCAGTAGGTTTACTTAGAGGGTGCATCTTTGTATTCAAATTACGATTTGAAAAACGTCTAAAATATAACAAAATCAAGGGGATTTTAACTTACCATTTTAAAACTCTTTAAGCATCATTATTGAAATTAATATGTCGTATTGACATATCTACAAACTAATTGTTCCCCAATTTTTAAAGTGATAGGACGAATAGTTTTGATTTTAACGAGGAAAAACTATTATTTTAAATTTGTCAATTGTGGTCCGGAAACCCTTAATTCCGTACTTGTTACGTCTTTTACACTCTAGTTTAAATGCAAATCGTGTATTATGAATTTGCTAGTTTTGTTTCAAATTACGATATTTTTTGTGTTTTTGTGTCGTTTTGATTTGTTAATTATACCCCCACTCGTAAGAGAGGGGGCTATATTGCAATCACCTTGTCCGTCCGTTCGTCCGTCTGTCCGTCCGGTTCAATTTCTCTGATTCTACTGGATGGATTGGTTTCAAATCTGGTACAGAGCTTCAGCATGATAAGTTATACTATGCCTACCCTTTCCAGGTCAGTCCATAATCTACTTCCTGTTTTCCAAGCCAACAGACTTTTTTAGGGAAAAAATTTGAAATATGAAATTTTTCGTAACAGATTTCTCGGCTTATACTGGATGGATTGGTTTCAAATTTGGTACACAGCTTCAGCATGATTAGTTATACCGTGCCTCCCCTTTCCAGGGCAGTCAATCATCTACCTCCTGTTTTTCGAGCCGACTTAGACTTTTTAGGGTAAAAAATTTGAAATGTGAAATTTTTCGTAACAGATTTCTCTGCTTCTACTGGATGGATTGGTTTCAAATTTGGTACACAGCTTCAGCATGATTAGTTATACCGTGCCTCCCCTTTCCAGATCAGTCCATTATCTACTTCCTGTTTTTCGAGCCGACTTAGACTTTATAGGGTAAAAAATTTGAAAAGTGAAACTTTTCGTAACAGATTTCTCTGCTTCTACTGGGTGGATTGGTTTCAAATTTGGTACACAGCTTCAGCATGATTAGTTATACCGTGCCTCCCTTTTCCAGGTCAGTCCATCATCTATTTCCTGTTTTCCGAGCTGACTTTTTATGGGTCAAAAATAGACAATTTTTCGTAACAGATTTCTCGGCATCTAGAAAAGGGATTGATTTCAAATTTAGTATACAGCTTTAGCTTGATGAGTTGTACTGTGCCTCCTCTTTCCAGGTCAGTCGATCTTCTACTTCCTGTTTTCTGAATGGCCGAGTGGGGGTATGCTTAGCACGACTTAGTGCAACCCCTTGGTTGTTATTGTGTTGATTTTCTTTTTCTTGTGTCTTCATATTTCAAAGGACAGGTCAAAAGCACCGTAATCAATGGATTCAGTTAGTAGTCCTGTTTAAATTGGGCCATCAAGCCCAAAAAGGGGGTGTTATTCACACGATTGGGACAAATGCATTATTTGTCAAGTTGTAACAGAAGAGCCGATAATCATTATGCGCACTGTTGGTAAAAATACCCTTCTTAATGCTATTTTTAATTGGTTTTGAAGTGTACATTTCGTTTTTTGTATTTGAATGCGACTCATCAAGGAATTATTGTGAATAACAGACTAGTACTTCTAGTTAAAAATGGCTATTCCATGTTTTACTGAACATCGACCACAAAGGGAATTATGACACTATATAAAATAAAAGATTTATTAGACATTTCGTTAATTTTCAAGCATAAGTTAACGTTTATCAGGACATATACAATTATAGACAATTAGTGCTCTTGTGTCCAAAAGCCATTCTTGAATGATTTGTTGAAGGAATCGCTGAATTCGAGATTGAACAAAAAAATGATCATAATCTGTGAATCAAAATAATGTTACCAAGATTTTGTCAAAAAAATATCAAATTTGTAATTGTCGTTAATGAGATATAGCGAAAATTTTCTGTGTTTTTTCATGGCCAGAAATCAAAAATATGATATATTACCATACTACAAACATTTTTTAGCTGGTTTTATACAAAATAAGCTTTTAAAATCAAAGTATCATTATGTGAGAAAGATTCTGTAAAGTTTTGTGAAATTTGAAGCAGTTATAAAGGAGTTGTAGAGGCTAAGAGTGGGGTATCCCCTCATCTTAGCCTAAAAATGTCCTTACTTTACTATGGCGAATCCTTATTTTTCATTCAATGAATAAGGTAAATAGATATGTTGAACAACAATATGTAACAATACTTTTGACTAAGTTTTATGAAATTTTTAGCACAGATGGCGAATCTGTGGTGGATTAGAACTGTACGGTCCTTGGGTGGCTTTGTTAAGTTTTAGTCAGTATAAAACCACAAAGATTTTCTAGATACAACCTAAAACAAAAATATTACAATTACAAATTAAGGAAAAGAAAATACCTGAATTTCGAAAAAATCAAAGATGGTTCAAAGGAAAAAATTGGCGATAAGAGTAAAATAACACATTTTTTGTACGGATGACAAAACACTTGTTTCACTTATCAACGTCCCCTTTTATAATTCTTATCAAAATCTTATAGGTAAAAACAAAAATAACAACATGCAACCACATTTGTGTGAAATTTTCAAAGAGATTCGTGCAATAATGTAGAAGCAATAGTGGTTACTAGAAAGGTACACCTTCGTCCAAATATGCAAAGTCCCTGTTTTCACACGAGTAAACCCCTAATTAGACTCGAATTATTTTTTTTCGTATTCAACAATCAATGGTGTAATATTCAAAATATTATGTGTAACTTTAATCGAAATTCTATAAAGTTCTGTAGGTATAATCAGTCATTCTATATTGGCACCCCTGGTATTTTGGACAGGAGTGTGGACGATTACAATATAAGGCTTGAAGTCCTAAAAATGAATAAAATAGGCCTATAAACCTTACTTGCTATAAATGTATTGAGATAAATGGTAAAAAGCATTAGAACCTTTAACAATGTGTCAACTTAGTTTAAAAGGTTTGTTTTACTCTATTGTTCTTAATATCCCCCCTTTTTAAGGATCTCTTAAACACAGTTTTTAATGATTATATGACCAAATAACATTTTAGAAAACATATTTGGTATGTTTACTGTAAGACAAACTTGAAACAAAAACAGAGAATTATATTTAAATTAAAAAATAATAGCGCAGAAAATTCCTCCAGAAAAAGGGAGAAAATTCGACCTTCATGTAAATTCATTGAATTTTTTATGATAAACGGTAGTACTATCGAAACTTTTTCAATTTAAATATTTGTTTAGACATTATTTCATATATTTCCGATCAGTTGTTTCAATTTTGACCACAAATAAATACGGAAATGAAAAACACTTTTACGGTTGTTTTTTTAGTTTTTTTTCGTCCATTGACCTTTGACCTTGAATTTCTGAAAACTCGACCAACTCTGATTCTTACGACAAGCATATTTCGATTGCTTAGGTCCTGCTCTTTCCAACGATATATAATATGTGAGTATGTTCGGTGGGGACATTAAATTTTTCAAATCAAGGTGCAGTCTACTCTACTATTTCACACTTCTATTCCACATGAACAACTGAAATCGCGATTGGCACAACTGAGTAAACGCAGCTTTTTCAAAAAGAATGGAAAACGCAGGTACAAATTTCTTGTAGTCTATTATACCAAGACTTACTTTGTCATCAATGAATCTAAGAAAAAGAACAAATAATCGACATGCTACACTTTCTCATTGACAACATATTTGTTCAGTTTAGTGGACGTATTTTTCAGAAAACAATAGGGATTCCAATGGGCACTAATTGTGCACCTTTGCTTGCTGATTTGTTTCTTCATTCATATGAAGCAGACTTCTTACAATCACTTCTAAACAAAAGAGATCGTAGACTAGCTTTCTCTTGTAATCTCACTTTCCGTTATATTGATGATGTCCTTTCACTGAACAATTCTCGATTTGGTGACTTTCTCCATCTTATATATCCTCGGGAACTTGAGATTAGGGACACTACAGATTCTAGGAAGTCTGCTTCATAATTAGATTGACATCTTGAAATTGACTCTCAAGGAAAACTTTCAACAGAACTCTATGACAAACGTGATGACTTAAACTTTCCAATCGTCAACTTTCCCTTTTTTGCAACATTATGGAATTTACATATCTCAATTGATTCGTTACTCCAGAGCGTGCGGGACTTACATCGATTTCCTTATAGTCCGTTTGAGTTTTATAAATCAACGAAAAATGGCTTGTAAATTTATGTCTTGCAAAATATTTTAACTATTTTAGTATGTCATGACCTTTTAATGGCATACGAACTCAGGCATAAAATTTGAAAATTTTTGCATGATTAATAAAAATGTTTTCCATAGACCTTAATAGTAAAAATGGACCAAAAATTCATAGAAATCCACAGGAGTACAACCTAGTGACCAGGAACAGCTTTTGCTCCGTATACCTTTAAAAATCCTTTGTTGAGCTAATTGGTCATCTAATCTCCTATTGTTATTCTTTTCAATTATGTTCAGGTTGACCCGACACCTGGCTGTTCCGTCAGATAAACACACCATTTTAGGTATTATTAAAATTGGTGAAAATATTTAGCATTAGACCATATGGAAAACTTTTTTGTTTTAGAAGATAACATCTTGGTTTTTGTTATCAGAGTTCGTATACTAAAAAAAAAGTTTATTTGTGTTTAAAAAATAAATCTTATTTGAGAGACAAAAAAATTTAAAAGATTTTTCGTTGATTATAGAACTCAAATGGGCTATAGTAGAGCGTCACGTTTAACGCTAAAAAAGCTCAGACAGGGTTATGTCGCTCCATGGTTGCTGTCTACAGTCAAGAAATTTTACGGAAGACATCAAGCACTTATAGACAAATATGGGATTTCGATCTCTCAGATGAGTGCAGATGTTGGTTTGTCATAGGGTTTTGTTTTGTCTTCCTTTGCTGGATTTGACACGTTGAATTGACTGTTGGCAACGTGACGGGTGTGCTATAGCAAGCAGGAACTGGTTACTCTTCCGGAGCACCTGAGTTCACTTTCGTTTAGACTTGAGTTCACATTGTTGATTGAGTGAGTGAGTGAGTTGGTGTTTTACGCCCGTGCAACGCTATATAGGTTATTTACAGGAAGGATGATAAAATGAACATGAAATGATGATGATAAATGAAAGATGGGGATGGGGTGGGAAACAAAGGACCGGTAAATTTTGAAGAACCACAGGAAAAGGGGAGAAGTGGGTAGGGGCGGAAAATTTAGCCTATGTGGTGCACTACTTGGCGGTCCACAAAGGGGGCTTTTACGTGCATGGAGCGTGGCACTCTTCACACACGTTGGCCCACTATGGTCGGCGGTCAGGGTTTCCGTATTATAGACCTGACAACCCCCGCGGACGAGGGCTACCCTATTCAGCCACCTAGGGTACACACTTGGTCGCTCTGTGGGCTGAGCACTGACCCGAGGTCAGAATCCCAAGACCCTTAGTCGCCTCTTACGACAAGCTAGGCTCTGCTGCGGGCCTATTCGCCACCCGGGCCCCGTACGGGAGCATTGTTGATTGATATTCAGTTATTTTTGTGTTACCATGTTTTACATGTTTTATCTGTTTTTGTCCCGTTCTTTTTTGTGTTTACTGGTTTTGTCTCTGCCCTTTCGGACTTTTGGTATTCGGATACCCCATTCTGCTTCTTTAAATTGTAAAAATTATTCTAATACGGTTATTTAATCGAAAAAGCATCAATGTATAATAAACTGTTATATATTAAGTTAGATATTTAATGCTTTACTCCTAACCAGCGCGATTTCGGTATCAATTTATGATTTTCTATATGACAAAAGCAAAAAAAAAATATTTTCTTGTTTGACTGAAAATTTACATGGTTCATAAGGGAAAATATTGAGTCGGGACTTATGATAGAAATGGCTTAATCTACTACATTTTAAACTTATACAAAATATAACCTTAAAACAGATGTTTGTTAAATCACAGTCAATATAATAAAGTGAGAAATTCCCGTTGGAAAAAAGCCAAATTAACGCAAATAAAAAGTACAATTTACTCTATGTAGACAAGTTTTATCTTTGTGTGATGAATTGAATTAATATCTCTTCATTAAAGTCGAGTCACATGAAAGTATATTCTCCAATAAGAAACTAAATCTTCTATTGGTAATGCAGTGGATTTTAAAAGGAAAGTTCAAACACGAAAACTGTCAACTTTAAAAGCACATTACACTTTTTAAGAAGGATTGTGGTGGACGTTGAAGATTAAATTTTTTAAACTAGAAAACACAACAACACAGTTAAGGAGATGATATGATAAATTTCTATTTAAAAAAGAGTCCTAAGGCAGGCAGAGTTAATAATTGCCTTGGTCCGCATTGGTACAGGCAGTGTAGTAGTACTAATGCAATGATTGATCAGAATAAACTTTTCTTGTATGTAAATATCTTTCTACTTTTCCAATATCGTTAATAGAATCATATCTGTTCGATGGTTTGGGTGTAACTTTCGTAATTTTCATACAAACCTTCTCTAATATGTTTATAATGATTATATTCGAATATAGTATATACAGATGCAATATCTTTGCAATAAATATAGGTGGAAAAGATCGAGTATTTGGAGTAGTTCCAACTGAGTAACTAACAATCAGTACATTTTGTTCTTAGACCACACTTTGACCGAGTTTCGAGAATTAACATAAGCTACATTTATATTCTTGACAGAATATATCACTCTTGATTTTACTCTGACAGTACTCGATGAATAAACCGATTCTGTAATTGAATCTCATGCAAACTTAACCAACTTTCCCCTACTATACAATGTGACACGCGACAATAGATTGGTTCAGAAATACTAATTCAATTATTTTGGAATTGCACAGATTTAAAGTAACATTGTGATAGCTGATCAAAGATAAGAACTGTGTCGCATGTTAAATGCTAAAGTTCAAAGTCTTAAGAAGATCAGACCAAACAAGTCAAAGACATGTCGGATAAACTGGGGATATCAAGGGTCTTGACTAAGTATAGGCATTTCAAAACAAATGATGGTAAATGGTCACGTCAATTGTTTGATTCTTATGAACTTTGAGGTCAAAGATCGTCGTGCAATTCAAACATTTGAAAATCGGTTCATCGGTAAGACATGCAATATACTAATATACAAATTTGACCAGGTAAAATGCCGCTTAATAAGTTGTTAGTTAGAAGGAGGGAATCAAACACTATTTAGTGACAATTGGATAATCGATGAAGGTTTTCCTATCTCATTGATATTAGCTGGTATTGAAGATACGGAAATCGGAACTAACTTCATGTGAGTTTGAATTTATCAATGCCCACTGAGAACTAAAGCAAAATATCTAATGGGAATGATAATCTAATAACCCCATAAAGGATGACTTGCTGCATTTAGAAACATCATGTTAGAAATGATTCTATAGAAAATGTGTTGTCAAGGTAAATACCACTTTTTTTCATGGAAATTCAAATTTTTAAGGGGCCATTTCTTAATATAAAATACAAATTTTTTGGATGAAAGCGGGGCATTTTCATTTTTGATATGTCTATTGCCATCTGGAGCACACATCCCATTCGCTTTGTGGGCTAAACGGCTTGGTCCGATGTCAGGTTTCTGGGGCCTCTTTAGTGGACTTTTACCGAAAAGCTTAGCGCTGCTGCAGGCCTATAGGCGCACGGGACGACCTCTCAAAGAAATGGATGTTGGATTTATATTTCCTATGAAAGGATTATGCTTTTGAAAAAGTTTGATGTGCTTGAAACATTTATAGTTTAATCATGTTGTATGAATTATCAAGTGAAAACTGAAATTCCCTTTATCGGACCAAAAATAAAAAAAGTTGAGTTTATGGCCGTGGCCCGTCTTTGCCCCCCCCCCCCCCCCCTGTAGCAATTTAAAGGTGAAATATATATCAAAACCATTGACACATCTATTTGACAGAATTTAATGAGCAATTTAACAAAAAAAAGAATTTTCAATTTTGAATGAATAATAAACATATTACAATAGTTTTGTCGATACACCCATTTTAGCCCCTCTTGAGCCTTTTTTTCTAAAATTGTAGGGACCAAAAAACCTTAATACAATACCAACTTTTTTGCTGGATATATATATATTGAAACTTCATAACAATTTGCTGGCCTTCTAGAACTATCTTTTTTGTGTAAAACTATTTGCTTTAACAAACTTTTAAATAATGACGTTTTTGCCCCTTCGACCCCTTATTTCTAAAAAATGGTAAGAGATATTGGAAATCTGATTGAAAAACGCAGGCAGGGATTTTCATAAGCATTCCAATGAAAAATAAAAAGCTACGCCGAGCGCAGCATGATACGACCGCAACAAGTTGAACCCTGTACGTTGGAGGCCCAATATGGATAGTCTATTGCTTTGGTCACATGAAGCCCATGGTGGACTTATAAAGCTTTTTGACACATGCATCCTGTGGTGGAATTTAAAATGCATATTTCACACATATGTATTTACATCAACATCTAATACAAAAAGCCTTAATAATATACATGTATTAATTGACATTTTTGGCCCTTTGTCCCCTAATTTTTCAAAAATTTTAAGAGATATTGCAATTCTGATTGCAAATTAAAGCAGGGATTTTCATAAGGAATCCAATGAAAAAAAGATTTTGAAAATCGGACCACCAATAAAAAAAGTTGATTTTAAGGGCGTGGCCTGTCTTTAGCCCCTTAAATAGTAGCAATGTAATGGTGAAATACATATCAAAATCAATGGCACATTTAGTAGACAGAATTAAATGATGAATTTGGTTAAAAAAAAAGAATTTTCAAAATCGTATGAATAATAAACATTCTACAATAGTTTTGTCATTACACCCGTTTTAGGGCTTTTTGGCCCTTTTTTCTATAACGGTAGGGGCCACAAACCCCAAATACAAAATCAACATTCCTTTAGTGGATATAATCATAATATTTAAACTTCATAACAATTGGCAGGTCCACTACAACTTAATTTTTGGTATAAAACTATTTGCCTCGACAAACTTTAACAAATGGGGTTTTTGGCCCCTTTGACCCCTAATTTCTCAAAAAGGGTAAGAGATATTGCTAATCTGATTGAAAAATGCAGGCAGGGATTTTCACAAGGATTCCAATGAAAAAAAGATTTTGAAAATCGGACCACAAATAAAAAAGTTGATTTTTTGGGTGTGGCCCATCTTTGGCCCCCTGTAGCTATGTAACGGTTCAATATACATCAAAAACATTGACACATTTTGTTGACAGAATTTAATAAGGAGTTCAATAAAAAAAGAATTTTCAAAATCAAATGAATAATAAACATTCTACAACAGTTTTGTCAATACACCCGTTTTAGCCCCTTTTGGCCCTTTTTTCCAAAACGGTAAGGGCCACCAACCCCAAATACAATAGGAACCTTCCTCTAGTGGTTACAAACATCATATCAAAATTTCATAACAATTGGTCAATATTTACTCAAGTTATTGCACGGAAACCAAATGTCCCCAGACGACGACGACGACGACAACAACGACAACGACAACGACAGCATCATACCATTATACGTCCGCAAATTTTTTGCGGTCGTATAAAAAAATGAAAATCGGACCACAAAAAAGTCGATTTTTGGGGTGTGGCCCCTTTTTGACCCCTTGTAGCAATGTAACGGTGCAATAAATATCAAAATCATTGACACATTTACTTGACAGAATTTAATGAGGAATACAATAAAAAAAGAATTTTCAAAATCAAATGAATAACAAACATTCTACAACAGTTTTGTCAATACACCCGTTTTAGCCCTTTTTGGCAATTATTTCTAAAACGGTAGGGGCCACAAACCCCAAATACAATACCAACCTTCCTTTAGTGGTAACAAACATCAAAATTTCATAACAAACGGTCAACATTTACTCAAGTTATTGCACGGAAACCAAATGTTCCCAGACGACGACAACGACGACATCGCCATAACATTATACGATCGTAAAATTTTGCAGTCGTATAAAAATGACAATAGTAAAAACGTTTATGGAAGTTTTAAAGCAAGTATCAAGTTATCAACATTTCTGCAGAAAAAAAACACTAAAATCAAATATTTAACCAAAATATTCAATTCATATCCTTTCAGTGATAAATTTTGAAGCCAATTTTTCATTTCTAATGGATTGCTTTTAAATTTGTGAACTTTGTAAAAAAACATTGCCATACAAAAAATTATTCAGGATGTGATATTCCTTTCACTATAAGAAAGCGACGTGTACAATTAATTTTTTCAATAAGAGATCGATACTTATGGAAGAATTTAGAAAAAGATTTTACTACTTTGTGGTACCGATAACCTTGTTTTAATATTTTTTCAGTAATAAAACGGTTTTTATTATTAAAATCAGAAACACTACTGCAGATCCGAGCATATCTTACTAACTGTGAAATGTAAACCCCGTATGACGGCGCTAGTGGAACATTTCCTTCAAGAAAAGGGAAATTTATAATTGGGAAGGTAAAGACGGTTTGAAATTTTACCTTTTAATCTTTTTTCCTGGAGGGAGATCCCGACTTCGCGTTCATAAGCCTGAAATATAGAGGCTAGGGGGGGGGTACGAGGGCATAATTCAAATTTGATGGACGGGGACGTTCATTTCCTTTGCCTTACTTTTAAGGTAACGGTCAGCAATTACCTCATGGATGTGCTCCCGTTTTGTCTCCCAAAGTTTTTCATATTTTTTTCCCTATGCCCTTATGACCCGACCCTTAAATTTGTCGAAGTTTTTTTTTTCAATTTCCGTCGCGTTTGGGAAACGAACCGAGGTAGACACAGATATTTTTCTACAATTAGGTCGTGCACCTCCTGGATCAAGGCTTTGGTTGTCGGGGACTTCGGGCCCTTCCCCATACCTTTAAATATGGAGCCTAAATTTAGTTTTGCCCGGCTGTCTGTAGATTTTGGGGATGACTGTGCAACTCGTGGTGAAGAACGAGTGGATGGGGATGTAGGGAATGATTCTAAGGGTGAAGCAGGAGGTGATACGACCCTCACTTTTTCTGTTAGTGATAGGCTAACTTCCGACATTGGATGGCTTGAAGTTTGTTTGCTTTGAGGGGAAAAACACTCGAGAACGCCTTACTTTTGGCCATGAATAGCGCGGCATCAACAGCATTGCGGATGTTGATTGCCCGGTAGTGACGGTCTGCCACGTCGTCTGAATGGCTTGAATACCTCGTTGTCGGTGGGAGCCAGATCATTGTAAGACTGTGTTGACTTACGAGCCATTGTTATGGTATATTATTTTGTGTAGCCGGGCCACTAACTCAAGACACATTGTCTACTTTTTTGTCGTTTGTATTTACAAATAAAAAAGATAAATAAATTGATGGTGAAGTCACAATTAAAATGTAAAAACTAAATAAGAAATATAAATGAATAAAACCTATAAAACAAATAAAACAAGAATGTCCAAATTTCCGGACATAAAGTACTTCAGGAGCTAAAAAGTAAAAAGATGTTGACACATCGACTGACGAGGACAGAATGACATAAAATTGACACTCGAAGAACATCACGTGGTATCTTAATCCTGAACTTGATGACTTATTTATAAATATTAAGAAAAGGTCTGTCTTTTTACATTTATATCAAAGGGTTGAAAATTGCCTAATAAATTGATTATTCTTTGCTCAAGAAACTGTCTTTGTTTTTCGCCGGTGCATGTTTCAAGGAGAACGTTAACCTGCATATCCTGGACGCTATGGTTTCGCAATAAAAAGTGCTGGTCCGAGATTGCTCTGACGTTCTCTGCATTTTTTCAAGCAAGCTGGTGCCGAAGGACGTCAGAGCCCTTCCCTATCAAAAACATTGTTTTGTTGTGCACTTCCTAGATAAAATAAGCAACTTTATCATCTTTGTCATGTTGCATATATATTTTGGTCTCAAATGATACATTTGGTTAATAAGAATAAAGATACAACATATTTTAAAGAAAAAATATCTTGGATAATAAAGTAAAATAATTTTAAATTTGTACATTATTTTGCTGATCTTGAACTTGATGAAATTGATAGTTGCGATATACTTTAAAATATTAATTTAGTCCTGTTTTACGTCTCCCATTTTACATTTAGTTAGTTAGTTATTGCTTTACTCCCAAGCAGCACGATTTCGGCTATATCCGGGAGATGAACATGAAAATGGTGATACAATGAACATGAAATGATGAGGAAATGGGGACACAAGGCCAATCGGGTTGGGTCCCGTGCGGGGCCCGGGTGGCGAATAGGCCCGCAGCAGAGCCTAGCTTGTCGTAAGAGGCGACTAAGGGTCTTGGGATTCTGACGTCGGGTCAGTGCTCAGCCCACAGAGCGACCAAGTGTGTACCCTAGGTGGCTGAATAGGGTGGCCCTCGTCCGCGGGGGTTGTCAGGTCTATAATACGGAAACCCTGACCGCCGACCATAGTGGGCAAACGTGTGTGGAGAGTGCCACGCTTCATGCACGTAAAAGACCCCTTTGTGGACCGCCCAGTAGTGCACCACATAGGCTAAATTTTCCGCCCCTACCCACTTCTCCCATTTTCCTGTGGTTCTTCAAAATTTACCGGTCCTTTGTTTCCCATCCCATCCCCACATTTCATTTATCATCATCATTTCATGTTCATTTTATCACCCTTTTCATGTTCATCGCCTGTAAATAACCTATATAGCGTTGCACGGGCGTAAAACACCAACTCACTCACTCACTCACCAATCGGGTTGGAAAGTTTTGACTGCCGCTGAAAAAGGAGTGATGGGTAGGGACGGGAAATTTTGCCTCCTGCATGGGGATCCTACGGGTCCTACTCTTACCGAGACCTGCAGCAGGGTTCTTTAACGTGCGAGGAACGTGACATTTTTCCCAACACGGTGCACCACTATGGTTTGCGGTCAGGTTTTCCGCATTATCGCCTGACGACCCCGCATCTCTCGATGCCAGGGCTGCCCCATTCAACCACCTGGGGCACACATCCCAGTCGCTTTGTGGGCAAAGCGGCCTGACCCCGATGTCAGGTTTCTGGGCGCTTTTTAGTGGATTTTTACCGACAAGCTAAACGCTGCTGCGGGCCTATTCGCCTCCCGGGCCCCGCAAGGGACCCCATTTTACAAATGACTGATGCAAGCGTTATTTTAACATTAAGAAAGCATTCGTTTAAATCCCTTATTTTTGATATGGAAGGAGCTCTGACGTCCTACGGCACCGGAAACGCCATTAATACAACGATTCAATTGTGATCCGGAAATCTAACGAAATTTTTTCCGTCATTTATCCGAAATTAATTTCTACCTTCACTTAATCGCATTAGTTTTAAAAATAGAAATGGAAAATATGAAATTATTTTTAATTATTTAATACACGATTGAAAATGAAAGTAATATTTAATGAATTTAAACAAGTGCAAATCCTCTAATTTTATAATCTGATGTCTGTTCAGAATTACTGTCGTTCACTTTTTGACGGAAGATCTCATCAAATGTATTTTGTAGGATATGATGCTTAAGGTTCATCTGTACCTTTCTTTAAAACATGGCGTTATTTTTTTTTCTATTTTCAGTATATGCACAGCCAAACCTGCACGTAAAATTGAAATATAAAGTGTAGCTTGACCTAGATATTAAAAATGCTTACCTTTTCTCTTTGAATTCATCCCGACAAAAATCCTTCAATGTCCTTTATTCAAGAGATCTCTTTTTTCTCCGTTTTTAAAAACACCCAATTTAAGGCTAATATCACTTTCACCCTCTCTTGTGGCCTCAATTTTCATGCAACTTTCAATAAGGGAGTTAACTAAAAGTGTTCACCCCGTTTCATGTAAGAGGCACAATAGGGATAGTTTGTCCTTTATCAATTTGAAATCTAAACAGGAAAAAAAAGAAATCTTTATTTTTATGGAATTTAAGTTAAAAATTGATAGAAATTGAATCGGAAATTACCATATCTAGGTCCAGCTATGCTTTATTTTATTATTTTATTTGTATTTTATATTGTAGTTATTGTTCTGCATATACTAAAAAAAATAGGTAGAAAATTTCGCTATTTTTAACCAAAGGTACAGATGAACCTTAATAATACGTCAGGAATGATAAAGTTGTCATAAAAGTGGTAGCTAGGGTTTAACACTTTTACTGTCTAAATTTAGGTTCTAGCTTTTATGCCTGTGTATTATTATTATCATTGTTATGGCAGAGACAGCATGAGTCTTCTAACTTCTATGTCTCTGCAGGTTAAATGTCCTTATTGCTAATTAAATTATACTTACTTTCAGGGTCTAACTATAAACCTGGAGAGGTTCCTTGTCAGTCATTGGAGACCCTTTGGTCACCTTGTGTTGTTAATTCCTTCTGTTTGTCTCTTATCCCCCATTTCCTTTTCATTTGTAATGTAACATTTATTGTTATTATTATTTATTTCACAAGGTGAAATTGAAATCAAATCTGCACACTGAAATTGGACACTTCACATTGTTTGCCATCCCTGAAGCATCGCAGAATCAAACTCGGTCTGCAATATGCCACCAAATTAAAAGCCTTTCCTAGCAACCCTGCCAACGACTGTGTTTTTAAACCATCTCTCAGGAATATGTATGAAAAACATGAAAACAAAACTCCTCCTTTTGGTATTCGTATCGAACCTCACCTGACTTATCTGAAGATTGATTTAGAAACTATAAAACCTGTCAAGCCTTTGAGAGTCCCACCCTGGGAACTTTTAAAGCCCAAATTTATTTTTGATCTCCGTAAACATAAAAAATCTGAAACAAATCATCTACTTATTCAACAAGATTATTCCGAAATTAAATCTAGATATCCTGGATTTCTAACAGTTTATACAGATGGCTCTAAAATGGTGATAGCGTTGCTGCTGCTGTCTCAGGGAATAGCACGTCAAGACAACGCCTCCCGTCTACTGCTTCCATTTTTACAGCTGAAGCAAGAGCAATCAATTAAGCGCTCAAGCTAATTGATGCTTCTGAGCACTCTCAATTCTTTATCTGTTCCGACTCTCTCTCTTGTCTTCTGGCAATTGAGAATTGTAAATTGAAAAACACATTAATTTCTAAAATTGTATATATGGTTCATCAATTGATTAGAGGTGGCGCAGAAATTATTTTCCTATGGGTACCCAGTCATACTGGTATTCATGGGAATTCAGTTGTGGACAGGGTTGCAAAGGAAGCCCTTCGTAAGCCCGTGTCCAACTGTTTTATTCCTTATTCGGATTGTAGAAATACAATCCGAATATATGTTCAGACTTTATGGGATGAGGTTTGGGCTGCCGCTGAGCATACCAAACTTCATGAGCTAAAACCACAGCTCGGGGAGAGTCATGTTTCATTTCGATGCCGTCGAGACCAGACGGTCATCACTAGATGTCGTATAGGAAACTCTATAGTAACTCATGGCCACCTGATGACACAGGAGGAGGCCCCGATGTGCATTCCTTGTGACTCGCGGTATTCTTTGAAGCATGTTCTTCTCGACTGTGTTGATGTTGCTTCAGCACGTATGAAGTATTTTAATTGTGCCACAATGCACGATTTGTTCAGCGGCACCCAAACCGATGTCATTTTATCATTTTTAAAGGAAATAGGATTGTTTTTAAAAATTTAGATCTGTTTTTCTAAGATATAGTTCTTGTACAATTACTGTTTTATATTATTATTTGCATTGCTTTTTCGTTGATTTTGTTATTTTTTCCCTATGATTAGTTTTATATTTTAATTTGTTCATTTTTAATGTTTGCTTTTTATCGATTTATCTTTTCATACCTTTTGTTTTATCTACGGTCTTTTGACTCCGTTTTATTTCCTATTTTGATTTAATTATTATAACATGTTGATGTCCCGATTATGGCTGAAATATCGCCGACGGGACACTAAGCAACAAACAATCAATCAATCAATGGAATTGGTATATACTATCGTATGTGCCGACAGCTAAGGTACGAGAGATGCGGTTGATAGGGACGAACCAACCGTGCATGTGACTTGATTCCGGAAAGTCTAGGTTTGCTCTTTGGAAAAACCAGTGCGGTCGTAGGACCAGTAGATAGAAGATTCACGGCCGTCATTCGGTATAGTGAGTTTTTGACTCGTGAAGGAATCGACAACGGCGGCAAAGTATAGAAAGCTGCTCGTGGAGGGAGGAGGCGACGGTTCGTGGTGGAGCATAAACTATAATTTTTCTGAAAGTTGATTTATTTCACTCAATATCAAAGTTATTTGAAGAAAAATAAAGAAAATAAAACTGTCTCACAAATTGATTGTTTTTACTCTGTAGAATGGGAAAAAGAGTACACGAAAAAGTTTTACCAATTTCGAGAATTAATTAAAGGCGTTACTGCACCCTATATTTTTGGGGGTTATAAAAAGGACATTTTTTATACAAATATGTATTAAATTGCACAAAAATGACGTTTTAAGCATATCATTATATCCAAAACAATTTTTGCCACATCTTGACAGCTAATATGAAACGAAAAGTTATTAAAATGTAATAAAATTTCATTTTTTCCAAAAAAGATGCTGTTATTGCTCGTGAAGAATGCGGCGACGATTTATCGCTCGTGAAGTAGCAAGCGTGACCAGTGAAAAATGGCCTCAAAATAGTTAGATCAAACAATAAATGGGCCATTAAGTAGGCACAAAAAGTAAATCCAAATTAAAAAAAAATATATAGATACGGTTATTCCGGTAATCTACGGAATAAGCGGTCAATCTCTAAAAATTTAGATACAATACGGACCAAAACTTGGAGAAAGATTATAGAAAAATATATAAATAGGTTGAAAAAATTAAAATAAAATTCATAAATGAACATTTTCTTCAATATGTGCAGCGAAACATTCATTTACATATCGCCGTTTGTAAAAGTGCTTACTATTGTAGTTATCATTACATGTATGTTCTTCATTGTATATTCAGTGAAATGTCAAGGCAAAAGATCTACTTTGCGGAAATGATTGACTATACCTTTTTATTGTCTAATCGCGCATCACAATTTAATATTGGATCAGTTTAAGTTACATGTACATGATTGGGCCCGACGCGAGTTTTGCCAATGAAAAACTTATCAACAAAACATACCCATATCAATGGTACATCACATCGATTTTTTATTGTGAATCTCTATGGTTATTTATACATGTTTTAAAACAATTAATGGGAATGAAAATTTTAAAACAATTATTGGGTAGAGTTGAACATTCTTGTTAAAATTCAATTTAGTATTCTTTGGCAGCATTGGTCCATCATAGACTAGTGTTATTGTCTCATCTTCGACTAGTGTGGATGTTTCATCTTCTACTGGTGTTACTGTTTCATCTTCGACTTGCGTGGCTGTTTCATCTTTAACTGGTGTTACTGTCTCGTTTTCGACTAGTGTTGTGGTCGTCGTCCCATTTTCTCCTGGTGTTGTTGTTTGTACCTTTCTTCTCTTCATTGCCCAATGTCTCTTTCTGTTGTCATAATTATTGCTCTTCTTTTCATGACCTACAATTATAAAAATATGACAATAAATACCCAAGCGAATTTGTTTAAAAAAATATAAGTATTATATGCAATATCATTTATGTTATGATTGATTCTAGTGCCGGTACAAAGTTTTGATAATTGATAAATTCCTCCATCACGAGCATAATTCACGAGCAAAAAAATACGGTACACCATTCATCACGAGTCGATTTTTCGGTACCGAGCATATTTTTCTTAGCTTATTAATACATTTTTTCTTTAAATCATTATAATGGTGTGGAATATGTAAAAACAAAAGATGCTGCACACGCACATACCAAATTTGTAACGTTTTATGCAAAAGGCAACCCGCAATTCGTAGAATAACATGTTTGTTTACAGAAAAAATGATGACGAAATATTCGCCTTGAATGAGTTTGAAGAAAGTAATGCATTTTTATTTTTATTTTTTGCTGGCTTTTGTTCATAATGTTCATTAATTTTGTGAGACATATTTGTTTTTTGAATATTTTGTATATAAATATAAGAAAATTAGAATAAAAGACTGACCTTCTATTTGAAATGTCCGAATTCCTCCACCACGAACCGTCGCCTCCTCCCTCCACGAGCAGCTCTCTATACTTTGCCGCCGTTGTCGATTCCTTCACGAGTCAAAAACTCACGATACCGAATGACGGCCGTGAGATTGGCGGGAGTCAGACGACAACAGTGAAAATACTTCGTTTGGATTAAAGGTCGAATAAAGACAAACTGTGAGTTGATTAACTGTTAGTTATTCAAACAAACCCTAGAATTACCCATATAATTCTACAATGGCGCTGCGAGCACCAAACTAAGCTGGGAAATAGCTTTTGAAGTGCTCGGTACGTGAAGGTTACGTGATCACTGAAAATTGTTAATTTTCGACCTTTGTGAGACTTTATACACTGAAAAATTTGTGTAATTACACGTAGATAATTTGTGTTCATCGATTCATGTATAGAGTTGTGTGATTTTTCACGTTTTGACGATTTTAACGCAATTACGTTTTATGGTCGTGGCTTTCCCATAGAGAAAAGGGAAAACTTGAGGCTCCAAGCGATTTTCGTAAAAAGTGGCTACTTTGACGAGTTTTCATGTAACAATATACACTTACAATATTGTGAAATAGCCACTCTGAAGCACTCTTGACGTGTATATTGACATAATAAAGCACACATAACACATTGTACTCATGATTACTCACACTGCTACACACAAGTATTGTTTTAGTTGTGCATATTATTGTGTTGGTCACTTCTCTGTAGTCATTGCACATAGTGAACGGTAGTCATCACTTGCATTCGATTGTGTACCATTACTTGATTTGATTATTTGCTTATCTTTTTTGCCGGTTTTTACCGCGAGTATTTTGTAGAATGGCTGAGCCGGTAAAAATTAAGATAAATAGTTGCCCTGTTGACTATTTGAGGGCGCTGCCTGGTGTGGGACGCATCATTGGTTTACGTGAGGAGTATGGGGACTTGCAGCCTGATGATTTGTTGGAGATCCCGAGATTGAGGGTTACTCCGAGGTTGCTGAGCCTTATTGATTTTGCTCCAGCCAGTGATAGTGTTGAAGTGTGTGTGCCCGAAAGCCAGTATGAAATGGAGGTCCACGACTATGGTGAGGTAAAAACAGAGGACCGGGACGATGCTTCAGATGTATTCCTGTTGCAGCCAGCAGATGATGGTACAGAAGACGACGACGAGGATGCCTGTGATACAAGTGTGGAACTAAAGAAACCAGGAGACTACACATTAAATATGGGTGATCACCAGTATTATAGCAAAGACGATGATCACAATGTAGCAGAAGTTAAACGTGAGTTATCACGTGACAATTATAACAACCACCAAGCGGAGATAAAAAGATGGAGCGGGACAGACCCATTAAAGCAAATCCTACTACACATGGTAACATACGTGAAAATTCACGTTCTGGTGTAGCTAATCAACAACAAGATGTTCATAGTCAACCAGCACATGTCAATACAGTTACAAGGTCATTTTGGCTCTAAACGAAAACGGCCAAAGATCACATTTTGAATGCCTATATCATGACATTATTGACAACAAGCAAATTTGTAAACATCATTTCCTGAAGACCAAAAAGGGTTCTTTTAGATTCATAAGCACCACATTTTATCTGACCTCCAAAGGATCTGATTTGATCGTCTAAAACTAACAATTTCTTCATTTTTCCATTAATTCCTAAAATTTCAACATTTTGAGTTCCGACTTGAACAATTTCTGCAAAGTCAAGACACGAAGGGCTATTCTTATTCTAATAAACTATCATGTCACTTGCTAAAAATGCATTTTGTTTGAAATTAAACACTTTCATGCTTTTACAAAAGTTGTCAAAAAGTTGGAGTTTTTCTACCAAAATCGAAACAAACCCACTTCACAGACATGTACCGAAGTTATAATACACAATTCATGGTTGCAGGTTTCACATGTTCACCTTGTAAGCATAATTTGTTTGAATATAAAAGAGGATTTCATTTCAGAGGCCTGCCTTTGACAAAATTAAAAGTTAAAAACCAAAGATTTTGGTGATTTTGAACAATTTGGCAAATTGCCAATATTACCCCCAATGGTGCTTGGTAATGGAAATTATGATTTTCAAAATTTCTTTTGCAATTGAAAGCCAAGGCATTACTCTTACAGGATTTCATGTTGAATTTTTGATCATCAGAAGACATTTGGACAAAATAAATCATAAATTAGTTGAAGTTTTCTTTTCAATAAAGCTGATTTTAGCAAAGATACGCATTTACACTGGTTAAGGCCCGTAGGTCGGCCATCTTGAATTTTTCAAAAAAAATATTTTGCCAAAAGAAGTTATCTATGAAGGGCTTTAAGTTACACCATTGGTTTTATAGCTATGAAAATATTGCTTCTGGACAAAACTGCATGGTTTTCTCTGAGACACGCACTTATACAGTGTACATGTACATGTAGTTTGTAACTTAAATGACCTTTATATCCTTCAGTACAATACAAATCAGTGTTTTTGCACTTGTTCATCCATGCATGCAGCATGTACACAAACATCAATTGCTAGTTTTGGTTAACATCCCATTGCCTTTCACACATGTATAGTAGAGGCTGAATTCACATCCATGTAAAAGCTTGTGCATCACACTCACACTGTCACAGGCAAATTTAAAGTGATATTTTGTTTTTGTATGTTTTTTTTGGAAATTCATATTTACTCAGTTAAAAATATTTACAAGTCGTTTCGGATTGATTTCAACAACAACAACAAATATATAATCCGTGACGGGGATGATCATTGAAGCACTGTTGCAGAACATGTACAATGATTGTTGTCATTGTTTTGAAACGACCCCCTTTTCGCTACCGCTAGGATTTTACGTAAATTTTAAGAATAACTAGGTATAATTGTGTTGGGATGCCAACACACAAGTCGCCCAAAATCGCCTTGAATAGAGTTCCATTCAAATCAGTGCATCAAAATAAGTCTAGAAATCAAATTTCGTTGAAATCGGACAAAGTTGACGTTTTTAGGGGGGCGGGTGTAGTAAAATGGACGCCATTTTGAAACCGTAATTCGGATTTCAAATCCGGTCGCAGATTTGATTTCAGCATACCCGCTTTACCCAGATGATTAATTTTCAAGACGATCCGATGAAAAAAAAATTTCCGCCCACTTTTTCCGATGGCCGCCATTTTGAAACGGCGGCCATCTTGAAAATTTTAAAAGTGCATTACACAACTTTGAGTGACCCACTATCCAATCTCACAAGTGTTATTCAATTTCCTTGGACCATTTTCTTGTATTAGGGAGGACAACTTTACGATAAAGAATCAGAAGAATAACTAGCTATAATTTGTGTTGGGATGCCAACACACAAGTCGCCCAAAATCGCCTTGGATACTTTTTCTTCCCATTCAGTACAATAAAATATGTATAGAAATCAAATTTCATTGAAATCGGACAAAGTTCACATTTTTAAAGGGGGCGGGTGTAGTAAAATGGCCGCCATTTTGAAACCGGAAGTCGGATTTTAAATCTGGTCGCAGATTTGAAATCAGCATACCCGTTTTACCCAGATGATCAATTTTCAAGACGATCCGATGAAAAAAAAATTTCCGCCCACTTTTTCCGACGGCCGCCATTTTGAAACGGCGGCCATCTTGAAAATTTCAAAACTTGATTACACGCCTTTGAGTGACCCACTATCCAATCCAACAAGTGCTATTCAATTTCCTTGATCCATTTTCTTGTATTAGGGAGGACAACTTTACGATAAAGAATCAGAAGAATAATAATAATAATAATAATAATAACTAGGTATAATTGTGTTGGGATGCCAACACACAAGTCGCCCAAAATCGCCTTGGATAGAGTTCCATTCAAATCAGTGCATCAAAATAAGTCTAGAAATCAAATTTCGTCGAAATCGGACAAAGTTGACGTTTTTAGGGGGGGCGGGTGTAGTAAAATGGCCGCCATTTTGAATCTGTAAGTCGGATTTCAAATCCGGTCGCAGATTTGAGCTCAGCATACCCGCTTTACCCAGATGACCAATTTTCATGACGATCCGATGAAAAAAAAATTTCCGCCCACTTTTTCCGATGGCCGCCATTTTGAAATGGCGGCCATCTTGAAAATTTCAAAACTTGATTGCACGCCTTTAGGTTACCCACTATCCAATCCAACAAGTGTTATTCAATTTCTTTGAACCGTTTTCTTGTATTAGGGAGGACAGCTTCACGATTAAGAATCAGAAGAATAATAATAATAATAATAATAAGAAACGGTGCAAAAACAATAAGTCTCCCAAACTTTGTTTTGGGCGACTTAATAAGAAACGGTGCAAAAACAATAAGTCTCCCAAACTTTGTTTTGGGCGACTTAATAATAATAATAAGAAACGGTGCAAAAACAATAAGTCTCCCAAACTTTGTTTTGGGCGACTTAATTACTCACCACGAACAAAATAGATGCATTAAAGATAAATGATACATCCATTTGGTCAACAAAATGTACGTCCAGTATTCCTGATATCCTTCAATAAAGGTAATTGCACGTTTGTTGATCGGCACAACTTGCAAATGGCGACATCCATGTATTTTGACCTTGATAAGGGACTTAACTCAATTCCCGCCGAAATGTCATCTGCGTTAGCGAAATAACTAAAAAAGGACGTTTTTCTAGTTTAAATACTCGGATTTTACAAATAACTGATTTCAACTTATAGTTCATTAAAGAAAGTTACAGAAACGATCTACATGAAAATATTATTTATACATTTGAATACAACAATAAAGATTTTAGAAATTTTTGGGTTTTTGGGTGCAGTGCACACACATCCCTCTATAGAGCCCAAACGAACTCGGTGACCCCCTTTTTTCTTTCTCTTAAAATGAACCTTATATCGATGACTTAAAAATTAGTTTTTGGAAAAATTCTATGAAATAGATTTTTTATTATTAATCGAAATTCGTTTGTTTTTGCTCAAAACTAGAGGAGAAAAATCGTCAAATTTATGACAAATCTGTAAATAGAAAACTAACAACCTACCTTTCAAATCTGTTGACTGATAAAACTTGTTCACTAGTATGTCTTGCTTGAATATAACCCAAATTTACTGTTAGAGAACCAGAGTCTTTTTGTCTGTAATTATCTTTTGAAGGATCTATGAATGGCCAAGAAAGTGCCAATTTTACGAACTTTGATAGCTTCTACAGAAAAAACGAGCACGGTGACCCCCCCTTTTTATTCCATTTTCCGATGCAGCTTATGAAACTACATAACATATATCAAAATAAAAAAATTCTATGAAAACTCATAAAAGGGATGAGCCACCTTAAGATCTCTTATACTTTGTTTTCACATTAAATCTACCTGCCCTGAAATTTTCAAGAAGATCCGTAAACTGATGTAGTAGTTGTTGCCCTTTTTCTTATTTTTTTTCCAAATTTTGCACTTACAGTATTTAACCCTCTATCTTGAAAACTATACAAGATATCTGAAAAATTTAAATTGCATATGATTGAGCACATCAAGATCTACAAATGTTATAATGGGGTCAAAGTCCTAGGACCATTCCTTACAGGAGTTTTCCCCATTAGACTGTCAAAATTGACCATTTTCAGTGTTTTTCATCCTATTTTCAAACGTTTACTTCTCTAACACCATAAGTCTCACAATTACTAAACTTGGTTTGGTATTTTTTTAGGTATGGTTTACAAAACTGTAGTTTGGATTTTTGATTCATTGCAAAACATGGCCGCCATGGCTAAAAGTAGAACATAGGGGGAAATAGCAGTTTTTTGCAAATAACTCAAAAACGGTAACAGATATCAAAATTGTTGCAAGGGTAAAAGTGATCAGCAAGATATACAAATGATATAATGGGGTCAAAGTCCTAGGACCATTCCTTGTAGATGTTTCTCTCCAATTGACCATTTTCAGTGTTTTTCATCCTATTTTCAACTTCTCTAACACCACAAGTCTCACAATTACTAAACTTGGAGTGGTATTCTTTGAGGTATGGTTTTCAAAACTGTCGTTTGGATTTTGAAAAGTCTATAGGGTCGAAGTTGTCAGATGTCCCCTGTGCGGGTTCCGGGTGGCGAATAGGCCCGCAGCAGCGCTAAGCTTGTCGGTAAAAGTCCACTAAAGAGCGCTCAGAAACCTGACATCGGGTCAGGCCGCTTTGCCCACAAAGCGACTGGGATGTGTGCCCTATGTGGTTGAATGGGGCAGCCCTGACATAGAGAGATGCGGGGTCGTCAGGCGATAATGCGGAAAACCTGACCGCAAACCATAGTGGTGCACCGTGTTGGGAAAAATGTCATGTTCATTGAGCAAGATTAAAGAACCCTGCTGCAGGTCTCGGTAAGTGTAGGACCCGTACGATCCCCGTGCAGGAGGCTAAATTTCCCGTCCCTACCCATCACTCTTTTTCCAGTGGCAGTCAAAACTTTCCTACCCGATTGGCCTTGTGTCCCAATTTCCTCCACTACATCATCATTTCATGTTCATTGCATCACCACTTTCATGTTCATCTCCCGGATATAGCCGGAATCGTGCTGCTTGGGAGTAAAGCAATTACTAACTAACTAACAGATGTCCGCTTATAGGGGTTATGGTCCCTAAAATAACGTTTTTTCATGTTTTTGGCCTATAGAATGAAAACTATAGCAGACAATTAGAGAAAAGCTGTTGCTGATTGGAAGACTGGTGATTGGTCGGAGCCCTTCTGGAGGCTGCGCAGTGTGACCCGTTTGGGAGAAGTTTCCCGCCGATTGTATTCCAGCTTGGAGAAGACAACATCAGATCTGATACTCGTCGTCCTGTACCAAGTCAGGACCATTGCGATCCACCAATTCTCCGGAATGACTGTTCACTTTTGTCATTTTCTCTGGACTTTGACATTGATCATTCAAGTTCGGTAGTTTTGTAATTACCTTTAATGACTTAAATGTTCAGTTTATTTAGCTCTACAAAAGTCTTCATAGCAACGAAGTTGTCAGATGACCCCTTATAGGGGTTATGGCCCCTAAAATAACGTTTTGTCATAATTTGGGCCTATACGGCTTCAGAATGAAAACTTTAGTAGATAGAGGAAAGCTTTTACTTGCTAAACTGTTCAGCTCATTTAGCTCTGCAAAAGTCTTTTTATGGTCGACCTCAATACCAGGTGAGCGATTCAGGCTCCTGTGAGCCTTTTGTTAATATATTGAGAAATAAGAGTGCAAAGTTTGAAAAAAAAATCGGAAAAAGGGCAAAAACTCTTATATAGTTAATTGGATTTTCTTGAAAATTGCAGGGCTGGTAGGTAGTTTTTGATGTGCTGATCACTTTTGCATCCATCACAATTTTGATATCTGTAACCTTTTTGAGTAATTTGCAAAAAGTAGAGTTTACCCCCATGATCTACTTTTTAGCCATTGCGGCCATGTTAAATAAGAATCATAAATCCAAATAATAGTTTTGTAGCACTCATGCTACTAATCAACTGTACCATGTTTGCATGTAATTGGATGCATGGTGTTAGACAAGTTAACGATTTTATTGTAATGATGAAATGCTGTAAAAATGATCAATTATGACGTTCTAAGGGATCCTTAAAGGAACGGTTCGACAGCATTGACCCTATTACATTTTTTGTAGATCTTGATGTGTTAAGCAATTAATATACAATTTAAATTTCTTCAATAACTTATATAGATTTCAAGATATTGAGCTTAACATGTGCAAATTTTGCAAAAAAAAATGGAAAAGGGGCAATAACTCCTGCATGGGATATTGGATTTTCTATAAAATTTCAGGGCTGGTAGATCTTGGCGTACTGATAACTTTTACCTCGTCAGAATTTTGATATCAGTAACCGTTTTAAAGTTATTTGCAAAAAAATGGGTCAAAGACAGAAATGGCCGGATTTTGTTTAAAAGGAAGTATATAAGCCACAGACCTAAAATCAGATTCCACCTTATGGGAGCCCATGCTGATGCTTCATACCAAATATCAAGAAGCTGAGATAATTAGTTGCTGAGAAAACTGTTACAAAAAGTTTCTATAATTGGACATTTATGTCAAAAATTAACTAAGTCGGTAAACAGAAAGTAGGTAAACGACAGACCTGAAATCGTATCCCACTCTATGGGAGCCCATATTGATGCTGCATACCAAATGTCAAGAGGCTGTGATTACTAGTTGCTGAGAAAACTGTTACGAAAATTTTCTATAATTGGACGTTTATGTCAAAAATTAACTAAGTCGGTAAACAGGACGTAGGTGAGCGACAGACCTGAAATCGAATCCCACCTTATGGGAGCCCATGCTGATGCTGCATACTGAATATCAAGAGGCTGTGATAAGTAGTTGCTGATAAAACTGTTATGAAAATTTTCTATAATTGGACATTTATGTCAAAAATTAATTAAGTCGGTAAACAGGAAGTAGGTGAGCGACATACCTGACATCGAATCCCACCTTATGGGAGCCCATGCTGATGCTGCATACCAAATATCAAGAGGCTGTGATAAGAAGTTGCTGAGAAAACAATTACGAAAGTATTTTCCCCGCCCGCCGCCCGCCCGACATTCACCATTTTATAACCCGGATTTTCACTAGTGAAATCCGGCCAAAAACTGTAATTTGACCCCTATGTTCTGTTTTAAGCCATGGCGGCCATGTTTTTTACTAATCAAAATTCCGAAGTTTTGTACACATAATGCTACTTAACAACTGTACCAAGTTTGGTTGCAATTGGACTTATGGTGTCGGACAACTTAACGTTTGAATAATTGTTAACAGACGACGACAACGGACGCCTAGTGATTGTATAAGCTCACCTGGACCTATAAACGGAAGAAGAGACATGGGTAAATAAAGGTAATAACAAAACTACTTCGTCGGAAGATTGATTATACAATATTCCCAATAATAGAAAAATTAATTTCATTATTAAGTGGAATAAAGGTAATGACAAAACTACCGAACTTGAATGATCAATGTCAAAGTCCAGTTAGTTAGTTAGTTAGTTAGTTATTGCTTTACTCCCAAGCAGCACGATTTCGGCTATATCCGGGTGATGAACATGAAAATGATGATGCAATGAACATGAAATGATGATGAAGTGGAGGGAATGGGGACACAAGGCCAATCAGGTTGAGATTTTTTGACTGCCACTGGAAAAAGGAGTAATGGGTAGGGACGGGAAATTTAGCCTCCTGCATGGGGATCCTTCGGGTCCTACTCTTACCGAGACCTGCAGCAGGGTTCTTTCCAGAGAAAATGACAAAAGCGATTCAGTCATACCGGAGAATTGGTGGATCGCAATGGTCCTGACTTGGTACAGGCATTTCAAATGAAATGGTGGGTCCTATAACATAAGAAGTCTTCGTTGTTGTTAAATATTTGGACATTGATAGTTGCACCTCGACGTCTTAGGCTGTAAGCCTAGTCCTATAACATAAGACTTCGTATGGGGCACGACGTTTTCATTTGGATATTTATATGTGCCCCTCGAAGTCTTATGCCGGAAGCCATTTTTCACGTAGCATTTTCCCATCAGATTTTTATGGGAACTTGAGACAACTTTTCGGTATCTTAATTATATCAGAATGTAAAAATTGTGGTGTCATTGGATAGAGAAATGCTTAAATTTACAAAATAAACACTTACTTGTTCGTTAGGTGCAACATATCAATCCAAATTAGTCCAAATTATGGTGATGCCCCTCATTTCCAACTGTCAAGAGTCGATGAGAACCGAGGAGTTCCGATTTCAAATCATCAAGTACTAAATATAGAAATGTTTTTTGTGAAACGAAACTATGGTCATTATGAGTTCAAATGGAATTTTCCAAGGTGAATTGTTCCGATTTTCGCTAAATACTTTCTCGTAGAACATTTCAGCCACACTCTAAAATATAGTTATTATTGAAGATATTCATAAATCCAGATATAAGGCACAAAAATACAGATTGTCCAATGCACGTTAAAAAAATTCAGCTTGCAAACGCATACTAGTAACTTCTGAGTTCAATAATAATAATATTTAGTTCTATCACATGGAACATTGTGTGAGCGAGGCAATTCTCATCCACACAGTTATTATATATCCATAATGATGAATGGTGTATATTTTAAACAGACGAATTTGTAAATTCCTATTTTCGTAGGTTTCAGTGCCGTTTGTTTACTCCTGAGCAAGCAAATGTTCCTTTTTCCAGTGACAGTTAAAACTTTTCTCTTAGTTTCATTAAGTAACTTGAATATTCTTTTTTCCAGTGGCAGTTAAAACTCTCCTTACGGTACCGTAACGTTACTTTACTTATATAAAGGGATATGTTCAATTAAAAGTTCAAAACAAGCAAATGTTCAATTTTTCGATGGCAGTTAAACCTTAGTTCCAATAGGTTCCTTAAATAATCCTTTTTCCAGTGGCAGTTAAAATTCCCCTAACGGTACCGTTATACTTGAAGCTTAGCAGACATGTTTAAAAACAATTGTCACAAACAATTTTTTGAATTTTCCGCAGCCAAACCTTTGATAATAACGGGCAAGAATGAATTCCATCCAAATACAGGTCTTTGAATTTGTAAAGATGCTTGGAGCTGACCGAACGTTCATGTTTTCTTTTAGTATTTTTTAGAAGGTCCATAGAAAAATTAGGGGCGCCGAAACTCAAATCACCATTCAGGGTAATAATCCCGTCGTTTAGCTGTTCCACCCGGTCTTGAAGTATGAGGTCGTCTTCCGAAAACGATTCCGGATTACGATGGCCAGCAGTTTCATTATAAATTTTTAAAGAATACATCGGTATCCGAAGAAAAACAATTTCAGCCGATCTGTTTTCTTCTAATATGTTAACTTTTAATGACTCCAAATGTTCTAAAACATCCGCTGGCGTAGAATCGCTCAAGGATATAAAACGATTGACCTTTTTAGTAAGGTTGCAAGTGCCTAACCATATTAAAACAAGCGGGCGGTCTAAATCCTTAACCTTGGCCTTTACTTTTGATAGAATTCTAGGATCCTCGACAGATGCTCCGCTAACTGAAATTATATCTAAAATTTCCTCATCACGCCCACTCTCGTTCCTCAAGTATCGACCTTTGCTGTCACTGACGAGTATTGCCCGACGTCGTTGAGGTTTGTTAAAGAACACATCAGACTCAATCCTTTGAAGTTGTTTCTGTAAGTTGCCGATTGACATCTTTAATTTACAGGGATAGACTCACGTGATTAAATTCCCTCTAGAATTCGAAAGCGAGGTTGAATAAAAAGGGGGGGGGGTACGGTAAGCAATATTTGCTAAATATAAAGTATGTGAGCGAGTCAATCCTCATCCACACACTCCATATGTAGCAAATAGATAGTGATACTAGTATTATGCTAAAATTCGAAATCGAGGTGTTGAATAAAAAATGGGGCCAGGGGTATTATATTTAAGAGTAAATACGATAAACATAATGTATATGTTTTGCAAGAAAGTTAACTAAGATATTGGTCAATAGACATAATGTTTATGAAATAACTGTGAATCTACCACTGTACAAAAATTATGACTCATCCTTCATTATTATTCAATATGATTCTTCTTCGTTTGTCGATTTTTTTAGAGAGCTGCAACATTTTGGCCTTAAACTGTCCCGAGTTAATTGGGTTAGGTGAGTGTGTAAAATTAGGAAACGCTCTATGATGTCTGCCGGGGTGAAAGGAGAAGAAATCCTCTTTATTAAACAGAGATATCACTTGTTCCACATTTTTGTCCCTGTTTTCGGATCTTCGCCTATGTCTATACAGCTCGTTTTGAATAACTTGAGATTCAAAAACTGAATCAAGAGCTTCTCCTAACGGTCCAATAATTTGGCCACACCTTTGGATTGTCGTATTGGTGTACCGCCCTTTTGCGCTGTCAAGTAGATCTTTAAAAAGTCGATTCAGTATTTCATTAACGAAATCCATAGGAAGGTTCCGACCGATTCCTCCTCCATAATTAACTGTCCTGTTATGGATTAAGTCATACCGTAGCTTTTCAGGTAACCAGCCATTGATACATGCCAAAAGTCTATGGGCCAATATCAAATATTTTGGATGTTTAGACCTAAAGAAATGAACAAGATCAAACTTCCAGTGAGCGATCATTGCTTCTCCGTCTGCTTCCCTAACAGCATCTCTTCTACATAGCAAATTCAAGCCAATCCATGTCATAGCACGGGCATAATTATATTTGTGGTCCGAACCTGTAGTATCTGTATCTTGACTTTTTGATGCTTTTTTCGGTCCCTTTTTACGACTCTTTTTTACAGTTTTGCACGCATTGCAACAAAACCAATTACCTTTGGGAATGTTGTCGGGCCTAATATCAACACATTTCATGTGGTACCATTCTTTCCTGGTGCACATATCGCCTGCTGAGCAACCTATCATTGGCTCATCATTTCCAAGGTCTGTTTGACAGTTGCAGTACGAATAAACAGATACCCGGTTACGACACTCATCGCTGCAATACCAATCCTGTGGCAAGTTATCCGGATCAATGTCAGCACACATGTAGTGGAATACTTCTCCATTTTCACATAACGACCCTGCATTGCATGCAATCGTGTCATCCTCAAAGTCTTCACCACAACAGAATACTGGTGGCCCAGTTCCGTCATCTTCATTCAAAGCATTGACATTTAAGACATGCCACAGTTTTTGAACAATGTCACTGCATATTCCTTCAAAATACTCTAAACGCTCCTCAGACGAAGCTTCTTCAATTGAATCTGGAGCGTTCTTTGGTCTGCTGTTTTCGTCGACCATTTCTAAATATTTCATAACTGCTAGGCAGACTAATCCCTCTGTGGCAACACACATCAATTCCCATGCATGGGTGAAATTGTCGGAGACATCTGATTTCACTTGTCGAAAATTGAATAAGTTTTTCAAGTGACTCAGAGTACCTCGATCTGCTGCACTGGAACCTTTAAAAAAAAGGTCATAAAAATCCTGGAGCAACAACATCTCCTTGTGGAACTCCTGAGCAGCTGGTTGACATCCCTCTAACCTCTCCCATGGATTTAACCCGTTCGACCGAGCCTTATGTGCGTCGTTACCGCGTTCACAACTTAATCCATCGCCATATACTAAAGTTGTGTATGGTTTTTCATTAATAGATGGAACATATCTCTGTAGTGTTTCGTAAATAGATATAGCCCCCTGTGTCGAGGATGGATCCACATCAAACACTCCCAAATTTACAAGTACACTCCGACGGCTAGATGGCGCAGTGTCTTCGTGTAAGATATGGGGAATTGATAGGTCATGAAAGCTGGTACGAAACCAAGACAGATGGCGGCTTATTATTCTTCCAACAATCACAGACATTCTACGTTTGAGGCTTTTGAAGTCCTCCTGGCTAGGAAGAAACGCCTCGTTTGGCATGTCGGTGGCTTTTGTCAATCCATCATGAAACTGCCAGTCTAAGTGTGTGGAGGAAACACGATTTATAGCCATATACCCAAGTGCCATGTTAATATATTTGTTGGAAGAATCTATACCAGGATGTCTGGACGTAACTTTCTTGCCAACATTGTCCCAACACATCGTGAAACCTGGTTGCAATGGGGCTTGAGCAATGGAATTATCTGATGGGTTTGAATCATCACCAGATGTCATACTCTCATCTTCTTCATCTTCAGATAAACTATCGCCACCCTCTTCTTCTGATTCGAAATCCTCAGACACCTCTGTTTCGCTTTCTCCGGCAACATCTGCTATATATAACTCTGGATCGTAAGAAATGGTTGCCTCACTGTCTGTCGGGCTATTCACCTCGTCCTCAATGTTTGGAGCAGTATCGGCCACTATGCGTGACAGCTCCATGTCGTCTTCCAAATCTGCCATAGATGCATCATGGTCTTGTGTCAGCTGTCTTTCTGTTTCGCTCTTACACAATAATGCAGCCGCGTCAAAATCTTTTCTTATGTTGTCTATTGCTCCTAATGTGCGCTTATAACCTACACATATACCCATTTTAGAAAGCTGGTCTATCATTTCTCTTTTAAGATTCCCTCGCCAAAATTGGACAGAAAATAGTGTCTGGAGAAATGAAGCTTTTCTTGGTGCACGCGCGTGGAGAAGACAAGATATAGCTGTGCCTAGTTTTGGCTTTAAGTTAGTGCCAGACATCAATGTTTGTTCATTGCTTTTTTTAGTGACAACACTTCTAACAACATTAAAGAACAATGGTGCTGTTGTTTCAAGATGGCCAAGAGTAGTTTCCCATGAAAAATCCTCTATTGTCGGAATACTAACCTCACCAGAAAGAGGGCATTTCGTATTTGGTTTCAGTATAGAAAGCATTTCTTTTCTTACTTCATCCTTAACAACTTTAATAAACTGTTTTTTTGAGCCCTTGGTTGCATTCATCAATCCTTTTATAGCCCTTCCATATTGTCGTGCTCGAACATTAGATATGATTTTCTCCCATTTAGAAGCTTGTTTAGCTTTACTGGTAAACAGAGTTTTGGAAGATTTAGATCTCTGTAACATAAAAAATAACACTGCCCAGAAACTTAGAATTCGTTTTATTACGTCTCTAATTTTAAATTATTTCAAATCGAGCCTGACGAGGGGGCTCCTGGCCCTTCCGGGTCATCTACATTTACACTTTTACATTGAGCTATAAAACCTGTTTAACCATAAATTCTTTTGAGATGCATGTACCAAGTCAGGACCGTTGCAATCTTTAATTTCTCCGGCATGTCTTTTTTCTTGGACGTTTGAGATTGATGAACGCAATCCGATAGTATTGTTGGACGTTTGCGGTGTCATTATATATATGATATAGTTTACAGAAATCCACAAATACAGTACATAGAAAATGAAACATTCAATATTTCGCCTGCGCCGTTAATAAACGGTTCCAGTACTTAGTCTAGATAATATACTTATTTAGCATTAATCTGTTTAATTATCGTAACACGTTAAGCAAAGGTCTAAATAACAATTTATATAATTATGAGGGCTTTTAATACTCATTTCCATTACTGGTTTCTGAAATGAACGGCAAGCGGTCAATATATGCAGGTTTCACTTTGGCAGTACTGTAATTCATAGCAATGACATATATTAAAAAATGACAGGGCTGGATCCAGAATGTGTTTAAGGGGGGGGGGGGGGGGGTTACCTACAATGTACTTAATTATGGCAAGCGGTCAATACATGCATGTGTCACTTTGTCAGTACTGTAAATCATAGCAATACAAGGATTTATTTAGATAGTAAAAATGACAGGTGTCCTAAATTCGATAGGGGGGAGGGTCTACTACAATGTACTTCATTAGGATGAAATTGTTGCAGCCAATGCAGGTCGGAAAATGTTTTTTTTTATTTTGGCGAACAGCTTAAGGTGGTCCTAGAAATAACATTTCTAACGTGGGTGAACAATATAGGAATCCATACCTTCAGTGGGGTACTTGTATATCTAGCTTTCTTTGGAGAATCCTTTCTTGCTGAAGTGCTAGCGGATTGCCTTTTCATTCCAATGTAGGTCTTTGAACTAGTGTGACCCCAGAGTTCATGAAGAGATATCTTGTATTTCACTGTGTCATTTAACTTTGTCCAGCATGTTGGGCATAAAAATTGTCCCTGTCTCTTGTTTGAAACCGGAGTAAAAAAACTTCCAGTTAAATTTGCAAGTTCCTCTCTTGCTTGCTGTCCAGATGCTGTAATGTTTTCTAATGAAAATCTATAGTACCCTTTTCTATCTTTTCTCCTTTCAAACTCTCTATCGCAATTTGAACAAGACGCCATTTTTCAAAACTTTTTTTGGCGGATAAAAACTGGCGCTAAATTTATTGATGACGTAGCATGCGTAGTAAATATGGATGCTTCTACGGCAAAAGATGTCTTTCTGGAGAGAAAATCGGATTTCAATATTGAATTTGAACCCAAAGATGAACAGATCAGTGCGGTTGTTTCTGTTTTAAATCATAGAAATGTTGTGTGCCTCCTTCCGACCGGATATGGGAAGACGTTTTGTATGGTTTTACCAACCATTTTGCAGATACATCTTAATCCTATTACTTTGGTCATTTCACCGCTGACATCGTTGATTGATGATCACATATCAAGCCTGAAAAAGTGGAATCTTTCTTGTGCAAAGATCTCAGCGTTGTCCGAGATGGATGAAGAAAGCATTTCAGGTTTGATAATTATTGCTACATGACGTAGTTTCCAGCATGTTTATAAAAATGTTAACAAGAGATCAAGGAGTTTGTGTTAAAATATTGATATTTTTTTCAAAAGGATCATATAAATAACCAGATTTCTCCTTTTCTCAAAAGTTTCTTTAAACTCGTACCTCGTACTTGTAAGATTAATATACAATTCTTATACGCTGGTTTTACCAAGGTTAAGCTTACTATAGCTACTCAAGATTGTTGCCTAGATTGATTCCATGCAGGCATACATATTGATTTATTTTTTTTTGGGGGGGGGCATATTCTATTTCTTTGTCTTCTGTTTGTTTGTTTCGTGTGTGTGCCTTTGTTTGTTTTTTTTACAAAGAGGGAGGGGGGGTAAATGAAGGAATACATGTTATTTATTCCTTCAAAATTCATTTAACTTTTTTCAGGGATTAAACAGGGAGATTTTCAATTTGTTTTCTCGTCACCTGAATCAGTATTGAAGCCACACTGGAAAAAAATCTTCATGGGAGACGTATGGCAGTCGCGACTCCGCCTAATAGTTATAGACGAGGCCCACTGCATATCTGAATGGGGAGAAGACTTCAGGGCAGACTATCAGCGTTTAAATGAACTGAGAAGCTTTTTCACTGTCTCAATCATGGCGTTAACAGCAACTTCCACAAACAAAGTTAAGGCCGACATCATGCAGCATCTTCAGCTATATGAAGAAGATACAGACATCATTTTTAAATCCCCTGATCGGCCTAATATATACATAGAACTAAGAAAGAATGAAAATAGTGCAGACATAGAAGTTTCCCTTGCCTGGCTAATTGACCATTTGAAAAGAAACGGCGAAAAGGCAAAGAAAACAATCGTTTATTGTAGATCTATAGACCGGGTATCCGACATATTCGTTTCGGTTAAAGACGCTCTTGGCACACGTGCATATAAAGATGAAGCCAAGCTCCCCGAGAATTTGCTTATTGAGATGTTTCACAAAGCTACCCATCAAGATTCTAAAAATCGCATTTTGTCCACATTCAAAAGAGAGGACAGTACTATCCGATGTATTATAGCCACAGTAGCGTTAGGAATGGGTATAGATATTAGAGATATTGATCTTGTTGTACATTATGGGAGTCCCAAATCTGTTTTGTCGTACTGGCAAGAAGCTGGGAGATGCGCTAGGGATGGAAGGGTTGGGCATAGTCTCATCCTTTACGATAATTTCACCCTAGCTATCAAATCAACCAACAAGGATATATCTTCGATAATCAAAGAAATCAGAGACAGAAAAGACGAGGATCCCAAGTTATGCATAAGAACAAAAATAATTCATCTGTTATCTGTTGAGGGTGTAGAAAACCATGATAACCCAACATCGTGTGACGGCTGTGACAATCCCCGATGCAAATGTCCGGCTTGTACTTGTTGTAATATTTGCGCTAAGTTTTGCAAATGTTATGAAAGATGTAACTTTAAAGTAGAGGAATTCTTGTCTTAGGCTTATTATTCAGAGAGATAAATCTTATACTAGTCTAGTATATTGTGAAATTAATTACAAGACTGAACTTCGTTAGTTAATTTGCATGTAGCTTGAGGTGGATGAGAATTGCCTCGCTCTCCCTTTCTACAGTGCTATTAAATATTTGTATAAAGTTCAATTATTTCAAACAAAATTAAGAGTATTATTTACACTAAAGGGTGGAAATCAGCTTTCATTATTTTAATAAACTTGGAAAACAATAATGATAAAAATATAATGATATCTTCATGATGTAATAAACACGATATAGTGGTAAGTTCGTTTTCCGAACAATTTCGTTATTTGTATCTGCTATTCAAATTATGTCATGGCGGCACCCATGAACTTCGCTTTCAGATGAAGAAAGTGTTATTGTAGATTGGATTTAGTATCAGTCTAAAGGTAAATAGCATAGTTAGCATATATTTATATCACTTTAAGTAAATAAAACTCCAAACACTCGAAACTTTGACATTTCGAAAATGCTACGTGAAAAATGGCTTCCGGCATAAGACTTCGAGGGGCACATATAAATATCCAAATGAAAACGTCGTGCCCCATACGAAGTCTTATGTTATAGGACTAGCTGTAAGCCATTTAATACGTAGCAACATCCTGAAAATTATTACTTCAGAGTGGAAAAATAATTTGGATTTCAGTTCAGAATGACCAAAAACGTATTTTGATAATTATAGTCCATAGAAAATGTAAGAGAAGTTTGCACATTTGCTCCTGAATTTCATAAAATTTGATCCTGAGCTTAACAAAATTCAGGATCAAAAACTACAAAATACTGTTGTGGGGTTGGGATGACGCCAGCTGGATGTTCATTGGTCCACACTAACCAAGAAGACTTGTGATTGGTCGGAGCCCTTCTGGAGGCTGCGCAGTGTGACCCGTTTGGGAGAAGTTTCCCGCCGATTGTAATCCAGCTTGGAGAAGACAACATCAGTTCTGATACTCGTCGCTGAGCTAAATAACCAGCTAGGAAATGTATTGTTTGATACTGCCATATAAGTTATTTTAGGGGCACCCTTAGTGTCTGTAATATCTGGGAAATAAGTGTATTCGTGAACCAAAGAAGTTCCGTTCCACTCGAAGCATTCACAATAATACTAAAATTTATCAATAAAGCATCAATAAACACGATAAAAACAAAGTTCAGGATAAAAAATTACTAAATACTCAAATTTATCAATAAAGCATCATTAAACCCGCTTAAAACAAAAATATTCGTATTAAGTGCTATAATTTAGACCTCTGAGTTTAATTTTGTTGTGGTGGGTTCATAGCCCGGGGGGTCTTGATTTTTTTTTGCGGGGGGGGGGGGGGGGTTCGGATAGAGGTCTTGAACCCCGACCCCATTGTAGACTACTTTTTCCCGAATATGCAACCCCGATGTAAACTTTTTATGCATCTATGAACCCCATTGTAGACTAACATGCAAAATCATACAACCCTTTTTTAAATTCAGGTGTTGATACAATTATATACAAAATTTTAGGTCAGCATGAATCATATATTTTTATTTTTAACAATAAAATTAAGATGTAAACCCTATGACAATCCTTGCTCTCATTGATCGCCCTTCACCACTTTCTTGTCTGGGTGGTGCAACAGATGTTGCCAATCTAGGGCCTTCCCAAAGCATTATGACTTCATAAAACAGTCTTGTTGATGCATTATATCGTTTTGCTTGTTTTTTGACTATTAAATTTTTGCTTACTGTTTCCAGTGTGTCAATCAAAACTTGTTTGTCTTCGAAACATTTCTCATCGGCTGCTTTTTGTAAATTCTTGCAAAAACTCTTCATAGATCTTATGCATATTCTGTCAACTTTTCCTTCATTGATCTTGTTCTAATTTTCAATCTTAATTTTCTTCTTTCAGCAAAAACCAAGTTTGAGTCTTTCTTTTCAATAGCACGTTGTTTATCATTTAATTTCTGTAGCATTTCTTGAGATGACAAATACTGATTTGGATTTTTCTGTTCTTTCGAGTATTCGCTTCTTAAATGACAGAAGTGTTGTTATTCTGTTGCAGACATAGCATATTCCATCTTTGAAAGACCCAACGGCAGCTGATCTTTTACATCCTGCACTTCTAAACGTCCCATTTATTGATTGTAAGTTTGCTAGTCTTGTAGGTTTCTTTTTATAATGTGGTTCGGGACACCAAACTGTTTCTGACTTTTCAATTCCAGGATGAAGATCATTCAGCAACAATTTAGGGTTTACCTCTATTGTTTCTTTGTTGAGAGTGAATGTGTATGTATTTTTGTAGAATCAATGACACAGCTCTGTTTGTTGACCCTGTAAAGCACCTTCTCGTTTATTTCAAACTTTCTTTCCGTAATATTAGAATTTATTACTTGATGTCAGTTATGCTTTACAGAAGGCAGTGGCTCATGGGTCAATCGTGTGGATGTTATTCTGGAGAGTTGTATCGCCGGGTAACCCCTGGCACGATGCTTGTCTCCCTAAAAGAATACTCTGTGCGAGTACACTGTCCTTGTAACCCTGGTGCTTTCAACAGGAGAGCCGTTGTATAACAACATCGCCCTTGTTGGCGCTCCATGGCGGGCGGGGAGCAAAGCAGTGAAACTCTCTTCTCTCATCATGGCTTCCCAAAAAAAACCAAGCAACAAGTTCGAGTGAAAAGTATAAACGAAATAATTCATGTAGTGATAGTGATGATCAGGATGCACCAGCTTCTTCAAAACGTCAGAACACAACAAAGGATAGTTGGCCAAAGTTTATTGTACTTTCAAGCAAAGATGCCACTCGTCCTTTGACAAAGGTTTCGCCCTTTGTCATTGCGAAAACAATTAAAGGTGTTACCGGAGGTGATGTTCCCAAGATTACGAAACTCCGATCCGGTAACCTCTTAGTAGAGTGTGCCAAACAACAACAAGCAAAAAACATTTTGACAATTTCATCCATTTTAGAGGTTCCAATTTCCGCTGAAGCTCATCGATCATTGAATAGTTCGCAGGGTATCATTCGAGATAGAGACCGAAACCTTGCTGATTTATCAGAGCAAGATATATGCTCTGAACTTTCATCAAAAGGTGTCTCACACATTAAAAGGTTCACAAAAAAGGAAGACAACAAAATTATTAAATTAAATACATACCTTATTACATTTAATTCCGCAGCTCCACCAAGTCACATTAATTTGGGTCTTTTCAGAGTGTCCGTAGACATATTTATTCCCAATCCTCTCCGTTGTTTTAAATGCCAACGTTTTGGCCACGGAAAGGCCACCTGTAACGGGAAGGAAAAATGTGTAAAGTGTGCTGAGGAAGGCCACTCGGATTTCAACTGTACGAAAAAATCCAAAATGTGTAAACTGCAGTGGTGATCATTTTTCGTTTCAAAACAATGTCCAACTCTTCTACGTGAAAAAGAAATCCAAAAACTTAAAGCAGAAAAGAACATTACCTACCAAGAAGCTCGCCGTCAAGTATCTATCTCGAGTGATACGGCACCATCCATGTCATACGCGGAGGCTGCTAAACCCTCTAGGACATATGGTTGGCAAACCATGTACACTTGGCCTGAGGGTGAAATTAAGCCCCGTACTTGCAACACCAATGGATGGATGTTTGGTGCTGACTGTTTTGTGGATGATATCCCAAAAAGCAATATCAAATACGCGAGGCCTTGGAAGGAATTGTGTGATAATCATCCCCCACCACGTAATATAGAAGAAAATGAGATGTGGAATAAGTGTACGCGACACAACCTACATTATAAACGTATATTTTAAATATCCACAATGGAAAACAGCCAGCAGCCTTCAATGTGACCAGCGGTCGCTGCTCGCTGTTTTTCAATTGGCCCCCTGGATTGAAAATAAAATACATATGATTCAAGCCCAATCCCAAAGTGCATTGAAAGACCCTCTTCTTGACAAAAAAACAATTAACAAAAATTCGACTAAATACAAACATAAGCTTTGATAAAGATTCCTGGCTTAGGACAGGCACATTAAAATGTGGCGGGGTTAAACTAGTTTTTTTGGCGCCAACCTTCCCCCTAATGATAATCAATAACAAAGCACAAACTAACACACAGTAAAAATCAAATCGATAGAAGTTCAATTCAACAAGAGAGTATCTGAGACAAAAGGACAACAGGTAATTAACGGGACGTAAAGATACTCTCTTGAGAACACTCGAAGTTACTGACAGCTAGCTAAGAAGCATCCATCGACTGATGTAAAAAAATCAAGTATGTCGATTTTAAATCCGACACATCCTCGGGAACCCAGGTGTTCTTCTCTCGCCTACTCGTTTATCACCCCTGGGACATAACACATGAAATACTTCGTTTTTGACAGTTTAGTATCGAGCTTTCTGATTGGTCGCTTTACATTTTTCTGATGCAATATTAACATGTTTCTATATAGAAATAGTATCAAGTTCAAGATCAGATCCTGAACTCAAAACGAACAATTTCATACCAAATGTCCCAGGGGTGATGACTGAGTAAGCTAGAGAAGAACCCCTGGGTTTCCGAGGATGAATCCGACACAACACGTCAAACACTTGATTTGATGATGCATCATCACACAAAACCGACACACTTGACCGCTGTAATGCTCAAAAATGACATAAGTATAAAAAGGCAATTAACATTTTAAAGTAAGTATCAAATTATCAATATTTTTACCAAAGAAGACTAAATTCAAAGATTTTACTAAAATATCCATTTCATAACCTTTATTTAATAAAGTTTTAAGCCAATTTTGCATTCCCAACGGATTGTTTTTGAATTTATTTGCTCTATAAACAACATTACCGTAGAAATCTGGATGGGACATTCCCTTTACAATCAAAAGTCGTCGTGTGCAGTTAAATTTTCCAATAAGGTATAGATATTTATGATAAAACTTAGTAAACGACTTCACTAATTTGTGGTAACGATATCCTTGTTTTAGTAATTTTTTTGTAATACACTGGTTTTTATCATTAAAATCAGACACACCACTGCAGATCCGAGCATATCTTACCAACTGTGAAATATATACTCCGTAAGACGGAGCAAGTGGTACATCTCCCTCTAGAAAAGGAAAATTCACAATGGGAAATGAAAAGTCATCCCGTTTATCATATATTTTAGTGTGTAATTTTCCATTGATTATACTTAAATCTAGATCTAAAAATGGGCATCTATCACCAGTAAGGTTAGATTTATTCAAAGTTAATTCCTTGGGATAAATTTCAGTAATAAAATTAGAAAATGTCGGATTGTTTAGTGAAAGAATGTCGTCTAAATATCTGTATGTATAATTAAAAGTTTCAATGAGATGTTGTCTGTTGGGGTCTTTTTGAAGTTTTGCCATAAATTGGGATTCATAACAATACAAAAAAGGTCAGCAATAAGTGGGGCACAATTAGTTCCCATAGGGATACCAATGACTTGGCGATTAATTGTTCTCCCAAAACGAATATAAATGTTGTCCAAAAGATAATTTAGAGCAGTTATCATTTCTGCCTCAGTCCAATTGACGTAACCTTTATGAGTCTCGTTGCTAAAAAACGATTAATTAAATAATTTAGAAACTTTAGAGCAGATATATTCACTTTTAGATTTATCGAAACACCATTTAACCAGATATTCAAATTGTTTTTTAATATGACAGTGAGGAATGTTAGTATACAAAGTAGAAAAATCGTAGCTATCAACTGTATTGTAAGTACCTTCAAAAGCGCGAAGTTTGTCTAAAACATCGAGCGAATTTTTCACACTCCAAAAATGATTTATGCCACTATTTTCAAATACCTTTTCGCAGTATCGAATAATAAATTCTTTCATAGTAGTCAAAGCAAGTGATAAGACTTTAGAAATATTAGTGAGAGAACACTTACTTGAAGCAGATATGAAACGAGATTTATAAGGATTTTTGTGTAGTTTAGGGATCCAGTACATTGTAGGTAGTTTATTGTATGTAGGAGCGGCTCGTAGTGATGTGGTATTTAAAATATGGTCCTCAATAATACTACATTCTGTAGATTGTACGCGAATAAAAGTGTTGGAGCTTTTAATTTCTCGCATAAACACTTCAAGGTAATATTTTCGTCATACAATAACGACATTATTGGCAGCTTTGTCTGCAGGAACGAAAACGTATTGTGAACCAAGTGAACGCATTTTTGTCTTAATTCTTTTTAGATATGTATTTGGCCGAAATTCTACAAAGGAGTTTTGAAAATGATTTATTCTGAGTTTAACAATTGACATGAAGTTATTCCTAAAATTGTCAAGAGATTTAGTATCTGCTTTTTCTCTCTTGATCCAAGATTTACAGAAAGAGAGAAGTGCAGTTTTGATACAATCGAAGCAAGAATTCCAATTGATCTTTGAGGGGGGTCTAAATTTTGGCCCTTTTTCAGAAAATTTATTACCTCTGGGTCCTTGACGATGGTAAGGTCACCGGTAACAACATGGTCACAAGGAACATATTTAAAATCAGAATTACTACAGTCGCATGACAAAGGAATATTCGTATCCAGTTCTTCATCAGTAGTGGTTGACGTATAATTAAAAATAATGTTTCGGGTAGGTTTTTTATATTTATAAGATACAATAGGAGGTTCAGTATAAGAAAAATAAGGTGGAATGAGATCTTTGATTTTTGGATCCGCAAATATGCTAGATATGTGTATAAAATCAAGTCCTCTATTAATATATGTTAATTTGATAAAATGTCGAATGTGGTCTAGAGGACTATCAATTTTTGGAAACAATTTAAAATAACAGAATGCATTTATGATAAGTGCACCTTCATATAAGGGACTGGCGTGAGATATAGTTTCACAGTCCAGTTTAATATTGTTTAGTTTAGAAATAGGTATAGAACACAGTTTACAAAGTAATTGATGTCTTCCGTTGTTTTTAAATATTTTAACAAGATCTGTAATGGTAATGTTTGAACGATGTTGTATTCTAGTATTACGATTTATTAGCCTACCATGCGACCGCTTGTTCCTTTTACGAGGAACCGTTAAATTCATGAAATTAAAGTTTGAAGATCTGGATATGTTACCTTGTCCCATGATGTTATCGTTAAGACCCAGAGGGTAAGCCGTTTGGAGTCAACAGCCGGTCCAAATAATGATCAATTTCTGTTTCTTCCAAACAGAGTCAATCGTCTTCCTCAAGGTCGTCATCTTCTGCTCAACCTGGAAATAGACAGCAGCGACCCTCACAGCCAGGAAGACGCCCGAGTTCATCGCAGCAGACGTCACCGCTTAAAATGCGTAGATCAAAGAAGACAGGTTTTATAGTTTCTAAATCAATCTTCAGATTAGTCAGGTGAGGTTCGATACGAATACCAGTCCCGTGCGGGGCCCGGGAGGCGAATAGGCCCGCAGCAGCGCTAAGCTTGTCGGTAAAAGTCCACTAAAGAGCGCTCAGAAACCTGACATCGGGGTCAGGCCGCTTTGCCCACAAAGCGACTGGGATGTGTGCCCCAGGTGGTTGAATGGGGCAATTCGAGAGATGCGGGGTCGTCAGGCGATAATGCGGAAAACCTGACCGCAAACCATAGTGGTGCACCGTGTTGGCATAAATGTCACGTTCCTTGCACGTTAAAGAACCCTGCTGCAGGTCTCATTAAGAGTAGGACCCGTAGGATCCCCATGCAGGAGGCAAATTTCCCGTCCCTACCCGTCACTCCTTTTTCTAGTGGCAGTCAAAACTTTCCTACCCGATTGGCCTTGTATCCCCATTTCCTCCACTTCATCATCATTTCATGTTCACTGTATCACCACTTTCATGTTCATCTCCCGGATATAGCCGAAATCGCGCTGCTTGGGAGTAAAGCAATAACTAACTTACTTCATGTTCATCTCCCGGATATAGCCGAAATCGCGCTGCTTGGGAGTAAAGCAATAACTAACTAACTAATTTGATATGCATGCCATGGACTGCTTGTAATTGTTCCAGATGTTATTTCCTGCTGTGCAATACGTAGAGATTGTGATAAGGGATGTAGCCTATATTAAATAAATAGGAGATTAGCTCAGAATGACAGAGTCCTGTTATAAACCAATAAACATGCTGACCTGCTATGATTAAGATTCAATTACAACCCCATGTTAGAATTATCTTTAATAATTATAACCCCATTAGAGACTGGATTTAGCAGACCCCTTCAGAGACACAGCAAAAATGACATTACCATTGTAGACATAAATATTAAAAAATACCCCCGTTTGTCAGAACCCCCCTACCACCCAATATAATAGCGAGTGACCCCCGGGGTTCATAGTAGCTACTATAATGTAGCTCCTTTGACATCTTTGATTGTGGGCGGAGCTACAATGCGGAACCATTATATGTAATGGAGCAAATCAAATTTCTTTCTCCATCTCTAATAAAGCTTCTAGATGGTTCTAAATTTCCAATAAAACTCTGAATAATATGGGTCAACAATAAATTTGGTTAAAAGCCAAAGGTAACTATTATTCGTATTGTTAGAAGGGAGCGTCTAAATACTGCATAGCCCGGTTAAGTGCACTTAGCCCCCAAATATGCACTTAGCCCTATAAAAAAATATTCTTGTGATTCCAAAGTTGGTATATACCCCTCAAATCATTATAAATATCCCAAGCCGAAAATTTCGTAAAGATAATTTTATCCGTTTTTGAGTTATAAAGAAATTTGTAAAATCGATTGATCTGCCGCCTGTGGTGCTCTTAACCCTTATATGTGCACTTAGCCCTATAAAAAGGTACACTACTGGAAAAATATTTATAGCATTCAATGTGTATGAATGTAAGGAAATTAAAGATATATTTTCGTGTACAATCATCATAAAATAAATATCTATTTTCAAGAAAATGTTGTACCTTATTTTACTGATACGCCCTGTGATCGATGAAGCGAACCAAGTATTTTGAAATCGTATATTAGGTGCCAATTAATTATGAGGTAAATATGATATTGATATTATGATCGGAAACCAAGAAGTAATAAAAGTAGTTATCTATTTAATTAGTTTGTTTTAAGAGGCTGTCCATGTAGAGATCAGGCAAAAGCCTACAGAATCTGGTACATGAAAAATTTTATCCCAGCAAATTTATTGTTTTAATGTCTTGTTTGCCTCATATGTAAAGCAAAAATAACTAGGATTCCTTTGAAAGCAAAACGGATGACTTGTAATTCAGCCTTAAAGTTCATGAACAAAGCAACCAAATTTTGCAAATATGCAAGAGTTATCTCCCTTTTTCTGCATATTTTCAATGCATTCTATATAAATTTTATCTAAATTATCAGTTCAATAAACCAAAAATCTGCATTTGATTTGGGGAATGGATGTTAACCAGATGTGAAAACAATGAAAATTTTTGAAAAACAAAATTTGTCATGTGCCAGCTATTGCCTGGGTTTTGCTTGGACAGCCTCTTAAATGCTCTCAAAAAGAATTAATAAAACACAACAAGATAAATTACACAAAACAAAAGAAATAAAAAGTTACACATATATAAGAGATGAGTAGACTAGAATCTGGGTTTTGTACGGTTTGCCCTTGGTCTGGTTTTTTCGCAATTCTAGCAGTTCTAGGTATAGTCAAGTCTTTCAGGGAGGGTTTGATTTTAGAAAGTTTAAGATTTGAGTTTTCCAAAAGTCTGTTGAAAGCTAGGTTTTGTTGCTCCGGTGTATTTGATGTCCATGATTGGAAAGAATGTGTTTTCTGAAATGTCCCAAAAGTTCAAAGTAACCATTGCTTAATACTGCCCGCTTCAAGTCTATGAACTGTACACGGACCAAGTCGTGGAAAATGTTGACTAGTTCTGGCAGTGGATTAGGGTCCCAGTTGATGGCTCTTTTGAAAACATGATTTATCGACTCACGGTTGTTATTTGTCCAAAGTCTACTATGCTGGAGATCCTTTTTCCGGAATTAACACATATCGGCGAAGTCGTTCTTTTAGATTAGCGTTGAAATAGTCTCTTTGAACTCTGGGCGATCACTCGAATATCTCTCGCTAAATTTTCATAATCAGCAATCTCTGTTACGGACGTATGTCCGGTTGGTCCAAAAAATGTTGACATTATGAGGGCAAGCTGTGTTTCTTTGCAACCAATTTTGTTTTTTCAAATAGCCTGAAACGTTGTCTTTGATGTGTTTAGAACACATAGTCTGTCGGATTCTGGAAACACACTACCGATAGCTTTTGTAAGACCTAGTTCATCATCACTACTGTTATATTTTGTGGTTCTATTTGTAGGCGATGTTTCTAGTTCAAAGACATTTTACTAACTACACATTTTATTATTGTAACACTTAGCATATACAGTTACAGATCATGGAAAGTTCAACATAACAATAAATCAGATAAGAGAGTCTAAGAGTCGTGGAAATACAAATGACAACAAAGTTCCAGACAATAAATTTTGCTACGCCTGACGCGCGTTTCGTCTAAACATAGAATGTTTATGCAGTTGACTAAATACATTAATCATCGGTCATTAACCTAAAGGTTAACTTGAACTGATAATATGACATTTCCCTTCTTTTGAAAAACAAAATAAAATTGGAATACTCTAAAATAAAGTATGAAACAAAAAAATTAAAATATCAAAATTTAACTTTAAAAACTAAAATCAAAAATTAATTGTCAGAAAATTAAAATACAATGTATTTATGCTAGTTACTATTCTACTATTTACAGTTCTTAAAAATAAAACTTATATTTGCTCAATGAGTCTATCAGGTTTCTTAACAACCCTGCCACTTCTAGTTTGGTACAGTCTTTCAGTTTCTGTATTCTGATTTTCATTGTTTATAGTATTTTCATCATCAACTTCTACATCATTGTTGTCAAACTTTACACAGTTTTTGTTTTGCCTCAAGTGTCTACGATTTCGTCTGTACGTTTGTTTGTTTTCAGTTTGTACAACATACGATCTATCATTGTCAGTTTTCTTGATTACAATAGCTGGTTCCCATACTCTCTCTTTTTGAATATAAACATTGTCATTTTCCTTTAGTTTTGGAAGTTCTTTTGTTTTATTGTCAAAGTAATGTTTTTGCTTCATCTGACGTTCGGCAAATTTCCTCTTTTGGTTGGCTGGTACACTTGGGTACAACATCTTTTTCGACATCGGTAGTTTCGTCTTGCATCTTCGTCCCATTAGTAATTGAGATGGTGACGGCATATCACTCTCGAGCGGTGTATTTCTAAAGTTAAGTATACTTAGATATGGGTCTGCACCTTCTTTGTCTGCTTTCTTTAGTAACTGTTTTACGCTTTGAACAGTTCTTTCGGCTAGTCCATTCCCTTGCGGATAACGCGGACTGGAAGTAATGTGCTTAAATTCCCATTGTCTCTCAAACTCCTTGAATTTAAAACTCGTGTATTGTTTCGCATTGTCCGATACAACTATGTCCGGAATTCCATGGCGCGAAAACATCGACTTCATATGTGTTATGACAGTCTCGCTCTTAGTGTTGTTCAGTACACTGACTTCAAAGAATTTCGAGTAATAGTCTACAACTAAAATGTACGATTTGTCCTTGAATTCGAATAGGTCGGTTGCTATCTTTTCCCATGGTCGTTGTGGTCATTCGGACTTTACCATTGGTTCTCGTGCATTTGACTTTTGATAACGCTGACAAATGTCACATCTTTGGACTATGTCTTCAATTTGCTTTGACATTCCCGGCCAAAACAGAACATCTCGCGCACGATTTTTACATCTTTCTATTCCTTGGTGACCTTCGTGAATTCTCTTGAGCATACCACTTCGCATACTCCCAGGAACTATTATTTTCTCGCCTTTAAATAATATTCCTTCCGCAACATGAATTTCATCTCTAAAGTCCCAATACGGTTTTACAATGTCAGTAGTTTCAGATTTATCATCTGGCCATCCTTGTTTCACAGTTTTGATTAGTTCTTGTAATGTCTTATCTTGTTGTGTTTGATTTCGAAACTCATCCATCTTCTCGGACGATACGGAAACATTGCTTACGAGCAAATGTACTTGTGCATCTAAGTCTTGGTCACAGCTATTGTCAGATTCATTTAAATACGATCTTGACAAAGTGTCAGAAATATACATCTGTTTGCCTGGTTTATGTATAACTACAATGTCATACTTCTGTAACCTCAGCATAAGTCTCTGTATTCTCGGTGGCGCATTAACCAACGGTTTCTTGAATATAGACTCCAACGGTTTATGGTCAGATTCTACTTCGACTGTTCTGCCATACACATACTGGTGAAATCTCTCGCATCCAAATACTATTGCGTAAAGTTCTTTCTCGATTTGAGCCCAGTTTTTCTGCGTTTCTGTTAATGCTCTGGAGGCATATTCCACAGGTAACTCCTTTTGCAAAAGTACAGCACCTAGTCCACTTTGTGAAGCATCTACGGATAACTTCACAGGTTTCGAATCATCAAAATATCGTAGTACTGGAGCGTTTGTTATCAGCTTCTTTAACTCATTGAATGCTTTCTCGTGATTGTCATCCCATTGGAACGGAACATCCTTCTTAAGTAGATCACGTAGTGTCGACGTGTTTGACGAAAAATTCGGAACGAATTTCGCAATGTATGTAACCATTCCAAGAAATCTCTCTAGCTCCTTCTTTGTTGTCGGTGCTTTCATTTCACTTATTGCTTTTACTTTATTTTCATCTACGCATAATCCATCTTGTGTATATTTGTGACCAAAATATGTAACTTCAGTAATTCCAATTTCACATTTATCTCTATTTAATTTGAGATTTGCACTTCGGATACGATCTAGCACTATCTTGAGCCTTTGATCATGCTCTTGTTTAGTAGATCCAAACACTAAAATATCATCAATGAATGATTCAACACCTTCTAATCCTTCGAGGATATTCTTAACAGCTTTGTGAAACACCTCACTTGCACATTTTATTCCGAATGGCATTCTGAGAAATTTGTATCTCCCAAACGGAGTATTAAATACACATAAATTTGCACTTTCCTTGTCTAGCTTTAATTGCCAGAACGAATTTGATGCATCTAACTTTGAGAAAAACTTTGCTCCTGCCAGTTTTGTCGTAATTTCCTCTTGTGTAGGAAGTTGAAAATGCTCACGTTTCACTGCTTTGTTGAGATCTTTCGGGTCGAGACATGGCCTAAGCTTCTTGTCACGTTTCTCAACTATAACCAACGAGCTAACCCATTCCGAAGGCTCATCCACTTTTTGCACAACGCCCATCTTTTCCATTCTTTCAATTTCTGTTTTTAATCTATTCTTGAGTGCAATTGGCACACGTCTAGGAGGGTGAATGACCGGTTCCACTGATTTATCAACTTCAATATGATAATATCCATCTAATTCTCCAATACCTTCAAAAACATCATTGTATTCCTTCAATATAGAATTTGCACTTTTGGAATCAACACTATTAATCCTTTTGATAAGATTTAAATTTTCACTAGATTTATATCCCAAAATACACGGTGCATTGAAATTAATAATTTCAAATTCCACTTTTTCTGATTTATCCTTGTGTGATACATTCAAATAGCACTTTCCAATGACTTTCACTCGCTCATTTGAAAATGTGAACAACCTTGTTTCGGAAGGCATTATCTTCGTAGTATTTCCTTTCACTACTTTGTAGACTTTGTACGGAATTACATTTGCGTCGGATCCTGAATCCAATTTGAATGTTTGAAGTTTTCCATTTACCTTCAGCTTAGTTATCCACGGATTGGAATTTGTTCCTTTGTTCTGGATACATCCAATATAAAGGTCGTTGTCGCTGTGCGGTTCATCCTCTAACGCATATACACGTTTGCTTCTGCTTTGACACACTTTTTGGAAGTGGTTAAGCTTGTTGCAAATGTTACACCTTTTGCCAAACGCTGGACAACTTCTAGGTAAATGTTCACGACCACACTTTCTGCACTTGTACTTCTGGGGTTTTGGTATGTCCTTTCTGGATCCTTGTTGTTTCGGTTTTCCGGAATACTTCTGTGGCTTGCTTTCACGTCGCATTGCATGTACGGATTTGTCCTCATCTGTGATTGACTTCATTTGCTGCTTGGAAACCTCAGACGCACGACAAATGTCAATAGCTTTAGCAAGAGTTAATTCTGGAATTCGTAGAAGACGTTCTCTAACTTGGTCGCTTCTAATTCCACATACTATTCTGTCTCGGATAAAACTGTCTGCTAATACTCCAAATTCACATGTTTTAGCTTTGTTTTTTTAGTTCTGTTGAGTACTGATCAATTGTCTCTCCTTCACTTTGGAAATACGTATGGAACTTATACCTTTCATATGTTTGGTTTTTTAGAGGATTACAAAAGTCTTCGAATTTCTTCAGAAGTGGTTCAATTTTGTCCTTTTCTGCTTCTTCGAAGTTGAATGTGTTATACACTTCCACGGCATCCTCACCAATACAATGTAACAACAGGGAACATTGAAGTTTTTCCGCTTTTTCACTTTATTCCGTAGCTTCTAAATAGAATTGGAATTTTTGTTTCCATTTTCTCCAGTTTTCTGAAACGTTTCCTTGCAAACTTAAGGAAGCTGGAGGTTTAAGTTGATCCATACTGGTAGTCAGTTTTTATCCATTTCGTTTTTTAACCTGACACCATGTTATATTTTGTGGTTCTATTTGTAGGCGATGTTTCTAGTTCAAAGACATTTTACTAACTACACATTTTATTATTGTAACACTTAGCATATACAGTTACAGATCATGGAAAGTTCAACATAACAATAAATCAGATAAGAGAGTCTAAGAGTCGTGGAAACATAGAATGTTTATGCAGTTGACTAAATACATTAATCATCGGTCATTAACCTAAAGGTTAACTTGAACTGATAATATGACAGTAGCTATACGCAGATCTATACTGTTTGGAACTGCTTCCTGAAGGCGAGCTTGAACGTGTGATAAGAGAGAAACGATCCTTCCCAATGTAGATACAAAGGTAAATAAAGATGGGATGATCCCCGGTTTCTTATGATACCACTTGTTCTTATATACCATGTTCATAACAATAACTGAGCCTAAATTGAAGGTCCGGTCAATTCCAATGATACAATCACTATCGGTCCGAAGAAAGTTCTTAATATCTTCTATCTGTTGAGCGATATAACAAATAACAGTTGGTGGTTAGTTGTGTCCCTGTGTGTTAACAACTTCTTTGACAAAGTCACTTGTATAAACTATATATTACTATATTATATCAATTACTTTACAGAGCTGTGCGCAACACCGTTTATCATATATATGCTTATATTACTATACCAGTTGCGACCAATTCTCTATCTTATAAGGTAATAAAATGAAGTCTGATTTTGTTGTTCTGCCACTATATGAGTCCCAAGCTGCACAATCATCGGCGAAGGTGTTAAGCGCTGTTTTCTTGTTAAGATTTTTATACGACCGCAAAATTTTGCGGACGTTTAATGGTATGATGCTGTCGTCGTCGTCGTCGTCTGTTAACTTTAGTGTATACACGATAACTTTAGTTTTAGTAATCCGAATGCTATGAAATTTCACAATCATATTTTTTACTATTAAAGGATGGATGGGATTGATTTTGGGGGTTCCACCTGTTTTGGTTTCGAAATTTTGGTTTCGAAATTAGGGGCCAAAAATGCTACTTTTATGATTGTTGCGACAATAACTTTAGTTCTAGTCATCTGATTGCTTTGTACTTTGGCATTAATATTCCTTACCATAAAAGGGTGAATGGGATTGATTTTAAGGCCCCCTTTCGTTGGGGGCGTCTAAATACCGCATAGCCCGGCTAAGTGTGTTTTGACAGCACAGGTTAAGAAAAACATTGAAAAAGATTTCTACGTTATAAAGAATAAGGCTTTCAATAAAAATATTTAGTCATGTATGCCTGTGAAATGTTGTTTTTTTTTCTTTTTATTTCGCACGGAACCAAGGACTTGTTTGTTTGTTATTTGTTTTATGTCCAGTCAACATCAATTCAATCATAATCAGGAGAAGAACTATAAAAATGTAATTGAAACAACGAATTGAATTGTGACTCAAGACACAGCATCCATAGCACAGCCTCATGTATGCCATGCAAAAGGGCTAATGTACGACCATAAACGAGAAGGAAATGTACCAACTCATATACCCCCAATGCACCAAAGGCCAATGAACCCGGCAGAAAATAACGAAACCCTTCCCCAAAAAAATCGCATAATCTGAAACTTTAACCTATGGATACTGACAATGAAGAACCCTTACCTGAAATGAGATCATATACTAGTTAACAGTAAGAAATCCCAAAGACTTTTTTTAATTGCGCGCCCTCCCCTTTCAAAATTTCTGGATCAGCCACAGGCCTTATCCACTCACATTGACACACTGTGGTTTGCAGTCAGGCTTTCCGAAATATAGCGTGATGACTCCGGTATTCATTATGACAGGGCTGCCCCATTCAACCACCTAAGGCACATATCCCAGTCGATTTATGAGCTAAGCTAACGGATCCAATGTCAGGCGTTTCTGAGCGCTCTTTAGTGGACTTCTTCCGAAAAGCTTAGCGCTTTTGTTGGCATATTTGCCTTCCGTGCACCGTACATAACGACTGCCATTAGATTGAGAATTAATTATAATGGTCAATAATATGATTAAGGGTCGCAAATGTCCCTTTTTTGCTGGATTCCACGAAGTAAAAATCCGGTTTATAAAATGACTTATCGCAGCCTTTTGGTTTTTGGTATGTAACGTAGTATTGTATTATCGTAGAATGCTACATTGCATTTTTAATTTTGAATAGATTATAATTTTGTAATATTGTCAAATGTGAAAAAAAGAAGAGAAAACATGATATAACATATATTTACAAAACAATGGGATAAAATGAACAATAACTTAATATAAATTATATTGACATTGTTTTCTTATTGAAGTACTCCCTCCTCTCTTTCTCTCTCTCTTTTACCATATCATCCAGGTATGCTTCCTACAAAAATAAACATATAAAATGATAAATGTATTGATCTTGAAGCCTATACTTATTTTTAAAGAATTGTTTTCTTTTTTTCCTCGGTAAATGACAAACTTAAAATATTACGAATATTTATTTATTTTTATTTCAGAGCAACCGAAAGTCAACAAATTCAAATCCAAAAATGTTGATGTGATTAAGACTTCTAGTATTTCCTTTTAAATTGCGGTCAATTGCATATATCCGCAACATCAGTTCGATTAAACTTTTACCTTCAATCGTCAAATACGAGTTCTTCATCCCAATTCATTGTGGCAGAAGCTTCTTCAAAGTCAACCTCGTCCAGTTGGTTGTTTTTTCTCTCCGGAGCTTGTTCGGAGACATCAATGATGGCATCATCAAACACCAGCAGTCTTTGCCAGTCCATGGAAGCAGAGGCCTCTTCGAAGTCTACTTCATCTGCCCAGTTGGTTGTTTTTCTCTGCGGAGTATTTTCGGAGACATCAAACACACGGGCGTAAAACACCAACTCACTTACATCATCAAACACCAGCCATGGTAGCAGAGGTGGCCTCTTCGAAGTCTACTTCTTCTGCCCAGTTGGTTGTTAGAAAACCCACATTTTCAATATTCTGATCCTGAACTTCGACAAGCAAATTGTTAAGACAGGGGTACGTTGCTCCAAGGTTGTTGTCATCCCTCAAGATATTTTACGGACAACATCATGTGCTTGTATACAATTACGGGATTTCTATCTCTCAGATGAGCACAGATGTTGATTTGACATAGAGTTTTGTAATGTCATCCTTTCCGGATTTGACCAACACTAAATCGACCTTTGGCAACGTGACGGGTGTGCAGGAACTGCTTACTCTTCCGGAGCACCTGAGTTCACTCTCGTTTCGACTTGAGTTTGCGTTGCTGAATGCGGTTTTGTTGTTATGTGTGTGCGCGTTTCATGTTGTTATGTGGTTTGTTTTGTTGTGATGATTTTTTGTCTGCCGGTTTTGTCTTTGTCTTTACGGTTTTATGATACTGATTACCCCTTTGGTACACCTTTGCTTCTTTCATAATAAAGTTCAGGATCAAGAGACTTCAAATATTGATATTTTCATAAAAAATCGTTTAAATTGCGCTAAATGTCGGTAAATTTTAACCGCATTCGGCATTAAAAAATACTATAAGCAATATTTTTGTACCAAATTTGGCATCTAATGGATAGAATTGCACCCGGTGTGATTTCGATTTCGGCGTTGCTTCGTTACGAGCCGACCCGATTCAATTATGTCAAAGGAGCTACATTATTGTAGCTAGGTTCATAGCTGCAATAATGTAGCTCCTTCGACATCTTTTTAATTGGGCGGAGCTACAAAGGGGTCCCATTACCTGTAATTTGCCTCCTCATGGGGTTTTTGATTACATGATTCCCAGGCCATTTTAAAGGTGATTACTTGATTACAAAGCAAATATTTAATGATTATTAGATTACCGAGGTTTGAATTATTGATTACTTGATTCCCATTGGAAAAAGTTTTTGATTACATTTCATAAACAATATAATGATTATTTGATTACTTTGCAAAAAAATGCTGATTACTTGATTCCTCGTACCCCCCCCCCCCCCCCATGAGGAGCCCCTGTAATGGAGAAAGTCGAACTTCACAAATAGACATCCAGGAAAGTTTTGGAACACCCTATTTTCTGAAAATTTGTATTAAAAATATCTGTAATTATAAGTTTAACCATCCTCGGAAACTCAGGAGTTCTTCTCTCGCTTACTCATTCATCAAAGAGGCATTATGCCTAATTGACGATCTCACAGACAAGATCACCCCTGGGATATTTTGTAATAAAAATATATTATTGGTTTGAATTCCAAAATAAAGGAACATCACCAGTTACAATACAATTTAAATGAACAACACAAATTACATAAAACTAAATACACAAACAATGGGAACATGAGATAAGTTATCAATTAAAGGATTAAATGAAATATCATCCAAATAACTGTAGAAGAGATTATCACACACACGAATTATACTGGTAATTATTTAAACATTTTTTAGTTCAAGGTTCAGTTTGTACATATTATATACCCCAGTTATACATATGGAACATAAATCTAAATCAGTCACTGTAAATATGTAATTAAATATATCAAGAGGGTTCATATATTTAAAGGAAGGGACAACTTCTATTAGTTTATTAAAAAATTCTTCTCTAGGATTTAATAAAGCTTAACATTTAATTAAGAAATGGAATTCATCTTCAATTCCTTCTTTACATATAGGACAAATTCTTTGATCAAATTGCAACCCTTGGTAACGACCTCTCTCTACTTGGAGATAACTATTGGAAATTCTTATTTTAGTGAAAACCATCCTCGGAAACCCAGGTGTTCTTCTCTCGCCTACTCGTTTATCACATCCTCGGGAACCCAGGTGTTCTTCTCTCGCCTACTCGTTTATCACCCCTGGGACATAACACATGAAATACTTCGTTTTTGACAGTTTAGTATCGAGCTTTCTGATTGGTCGCTTTACATTTTTCTGATGCAATATTAACATGTTTCTATATAGAAATAGTATCAAGTTCAAGATCAGATCCTGAACTCAAAACGAACAATTTCATACCAAATGTCCCAGGGGTGATGACTGAGTAAGCTAGAGAAGAACCCCTGGGTTTCCGAGGATGAGTGAAAACTGATATTTGTTCTCTGTCATTATCAGATAAAAGATATTTTTCAAAGTCATAGGATTTTTTAATTTTTCTATAAGTTCTTAATTTATTACCTACATGTACATGCGTATTGATATTTTGTGTATTCTCCTCTTATTTTGTATGAAATTGTTCGTTTCGAGTTCAGGATATGATCTTGAACTTTATATAATGTTATATAGAAACAATGAAGTTTAACCAATATTGTCACTTTTTCAAATAGACGATGTTGAGATGTGGAATAACCCATATGAAACAGAAAAGTTAATGTTCAACTAATATTCAACTAGCATTCAATTGAATACACACTAAATACGGTCCTTATTAGGAGATAGGTTGAATGCTCAAAGTTGAATGCTCCCTTCTTTGAGTATTCAACTTTTTATTAGTTGAATTATAGTTGAGCACTCAGAGGGAAAAGTTGAATGCTAGTTGAATCCTCAAGCAAGAAAAATTAAAAGTTGAACGCAGGTTGAATACTCCAGAATAAAATTATTTGAAGGTTGAATGTTAGTTGAACACTCAGACTTGATATTTTTTTAAGTTTAAAACTAGTTGAATGCTCATGCAGTCTTGTAAATTTTGTCTGAGAGTTGAACACTAGTTGAATACTATTTAATTGTTATTTTGTATAAACCAATCAAATGTTTTGTTGTGAAGAATCAAGAAGAGGCAGTCATTTTAAAATTGTAACCGCCATTTGAAGCAGCAAATTTTACTAGAGTTAGGAATATGGTTCTGTGTGAAATATAGTAAGTCCTTTACTTTTATTCAATATTGATCATAATATTATAATTATCATTTTGAACTTAATAAAGTAAGTTTATTTCAATAACTCAAGATACATATAATGCAATGCAGTACTGATATGTATTTTGTTCAAATTTTGAGAGCAGGATTAAACCCTTGTGTGTCTTTATATCTTATTATGAAGCATAGCAATTTATTTGAATTTCATTAAAAAGATGTTGCTTTACATTTAAAAAAAATCTGCTTATTCTTTGAAAAATATGTAACAGTATATTCTAAGCAAACTGGTTTCAGTATATATTGTATAAAAAGAAATTTGAAGTGTGTAAATATATAATGATGCTTTTTATCTAACTTTCTTATGCAAAACTATTTTTTCTGAGTTTAAAGCAGGATTAAGTTTGTACACCTGTTTAACTACACATAAGAACATCTTGAGCATGTGTATTGGTTTGTTCTATATGTAACACACACATTTAGTATTCAACTCATGTTCAACTAGTATTCAACTAATGCTCAACTATTATCAGTTTTAATGGAGTGTTCAACTAACGTTCAACTTTTGGAGTATTCAACTAGCATTCAACTTTTCAAAATTGAATGCTAGTTGAGCATTAGTTGAATACTAAATGAATATGCAAATTTTTTTCTTTAAAAGGGAGTTGAATACTAGCTCTTTTACATGTGAAAAATTCAACTAGCATTCAATTGACCGTCATTTCGCATTCAACTAACGTTCAATTGAACACTCCAGTTGAATCTCCATAGGCTTTTTTCGTTTTGGAAGTGTACGCGACACAACAACCATAAACAAACAGCAATTCAAAAAATCAAAACGGAAAACAGCAAGCAGTCTTCAACATGACCATAGGTCACTGCTTACCGTCTTGCATTGGCCCAAGACTTATAATACAATACAAAAGTATCAAAACTAATCCCTAAATCATCAACGAAAGACCCAATTCTTGACATAAAACAGTTAACACAGAATGACAAGGACAAACAAAGGCTTTGGCAAAGTTTCCTGGCTTAGGACAGGCACATATAAAATGTGGCGGGGTTAAACTAGTTTTTTTTGGATCCAACCTTCCCCCTATTGATAAGCTTGCACAAAGCATACATATAAAACACACTGTAAAACTCAATCGACAAAAGTTCAATTCAACAAGAGAGAACCTAAGACAAAATACTGTACGAAAACAACAAGGAGGAACTCTCTTGAGAACACTCGAAGTAACTGACAACTAGCTAAGAAACATTTATCGATTGATGTAACCTCCCGTGCGGGCCCGGGTGGCGAATAGGCCCGCAGCAGAGCCTAGCTTGTCGTAAGAGGCGACTAAGGGTCTTGGGATTCTGATGTCGGGTCAGTGCTCAGCCCACAAAGCGACCAAGTGTGTACCCTAGGTGGCTGATTAGGGTGGCCCTCGTCCGCGGGGGTTGTCAGGTCTATAATACGGAAACCCTGACCGCCGACCATAGTGGGCCAACGTGTTTGGAGAGTGCCACGCTTCATGCACGTAAAAGACCCCTTTGTGGACCGCCAAGTAGTGCACCACAAAGGCTAAATTTTCCGCCCCTACCCACCTCTCCCCTTTTTCCTGTGGTTCTTCAAAATTTACCGGTCCTTTGTGTCCCACCACATCCCAATATTTCATTTATCATCATCATCTCATGTTCATTATACCCCCCGCAAACAAAGTTTGGGGGGGTATATAGGAAACACCCTGTCTGTCTGTCCGTCTGTCCGTCTGTCTGTCCGTCTGTCCGTCTGTCCACATAACTTGTAAGCGCTTCTCCTCCTAAACCGCTTGAAGGATTTTGATGAAACTTTATCTAAAGGAAGTACATCATATGTAGATGTGCATGAAGAATTTTCTTTGCTCTTGGATATCATTCAGGGGAGATAATTGGACTTTGACTTTTTAAATACATTATTCAATGGGAGACCTCGTAAGCGCAACTCCTCCTTAACCGCTCAAAGGATTTTGACCAAACTTTACATGAAGGAAGTACATCATATCTAGATGTGCATGAAGAATTTTCATCGCAATCAGACATCATTCAGGGGAGATAATTGGACTTAGACTTTTAAAATACATTATTCAATGGGAGACCTCGTAAGCGCAACTCCTCCTAAACCGCTCAAAGGATTTTGATAAAACTTTACATGAAGGAAGTACATCATATGTAGATGTGCATGAAGAATTTTCATCGCAATGAGACATCATTCAGGGGAGATAATTGGACTTAGACTTTTTAAATACATTATTCAATGGGAGACCTCGTAAGCGCTTCTCCTAAACCGCTCAAAGGATTTTGATGAAACTTTACATGAACGAAGTACATCATATCTAGATGTGCATGAAGAATTTCCATTGCCACCAGACATCATTCAGGGGAGATAATTGGACTTAGACTTTTTAAATACATTATACAATGGAAAACCTCGTAAGCGCTTCTCCTCCTAAACCACTCAAAGGATTTTGATGAAACTTTACATGAAGGAAGAACATCATATGTAGATGGGCATGAAGAATTTTCATAGCAATCAGACGTCATTCAGGGGAGATAATTGGACTTTTTAAATACATTATTCAATGGGAAACCTCGTAAGCGCAACTCCTCTTAAAATGTTGGATGGATTTTGTTGAAACTTTACATGAAGATAGTACATCATCTGTAGATGTGCATGAAGAATTTGTATTGCTCCCGGTTATCATCGAGAGGAGATAACTGGACTTGAGATTTTTCTTTTACAGTACAGAGTCCAATATGAAGCGGGGGGTATCCTTTTGTGAGCTCGCTCACAGTATTACTTGTTTTATCATCCTTTTCATGTTCATCGCCTGTAAATAACCTATATAGCGTTGCACGGGCGTAAAACACCAACTCACTCACTCACTCATGTAAAAGAATCAAATACATCAGTTCTAAATCTGACATCCCACGTCAAAACAATGAATGATTTAGAGTTGTATCACCACACAGAACCGACATACTTGATCGCTGTGGTGCTTATAAATAATACAGTGGATACAAAGTGAAAATTTTACGTTATAAAGTTACTATCAAGCTATCAATATTTCTGCCAAAACATACCAAATGCAAAGATTTTACTAAAACATTGAATTCGTATCCTTTTTTCAAAAGGTTTTTAGTGAGTGAGTGAGTTGGTGTTTTACGCCCGTGCAACGCTATATAGGTTATTTACAGGCGATGAACATGAAAAGGATGATAAAATGAACATGAAATGATGATGATAAATGAAATATGGGGATGGGATGGATAACAAAGGACCGGTAAATTTTGACGTCCACAGGAAAAAAGGGAGAAGTGGGTAGGGGCGGAAAATTTAACCTATGTGGTGCACTATTTTGCGGTCCTTAAAGGGGTCTTTTACGTGCATGAAGCGTGGCATACTATGGTCGGCGGTCAGGGTTTCCGTATTATAGACCTGACAACCCCCGCGGACGAGGGCTACCCTATTCAGCCACCTAGGGTACACACTTGGTTGCTCTGTGGGCTGAGCACTGACCCGACGTCAGGATCTCAAGACCCTTAGTCGCCTCTTACGACAAGCTAGGCTCTGCTGCGGGCCTATTCGCCACCCGGGACCAAAAGGTTTTTAAGCCAGTTTTTAATTTCCATCAGGTTGTTTTTGAATTTTTGTGCTTTATGAACTACATTGCTATAAAAATCAGGATGAGATATTCCTTTAACAATCAGAAATCTACGTGTACAATCAAATTTTTCGATGAGATGTCCATATTTATGTGCAAATTTTGTAAAAGATTTGACTAATTTGTGGTAACGGTAACCTTGTTTTAGCAATTTTTCTGTAATAAAACGGTTTTTATCATTAAAATCAGACACATCACTGCCAATGCGGTCATACCTGACTAATTGTGAAATGTATACCCCGTAAGCTGGAGCTAATGGTACGTCTCCTTCAAGAAACGGAAAATTAACTATTGGGAATGAAAAATCATCCCGTTTATCATATACTTTAGTGTGTAATCTACCATTGATAATGCTTAGGTCCAAATCTAGAAATGGACATCTAATGTCGGTCGAGTTTGCTTTATTTAGAGTTAATTCTTTAGGATATATATATCATTTATTAAATTTGAGAATGTGGGGTTGATCCTGCATGAACTTAACTATGAAGTTCAAGATCAAAATTATATAAATATGATATTGTAATTTAAAACTAATTATTTTAAGGTAATAATACGAATTCACCATAAAAAATTTATAAAATATCCACAGCAACTCAAAAATCGCACTTGTCATACTCAAACTGAGCGCGAAAATTCAAGGCGGCTGCCCCATTACGCATAAAACCCTCGTCAGTTAACGAGTATTAGATGGTTTTATTCTTAGAACTAGTGGGTTCCAAGTTCCCATCAAAACTCAATGGGAAAATGCTACGTCTTAAATGGCTTCCGACATAATACGTCGGAAGCCACTATCAATGTCCGAATATAAAACAGCACCGAAGACTTCTTATGTAATAGGACTAGGGTTAAACAGTTTAACTTCTTCTCTTCGAAGCTGGGGTATGATAATATCACAACTTTTATACTAAATTGTGTATCTTTAATATAACAGTTAATATAAGGTCGATAAATTGACTATTTTCTATCATTGTTTTTAAAACAGTTAATCTAAAGATTTGTTCTTGATATATTTAAAAGTAATTACCTTTCTGACTTTTACATTTGGTAGCTCGATCATCCAAATGTGCAGGAACCGATTAATTTTGACTCTTTCACTGGTTAGAGATGCAATTTAATTCATAGTCGTTGTGGAAGGCATCAGGCTTGTCATCCCCAAAAAGTCAGGCATACTTGGTCAGGAATTCCTTAACGTTAAAGTATGCTTCAGTCTGGTATTTTTGCCCTGTCTTGCATCATCAAATATGATTTTGTGAACTGACACATATATCTTTCTTCTATGTACTGATAATTAAAGATTTCAAATTTAAAAATGAATTAACAAAGCTGAAATATTCATTTACTTTATTAAATTTAGGAACTAGATTTTTCTTTTTTCCGCTGTCCTATCTTTTTATTAAGGTCTTTCACTTTCCAAAGGGAAGACCTAATTGATTTCGTTCTGCCTATTATTATTCTTTTTTTTTTCTGCCATCAGTGACAAAAAATTGCCTCGACCGATTTTTATGAAATTTGACACACTTACTGTCAAAGAATATCCGCAGACCAAAGATAGAAGATATCAACCTTCGTGAGAAAAACAATTTCCATGGCTACGATATTCGCAGGATCATTATGAAGAATATTGTAATATTACACAATATTTATTTTCTCTGGAAATGACACTGTATTCGGGACAAGAGGCTTTAATAATTGGATAAATGCTATTGGTATAAAAAGGTCCTCTTTTAAACAACATTAGGAAACCATTTACCATTCAACAGAAATAGAGCAATTTTGATTTTTATAGTCACATTAGACCAAATACATATCGCCCTTCGTACAAATCGATATAAAGAATGTGAAAGAATAAAAAAAATAGAAATTTTAAATTGTAAATTTCTAACATTGATTCAATGAAAATCAGTGAAGAAATAGACTTTATATATAAAAATAAACAGAGGATTCACACATTTCAATTATTACATGATACACCGTGTTCTGAATTCGTGGTATGTACAGTTTCAATGTCTTCTGTCTTCTGCTTCTTGAGCATCTTGCGATTCTGGATTCATCTGTAATTAGAAACGTAGTAAGGAATTATTACTTTATGCTCATAAAATTATGTCATTGCTACATGCATATGTACATCTGATATAGAAAAACATTACCAGTTTAATTAGAGAAAATCGGATAAGAAAGTCTCCTTTACGTAATGTATCACTTAAAGTACATAACACTACGTAAGGCATGTTTTCTTTTGTCTTCCTAACGTAACAAAATGCTATAATCAAATTTGAATTGTCGTTCTTTGCATGGCTTTCTTGATAAGTTAAGTAACATACGTTAGACTTACATTACGAGGAGCAGAAAGTTAGAAATACTCTCCCTTGTTTGTAAGCTTATATTAGTTTTATCGATAATAGAATGAAATAAATTGATAAATTTATTCATGCTATACTAAAGTTCATTTAAGGTTATACAATAAATGTTTTTTTGTACTATTTTTATAAAATGTAATAAACATTTGCAAATCAATCAGATTCGTATACCATATATATGAGAACTATTTATTATCTATTTATCCAACGTCGCTGCAGACCTATATATAGGTATAGTCACGACGTTAAACTCCCCAGTCAGTCATCTATTTATCCATCTTTTCAAGTTTATAATTTCCGTTTTCCAGAATTCCGACCAGTACCTCCCCGTGGTGGAAGACGGGCCCTGCTCCAGCGATAACAAAGGATACTCTGGAGCAGCTAACACTGGCGGTGATGTGTCATGGGCTGGACGACCCATGGCACATAGCGAGTCTATACCTGTAGAGGTATAAGTCGACGCAGAGGGGCTTTCCCCTAGTTGCGACTATAAATACCCATCAGTTATAATTTCCGCGTTGCTGCAGACCTAAAACTAGGGATAATCACGGCATTAAAACTCCCCAGTCATTATTATAAAAACTCTCCAATCAGTCGGTATACTACCTCCGAAATCTAATCAACTGGATAAATGCCTGAGGTAATCGACCTGCACAGCTCGAAGAATTTGTATTTTGACGTTTCATCGGCTGATCAACTGGATAAATGCCTGAGGTAATCGACCTGCACAACTCGAAGAATTTGTATTTTGACGTTTCATCGGCAAAGCCATTTAAAATCCTTGACCGTGGTCCCACATTTTTAACATGAAGCGCTAGCGCGTTTCATTAAAAATGTGCTACGGTCAGCGGTTTACATGTCAACGAAACATCAAAATACAAACATTCAATTCTTAAATTAATGTTCGGTATTTTCAATCTTTTGGTAGAGTACCACCATTGAATCTTTTACAGACGACTAGCAAAAGTTGTTATCTAGAACTTTGTTGTGTTTTTTATTTCTAACATCCGTGACGGTAAGCGCCACTGGTGGAGTTTTAATTCCTTTGGGTTAGCCCGCTCCGAAATCAACACTTTTGTGTTGAAGAATACCAAAGCTTTAAAATCATCCGCTTATTTTTTTTAAAAATGCCAAAACTCTAAGAGTCTTCCTTCCCCCGACATAATATTTTGGACTTGTCATAATTTGGTTCCCTGTTCAACATTTTTGGTTTAATTGTTCTATGCTCTTCATATTCATATAATGTTTGGCATTTTCAATCTTTTGGTAGAGCGCCTCTGATAAATCTTTAATAGACGAAACGCGCGTCAGGTGTAGCAAAATTAATTGTCTGGAACTTTGTTGTAATTTATATTTCGAACTAACGCCGGAACGAAAACTAAACTCTGGCGCTTTTGAAAGGTAAGTGCAACACATCCGTTGCTTTGCGAACAGTCAGTAACTTTGAATTTTTATTTTTTATTGGTTTATAAAAGCAAAACTTTGTAAGTAGCAAATTGCAGTAATCTTCTCTCGATTGAGCGCCTATCACTTTTCGAGTAAGCTTTTGGTTTGTATCCTTCGAGTAGTTTTTTTCTACTACTCGTTATAGATGCAAGTATTTAACTTAGCTGGCAAATCACGGCTATTCAAATAGACCGAACAAACCAGTTTTTGTACATCGCATAACAACTTTGAATATTTGAATAACAATAGAAAAGTGAAAAGTAGCTACTTGACCATTTAAACTGATCATTTTATTGTCGAATCGAATCGCCGCAGCCGTGGTACGATAAACCATTCTCATCGGTCTTCAAGCTATTAATTTAAATAACAATAAATTTATTGTACATGTATAGAACTTCTTTCGCCAGATTGTGTGTTACTGAATTCAATAGGAAGTGACATAAAAAGGGGTGCCTCTTGTTAACCCAAGCAAGCGATAGATTCTATGATAATTAATTGATTTTTGCTAAAAAACAAAAATAGTGTTTTGCAAAATTGTAGATAAGCAAATCATGGACGTAACTTTGAATAATTTACTAGATGATTTCTAAGTACTTACAACTCCAATTTCTAAGTTCTAAATTTCACCGTTTGCACGAGTAAAAAAACTAAACAATTTATAAGTGAATTCTAAAAATACATTATAATTTTATAAAAATTGCAAAACTTACTATTATCAAGAAAATCGAAAAAAACTAAGTGAGGGAAACGGGGACACAAGGCCAGTCGGGGAGAACAGTTTTGACTTGCAAGTTGCATGGGAAAAGAAGTGATGGTATTTACTGGCAATTTAACCTCCTATGGATATCATATTCTTCACGAGACCTGCAACAAGGTTATTTAACGCGCGAGGAACCTGGAATTTTTCCTAATATGGTGCCCTACTATGGTTTGCGGTTAGGTTATCCACATTATAGCAAAGCGACCCGAGCCGATGTCAGGTTTCTTTAGCGCTCTTTGGTGGACTGTTACCGACAAGCTTAGCGCTGCTGTGGTTCTATTCGCCACACGGAACCCGCAGGGGTAAATAAAAGAAAAAAATGAATGATAAACACTAAAAATATTAACAAAGAAAGAAGACTTTTGATCCTAATTAGTTTCTAATATATCGGAACATAAATGAATATACTGGTATTATAGTTCAAATTTGTCGATTTTATTTCGAATTCCTTCCATGATATTGCTTTAGACATTTTGTTGTTTACAAGAAGGGTTACATGTATGTTTTTTTCTGATGTTAAAATATCACCAGGTGCTGTTAGCAATCAGGCTTATATCGGACTATGATTGTAAGAGCAAAACAGGCATTTTTACACATTATAGCTTTAAAAAGTCTAATCAACATAGAACGGCCTGTACTAGGGTACACACTTGGTCGCGCTACAATAATAAGAAAACTACTCTGTTGAAAAGTATCATAACTTAAGTATATCAACGGTGAACTTAGTCATATAAGTCGCAAGCTTAAAAAATATGTATTTGTGATGAGCTACACATTACAACCATTACTGCGAATCTTCTTTGCAGATACCTTTGATTTTCATTGACTTACACTTTTATTGTTATAAAATAATAATTATCAATGATTATGCTTATTTTCTATATTATTTGCATGTCTTAACTATTGTTAAGATACATGCAAACAGTTGTATTGTATCTACCAAAGCCCGGGAAAAGGCGGAGGAAGTCATAAAACAATAAAATGTTACTTAAGTCATGCATCAGTCAGAATTTACGTTAAACTCAAAATGAGTGGCGCAATCGAATTCATAAAATATTAGCGCACTTGATCTTACCCTTTCAAAAAATATGTTGGCGCAATTATATGTTGTGGCGCAACCAGCAGAAAGTCAAATTTGCGTAATAAGATATCTCCCCCTACTAAGGTTGATATCCTGTTGATTTATGTTGTACTGAGATGATCACCTCTTTATTTCTATTTTGTCTCACAACCATGTTGTGTTTTATGTTACTAGACCTTTGGATCGCAACGGAAGAGGGAAGTTTGGCGCCATAAAACCTGGTTCAACCCACCATTTCTTTTGAAATGCCTGTACCAAGTCAGTACTATTGCGATCTTAAATTTCTCTGGAATGTCTTTGCCTTTTTTTTGTCTTTTGTTCTTTGATATATAAGATTGATCATCCCAGTTGGGTAATTTTGTTGTTACCTTTATATTCCATATATCAAGTCCAATTCTTTACAAACATCAAAACCAAAATTTGACAACAGTACCGGTACCGGTATGTATAACAACAGGAAGTTAATATGCAAAGGATTATGTCACCAAAGTATCATGTAAAATCTTAAGCGCCTTCTTAAATGAGAAGAAGATGATGAGAAATTGAATATTTCAAAAGTGTAGCAACGGGAAGGGCAAACATATTCCGATTGTGGCCTCGTTCATTTGCCTTTTGTCGACTGACGAAGTACAGCTTTGATTCTCTCCGAGTGTTGTGTAAATGCAGGTTGGCCCGTCAGACAAGACAAACTCTGGTCAGTAGCCAATTGATCATTTCAAAACTCGACCCATGTCTTAACACGAATTTAGTTTGTGTGCAACACATAAGGGGTGTGTGGACAGGGGGGGTCTCTTCCCCCGTTCCCCGCCCCCTCCGACCCCGTTCCCTGCCCTCTCCACCTCCGCTCTCCGCCCCTTTCACCCCTTCTCCCCACCACTTAAATCCCCGTACTCCCGTCCCCCTTGTCCGTCCCTGTACCCCCGCTCCCCGCCCCTTCCACTCCCGTTCCCCGCCCCTTCTACCCCCGCTCCCCGCCTCCTCAACCCCCGTACCACCGTCCCCCCTGTCCGCCCCCTCACATGCATAAGGTTACCCCAGAACCTGAGCTGACACATTCACAAAAATTTTCAACTGCAATGATTTAAAATACGGTAATATCCGAAGATCTTCAGTTGACTGTACAAACACATGAGTACATTCACTAGCATTGAAACATAATTTTATCTTTTATATGGTGTCTTCCTTTCGAAAGGCATCTTGAAAGGTTTTTAATCAATTTAACATTTATCATGTTTCATAGATTTCAGTCCTGTCACGACTTGAATTTGCGTTTAAGATTACTAGTCCTTTGCCCTTTGCTTGTATAATTATTTGTGTGTTTTATGCAGGCGGATTTAGAACCGGCGTGCCGGGAGCACGCCCTCCCGTTTGACAGCCAAGTTTGGTTAGGAACTGTATGAAACAAGAGGTCCAAGAATATTTTTTTAATTTGGGAGGGCGCCTCCCATATGAAAAACAGATGCGGTCTGTTTCTTTGTCCTATTCTCGTAAGTGCTTATTATAGTTTTGTTTTTGCCTTTTCGGAATTATAACATGCGGATGCCCCATTGGTAACTCTACTTCATAAACTGTTCGTAGACTACTGATTAAGATATTCAAGTCTCTGATTGTTTTCCATTGTGGATTTTGTTATAATTGCGGCTTATGTGTGTCTTCATGAACAACATAAACCTCTGAATCAAAGAGCTCATGAGAGTTGTTTGTTGTCTAATGTTATTTTATTCCAGGGCCACACGCACATTCAAAACATCAAATATTCGCACCCCACTGCAAATAAATACACTTTACATTGTAATTTGTAACAAATAAAATAATATATTCCGGAGCCGAGCACACTTCATTTTTGTTAGAAAGATTATAATATTTATTCAATTACGTAGTGTAATTATGATCTCTGCTTTATTTCCTACAATATTGTCTTTAGAACATCTTCCGTTTTTCAGTATAAAGTGTGTAACAATAAATAAACTCTTCTAGCGGTATACAAATTCTTATTTTTTGCAGTGAATATTCGTTATAGAATAGTTATTCTATAGTTTAGATTTTTTAATCACAGCTTAACATTGTTTTCATTATTCAACGCACTGAAATATCATTTTAAATTCCGCATCCATCACTAAAAGAGGGTATATCTAAAAGCAAGGGAAACAAATTCTACTCTTTGCTAAATGTACTTTAAACTTAAGTAATTGACTTAATGTTTTAAAAATAAACATCCAAAGAACGATAATTCAAATTTTATTACAGCACTAAGTGACATAAGAAAGACAAAAGAAAGCATACCTTATGTGAGTTAAGTATCTAAAGTGAAACTTAACTTTATTTAATGTTCCTTATCCGATTTTCTCTAATAAGAAGTATTCTTGTATTACTGTCGTGTATCCTCATGTGTGCAACAAGTACGTGTACACACGGGAATGGGCGGATGGGAACACTTTCATGTCTTGTCGTTGGTTATTCATAAAATTATGATTCCATTGCGCACACTTCTTGTGGTTATGAAATCTCGGTTATTTTTATCAGAGTATTGAAACGAAACGTCTGAACCTATATGTACGGACACACTTGCCTGGCCAAGACGACACATCGCCTTTTACATCAAATAACACATGGTTGTAATGTCCATTTCGTCCATTTTAGTGTTATCATGGGACTTTTCTCTTAAATCATCCAATATTTTCCACAATTGAGGTGAAGGACCCAATGTCTTACATGTCCTTTTTTTTTTTATTCCTATGACTCCCTTTTCTGCCCCTTTTTCTCCTCGGACATTTAACTTTTCAAGAATCAGAAAAGCAAAGTCATCCATTTATTAACATTTAAAGGCCTCATCTTCCGGAACAGGGGCCGTCTCAATGATGTGTTTATTTATTACAAAAGTAGTAAATTGTTTACGTTTATATTTAAACTGATTATGAGATAAAATTGACCTTTTAGTTGTATTTTCTGTTGGGTCGAACCTTTTGAAGGTCGTGCAGAACGAAACAGTCTCGGAATAAACGCTACCCTGTGCTGATCTGATGGCGTCCGCGTGTAAATCTATCTCCTCGTCCGACTATGAACTTGACGAAGATTCACTTTTCGATTCTTTGTCTGAACTTGAATAAGAAGAACTGTCGTCTCAGCTTTCTTTATCGAATTCACTTCTTTTCCTCTTTTCGCTCTATACTGAGAGCTTTTTGAGGATGCAACAGGCAGTGTACTACTTGATCCGCCGCCATTTTCAGGACCCATAAATTACGACAGTATTTAAAAAATGTTATTTGAGATAAATATATATTTTAACAATATACAATTTCAATCTCTTTTTATAAGACATTACAAACTTATCACATTTATTTAAATTAGTAGTAATTTACTCATAAAAGTAATTATTGAATATCAAGTACAATTGATTAACTTATTAATGAGTGAGTGAGTGAGTTGGTGTTTAACGCCCGTGCAACGCTATATAGGTTATTTACAGGCGATGAACATGAAAAGGATGATAAAATGAACATGAAATGATGATGATAAATGAAATATTGGGATGGGACACAAAGTAACGGTAAATTTTGAAGAACCACAGGTAAAGGGGAGATGTGGGTAGGGGCGGAAAATTTAGCCTATGTGGTGCATTACTTGGCGGTCCACAAAGGGGTCTTTTACGTGCATGAAGCGTGGCACTCTCCACACGTTGGCCCACTATGGTCGGCGGTCAGGGTTTCCGTATTATAGACCTGACAACCCCCGCGGACGAGGGCCACCCTATTCAGCCACCTAGGGTACACACTTGGTCGCTCCGTGGGCTGAGCACTGACCCGACGTCAGAATCTCTAGACCCTTAGTCGCCTCTTACGACAAGCTAGGCTCTGCTGCGGGCCTATTCGCCACCCGGGCACCGCACGGGACATTAACTTATAAAAGAAATTATTAAAGTCATTATAGTTTATAATTATATTGTAGTCCAAATTATTTCTTTCATTGGATTGAATCTTTGTGAAAATCGCTGCCTGCGTCTTTCAATCAGATTTGCAATATCTCTTACTGTTGTTTTTTTTAGATATTAGGGGTCGAAAGAGCAAACAGTTGGTCAAGGCAAATGGTTTTACACAAGAAATTTAACTGCAGTTGGCCAGCCAATTATAATGTAACGATGACGATCCATCCTTGTATTGGATTCCAAAGTTACATTAAACTCCATACAAGCAACGATTTATTGCTGGATCATCCAAATGTACAACAAAGCCTCTTTCAGTTTTGTAAACATCAAAAATGACGGCAATAAAATCAAGCCTTCAAAAGTATTTCGATTGTTGTTACTTTAGAAATGGCGTCAATCAAATGTGGATTCTCAAAAATTCTAAAGAACTGATGGAAAATCTCCATTCTAAGTCATTTTCATCATGTAATATCATTAAAACATTTGATTTCTCTACATTATATACTTCAATTCCACATTCACAATTAAAATCTCGTTTGGCACAGCTGATTAAACGTAGCTTATCAAAAAGAACGGAAAACGCAGGTACAAGTATTTGGTAGTCGGTTATAAAAAGACTTACTTTGTCATCCAAGAGTATAGCAGGAAAAACAAATAATAGAAATGCTCAACTTTCTAATCGACAACATATTTGTACAGTTGTTTTTCAGCAAACAATAGGTATCCCAATGGGCACAAATTGTGCACCAATGCTTGCCGATTTGTTTCTTCATTCATATGAAGCAGACTTTTACAATCACTTCTAGACAAAAAGGACCGCAAACTTGCTTTATCCCTCAATCTCACATTTCGTTATATTGATGATGTCCTTTCACTAAACAATCCTCGATTTGGTGACTATTTACATCTCATATATCCGAAGGAACTTGAGATAAAGGACACTACAGATTATAGGAGGTCCGCTTCATATTTGGATCTATTTCTCGAAATAGACACACAAGGAAGGCTTTGTACAAAGCGCTATGACAAACGTGATGACTTCAACTTTCCAATAGTTAACTTTCCCTTTCTGTGTAGCAACATTCCGTCCGCTCCAGCATATGGAGTTTACGTATCACAATTGATTCGTTATTCAAGAGCATGTGGGGAGTACAACGAATTCCTTGATAGAGCTACAAGGCTGACAAGCAAATTGTTAACTTAGGGGTATGTTGCTCCCAGATTGTTGTCATCACTCAAAACATTTTACGGACGACATCATGTGCTTGTATACAAATACGGGATTTCTATCAGATGTTGGTTTGACATAGAGTTTTGTAATGTCATCCTTTCCGGATTTGACCAACACTTATTCAATCTTTGGCAACGTGACAGGTGTGCTATAGCAAGCAGGCACTGCTTACTCTTCCGGAGCACCGAGTTCACTCTCGTTTCCACTTGAGTTCGCGTTGCTGAATGCGGTTTTGTTGTTATGTGTGTGTTTTATGTTGTGTGGATTGTGACACGCTTCATGCATTTGAGGACCGCCAAGTAGTGTTTTTGTTCCTACCCACCTATCCCCTTTTCCTGTGGTTCTTCCAAAGTGTCCAACCCCACCCTCATCTTTCATTTATCATCATCATTTCATGTTCACAGTATCATCCTTTTCATATTCATCACCTGTAAATAACCTACCGGTATATAGCGTTGCATGGGCGTTAAACACCAACTTACTCACTCACTAACCTTAAACATAATAAATTAATCAGATAAATCTATAAATTGCGTTGTATGACTACTAGAAGTGTTGATTGGTACAAGATATGAATTTACTTCAAATTATGTCAGTGGTACAGGAAATGTAGAAATAGGAAACTTAAGTGTAACATATAGAGTACTATGCTTTCTTGCAAATAACAATTTGGCATATAAAAAATAATACACAAGATCTGAATGTAACAAATAGAATCCTTTAATTTTTTTCAGAAATGATGTCTTGAATATGTTTGATGGTATGTTGTAAAGTATGTTGAGAAACCATAAATGGAGATCATTTCATGAATTTCTTATTAGGTGTCTTTAAGATATGTTAATAGCTGAACTAGAATTCATGTGACCTAAAAGTAGATTTGATAATTTAAGACTAGTCTTAAAAGTGAGCTAGCTCTGTCAAATGTAATTTTGACAATGCTGTTATGGTTTCATTTAATAGCTTGCATAATATTAGCTAAACGTTGGTTTGACTTGACATAAAGAGGTAAGCAGTCATTGCTCTTGCGAACTAATTGTTATTTATTTATCAAGATACTAACATGGCTAGCTAGTTTCTGGACGTCTTCAACTGTGGCTGTACCAAAGAGAACCAATAAAATCAAAGTGTCCTCTTTCTGTTATACTTTGCGTTGTTGAGTTGGATTGGAGTTCTGCTTGTGGTATGATTTTATGAATTTCGTCAAGTGTCAAGTTTTTTATTTGCAATTTAGTCCCGTGCGGGGCCCGGGTGGCGAATAGGCCCGCAGCAGTGCCTAGCTTGTCGTAAGAGGCGACTAAGGGTCTTGGGATTCTGACGTCGGGTCAGTGCTCAGCCCACAGAGCGACCAAGTGTGTACCCTAGGTGGCTGAATAGGGTGGCCCTCGTCCGCGGGGGTTGTCAGGTCTATAATACGTAAACCCTGACCATAGTGGGCCAACGTGTGTGGAGAGTGCCACGCTTCATGCACGTAAAAGACCCCTGTGTGGACCGCCAAGTAGTGCACCACATAGGCTAAATTTTCCGGCCCTACCCACCTCTCCCCTTTTCCTGTGGTTCTTCAAAATTTACCGTTACTTTGTTTCCCACCCCATCCCGATATTTCATTTATCATCATCATTTCATGTTCATTTTATCATCCTCTTTATGTTCATCGCCTGTAAATAACCTATATAGCGTTGCACGGGCGTTAAACATCAACTCACTCACTCACTATTTGCAATTTAACTCTTGAGAGCATTCAACTGTGAAATTACTTGATTTAAAATATAGCAATCAGGGTTGGACATGGCGTAAATCGTACAAAATCCTGCTACCTGGCACTCTCCTGACACTATTTTACTACTTTAAAATGCTTCACTTTTTAATGAGTAAAATTAATCAAAAAATATTTTTGTGTGAAAATTATTGATATTTGTCTGTAAATAAAGAAACAGTGATTGTCTTGTTACACTGAGCATTTTTCAAATGAGTTATCAGGTTATTCTTTCTATAAAGTAAGGACCGGTTACAAACACGCCAACGGTTTCAAATTGTTTGCATACCATGCATGACATTCCTTCATCTTCGTCGTGTTTAACCAGTTTGATTGAAGATTCCTTTTCCGATTATTTTCTTCATACTTTCTCTTTACCTCTTTTTTTTCTTATTTGTTTTTCTGCTTATTAAATGACTCTGAAGGTCTTTTCTCAAATATTGAAAAAAAAAATTGTCGGACATCTAAAATCAAAACCAATTTCGAAGTTGGATTCCAGGTTCACTTATTTATATTCCTTCCGATCCCGATTTCGTTTATTTATGGGTTAAAAGTGAAGTTAGATATTTTAGCACGTTACGTTTTTAGGTTGCTAACCGGGCTATTGTCTTTAAAACAAAACACTTGCCCTTTCAAAATTTAAATAGGCACGGGCAATCGGGCATCCGCTTATTTCAAACCCTGAGAAACTTTTAATGAACGATATCACACGAAGGAAATGATGGAGTTGAAATCTTATGTGGAATTGGTATCTCAAATGTATGTAGCCAGTATTTTACGCCTACAACATTGTCAGACTCTCTATCCGTCATAACACCATAGCTCATGCGATTTATCTGCTTCCTTGTTGATTCACCTACTGCTTGACCAAGAAACGAGATGCAAAGGAAAACTGTGGCATACATAACCTATAGAAATCAAAGAAAAATGATTAATAGCATGGCTGTAATCGAGTAGGGGTAGCTTATCCCTTATAGTATTATAAACATGAGTTTAATCACTAAGGTGGTATTCCAATCATAGAAAGCAAAGATTAAGGAAATAAGAAGATGATTTTGCCTAAGAAGAGTAACAACAAGTTTACAAAACTGTTTCATCTAAATGATGCTGGATTGAGAATCTGACAAATGAATTTTGTTGAAACACAAATGAATCGTATATGAAATGAATACTGGGGGTCTACAATTGCATTTTAGGATTCGGCTTGAATCATTTTTTCGTCCCGTGCGAGGCCCGGGAGGCGTATAGGCCCGCAGCAGCGCTAAGCTTTTCGGTAAAAGTCCACTAATAAGCGTTCAGAAACCTGACATCGGGGTCAGGCCGCTTTGCCCACAAAGCGACTGGGATGTGTGCCCCAGGTGGTTGAATGGGGCAGCCGTGACATCGAGAGATGCGGGGTCGTCAGGCGATAATGCGGAAAACCTGACCGCAAACCATAGTGGTGCACCGTGTATGGAAAAATGTCACGTTCCTCGCACGTTAAAGAACCCTGCTGCAGGTCTCGATGTCATGTTTCTAAGCGCTATTTGGTGGACTTTTATCTCTTACTAAAGGGGCACGTTTATCTAGTAGCTTATTTATCAAATCATAAAATATCTCGAGATACATTGAGGGATCATTATCTTAGTATGCTCTACAGTGTGGAAAGAGGTACTTTTAAGATCATTAGTAAAGTTTTCTTCATGAAATTCCTTAAATTTCTGTATGTTTTTTTTTCAGTATGGGCATATTTTTTTTCAAATGACCTGTTCTTTTCTTGTAAGACAGATAGGATAGTGATCACTTATTGAGTTAAGACTGACAAGTGATTCACATATCATGTTTTGGTTTGTGACATAAATGTGATCTATTAGTGTGCTGCTTGAATCTTGAGTTGCATCAATAATAAGTTGTTTAAGAACGTATGTGTCTATCATGTCACACCATTTTTGTCGTAGACTACTTGGGTTTAATAAATTCATATTAAAATCTCCAATGAAAACAATATCTTGTTTATAAGCTATTGCTAATTTAATTAAGGTTAGCACTGCTGGTGGAGTTTTACTTCCCCGAGGTTAGCCCGCTCCGGCACCACCACTTTTGTTCCCTAGTTTGGTATTTTTGGTTGTATTGTTGTATGCTCTTCATAATCATATAGTGTTTGGTATTTTCAATATTTTTGGTAGAGCGCTGGTATTTTCAATATTTTTGGTAGAGAGCCTCTGATGAGTCTTGAATAGACGAAACGCGCGTAAGGCGTAGCAAAATTTGTTGTCTGGAACTTTGTTGTCATTTTAATTTCATCATTAAAGTCATTTATCCATTAAATTAGTGAACTTGGACGTAAAGCTTTTTGTGTTGAGGCTTATTTTCTAGCCATATACTTTCATTTTTTTCCGAATTCAAAGCCAGTTTTTCTAGAGAAAATTTAGTTTTCATGAATGTTTACAATTTGTCTTCCGCCATGACACTTTTATTTTCTATTTTATATCTGGTATTAGTAGTCAATTATCATTTGTATTTTCAGTTGAAAATGTCTCACAAAACCCTAAAATATCAGGGACATTTCCAGCTATTACAGTGTTTTTGATTTCTATTCTATCAATATCGGTGAAACAATCTTAATTCTTTATCTTTCCACAACCATATGCTTAAAATTCTTTAACTCCGTTTAGATTGTGTAAAATGTTGTTAATACATGACAAAGATACAATTTAGAGACTAAAATATAGCTTGTTGATATGGTTGTCCACATTTACATAATAACCATTAATGCATTATTTTACATCTGCCAAATTAGCCCCAGGGAAGGTACTAGCTATTTCTATAATCTTGTAGTCCTATGCGGGACCTGAGTGGCGAATAGGCCAACAGCAGAGCCTAGCTTGTAGTAAGAGGCAACGAAGGGTCTTGGGATTCTGATGTCGGGTCAGTGCTCAGCCCACAGAGCGACCAAGTGTGTACCCTAAGTGGCTGAATAGGGTGGCCCTCGTCCGCGGGGGTTGTCAGTTCTATAATACGGAAACCCTGAACACCGACCATAGAGAGCCAACGTGAGAGGAGAGTGCCACGCTCCATTCACGTAAAAGACCCCTTTGTGGACCGCCAAGTAGTGCACCACAAAGGCTAAATTTTCTGCCCCTACCCGACCCGTGCGGGTTCCGGATGGCGAATAGGCCCGAAGCAGCGCTAAGCTTGTCAATAAAAGTCCTCTAACGAGCGCTCAGAAACCTGACATCGGGTCAGGCCGCTTTGCCCACAAAGCGACTGGGATGTGTGCCCCAGGTGGTTGATTGAGGCAGCCCTGTCATGGAGAGATGCGATGTCGTCTTGCGATAATGCGGAAAACCTTACCGCAAACTATAGTGATGCCGTGTTGGGGATGAATGTCACGTTCCTCGAACGTTAAAGAACCCTGCTGCAGGTCTCGGTAAGAGTAGGACCTGTAGGACCCCCCATGCAGGAGGCTAAATTTCCCGTCCCCACTCATCACTCCTTTTTCTAGTGGAAGTCAAAACTCTCCTAACCGATTGGCCTTGTGTCCCCATTTCCTCCACTTCATCGTCATTTCATGCTCATTGTATCACCACTTTCATGTTCATGTCCTGGATATAGCCGAAATCGTGCTGCTTAATTGGGAGTAAAGCAATAACTAACTACCCCTACCCACCTCTTTCCTTTTCCTGTGGTTCTTCAAAATTTACCGGTCCTTTGTTTCCCACCCCACCCCATATTTCATTTATCATCATCATTTCATGTTCATTTTATCATCATTTTCATGTTCCTCGCGTCCCGTGCGGGGCCCGGGTGGCGAATAGGCCCGCAGCAGAGCCCAGCTTGTCGTAAGAGGCGACTAAGGGTCTTGGGATTCTGACGTCGGGTCAGTGCTCAGCCCACAGAGCGACCAAGTGTGTACCCTAGGTGGCTGAATAGGGTGGCCCTCGTCCGCGGGGGTTGTCAGGTCTATAATACGTAAACCCTGACCGCCGACCATAGTGGGCCAACGTGTGTGGAGAGTGCCACGCTTCATGCACGTAAAAGACCCCTGTGTGGACCGCCAAGTAGTGCACCACATAGGCTAAATTTTCCGGCCCTACCCACCTCTCCCCTTTTCCTGTGGTTCTTCAAAATTTACCGGTCCTTTGTTTCCCACCCCATCCCGATATTTCATTTATCATCATCATTTCATGTTCATTTTATCATCCTCTTTATGTTCATCGCCTGTAAATAACCTATATAGCGTTGCACGGGCGTTAAACATCAACTCACTCACTCACTATTTGCAATTTAACTCTTGAGAGCATTCAACTGTGAAATTACTTGATTTAAAATATAGCAATCAGGGTTGGACATGGCGTAAATCGTACAAAATCCTGCTACCTGGCACTCTCCTGACACTATTTTACTACTTTAAAATGCTTCACTTTTTAATGAGTAAAATTAATCAAAAAATATTTTTGTGTGAAAATTATTGATATTTGTCTGTAAATAAAGAAACAGTGATTGTCTTGTTACACTGAGCATTTTTCAAATGAGTTATCAGGTTATTCTTTCTATAAAGTAAGGACCGGTTACAAACACGCCAACGGTTTCAAATTGTTTGCATACCATGCATGACATTCCTTCATCTTCGTCGTGTTTAACCAGTTTGATTGAAGATTCCTTTTCCGATTATTTTCTTCATACTTTCTCTTTACCTCTTTTTTTTCTTATTTGTTTTTCTGCTTATTAAATGACTCTGAAGGTCTTTTCTCAAATATTGAAAAAAAAAATTGTCGGACATCTAAAATCAAAACCAATTTCGAAGTTGGATTCCAGGTTCACTTATTTATATTCCTTCCGATCCCGATTTCGTTTATTTATGGGTTAAAAGTGAAGTTAGATATTTTAGCACGTTACGTTTTTAGGTTGCTAACCGGGCTATTGTCTTTAAAACAAAACACTTGCCCTTTCAAAATTTAAATAGGCACGGGCAATCGGGCATCCGCTTATTTCAAACCCTGAGAAACTTTTAATGAACGATATCACACGAAGGAAATGATGGAGTTGAAATCTTATGTGGAATTGGTATCTCAAATGTATGTAGCCAGTATTTTACGCCTACAACATTGTCAGACTCTCTATCCGTCATAACACCATAGCTCATGCGATTTATCTGCTTCCTTGTTGATTCACCTACTGCTTGACCAAGAAACGAGATGCAAAGGAAAACTGTGGCATACATAACCTATAGAAATCAAAGAAAAATGATTAATAGCATGGCTGTAATCGAGTAGGGGTAGCTTATCCCTTATAGTATTATAAACATGAGTTTAATCACTAAGGTGGTATTCCAATCATAGAAAGCAAAGATTAAGGAAATAAGAAGATGATTTTGCCTAAGAAGAGTAACAACAAGTTTACAAAACTGTTTCATCTAAATGATGCTGGATTGAGAATCTGACAAATGAATTTTGTTGAAACACAAATGAATCGTATATGAAATGAATACTGGGGGTCTACAATTGCATTTTAGGATTCGGCTTGAATCATTTTTTCGTCCCGTGCGAGGCCCGGGAGGCGTATAGGCCCGCAGCAGCGCTAAGCTTTTCGGTAAAAGTCCACTAATAAGCGTTCAGAAACCTGACATCGGGGTCAGGCCGCTTTGCCCACAAAGCGACTGGGATGTGTGCCCCAGGTGGTTGAATGGGGCAGCCGTGACATCGAGAGATGCGGGGTCGTCAGGCGATAATGCGGAAAACCTGACCGCAAACCATAGTGGTGCACCGTGTATGGAAAAATGTCACGTTCCTCGCACGTTAAAGAACCCTGCTGCAGGTCTCGATGTCATGTTTCTAAGCGCTATTTGGTGGACTTTTATCTCTTACTAAAGGGGCACGTTTATCTAGTAGCTTATTTATCAAATCATAAAATATCTCGAGATACATTGAGGGATCATTATCTTAGTATGCTCTACAGTGTGGAAAGAGGTACTTTTAAGATCATTAGTAAAGTTTTCTTCATGAAATTCCTTAAATTTCTGTATGTTTTTTTTTCAGTATGGGCATATTTTTTTTCAAATGACCTGTTCTTTTCTTGTAAGACAGATAGGATAGTGATCACTTATTGAGTTAAGACTGACAAGTGATTCACATATCATGTTTTGGTTTGTGACATAAATGTGATCTATTAGTGTGCTGCTTGAATCTTGAGTTGCATCAATAATAAGTTGTTTAAGAACGTATGTGTCTATCATGTCACACCATTTTTGTCGTAGACTACTTGGGTTTAATAAATTCATATTAAAATCTCCAATGAAAACAATATCTTGTTTATAAGCTATTGCTAATTTAATTAAGGTTAGCACTGCTGGTGGAGTTTTACTTCCCCGAGGTTAGCCCGCTCCGGCACCACCACTTTTGTTCCCTAGTTTGGTATTTTTGGTTGTATTGTTGTATGCTCTTCATAATCATATAGTGTTTGGTATTTTCAATATTTTTGGTAGAGCGCTGGTATTTTCAATATTTTTGGTAGAGAGCCTCTGATGAGTCTTGAATAGACGAAACGCGCGTAAGGCGTAGCAAAATTTGTTGTCTGGAACTTTGTTGTCATTTTAATTTCATCATTAAAGTCATTTATCCATTAAATTAGTGAACTTGGACGTAAAGCTTTTTGTGTTGAGGCTTATTTTCTAGCCATATACTTTCATTTTTTTCCGAATTCAAAGCCAGTTTTTCTAGAGAAAATTTAGTTTTCATGAATGTTTACAATTTGTCTTCCGCCATGACACTTTTATTTTCTATTTTATATCTGGTATTAGTAGTCAATTATCATTTGTATTTTCAGTTGAAAATGTCTCACAAAACCCTAAAATATCAGGGACATTTCCAGCTATTACAGTGTTTTTGATTTCTATTCTATCAATATCGGTGAAACAATCTTAATTCTTTATCTTTCCACAACCATATGCTTAAAATTCTTTAACTCCGTTTAGATTGTGTAAAATGTTGTTAATACATGACAAAGATACAATTTAGAGACTAAAATATAGCTTGTTGATATGGTTGTCCACATTTACATAATAACCATTAATGCATTATTTTACATCTGCCAAATTAGCCCCAGGGAAGGTACTAGCTATTTCTATAATCTTGTAGTCCTATGCGGGACCTGAGTGGCGAATAGGCCAACAGCAGAGCCTAGCTTGTAGTAAGAGGCAACGAAGGGTCTTGGGATTCTGATGTCGGGTCAGTGCTCAGCCCACAGAGCGACCAAGTGTGTACCCTAAGTGGCTGAATAGGGTGGCCCTCGTCCGCGGGGGTTGTCAGTTCTATAATACGGAAACCCTGAACACCGACCATAGAGAGCCAACGTGAGAGGAGAGTGCCACGCTCCATTCACGTAAAAGACCCCTTTGTGGACCGCCAAGTAGTGCACCACAAAGGCTAAATTTTCTGCCCCTACCCGACCCGTGCGGGTTCCGGATGGCGAATAGGCCCGAAGCAGCGCTAAGCTTGTCAATAAAAGTCCTCTAACGAGCGCTCAGAAACCTGACATCGGGTCAGGCCGCTTTGCCCACAAAGCGACTGGGATGTGTGCCCCAGGTGGTTGATTGAGGCAGCCCTGTCATGGAGAGATGCGATGTCGTCTTGCGATAATGCGGAAAACCTTACCGCAAACTATAGTGATGCCGTGTTGGGGATGAATGTCACGTTCCTCGAACGTTAAAGAACCCTGCTGCAGGTCTCGGTAAGAGTAGGACCTGTAGGACCCCCCATGCAGGAGGCTAAATTTCCCGTCCCCACTCATCACTCCTTTTTCTAGTGGAAGTCAAAACTCTCCTAACCGATTGGCCTTGTGTCCCCATTTCCTCCACTTCATCGTCATTTCATGCTCATTGTATCACCACTTTCATGTTCATGTCCTGGATATAGCCGAAATCGTGCTGCTTAATTGGGAGTAAAGCAATAACTAACTACCCCTACCCACCTCTTTCCTTTTCCTGTGGTTCTTCAAAATTTACCGGTCCTTTGTTTCCCACCCCACCCCATATTTCATTTATCATCATCATTTCATGTTCATTTTATCATCATTTTCATGTTCCTCGCGTCCCGTGCGGGGCCCGGGTGGCGAATAGGCCCGCAGCAGAGCCCAGCTTGTCGTAAGAGGCGACTAAGGGTCTTGGGATTCTGACGTCGGGTCAGTGCTCAGCCCACAGAGCGACCAAGTGTGTACCCTAGGTGGCTGAATAGGGTGGCCCTCGTCCGCGGGGGTTGTCAGGTCTATAATACGGAAACCCTGACCGCCGACCATAGTGGGCCAACGTGTGTCGAGAGTGCCACGCTTCATGCACGTAAAAGACCCCTTTGTGGACCGCCCAGTAGTGCACCACATAGGCTAAATTTTCCGCCCCTACCCACTTCTCCCCTTTTCCTGTGGTTCTTCAAAATTTACCGGTCCTTTGTTTCCCATCCCACCCCCATATTTCATTTATCATCGTCGTTTCATGTTCATTTTATCACCCTTTTCATGTTCATCGCCTGTAAATAACCTATATAGCGTTGCACGGGCGTAAAACACCAACTCACTCACTCATGTTCCTCGCCTGCAAATAACCTATATAGCGTTGCTCGGGTGTAATACACCTACTCACTCACTATAATCTTATGAAACTTCGCTTGAATTGATGTACCCAAAGAAATAGGATTAATATCATTTTTTTCCAGAGCCCTATTATTTTTCATTTTCACTATTATCTCTTAATTGACTTTCTATGATTATTAGGTTTGGCAGTATCTATTGTAGTTACATAAGATGTATTTAAAGATACGTTATAGAAATTTGTATCAATTAAAGGATTACAGAAAGTGCAAATACATGTTAAATTATTGCACCCGTCACGTATTTCACCCAACTCATTAAATTAAGAAAAATAAAACTTTGATCGTTACCTTTGTCCTTGTAAGGCTATTTAAAATAATTTAGACAAAATTTTGCCACAAGCAAAGCGTACAATTTATTGTCTAAATCTACAGTTTCTTGCACTGTGACTTCTTTCTAAGCAGTTGAAACATTTATCAGATCACATCAGTGTAGACCTAAGAATTTTCCCAAAACTGTCATTTTGTAACAGCTTAGCTGTCCCTCTGTCATTAAATGTTTACCATCTTGCTAGAATAGTTGTCTTCTGTTTGGGTTGAAACTATTAACACTTTTAAAAATTTCTGGGATAAAGTAAAAACAGATGTAGTGGATAAATCTTTTTATTCCCTGACATCACAGTCTATCTTTGGCGTAGTTTCACATATGAAAATTTTGGTTGATGATGAACACTTTTTTATGTTTCTAACTATTTGGTATAGGTCTTCTTGGATAAGCTTTGGATCTCTCTTTTAATGAGCATCGTTTCCCCCCGCTTCGATAATTATAAGGTTGTAATTGGAAACACTTGTCGTTTCTAGCTTTAGGCGAATTTCCCTGAAGTTTGCACCATAATTTGTAGATACCTGTACGCATTTGTCCTATCCTCTTTTGTTCACTCTTTGCAAGATTGAACTCCCAATAAGTAGCCTTTCTTGGATTTTCCCTCACTTTTATTGATTTTTTTTCTGTTTCTGCAGGTTTGTTAGAAACATCTTTACTTTCTGTTCTTTTTATTTCTGCAGGTTTGCACTTTGGACTATTCCCTTTTCCTTGTATTTGTTGTCCTTTTGCATATACATTTGTGTAGCAATAGATCTCCACTTTTTGGGGTTCGGTGTGTAGACTCGCAGAACTTGGACTTTTCTGAGACATGGTTTTGGATTGACAACCAGAAGATTTCTTTTCAGTAAAACATTGGGAATACTTGTGCTTTTTGACTGTGAGAGAACATCAAGTCTCTCGTTCTATTGTCTGTGGTTTGCTTTTAGTTAAAAAGCTTATTAAGTTCCTGAACGCTCTTATGTCCTGATGCAACTTTGCTACATAGTTGGAAGATACATAGGGAGTAGATGTTAATGTTTGGTTGATAATTCTGATCATAGTTGAAAGAAATTTCTGGTAATTTAGAATTTTACATAGAAATTGATCGATCCATATTTTGAGCACATTTTTTTCAGACCTGTCTTTGAAATGGTTAAAATAAACCATTCCTATAAGTTTTAGGGTTCCATCTATATACTCCTGTCGTCCGTTCGATACGTGATACCCAACGTATCTCCTACTACCCCTCCACTTGAAGTGTCAAAGTCATTAAAAAGACTTTTAAAATGCCGATTAGCGGCTTCATCCCGGCACAACCCCAAATGCTCTGCTCAGACTTCTGGATTGCAGCCATTAATGTAGACAAAATGGCAACTATAAATATTTGGAAATATCTAAGAATTCTTGTCCAGAATAGTTTTCTTATATTGGATGACATTTTTTTCTTTGGGGGAATATCTGATCCTCAAGGATAGATCATAACTCGAAAGTTCTGAAAGGCATGTTTGAAATTAGAGACAGTTTCAATGCTTCAAAAAACTATTTGGGGGCTTCATGCATACACGGGTTTTGGACCACGTTGAAAAACAAAATTGACCAATAAGCATATATCAGCCACCCTCCACGTTTGAGGTTAAGGGGATTTCCACTTCTTGGACACGTTGCACAACTTTTAGTTCAACCAATAACTTTGTTTCTACATAAATTATATGTAAACTTGAAATGTCAAACTCCAACTACCAAAAATTTTAAGGGTTCCATCTACATAACACATGTCGTTCGTTCGGTACGTGATATCCAAAGTATCACCCACTACCCCTCCACTTGACGTTGTAAAAGTCATTGGAAAGACTAAGTTTTAAGGGTTCAATCTATATACTCCTGTCGTCCGAACGATAAGTGATACCCAAAGTTTCTTCTATCCCTTCAGTTGACGTTTTCAAAGTCATTGAAAAGACTTCTAAAATGTCGATTAGCGGCTTCATCCCGGCACAACCCAAAATGCTCTGGCCAGTCCATAAAAAGATTCTGGATTACAGCTATTAATGTAGACAAAAATTGCAACCATAAATCTTGGGAAATATTAGAGATTTCTTGTCCAAAATAGTCTTCTAATATTGAATGGCCAATTATTTTTTGGCCTATCTGATCCTCAAGGATAGACCATAACTCTAAAGTTCTGGACGGCATGTTTGAAATTAAATAGAGACAATATCAGTGTTTCAAATACTATTTGGGGGATTATGCATATACGGGATTTGGGCCACGTTGCAAAACTAAATTAAACAATAAGATTGTGCATATAAGCATATGCAAATAAGATATATCTGCCACATTTGAGGTTTTAGGGATGCCACTTCTTGGACAAGTTGCACAACTTATATTTCAATCAATTATTTTGTTTCTACATAATTTATATGAAATGTCATACCCAAACCTCCAAAAGACGTGGCTTGGTTCAAAGTTTGTGCCTGACTTTAGTCCTTAAAAAAGGGTTCAAAGTTTGTACATGATTTTAACCTTAAAACTCTTTGTGTGCTTGTTAAATTTTTGATTGTGTAATGTAATTTATGTGAGTGAGTGAGTTGGTGTTTTACGCCCGTGCATCGCTATATATGTTATTTAAACCCGTGCGGGTTCCGGGTGGCGATGAGGCGTGCAGCAGCTCTAAGCTTGTCGGTAAAAGCACGCTCAGAAACCTGACATCGGGTAAGGCCGCTTTGCCCACCAAGCGACTGGGATGTGTGCCCCAGGTGGTTGAATGGGACAGCCCTGACATCGAGAGATGCGGGGTTGTCATGTGATAATGCGGAAAACCTGACCGCAAACCATAGTGGTGCTCCGTGTTTGTATTATTATCACGTTCCTCTTACGGTAAAGAACCCTGCTACAGGTTTCGGTAAGAGTATGACCTGTAGGATCCCCATGCAGGAGGCTAAATTTCCCGTCCCTACTCATCACTCCTTTTTCCAGTGGCAGTCAAAGCTCTCCTACCCGATTGGCCTTGTGTCCCCATTTTTTCCACTTCATCATCATTTCATATTCTTTGTATCACCACGTCCCGTGCGGGGCCCGCCCGCAGCAGCGCTAAGCTTGTCGGTAAAAGTCCACTAAAGAGCGCTCAGAAACCTGACATCGGATGTGTGCCCCAGGTGGTTGAATGGGGCAGCCCTAACATCGAGAGATGCGGGGTCGTCAGGCGATAATGCGGAAAACCTTACCGCAAACCATAGTGGTGCACCGTGTTGGGAAAAATGTCACGTTCCTCGCACGTTAAAGAACCCTGCTGCAGGTCTCGGTAAGAGTAGGACCCGTAGGATCCCCATGCAGGAGGCTAAATTTCCCGTCCCTACCCATCGCTCCTTTTTCGAATGGCAGTCAAAACTCTCCTACCCGATTGGCCTTGTGTCCCTATTTCCTCCACGTCATCATCATTTCATGTTCATTGTATCACCATTTTCATGTTCATCTCCCGGATATAGCCGAAATCGTGCTGCTTGGGAGTAAAGCAATAACTAACTAACTAATTGAGGCATGTTCTCCTTGACTGTGTAGATGTTGCTCCGATACGCGTGAAGTATTTCAACAGTGCAACAATGCATGATTTGTTCAGCGGCACTCCAAACGATGCCATCATCATTTTTTTTTAAATTGGTTCAATTGTATTCAAAGTTGTAAACGTTAGATCTACTTTTTGATCTTATTTATTAATTATTTTTTTCTAAAAGTTCTACTTGTTTTCTTTTTCTGTAATTTGTTTATTGTTTTTAATTTTTTATTGTTTGACTTTTACTATTGAGTTTTATCTAATAATTTTGTTCCCTTTTGTTTCATCCTCGGTCACTGACTTAGTTTCATATCCAACCTTGTTTATATAATTTAATTTGCTTTTGTCGTGATGATGGCTGAAAGATCGCCGACATGAAACAAAGCAAATAACAATCAATAAATCAACTTTGGATACTAGTAATAACAAAATATTTAGGTTCGTCCACTGGCTTCAAACTCGAACATCAAATGACAACAACCACAGTTCTTCAAATTAAGTTTCTTAATTAATACAGTGTTAAACATGTGAACTACAATCGACTGTTGCAGGCCCTAATGGAACGGTAGGAAGTCTTCATGAAGAAGCTCCTTCAATACTGCCATTACACTGTCACTTAACCAGATAACATGAATTAAATACATAAACGAAAATGATCTATTCTAAAGTTAGGGCGGATCAAAGGGAGGGTTTTTGGAAAGATGAAGTGTTAAAGAACTTAAAATACTACCTTTGAATAAACATCTGAACAACCAATCAAAATACAAATTTATTCATAACAAGATCGGTGTGCTCTATTGAAACAATGCACGTATGTGTGAACGCACTGTTAAAAGAAGGATAACTCTGTTTAAAATCAATGAAGCCAATTATTTATGTTCAATGTGCATGAAAAGCGTTAAAAATTACACAGTTTGCTTTGTGTGATTGTTAAATTGTTCATTGTGTTATTTCTTCCATATCCTATTTAATTTTGGATAATTACAAAATATTTAAGTTCACCCGCAACTAGAACATCAAACAACAACCACCAAACCGAATGCCCCCAAGCAGTACAATACAAATTCATTTGATGTTCTAACAAATTAAAAAAGTGAAGTTAATGTAACGAAGCAAAGTCTTAATGGTTTTAAATTTCAAAACTTCCAAAAATAATTGAAGAAACCGAAAAAATATTATACAATGCACAATGCACAACAAGTGGTTGAACGAAGAAAAATACTGTATGCAAACAAAATTTCCAGACAAAACAATAATAATTGTTAAACAATAACTTGACAACAACAACGCACCTTAGTGAAACTTAAACATCCACCCCAAGATTTATACATATAACAGAATCAGAAAAATAATTCCTTCTTCTACAAATAACACGATGAGTTAAAAACCTCGTGTTTAACAATGAGCAAGAATCTGAATGAAACTAGAAAAACTGTGAGCCGCAGCTCACAAATAAATACCCCCCACCCCCCAAAAAAATAATCAGATAAAATTAAGAATAGGAGATGCATATCTACAATTTGTCACAAAGATTGTGTGTAGTTTTCATGAAAATCCATCAAGGGGTTTAGGAGGAGTTGCAGATAAGAGATGGGCACCCCCATGTAGTCAAATGGCTAAGTCCATGTTTTGGTATAGGAAACCCCAAAAACCATTATGATCAAATTTTAAAATAGTAGATGCACATCTACATTACGTCACAAAGATTGTGTGTTAGTTTCATGAAAATCCATCAAGGGGTTTAGGAGGAGTTGCGGATAAGAGATGGGTACCCCCATGTAGTCGAATGGCTAAGTCCATGTTTTGCTATGGGAAACCCCAAAAATCATTCTGATCAAATTTTAAAATAGTAGGTGAACATCTACATTATGTCACAAAGATTGTGTGTAAGTTTCATGAAAATCCACCAAGGGGTTTAGGAGGAGTTGCGGATAAGAGATGGGTACCCCCATGTAGTCAATGGCTAAGTCCATGTTTTGGTATAGGAAACCCCAAAAATCATTCTGATCAAATTTTAAAGTAGTAGGTGCACATCTACATTATGTCACAAAGATTGTGTGTAAGTTTCATGAAAATCCATCAAGGGGTTTAGGAGGAGTTGCGGATAAGAGATGGGTACACCCATGTAGTCGAATGGCTAAGTCCATGTTTTGGTATAGGAAACCCAAAAAATCATTCTGATCAAATTTTAAAATAGTAGGTGCACATCTACATTATGTCACTAAGATTGTGTGTAAGTTTCATGAAAATCCACCAAGGGGTTTAGGAGGAGTTGCGGATAAGAGATGGGTACCCTGAAGTGTAACGGAAGGACGGACGGACGGACACCCCTATCACTATATACCCCACTTTTGAAGTGGGGGGTATAAAAATGGTACGCTTGATATTACCAAAATAGTTTGAATGTTACTAGCAAAGAGGTGAAAATAACTCTAAAATAGACTGACCAAAATGAAACAAAAGGCTTATACGTTGCTATGTATTTACAGTTTCGTCTGTTGCAAATCAAATTCAAATTGTTATAAACAGTTTTAACTGTATTGAGTATGCATGTAATCAACAGGTCTAGGAATAATTGCCGGAATAACAATGATATGTTTTTCACTTGCTAAAAGCTTCATTGTAGAAATGAACATATTATTATATGAAATCTAAATTCAAAGGATTTCAGTATAACTGATATTATTTGTACTTACATGAACAATTATAACATCAAACTGCAAACTGACATAGCCCATGCATACATCATGTACATTGTATTTAATGTCATCTATTGTAGCACCAAGAAAAGCCTGTAGAGTGTAGCGACAATACTTGATATTCAACACATGTTTTCCTATGTTTCAAGGATGCTGATAATGCTGTTATATACACAAGAATATTAATAAACTAATATTGTCTTAAAATAAAATCTTCCATATGCCAACTTACTTTAGCCTTTTTGGATAGCGGACTTGTGTGCATCACGCCTTCAATCTCCAATTAACCGCAATACATAATGTCGAATGCCCGCCTTTTCTGCTAAAGAAGTCCCACCTCTTCTTAATCTATACCACGAGAATAAATCGGGATCTGAACTAATAAATCTAATGAAACTTTTAATCTTTTTAATAAAAATCTTAATAAATGATGCAAACAAGGTATTTATGCTTATAATAACAAAAGTCTGGAGCGTTATCTGACAATTAAACTTTCACTTGCTTGCACAGGACAAAGACTTGAATTAGGAATAGAAGCCACATTGAATTGTTATGCTCCATTTAAAAGATCCCTGTGCAGGAGGCTAAATTTCCCGTCCCTAACCATCACTCCTTTTTCCAGTGGCAGTCGAAACTCTCCTACCCGATTGGCCTTGTGTCCCCATTTCTTCCACTTCATCGAGGCTAAATTTCCCGTCCCTAACCATCACTCCTTTTTCCAGTGGCAGTCAAAACTCTCCTACCCGATTGGCCTTGTGTCCCCATTTCTTCCACTTCATCATCATTTCATGTTCATTGTATCACCACTTTCATGTTCATCTCCCGGATATAGCCGAAATCGTGCTGCTTGGGAGTAAAGCAATAACTAACTAACTAACCATTTAAAAGAAACTATCAATAAATCATAATAACTGATAACATCGGATCTTAACAACTCTTTCGTATAGTCAAATATGTTTACTGATATTGGAACCAAAATCTATTTTCTGGCCCTCAAGAAAAAGGCAAACACAAATAAATCAATTTTAGAAAATTAATAGTTGTATTTGCGTTGAAAGAAAATTTGGGTTTATTTTCTTGTAACCTTTTTTTTAAAAGTCAAAAGAATTTGTTTGGATTAACGACAATTTAAACTACGCCTAGTATCGTAAAGAACGCATTATCGAATCAAGTTAAAACCGGAATATAACAATGAAGTTTATATACACACTGCAGCTGCACGGACGCCACGTGCAATGTGATTGACAGATGTTAATACTAATACGCCGATTTAATTAACTGATTCTTTTATTTTTTTCACTGCTCCCGTGCGGGGCCCGGGAGGCGAATAGGCCCGCAGCAGCGCTAAGCTTGTCGGTAAAAGTCCACTAAAGAGCGCTCAGAAACCTGACATCGGGGTCAGGCCGCTTTGCCCACAAAGCGACTGGGATGTGTGCCCCAGGTGGTTGAATGGGGCAGCCCTGACATCGAGAGATGCGGGGTCGTCAGGCGATAATGCGGAAAACCTGACCGCAAACCATAGTGGTGCACCATGTTGGGAAAAATGTCACGTTCCTCGCACGTTAAAGAACCCTGATGCAGGTCTCGGTAAGAGTAGGACCCGTAGGATATCCATGCAGGAGGCAAAATCTCCCGTCCCTACCCATTACTCCTTTTTCAAGTGGCAGTCAAAACTCTCCTACCCGATTGGCCTTGTGTCCCCATTTCCTCCACTTCATCATCATTTCATGTTCACTGCATCACCACTTTCATGTTCATCTCCCGGATATAGCCGAAATCGCGCTGCTTGGGAGTAAAGCAATAACTAACTAACGAACTATTTTTTCACGGCTCCCGTGCGGGGCCCGGGTGGCGAATAGGCCCGCAGCAGAGCCTAGCTTGTCGTAAGAGGCGACTTAGGGTCTTGGGAATACACTTTCTCTAAAACATCCAAAGACATAGGTAACGATTGACGAGGAAAGCGCTGAAATTTCCTTTGCAAGCCACGCAAATTCATATCAAAAGAATGATAAATATCAGTCTGTAAACCATGCATAAAAATAAAAGTCTAACTCCATTTAAAACTTATGAATACTTTGAACAGATTTAAAAGTCCTACTCAAAAATTGAATGTAAATACTCATCAACGTTGGAGACTTTTGAAAGGGATATAAATTGTAAAAGTTTAAAAACAACGGAAAAGCTGTCCATTGATTGTTAAGATTGACCATAGTTCCTTCTGCAATACGCACATTATCTAGTATTCATCATATCCTTGTATAAATTAAATAAGGAATGATTCTCTAGCTCTAGTATGTCATTCTGCATAATGTCGATGTCTATGATGCAAATAATCTGTCTGAAAATTTCGTGTCGTCTTGTAGTAATCGGATTCTAACATGTTTGGTAGGTCGTTTATGTATATCACAAATAATATTGAACCTAGGACACTCCCCTGTGGAATTCCACTGGTGACTTGCTTGAAAGTTGAGAAACTGCTGTTTACTCGTTTGCGTTGCTTTTTGTATGCGAGGAAAGACTTGACCCATCTAATGATTTCATCTGATGGTCCGTAGCTTTCAAGTTTACAAATAAGATGTTTGTGACGGACTGTGTCGAAAGCTTTTATGAAGTTAAAGTAGAAAACATCTAGGGAGCCTCCGGAATCCAGGATTTCTGTCCATTATTCGAATATATACATATAGTACCGTGCGAGGCGCGGGTGGTGACTAGGCCCGCACCAGAGTCTAGCTTGCCGTAAGAGGCGACTAAGGGTCTTATGATTCCGATGTCGGATCAGTGCTCAGCCCACAGAGCGACCAAGTGTGTACCCTAGGTTGCTGAATAGGGTCGCCCTCGTCCGCGGGGGTTGTCAGGTCTATAATACAGAAAGCCTGACCGCTGATCATGGTGGGCCAACGTGTGTGGAGAGTGCCACGGTTCATGCACGTAAAATACCCCTTTGTGGACCGCCAAGTAGTGCACCGCATAAGCTACATTTTTGGCACTATGGTCAGCGGTCAGGGTTTCCGATTGTAGACCTGACACACCTGCAGACAAGGGCAACCCTATTCAGCCACCTAGGGTACACACTTGGTCGCTCTGTTAGCTGAGCTCAGCCCCAACGTCAAAATCCCAAGACCCTCAGTCGCCTCTTTCGACAAGCAAGGCTCTGCTGCGGGCCTATTCGCCACCCGGGCCTCGCACGGTACAAATTAAAATAAAAAGATAAAATAAATAAGATAAAATATAAACTTAAATAAAATAAAAAGTATAGAATAAAAACAAATAAACCTACAAATATATATATAAACTAAGAATGATAAGATAAAAAAAAACAAGAAGGTATAAGGTACTGTAAGACAAAATATACCCCCATTTGAAGAGAGTGCTTTATTTCAATCACCTTGTCCGTCTGTTCCAATCTTCATTTTTGTGGTTGCCCCCAAGTCACAGCTACCAAAACCTCCAATGTGAATTAAATGTCCTTAATATAGTTTTCAAAAGATGAAAAAATACCTGTGTTACATTTCCTAAAGTGTCTCAGTATGTTGTTGGTTTGACGTATAGTATTTGTATTTTGTTCCACTAGTAGATGTATCTATTTTTGAAACATCAGCTAAAGCGGCAACTATAAGATCCTTTGCCTAAAATTAACACTGTTTAGTTCATATATTTTCGTACCAGATTGATCGGCTTCTACTGGGGGGATTTGTTTTTGCAGATTCATCGGCTTCTATTGAGGGGATTTGAACTCGTGCGGGTTCCGGGTGGCGAATAGGCCTGCAGCAGCGCTAAGCTTGTCGGTAAAAGTCCACTAAAGAGCGCTCAGAAACCTGACATCGGGTCAGGCCGCTTTGCCCACAAAGCGACTGGGATGTGTGCCCCAGGTGGTTGAATGGGGCAACCCTGACATCGAGAGATGCGGGGTCGTCAGGCGATAATCCGGAAAACCTGACCGCAAACCATAGGGGTGCACCGTATTGGGAAAAATGTCACGTTCCTCGCACGTTAAAGAACCCTGCTGCAGGTCTCGGTAAGAGTAGGACCCGTAGGATCCCCATGCAGGAGGCGAAATTTCCCGTCCCTACCCATCACTCCTTTTTCCAATGGCAGTCAAAATCTCCTACCCGATTGGCCTTGTGTTCCCATTTCCTCCACTTCAGCATCATTTCATGTTCGTAAAACGTCTGAACCGCTAGGAATAACAACTTATAGAATTAACTCACAACATGAAGTGTGCCGTATTCTGAACAACGCAAGACTTTTCAGCTGTTTACTTGTTGAAAGAGGAAAATTATCAGCGTTTATTCTTTCCGTGAATAGTTTTAAATAATGATATCTCAACGCATGTAGAAGATATTTTATATAAGAAATAGTCGGAAATCAAAGAGAAAGTTATGTGCTTTGGAACCGTTTAGAAATTTCAACACCAATATGTCGTTATATGTATGTGTGCTTTAATAATTCGCTGCTTCGTGAACTTAAAGAACATTTTAAGGGGTTTTGGTCTCTTCAACCGTGTATATCATTGTATCACCACTTTGATGTTCATCTCCCGGATAAAGCCGAAATCGTGCTGCTTCGGAGTAAAGCAGTAACTAACTACCTGAGGGGATTTGTTAGAAATTTTGTATAGAGCTTTAGTGTGGTGAGTTGTCTTCCTCGATATGTACATTGGAGATAGATCCCCCGGTTCGGTAGTGTTATTACATTTATATATTTTTTTGTATATATACATTACTTTCTCCAGTCTACCAAAAGTAGAAATATGCATTTCCTAAAGTTTGAATGTGTTGTTGAATGGACTGGATGTTTGACACATTATATTTTTAGATCAACGACCAAATGACCAAACTTCTTCAGATTACACAAGCAGATGACGACTACCGGTATTCGCCGGATTTATCTAATGAAATTTTCTCATTAAGGAAAATAATACGACAGAAAAAATATTTTTGTCGTTTGTAAAAATATTGTTTATAAAGTTACTTTGGCAAATAATGTGTTTTTTCCAACTGAAAAGCTTTTATTTGTTCTTTTGCTGCCTATCAATGCTTTTGTGGTCATCTTTTGTTTGGTGATTTTCATGGAGGATGTTCGTCCCTGTTTCTTTGTTTTTCCTAAAATATTCGCATTGAAGGTAAGGATTGTGTTTTTGTATTAATACTCATAAGTGCTTATATTTGTGAAGGAATGACACATTTTATTATCTTGTATGCGCTACTTTCGTTCAAAAAAACATCGTCACAAAATATGTCGATGTACTGCTAATTTCAACTGTGGCGTTTCAAACATCCGATAAACTCACCACGATGGATGCCATGATGTCATTCACTGAAAAACGAGCTTTAGAGGAAGTCTTAACGAGCGGATACACCATATAAAATGTTTGGTAGTGACCAACCTGTTACAGACTTCTTAATCCGACCTTTTTCAGACAGTTCTAATGATTAATGTTTAACCAAATCATTTAGTCTGGTATTATTCCGTAACGTTTCTGAATTGACCGTACATGCATTTCCTAGATTTCTAAAGACTACATACCTAACATCTTCCCCAACGTTTATGTCTCAGTCGGACTAACTGTTTCTGTCGAACCAGGATCTTTATCAGCAACCTTTACACCTCTCGCTTTCTTTTCCGAGCTGGATTTCCAGGACGTGCACCCTGAGCTGCATACAGAGTCTTTAATTTCATCGTTTTCAATTTCGTCTTCCGCGATTGAAATATCTAAATTAAGCAAATCAATTTTCTCTTGAATATCGGCCACATCTCTCTCTTGAATTTTTTTCGCGATCAAAAACATCAGACCCGGGGTCTGTTTAATCTAATACGTCATCCTCATTTTACCATCCAGATCCGTTCATTTATTTTAATTTCACACGCGATTTACTCCGCGTTTTCATACATCAAGTTAGTTAAATAACCTCTCGTGCAAGGCAAGAAAAAATATAAGAAAATAACTATGTGGAAACTAATTCTTAAAAAATTAGCAAAATTGAAACTAAAAAAACATAATTCAAAAAATAAGAAACAAACCAACAAAACATATCAAAATAACTCTACAAAGTTAAACAAATAATTGTCTGAAATTAGCGCATATTGAATGAAAATAAAAATCTTTGACCAACGAAATATCTTCAACATGAAAAAAACCAAACTCTTACCCCATGAGATGAATTACCAAACCTACAAAATACCGACCGTTGCTTTGGAAAGATGAAGCATGAATGAACTTAAAATGCTACCTTTAAATAAACATGTACTAGAAGGCACCAGCGAATTCGCGGGGAAAGTTGCCTCAACATTTTCATCCATAAGACCTGGAAAATCAAAGTCTATAATTGATATGAAAAGCCTGAATGCTGAAAATAATTGGCTAACATGTATACAGATGCACATAACTTTTCTTTTTGTTGGTCACTAAGTAGTGTTTCCGTCTATTTCCATATTTCAAGTGGTCTTCAACATTCATTGTTCGTTTGTTTACCACAAAACCTCCCGATGTAGTGTTCTCAGTTTATTTTCTCCTTAATGTCTATCGCCCATTTATAAATCGTATTGTGTATATAACTGACTAACTCAAAGACCACTGTTTGCTCATATACCCGTACCCGTGCTATTTTACTTTTATTTTGCCTAACAAAAATGAAAGGATGGTAAATTTATGTTTATTTCGACGATCTTTTTTTTACGTTTTCGTGTATAGACATGGATGTACGTGCTTTGTTTTTGTCTGTACTTTTGCCCCTTGTTTCATGTTAGTGCTCCCTTTGCCACTCTCATTAAACATATAAATAGAGGAGGAGGTAAACACCAACTAACTCAATCACTCATTAAAACATCGAACCACTGTTTTGCTCATTTACCCGTACCGGTACTGGTTTTTTTTCCATTTTGCCTAACATAAAAAATGAATCATAAAAAGAGAGTTAAGATTACCCCCTCTCCCTATATGATCCTTTATTTCTCATTCGTGATCATTTCAATTCAAATCATGTTCATTACCGGGTTCATTTTATCATCTCCTTAATGTTCATCTATATTGTGTAACCCCTTCAATTTTGCCTAACATAAAAATGAAACATATATTATCAGTGATAAAAACAAAATCCAAAACGCTATTTCTTTGACATTGCTAACTCCTTTTTATCTTTTTTTATTGTAACGTTTGTTTTATCATTTTTATCTATCTACCTGAAGGGTGCTAAAATATTGGGGATAGAAAAGAAAGTATTGTTAATTTGTAACGGCAATAATCCGTAATTTTTTTTTTACGTTTTGTTCCCCCATACCCCCATAGCATCACAGAAAAAAAGAAATATTCAATAGTGATAAAGTACACTGTTTATTGTTTATGTTTATAACAAAAACTAATCATGTAGTAAAAAGTGGAAGGAATAAAATCCGAACATGAGAAAAAAATCTATTCATTTAATAATATAGACATTTAATAAAATATAGATAACAGGTAGCTAAAAACAACCAATCAAAATACCAATAAATTCATAACAAGATCGCTGTGCTCTATTCAAACGTGAACGTACTGTTAAAAGAAGGATAACCCTATTTAAAATCAAAGACGCCAATTATTCGTTTTTAATGTAAAACTTTAAAAATTACACACTTTAAATAAGCTGATTTGTAACCCTAAAACAAGTGTGCGTTAGAACGAAGAGAAGCGGTAATGGGGCATATAATGCCCACAAGACAGATGTAGCAACACCTTCCCTTACAGACTTTGACAACCCATAGCATTTCTATGGCTTGATGATGGAGTCCATGATGCTGTCTATCCTTGGCTCAGACACCAACAACTCATAGCATGCACAGAGACCATCATCTGTGAGAAATGTGTCAGCTTGTGCCGACCTTATTTATAAATGATGATAAAGAATCTATCATATGTTAGCAAAATTGGTGCAAAATTACCCAGCTGGTGGAGCGTTTGAAGAATATCTGGTAGGGAGAAGAGAGCTCTCAGCTTAATTGATCTGGACCCCACCCACACCCTTTCGACTACAGTAGGCAGTTATCACCCAGTACTTGCCATTTCTTTTGGCGTAACAAAAGCAATGGTAAGCTTTTTTTCTATAATTTCCACATTACAAGAGAGACAAGATAAAGAAAGTTGAAAAGATGGTAACTGGTAGTGTAGAACTTTCACATAACAACCTTTATTTTAATTTTTTGAGAGAAAAGAGAAGTTTTTTTTGTCATTTTTTCAATAAAAAGTTTTTTTTAATATGTCGTAATTAACTTATTCTTTTATTAAGGTCTTTCCCTTTCCATAGTAAATATATATATATTTATTATCAGTAATTAAAGAGCTTGACTTTCAGGGAAAGGTCAAAGGTCATAGGTCAATTTACGGGAAAGACCTCTCATTTGTTCTCTGAACAAATGGCACTTTAATTTTCATTGATTTATTTTTTTTATTTTTTCAGGTGTCCGTCCTTCCGTTACTCTTCAGGGTACCCATCTCTTATCCACAACTCCTCCTAAACCCCTTGAAAGATTTTCCTGAAACTTTCATACAATCTTTGTGACATAAAGTAAATGTGCACCTACTATTTTAAAATTTAACTAAAAAATGAGATGATCACCTCAATATCCCTATTTTTGATAAGAATATTTTTGGGGTTTCCCATAGCAAAACATGGACTTAGCCATTCGACTACATGGGGATACCCGTTCCTTATCCGCAACTCCTCCAAAACCCTTTGATGGATTTTCATGAAACTTACACAATATTTGCGACATACGGTAGATGTGCAACTACTATTTTAGAATTTGATCAGAATGATTTTGGGGGTTTCCATGGCAAAACATGGACTTAGCCATTCGACTACATGGGGGTACCCATCTCTTATCCGCAACTGGTCCTAAACCACTTGATGGATTTTCACAATTTTTGTAACATAATGTAGATGTGCACCTCCTATTTTCAAATGTGATCAGAATGATTTTTTGGGGGTTTTCCAAAGCAAAACATGGACTTGGCCATTTGAGAACAAGGGTTACCCATCTCTTATCCACAACTCCTCCTAAATCCCTTCATGGATTTTCATGAAACTTTCACACAATCTTTGTGACATAATGTAGATGTGCAGCATCTATTTTAAAATTTTATCTGATTATTCTTTTGGGGGGCAAGGGGTATTTATTTGTGAGCTGCTGCTCACAGTTTTTCTAGTTTTATTTTGGCTTATTTATTATTTCTAAGGATTTGCTTCTTTAAAGACGAGATAGCTCATGTATTAAATGCACATGCATCTAAAATTTACATTTTTCTAGCAAGATAATAATCAAAGTACTGAAAGTACTGGTAGCCGGGGTAATCTACAAATTTAAATTGTTCATGTGTAGCAAAAAATAAAAATAAAAAGCTAGTTTTCTGTAAAAGGAATTTTCACAAGGATTTCAATGAAAGAAAAGATTTTGAAAATCGAACCAAAATATTCAAAAGTTGATTTTATAGGCGTGGTCTGTCTTTGGTCCCCTGAAGCAATGTAACGGTGAAATATATATGAAAACTATGAGAAATTCAATAAAAAGGAATTTTCAAAATTGAATAAATAATAAAAGCTCTACTGTCGTTTTGTCAATACACCAATTTGAGCCCCTTTTGGCGACAAACCCCAAATACAACACTGTTCTTCCTCCAGTGGAGATAATCATCATATTAAAGCTTTATAACAATTGGCTGGCCCACTTCAACTTAACTTCTTGTGTAAAACTATTTGCCTCAACAAACTCTTTTAAAAAAACATTGCAGATTCAAGTTTTTTTTGTTTTTGTTTTTTTTTGTTCTACAATTTTCAGAAAACGATCGTTTGTGTTTTGCATCTTGAAAATCAATAAATATATTCAGTGGTTCTAGAGATAGAAAATTTGGTTGATTAAAAATTTTCAATGAAATTACTTGGTCCAGAAAAACAATTTACAGAAAATTTATATTTAGGCCTTATTTTCAAAATCAATTATGGTAAATACGAATAAATTCTTATTCAAAGAACAGTTTACAGAACCATTTTATCTGATCAAATAAAAAAGTTATGAGGATTTGAACTTTGGGTAAATTATCCTGTCCATCGATGATTGTTTATTGCACTGTGTATTGACACTTAATGAGATGCAAATTAGTGAATATGACATCACTAATGAGATCGACGAACACACTTATTTATTAATCATTTTATGCTATCGCATCAGATAGGCGTCTTACATACTTGTACAAAATTTGAAAACTAAATAAATAAGTTTTATAACATAATTGAGAGTAAAGCGACGAAAAAAAAAACAGAACTGGAAAAGAGCTATATTGCAAGCGTGTATTGATATTCAATTGATAGGTTTTTGGTGAACCGCCGGAAAAACCATTTGACAGCTAACCGAAAGGCTATCGTAGCTATAGCCGTGGCTAATCGCTAGCGATTACCCCGGCTAATCATATGAAATCATATTTAAACTATGTACTAAATGTATGTGCCATGACTGCCTCTTAAATTATATCCGTTGTAAGGTCAAATTTATAGTGAACCGTAAGTACTGTTGTATTGCTTACTGTAAAACATGGCATGGACTCGTTGAAGAGGTTTTTCAAGTCAAATGTATTATTTATTATATTGTATGATTTATAAAATTCAGCATCGTACAGCCAAAAAGGAACGCATTTTTGGACACCAACCTGATTGGATAAAAATCTCTATTGAATATTAATGAATCAGTGTTTTTTTTTCTTATTATTTGTATATTAAACAAATCCACGTGTAAGGCCGGGAAGCGGTAAAAATCATCAATACATGTATATTTTTTCTCGTCTTTGACTATTGAAAGACAGCTAGCAAACCTTTTGTGTGGGCTTTTTTTTGTTATAAAGTCAGCTAATTGAATATTTCTTTTGTGGACTTAACACTCGTCGCTGTCATCTTGATACCTTCATATTCATAAGATATAAATGCATTTTTTAAGCTTTTCGACTAGAGCCGTCTAATGAGCATAGGATAGACTAAACGATGCCTTTGGGTGTAATTAGTACTTCATTTATTCCATTTCTGATTATCACGGTATCACTACATTAAAATTCAGGACGGATGTGCAGAGAGTTTTGTGAAACTTACATTGAGATGAAAGAGACAAGGTCATTTAATCTTACATTCAGATTTATTGATGATGTCCTTTCTGTCAATAACACTTCATTTTGTAGATGGATTCCTTCAATATAACCTCCAGAATTGGAGATTAAAGAGACCACCGAATCAAATTGCTTCACGTCTTTCTTGGATTTGCACCTCGAATTTGACCCAGGTGGTCATCTCAGTACCAAAATTTACGATAAAAGAGACGATTTTAATTTTCAAATTATTAATTTTCCTAATCTACAGATTAATATACCTACTTCCCCTGCATACGGTGTTTATATTTCACACCTTTTTCGATATGCCAGCGCTTGCACAAATTTCACAGATTTTTTTTATCAGACACCGATTTCTTCGTGACCGACTTTTGGAGCAGGGCTATAAGAAAATACGTCTCATACTATCCCTAAGAAATTCTTTCTTCCTCATCAGCCACTAGTAGAAAAGTTCCAAAATTGAGTTAAAAGATATGGTGGTTAATTGTTTTAATTAGTGTTTGACTGGTCTGCTGTACTGAGATGATCACCTCAATATCCCTATTGTGTCTCACAACTAATGGTCATTACCAGATCCTAAGATCGCAATGGAAGAGGGAGGTTTGTCGCCATAAAACCTGGTTTAACCCACCATTTCGTTTGAAATGCCTGTACCAAGTCAGTACCATTGCGATCCACCAATTCTCCGGTATGACTGATTCGTTTTTGTCATTTTCTCTGGACTATTTATCATGATCATTCAAGTTCGGTAGTTTTGTTATTACCTTTATTCTTCGTAACAGCTTTTTCTATTTTCCAACCCATGTTTTGCTAATTGCCCCTTTTTAACAGGTTGCAGTTCAGTAAAACAAAAATGATAATAGATGCTTATTAAAAGGGTGTCTGTCTTGATATTTTGATGTTTAAAACGGCAAAAATCTGTTATCAAAGAGTTAAAAACATTCATGATCTTGATTAAAATGTTCAGCATGCAGAAAGGTAGAACAATGTGAATTATTGTCATTTTTTCAGCTTTCTCGGACGGACATATAGATGAAACGAATTTGATGAGATGTTTTTGACAAGGCTTGTGAAAATAATAAGGGAAAAATAGGGAAGAAAAACAAGCATTTACATGTAGATGCATATAGTGTTCATTTCACCGGAATATAATATCCCGTAGTGTTTAGTATCTCTTAGTCGATAAGTGGTTGATATCAGAAATATCATTTTTCATAAATACATTAAGAGTTTTTGTAGATATTTATAAATCTCTAATCATAAAAATAAAAGCATGCATGATATGGCAGTTAACAACACGTTCGTGTGTGGCATCGTACTTTTAGTGATTTTAAATATGGCCGCCATTACGTCATTTTCGTCGCCATATTGGATTGTGGAAAAGATAGATTTTGGAACAGCGGAAGCACGTCACGGACTTTGGAATCATTGTGGGAGTAACAGAGAGTGCGTGATTACCTTGACACTTAGATATAAACCCTTAGAAGAGAGCAAAGGTGAGTGCGTTAACAGCTTACAAAGAAAAATGAAGTATGGAATAAGTGCACACAACTTACATGACCATCGCGGATCCAGAAAGACCCCCCCCCTTATTCCACATTTCATTTTCCTCTATCAAAAGGCTTAAAAAACATAAATGTGCTGTAACGGCCGAAAAATATGAATTGTGGTAAAGTTGTGTCATTACTGGACTCAGAGTACTCAAACCGCAACCTTTAGTAGTAGGTTTGAATTTGCAAGGACCCCTAACACAGTGCATACCTATGATTTTCGTCTAAGTTTTCATTAAAAGGCCTGACAACCGAGTCACAACATTATGCAACCTAGAAAAGTCTCACTGTACGAAGGCAAAGCGGCCTCCAACGATTTCAGGGTACTAGAGGTTAGATGCGGTTGTTAGTCTATTCTTCAACCGGAAAACAAGGGGTCGCAAAACTCGACAGTTTACATGTATCGTAATTGACCACGAGAAGATGTATATTAAGTATTTGGTTAATTTTAAGCAGACATTATTAAATTTTGAAATCTACACCTTATTAATCTTCTTTCCGAAAACTATCGAGACACTTTAAACTAAATATAGAATCTTAAGTGCTTATAAAATTTGTTGATTTATTTCATATGATGAGGGTAAAAAATAAAAACCACATATTATTATCAACATTTTTAACAATCAATTTTGAATATTTTAACAAATAAAGAAGTATGGAAGAGTTTCACATGATTTACTTTATTACTCAAAAGTATTTTGTCACCGAGTATTAAAAGAAAATAAATACAATCCTTTTAGAATTTTCACAAATGTCATTTACCGTGATTTCTATCTAAACAAAAGTGCCGGGTTAGTTCCACATTTAATTGATCGTGTGCATCGTGGGTGTGCTCCGACATGAAGGAACTACTAAAGTCTTCCAGAGTACCTTCGTGTACTCTTTTTTTGGCTTGATCCGCGTTGTTGATCGCGGATGGATTGATCTATTGGTTTTTTGTATGCTACGTTGTTTGTTTTTGTGATGATTTCATGTCGGTCGATTTTGTCTCAGCCTTTTCAGATTAACGACTTTCGATTGCTCGAATCGGACACCTTTGCTTCTTCCTTGCTATGAACTAAAACTCTAAATCTCTATATTGCAACGTGACGGATGTTTTTAACATACAGGAAGTACTAACAATTTTTCCGGAGAAAATGAGTTCACTGTTGTTTTGACTTGGCCATCACTTTGGTTGTTCTTTGTCTTAATTTTGTGTGTTATCGAAGGTATTGTTGCCGTAGGGACCGACCATTTGATTTTTATGGGAGGCTATGGTGAAATTTGAAATAAAAAGGCAGGATGACAAAGATGCGGAAATAAATAGGCAAGACAGTTCTTTGAATAAAAAAAGGCAGGATGGTAATTTTGGCTGAAAATTTTATAATAGCTGTAAAAATAAATTAAAAATAAGCGCGAGCAAGCGCGCAAAAAAAACCCAAACCATGCTCAGTTTTTTTTCCGAAAATAAAAATTCAGGACGAAAAAAAATATCCATAGCCCCCCTCCCCCCATCGAAATCAAATGGTTGCTCCCTTACGTATGTTGTATTCTTCTACTCCGACTTTTGAGTCCTATCACGTCTTATACCTAGGATCCTTTATTGTATCACGTTTGTAAAGAAGAATATGTGTGATTGGTATGGAAAAAAAGTATACTATGTGCATGGAGAAGCTTGATTAATCTCGGATATGATTAAGGAAAAATAACTGGACCTTTTCCCCCCGGGGGGGGCTACTTGCTATTTTACAGATGTTATGAGTGTTTCGCAGGAAAGGGTCATGTTTTTGGAAACAGTTCGTCTTAAACAAGGTATCTTTTTCATTCCTGCTGTCTTGAACAGGGTAATTTTTTCCATATAGCCACCCTGTTGTTAATTCTTCAGGATTAGTCCGTTGCATGTGGGATTATAAATCATTATATAGAATACATGAAGAACACCTCTGCATGAATATAACATTCGTACTGTTGACCATATATACATGGAAAATGGTTCAAACAAGAGTACAACACACAATTACATTAAATAATAGAATTTGTCTAATTTGCCGTTTTTGATTTTTCCTGTCTTAAACAGGGTCCATTTTTAAAAGGCTATCGGCACAGTATTACTACAATCATTTGCAAGTAACCCCCCCCCCCCCCCCCCAGGACCTTTTCACTATTTCTTTCACAAATTCAATACGATTAAGCAGGTATTGTAACTTCGTATGTTTATGTGTTTCTCTCACAGTTTTCTGACGTATGAAAATGCCTTTCCAAGAAACTAAACAGTGCCAGTAGAGCAAAAAACTGTTTTCTTTTTTCAATAACTCCAAAATGAGATAACTTTTTTTCTTAACTTAAAAGTTTGATATTGTTATTCACATTGTTAGCGAATCTGGAATTTCAAGTTTATACGATTTTCGCTTTCATTATAATATTGGTACGTTGTCATCTACGGCGGGTATATAATCTACCAAATCGCGTAAGTGACATTGGCACTGTACTACCTCCGGAGAGGGGATTTCATCTCTGATATTGAATCCGGATTCAAAGGAACATGTGAGATTGCTGGGCTCCTTTTTTAAACAGTCTCTTTCACTGAGGACAGGGGGCAATACTATTTCTTAATTGTTTCTTTGTTTTGAATGTTTGTTTTGTTTGTAGCTATTGACCCTTTGGGGTGTAATTTGCTCAATAAACTTATGACTTACTTATTATATAACGTTGATCTCGGATATAGAATTTTTAATTTGTTTTGTCTTTTTTTTTCCTTTATCGCTTAAACATAGCATTAACTGGACATTTTTTTTTTCAAAAATGTGAACTTCCCAGTACAAGTACTAAACATGCTAAATATATCTTATACAACCTAAAAACTAAATATGAAGTATCTTTTGAAGTATATATATTAATCATATGATCAACATTAAACGTAATTACCCTTGAACGCAATACACAAAAATCTTCAACGCGGAAATCATGGCATGTTCCCATAGTAACGAACCAAAGTAGATAAGTAACTATAACCTCAATCAAGTGGAGAGAGGATCATCAAAATAAACAAATTTCCTGTTAATATCAAAAATTGAAAAATAGGAGAAAAAAATGCATAGTTGTGCTGCAGTGACCGGATTAATTCTGCTAGTTATCACGGACTTAGCGACAATCATAAGCTTCGCTACGCCTTTCTGGTTAACGTGCAAATCAGGGGTCGATCGTGGATTATGGGCAACATGTACAGGAACGAGCTGTGAGTGGATATTTGAAGCTCATGTAAATTGTGATATGGATTTTCACCAAGAAGGTAAAGATGAAAGCAAAATACTTTAACCTTTTTTTTCCTGTTTGAACTAATACCAATTTCACAAAAGAGAAATAATTGTAACTGCATGAAATTATCCCGGGGAAATTATTAAATCTAAAAAAAAACGGAAAGTCATGAAAGTAATAAAGTAAGACGGTACGGATCCAGGATTTTAGTTTAGGGGTGGCGCAAAATGTTCGAATGAAGTTTTACGCCAAACGAAGCGTGTTTATATGTGGATTTTGTGCAAAAAACATAGTTTTTGTCAGTTTTAGGGGTGCGCTTTTCCTTTGATCCGAGCCTGCAAGTATATCTACAACTTTGTTTTAATGAAAGTGATTAACTATTCATTATTTAGTTAAAACTTGCTATGATAATAACGAATGTACAAAATAAAGGTAACAACAAAACAACCGAATTCGGAGGATCAATCTCAAATTTCCTCAAATGTCCTTAAGGTTTCTTCCTAACCTCTTAGTCTGAGGATTTGGTTTCCAATTTAACATCTTCGTTCATATTGTTCTTTGTTCTTGATATTCAATTAGCGCTTTGCATTCAAACTTTTGTCAGGCGTATAGCAAAATTTGCCTAGAATTTTTTTATCGGAATTTTGATAGAAATAGTTGGTTTTGGATTACAGAAATAATTCACTACCCTCCTATCGAACTTTCATGTTTCCAGAAAAGAAAAACATGGAAGACAATGAATTTCAAGAACTTAAACAAATAAACAAAATAAAAAGGTCCTCATTTTTATGTTCTGCCTTTGCATAGAGATTCCAATTATTTATTAAAAGGGGTACAGGATGATAGCTAAGGTCTTATTAAATGTCTTTCAATTGTAAGAGTCTTAATCAAAATGTAATTCAAAACAAATGAACAACATGATAAACTTGAAGCAAAGCTATAAAGTATTTTGAAACTTGAAGCAAAGCTATAAAGTATTTTGAAACTTGAAGCAAAGCTATAAAGTATTTTGAAACTTGAAGCAAAGCTATAAAGTATTTTGATAGCATTAATTGCATGCTGATATAAATGATTGCGATGTAGCAAAATGATATAATGTGCAGGCATTTAATTAACCATTCTCGGGGACCGACCATTTAACTTGAAAGGGGGGGGGCCTTGAGATTTTTTGTTTTGGCCAGAATTTTATTTTGAAGGAAAATTTTCAACAACAAAAATTATTATTTTTTTCATTATTTTATATGCCGGAAAATCTTCAGAATAATTATTTAGCCTCTGCTGTCAAAATATGTTTTCATCACAAATCAGTTTTAAAATATTTTTAACCCCCCCCCCTTTTCAAATTTAATGTGATGGAGGCGCTGATAAAACAATGGACACGAATAACGAATTGATTCTAGGTTTTAGGGGCTGATCCCGAAATTGTCGAAAAAGAGAGGGGTTTCCAAATACATACAACTGAGGAGGAAAAGGGGGGTCCAGACCAATTTTGCAAAAAATCTACAAACTACACGAAACATGTCACAATTTTCCCATCCCCTTTTGAGCGGTCGCTACATTGTTTTTGGCCGGATTGCACGAAGTGAAAAATCCGGATACTAAAATGGCGGGCGGTAGGGGACGAAATTTTCTTAAATGTTTCTCGGCAACTACTTATCACAGCCTCTTGATATTTGGTATACAGTATCAGGGCGGGACCCATAGCGTGGGATCCAGTTTCATGTCTGTCGCTCACCCACCTCCTGTTTAACGAAATTCGACCATTTTTTTACATTGATATATTTTTGAACAATTAGATGCTACTTAACCCATATGTTGGAATAGATGCGTGTATCTCTTAAAAGGATAATTAATCATTGAATGAGTTCCATTCCTCTTTAAGACCCTTTATGAATCAAATTTCCGGTGAAATCATTTCCCATTGCTTTTTAATTAAAATTTTCCGGGTGTAATAAACTGTTAAAACTTGGCGAACCATAAACATTGGAAAGGTTTGACACGGGTATGATGCAACGGAACGGATGCCTATCCTTCCGGATCACCTTTGTTCGCCATGTGCCACACCTATTAGTTATGTAATCACCATGTCCTCGTTTACCAACAGATATGCTTATAGTTTAACTTTTGCGTTAGTTTCTGAATTTTCGTCAAAATTTTACATGCATTGGTTGTAAAAGTTATTTATTTGTTCTGGATTAATTGGGAAACAAGCTTTATGACTCAGCTTAGCAATATTAAGTATGGCTTCAATAGTGGTCCCCATTGAACCTTCTACTGAAGGTGCGTGGGTATTGCTGTCCGTATACACGGGTAACTATATTTCGTCCTTTTCTATATAAGGACTATCTTCGTTCGATCTATAATACTATTCTGTGATGTTAAGATAGAGTAGGTGAATTGATTGTTGAAAATGGGGAGTTTCTTGTCAACATGCAGGATCTGCTTAATATCTTTCCGGAGCATATAAATTCACTTTCATAACAACATGAGTTCACCTTGCTGGTTACATTTTTATGGTTAATGGTGTCTGCTTAATTTTCCTTCCATTTATTGATTGAGAAATTGTGCATTAAACATGGTAAAAAAGCCATACGAAAAAATAGATAATTTTGAAAATTTGTTTTGACGGACTATAGATGTGTTGGACTTATGGGATGTCGCACTAACAGGGTGCATGTCGGACTATTAGATCCCTTTTATACTTGTAAGTGAATCTCTTCATTTCTTGCGTCGGTAACTCAATATATGCATGTAATAAAGTGATTTACAGATTTTGAAAATGCAATATCCGGATGCAAGCACATGTATCATTTTAAAAGGACATTTCAGAATTAGAATCACATTTCGTATATATACATGTACATTTGAAGAGGAAGTTCAAAGTCTTTAAAATTTCATAAAACGTACATATATGAATAATATGACATTGAACTTTTTCCGCAAAAAAGTTTTTTAATTTCTATATTAGGCTTGAACGACCCTTGGTCGCTTGTCCTTAGGCAGGAACTTTTGCCAAGGCTTATGTTTGTTCTTGTCGTGTTTATATATATGAACGTTGCTCTATGTTCTGAAGGAGGCTTTTCGTTAAGGGTTATAATCAGGGGCAAATCACAATACGGAAAGCAGCGACCACCACTCATTAATAAAGGTTACTGGATGTTTTCTATGACGGAAAATCTTAAAAAGAACTCATACGTACTACAATGCATTTTGCAAAAACGTTGTATAGACTAAATTCTATCGCTATTCTCCTTACATGGTTGATTATTTTCATTTTCCTAAAAACATAACTGTGACAACACGGACAAGGTACAGAAAGAGCGCGCGCGACATTTGCCCCCCCCCCTTTTTTAAGAAAAAAATTGGTCCTGAGTTAACATTAATGTTTCAAAGTCGATCGTTTACTTGATGTCGCTCATTGTTTCCTTAGGTCTTTATTTTATTGAAGCGTTAAAGAGTGTAAAAAGTGACAAAATTGGAGAAAATGTTATTCTTCATACTTATTTGTTCAGGTCCCAAAATTGGTAACTTGAAGCCATCAAGATTCATATAAATCGTACAAAATCACCGTTCTTTGACATGATATTTCATATAATTAAAGTACAACACGATTCTATAATTACAATGTTAACGCTGTCCCATTTGACTTACTTAATAAGAAAAATATCTTTTCTCTATATCCATAATATTCATTTACTACTTCTACGTTTTGTTTTGTTTTGTTTTGTTTTTTCTTTTTTTTTTGGGGGGGGGGGGTCATTTAGGGCTGTATCCTACCTTGTCAAGTGATTACAGAATTTTAATAGTTAACGTAGAATAAAGATAGCATCAAGAAACCGAATAGAATAAATGCAAAGGCGGATCTAGGACCGGCGTACCCCGCCCCCCCCCCCCCCCCGTTTGACAAAAAAATTTGGTTAGGAACTGTATGTAACAAGAGGTCCCAGAGAGTTTTTTTTATAATTGCGCGCCCTCCGTTTGAAAATTTCTGGATACGCCACAGAAATGTAAGTCTGTGACATTGGGACAATTTCCACCTTTTTTATTCGGGAAGAATATATATAAGTAAACTTTTTCTAAGAAAAAATTTCCCATGATTGTGTATAAAATCATGAATGAAAAAAGAATTGAGATAATATTTCCATGAACTAACCTCGCCATGACAATAAGCATCCTGGTAATGGGCTTTTGATTGACAAGTACAATTGCTCTATTGTAATTTATAAGTACTTAATGTAATCCGTAAAAAATCATTTCGCACTCCTCCACACACGCTGAACATGCTGAAAAACGGTTGAAAAGTACAACTACATGATTTAGGGAATTTCATGCTACACGCGTACGCTTTGTTGCAACCAATTAGTATTTCTTTGAAGATTTAATTACATATAACAAATGTTGAGTGCATGCCTATGATTGCTTGTGATGCATTTTGGTGTAACTTTTAACAGATATATGCATGTTTTGTTAATGTTAATGTGCGGGAAGTGGGGCAATTTGAGCAATTCTGATTATTTATTTTCAATCAAAATTCATAATCTATTCGAATCAAATCACAAAGTTTAATTGCCATTAAGAGGCTGTCCATGTAGAAATCAGGCAAAAGCCTACAGAATCTGGCACATGAATAATTTTATCCCAGCAAATTTATTGTTTTAATGTATTGTTGGACTCATATGTATAACAAAAAATCACCAGGATTCGTTTGAAAGCAACATGGATGACTTGTGATTCAGCCTTAAAGTTCATGAACAAAGCAACCAAATTTTGCAATTATGCAGGAGTTATCTCCCTTTTCTGCATATTTTCAATGCATATTTTCAATGCATTCTATATAAACTATATCTAAGTTATCACTTCAATAAACCAAAAATCGTTTGTTTTGAAGAAAGGATGTTAACCTGATGCGAAATCAATGATTTTTTTTTGAAAACAAAATGTTGTCATGTGCCAGCTATTGCCTGGGTTTTGCTTGGACAGCCTCTTAATAACTAAAAAAGTTTGTGACAAAACAACAGAATATACAGTGCCGGTTTACGCCCAAACTAAGGTCACTTTGGGATCACCTCTATATCCATATTATGTCTCACAACCGTGTTGTGCTTTATGTTACTGTATCATTAATAAATGCAAGAGAGATTCAGTGCGGTAATCCACAATTTCTTTTGAAATACCTGTACCAAGTCAGGACTGTTGCGATCTTCAATTTCTCCGGTTTGTCCTTTCTCTCGGATTATGAGATCGGTAATATCGATATATAGCATATGCAAATTAACCGTTAATACCCGCGTTTTGGTATTTGTAATTTTGAAATAAACGGCTTCTCTATATTTAAAATCTTCTTTTTTTTAAGTTTGTTTTAACATGGATTTTACTATATCGTTTTATCCAAAGCAACTTATCAACTTTTATCAATTAGTGATTTGCTGAAATGAAAAAAAATCGGTTACTCTTAAATCTGTTCTTTGACTTTTATATATTTTGCTTTGGTTATTCTACAATTTTTTTCTAGCATCTTTTTTTAATATTAGAAGATGGTTTATGTAAAAATTTCTATGTCTTGCAACATACGACAATCGACTTCATATTGTTTTTCATTTAGTGCGGCTTATCCATTTGACAAAAGTCTTCACTCAAAGATGTTTATTGTTTCACTTTATAAATGTTACTTTTTATGCATAAGCAATATATCATTTAGCGCCTCTTTAACATACATATTCAATGTATGTTTTTTCTTAAGCTTATTCTAAGACAGATTTTACTGTAAAATAAAAAAAAATGTTATTTATCATTTAGCGCCTCTTTAACATACCTATATACGATCTGACAAACGGCTTCTTTAAGATTTTTTTTCTTCAACTGATTTTACTGTATACATAAAAATGTTACTTATCATTTAGCGCCTCTTTAACATACCTATTTGATATAACAAACGGCTTCAATCATACTGTTTTTGTTTTTAATCAATGTTGATGTTCATTAAGATACGAGATAGTAAAAACACGTGTTTTACTCCCGTTGAAACAATTTTGGCAAAGTTTTGCTTTTGAAGATTCTCATTTGATGATCGATAAAATACACATTCTAAAATCCGGACTAGATTGGTAGTTTGGCTTTAGGAATGGATTCAGTGTTTGATGTTACAAGTGACGTAATCGCCAAAATTAAAAATAAATGAAAATTATGAGTAGGTTTGCAAAACGATGTTATGCTAAACATCAGGAGTGAACTCATTTTGTGTTTTATGTTTAGGCACTTCGGACTTTTTGAAATTTCGAGTGCATTTCATGGTACATCTTTGCTTTTATCTTGCAGAATACGGTAGTGAATATTGATTTCAATAGGCATTATCACTTGTGTTGTGATGACTACGGGCCTGGTTTCATGACAGGCCTTCATATCTTTCCAGTATGCTTTATTTTCTACATGTTCTAGGGGATTTAAAACCGCCAAGCAATAGACTTGCTTATAAATGGAACTTTGCTCACTCAAACGTTTTGGTTTTGTTTTTTTTTTTCTTTGTATTTTCTAGGATGGTATAGTGCAGGGTTTGATGTAAGAAGGGCTTGCCTAGGCCTTGTGTCTCATCCCTTTTGATATATGACTTTCCCTTCTAAGCTTATCTTATTTATTTTCCAGGATGGTTCATAGCAGTGCAGGGCCTGATGTCAGTAGGCCTAGCTCTGTGCCTCCTCTCATTATTGATCGCCACAATTTCTCTGTGTTGCCAAGGACAGAACTGTTCTCCCGCAGGAACTATAGCCGGACTACTCTTAACATCATGTAAGGTTTTTTTTTCTAATTATCTCCCCTGAAATGTCGGATTTTTTTGGAGAGCTTACATGCGTTTTAAAAATTCTATCTTTTTATTGTTTATTATTGATAAAATAATATTCCCAGTAGCAATAGAGTACCAAGGGAGAAGAACAAGAAAAAAGTGTGGAAAAAGCAGTAGCCATAAGATACAAATACGGAAATCCTAACACAGCGTTACAAAACAATAACCCCCTCCCCCCACCGCAAAATAAAAGAAAAAAAAAAACACGCAAAACAACTCAACTGCAATCGTGAACTGTATTCGAAACGAAAGAGATCTCGGGTCTCCGGGAACAGTAAACAGTTATACGACACCAATCACGTTGTCAGCGATTAATGAATGTCAATAAGTTACGCACATGAATCATTATTAAGCGATGACTTTTTGCATTAATAAGAAAAGTTGTGCAAATGCAATTACAAACACTACAAACCGCTGGTCACATTGAAGGCGGCTGGCTGTTTTTCGTTTTTAATTGTCGTTTATATTGTAGCTTGTGTCGCGTACACTTATTTCACATCTCATTATCTTGCATCATAGCTCATATAATATATATTTTTTTAGTTTTAGCAATGTGTGTAGCTGTCATTCTATTTGGTATAAAAACTTCACCGGAGCCTTATAATGTCAAAGCCAGTTTCGGAGACGAAGAAGTAAATAGATTCGGATGGTCTTATTGGCTGGCGGCAGGTGCAGCTGCGGTATCTTTAGCAACTTCCGGTGTGTACGGTTGCGCATCACGGATAGATTAAGACATTACAAGATGATTTTTGGTTGGTTGCCGATTAAAAGAACTAAAACTGCTCATTCCATATGAAATATGGACCAAAGTTCCCAATCGTGATTTATAAAAAAATGTATGATGTCATCACACTATGGACGGACAGATCCGGTACATATTCAGTATAATTATGTTACTAAATTTAATAGTTGTACACAAATGTTTTCCCATTACTTGTCGTGGTGCCTTCTATTAGCATAAGTTGTTGCATGCGTTATTTATACTTTTTAGTTTGTCTTGTTTTTTTACACTTCAACTCAATATGCCAGAGAAAGTCAGCAAGATGTAAACCAACACGAAAGAAATAAGGATTTTTTTTTGTGAAGGGCCGTTTCCCGTTGGTTAGCATGATGACGAATTCCTCCCAACGCTTGGGGAATGACGTGCTTATAAATGTTTTTTTTGGGGGTGGGGTGTTTTGGACCTCGTCGCCAGCCAGTAATAGAATTTACTTAATCTAATCAATAATAGAATTTTAAAGAAAATCTTGAAATCTTTAATAAAAACAAAATTAAGACAACAAATGTTAAAATGAAACAAAGTCGTGTAAAGCAAACTATAAATTACTAAACTGAAAAATATGACCGCGATGAGACATACGATTCTCGTCATATCAAATCGACGATTCACATAAAATACTCATTAAACAAAATGATCAAATAGCGCCCCCCCCATGTCTGAGTTTCATTAAATTATTTCTTAGCCATCTTCAAATTTTCCTTTTCATTACGGGTTTGGATATACTAGTATATGTGTCATGGTCGAAGGGTGAAGTTAGGTCAAAATCCCGTTATGACATGTGAAAACGGAAAAAAGGAATCTACTTTATATTCGAAAAGTTGTTGTAAGTCCCGATTTTTCTTTTAAATTTGGAGTAGGAAAGATGGGATTCAAAAAGCAATTCTAATGGTAAGTTCAAAATAATGACACATTCCTGCAGTTTGCCTTAAGTTTATAATTTTCTTTTAATAAATGGTATATCACAGGAATGGTGCTGTTAGCTTGGATGATAGCTGGATAAGCGTCGGGAAAAATAAAAATTAAATCTTTTTCGGGGAATCTAAGAAAAGATGCTAGCTTAACAAATTTTACCAGTAAATCAGGGACAAGCGGAATAATGGAGTTCTTAAAGGTCATTCTCATTCTATTGAAAAAGAAAGCGTTATGTTCAAAATCTTAGTCTGATATTTAGACAGTGCACTAAGATAAGGGATTTTGGAAATAAATCGTTGGTGCATTGACAAAACTGTTGTAGAATGTTTATTATTCATTCGATTTTGAAAATTCTTTTTTTGTTTTTGTTCAATTGCTCATTGAATTCTGTCACCTAAATGTGTCCATGGCTTGAAAATATATTGCACCTTTACAGTACTTCAGGGGCCAAAGACATGCCACACCTATAATATCCACTTTTTATTTTTTGTCCGATTTTTTCTAAATATTGTTTTCATTGGAATTCACGTGAAAATCCCTACCCGTATTTTTCAATCAGATTTGCAATAGATTTTAATTTTTGGAAAAATAGGGGTTGAAAAGAACCAAACATGTCAATAAAGACTTTTTCTATTTGATGTTGATGTAAATATATATGTGTCAAATATGCATTTTAAAGTCAACCACAGTGTGCATGTGTCAAAAAACTAAATTAGTCGACCATTGGCTGCATGTGACCAGTGCAACCATATTGGGCCTCCAACGTGCAGGGTTCAACATGTTGCGGTCGTATCATGCTGCGATCGGCGTAGCTTTTTTTTATTGTAGGTAAGTCTAAATCTGGTGATGATAGTTCCAGGAGTAGTTCCTTTGATGTGTCAATAGGCGTTTGTGATCGGCTAGGAATGATCATGGGATCTGGTGTTGATAGCGCTTCTTAGGGCGCCTAGTCTATCCCACACGGATCTGGTGGGCGAAATGGGCACACGGTGCAGTTGGAAAGTGATGCCAATGGGGTAACTGGAATCGGGTCAGGCGTTTTTGGCTCGTCAGCGGTTGCTTCTTTTCTGTCCAATGTCGGGTATAGTGAGTTTTTGATGGTGAGGTCGTCCGATACAACTTGTGGTGGACAGATCTTGTAGAATAACGCCACCCTAATGGACCAAAGGTTATTTTTCTTTTCTAATGGAGGTGTTAGCGGTGTTGTTGTTGCTCCACCCGACAGAGTTGAATCGAAATTAGAGAAGTCTGGCTGAGGAAGAGTGTCTTTCTTTCTGAGAGCACTGGGCAAGAATTTATCAATACCAATAGGTGAGAATGACGTTGACCAGTCGAATTCGTGGTTCTGTTCCTGTGATTGTTTTTCAGGAGAAGAGTTCGTAAGTTTAGATCTCAGTCTGGTATTATGATTTTGCGGGAATTTCAGTTCTTGATTGATCCGGATTTTTTCATTGTATAAACATCTTAACTGTTACAATGGGATGGTGAATTGAAGAACGTAAATGTCTCTGACCTTGATTAGCTCTCAGCTATCACTCCAAATTCTTTCCACCACTTGTTAGGAAGCTTGTTTGGTAGCCTCTGGTTTTTGTATATGGAACATTTCTTGTGTAAGGTGAGCAGTCTCTTTTTGTAATTGGCTGAGAGCCAAGTGGCCTTTTTTAAAAATTATAAAGAAAATATTTTATTTTACAATTGCCATTTTTACTTTAATATTTGAAATAAATTACTGGTATTTAAAAATATTTTCAATTTATAAATCGTGCTGAACGTTCGTTAAGTAAATATTTAAAATTAGCTCGTCAAAAAAATGAAATTATTATTAACTTAGATAAACAATGGTTCGTATCTTTTTAGAAATATTAAGAAAATAAATCAAAATGAACGAGTATTGATTGTGACGGCAGCCGTCACAGATGTTCCCCAAACGAACAAGATGTACCTTAAAGCAGCAAAAATACTGCCTTTTTTCAGTTTTATAGAATGTGCAAATGATATAAAAATATAGAATATATATGTATAATGTTCATGGCATTGTCAATGATGTGTTTAAACATACCATCTAGGATAATTAAATTTTGGCGTCCATCTTGGATTTAGAAATTTCACGTTTTTGCATTTGACGGAAAAACTGTAAATATCTCTTTAGAACTTTTTAAATATTTTTGTAGTACTTATCAAGCTCTATAATACCACCAATTTTCAAGGTGCTCATCACATGTGTTACTGAGATATGACAATGTCCTATATAATGAACTTTTGCTATTTATTAAGAAAAAGTGGCCATTTAAAAAAAATTTCGAAGTCCTAATGGACACCTCTGATGTGGAGCATGACTGGCAACACCAAAATCTACCAGAATATTAATTTTTATCAAAATCCAAGCACTTTTAAATTTTGGCGGCCATCTTGGATTTTGAAATTTCACATTTTCGCATTTTGTGGAAAAACCGTAAATATCGCTTCAAATTTTTTTGGATATTTTTGTAGTACTCATCAAGCTCTATAATCCTACCGAGTTTCAAGGTCCTGACCACCTAGGTTACCGAGATATAGCAATGTCCTATATAATGAACTTTTGCTTTCTATAAAAAAAACGCGGCCATTTAAAAAATTTCGAAGTCCTTATGAACACCTCTGATGTGGAGCATTACTCACAACATCAAAATCTACCAGAATATTAATTTTTATCAAAATCCAAGCACTTTTAAATTTTGGCGGCCATCTTGGATTTTGAAATTTCACATTTTTGCATTTTGCGGAAAAACCGTAAATATCGCTTCAAATTTTTTTTTGCTATTTTTGTAGTACTCATCAAGCTCTATAATCCTACCGAGTTTCAAGGTCCTGACCACCTAGGTTACCGAGATATAGCAATGTCCTATATAATGAACTTTCGCTGTTTACTCGGAAACGGTGGCCATTTTGAAAATTCCGAAAACGTTGTGCACATCTCTGATATGTGCCCTATCGCTGTGGAAAGTATCATAAAGCTCAGTCTTCACATCTCTTCGGCTATACCCGGACAAGCGTTTTTTAGAGTGCGGAAGAAGAAGAAGAAGAAGAATAATAATAAGAATTAAAATTTACGTTTCCCGAAACGTGGGATGTCCCCTCCCGTTCTCATATAATGTCTGTCCTCTTCAACAGAATTTCGACAATGTGCCGTGAGTCGTCATCACCCATATACCCTGTGTACCAAGTTTTGTTAAAATTGGACAATGTTAACATTTTTCGTGATTTTCAGCGGCCTTCTTGAAGATGGCAGCCATTACAGAAATTCCGACAATGCGCTGTGAGTCGCCATCACCCATATATCCTGTATACCAAGTTTCATTGAAATCGGACAACGTTTACATTTTTCGCGATTTTCGGCGGCCATCTTGAAAATGGCATCCATTACAGAAATTCCAACAATGCACTGTCAGTCGCCATCACCCATATACCCTGTATACCAAGTTTCATTGAAATCGGACAATGTTTACATTTTTCACCATTTTCGGCGGCCATCTTGAAAATGGCGACCAATACGGAAATTCTGACAATGCGCCGTGAGTCGCCATCACCCATATACCCTGTATACCAAGTTTCGTTGAAATCGGACAATGTTTACACTTTTCGGTGTTTTTCAGCCATTTTTCAAAATGGCCGCCACTCGCGAAAATTTTTTTTGGTCACAAAGTTTCCAATCATGTTCCTGAACATGTATACCAAGTTTTGTTGAATTTCATCGAGTGGTTTCCGTGAAAATGAAGGTAATAGTTTTTTGGTTTTTGGCGGCCATCTTGGAAATGGCGGCCATTTTGAAATTATAAACCGCAAAAAACACTGTAGGACCTTGGGACCTATCACCCCTCCAAGTTTCATATGGATCGGTCCACCCATTTCCGAGGAGATAGCCGGACAAGTTCGTGCATCAGGTTGACGGAAGAAAAAGAAAAAAGTATAATAATAAGAAAAATAAGAAACGGAGTAAAAACAATATGTCCCCGACGACACTTCGTGGTCGGGGACATAATAAAAAGAAACGGAGTAAAAACAATATGTTCCCACACTTCGTTTGGGGAACATAATAAAGATGAATTCCGGATGCAGAGCAGCACCAAGAGTCTGTATTTATAGGACTCTGTTGCATTCTAACGCATCCTGGAATTCAACATGTGCATCCCTTGTCATGACCAAATCTGGACGTTACATTCGTGAGAAAGTGAGTTAAAAATATTTTCCAATCCAAAGTTTTAGAGCTTGTGTCGAAATAAACTGGTTGATTAGCGCTATCCTGATGGGACCAAAGGTTATTTTTCTTTTCTAATGGAGGTGTTAGCGTTGTTGATGTTGCTCCCCCCTTCTGAGTTGAATTGAAATTAGAGAAGTCTGGCTGAGGAAGTGTGTTTTTCTTTCTGAGAGCACTGGGCAAGAATTTATCAATACCAATAGGTGAGAATAACGTTGACCAGTCAAATGCATGGTTCTGTTCCTTTTAATTGTTTTTCAGGTGATGAGTTCAAAAGTTTAGATCTCAGTCTGGTATTATGATTTTGCGGGAATTTCAGTTCTTGATTGATCCGGATTTTTTCATTGTATGAACATCTTAACTGTTACGATGGGATGGTGTATTGAAGTACGTAAATGTCACTGACCTTGATTGGCTTACATCTATCACTCCAAATTCTTTCCGCCACCTGTTAGGAAGCTTGTTGGGTAGCCTCTTGTTTTTGTATAGGGAACTTTTCTTGTGTAAGGTGACCGGTCTCTTTTTGTGGTTGGCTGAGAGCCAACTGGTCCTTTTGAAAAATGTAAAGAAAATAAACCAAAAAGAATAAAGATGAATTCTGCATTTTATTTTAACAATTTTGTATTGAAGATGTAACATTAAAAACAATAGCAGAATTTAACAATAATTAAAAAAATAGATTTGTTAACAATATATCGAACAACATTTTAAATGTCTTTGTTTCCAGAAATGTAAATTGTCTCTGATATTCAGCATACTGCCTGCAATCGTCCAATAACAAATAAATGATTCTCGTGCATTTCTTTTAAACATTGATAAAATAGCAACATACAATATGCAAATACATATTTTATTTCACAATTGCCATTTTTACTTCCTTTTTATTTGAAATTAATTAATGTAAACGTTCTTATTTTCGCGAGGTCTTTATTTTCAAGGATTTTGTGGTCAAGTATTTTCGCAAAATTATATACCCGCGAAATGAAATAAATTGTATGAAATGAACAAAAAATGAGCAAAATTCGCGAAATTTAGTACTCGCGAACTGGAGTGTAATCGAAAAATCGTGAAAATAAGTATTTCAAAATAATTTAAATTTATAAATCGTGCTGAACGCTTGCTAAATGAATATTAAAAATTAGCTCGTAAAAAAAAAATGATGTTATTATTTACTTAGATAAATAAAAGTTCGTACCTTTTTAAATATATAAAGAAAAGAAATCAAAATGAATAAAGATGAATTCCGGATGCGGAGCAGTACCAAGAGTCTGGTTTTTGTATAGGGAACTTTTCTTGTGTCAGGTGATCGGTCTCTTTTTGTGGTTAACTGAGAGCCAACTGGTCCTTTTTAAAACTATAAAGAAAATAAATCGAAATGAATTAAGATGAATTCCGGATTTTGTATTGAAGATGTAACATTAAAAACAATAGCAGAATTTAACAATAATTGAAATCTTTGTTTCCAGAAATGTCTCTGATATTCAGTATACTGCCTGCAATCGTCCAATAACAAATAAATAATTCTCGTACATTTCTTTCAAAAATTGATAAAATAGCAACATACAATATGCAAATAAATATTTTATTTCACAATTGCCATTTTTACTTTTATATTTGAAATAAATTACTGTAAACGTTCTTATTTTCGCGAGGTCTTTATTTTCACGGATTTTGCGGTCAAGTATTTTTTGCGAAATTAAATACCCGTGAAATGAAATAAATTGTATGAAATGAACAAAAAATGAGCCAAAATCGCGAAACTAAGTACTTGCGAACTTGTTTGTATATGTAATCGAAAATAAGTTCCCGCAAAAATAAGTACGATTCCAGTATTTAAAAATATTTTCAATTTATTAATCGTGCTGAACGCTCGCTAAATGAATATTTAAAAAATTAGTTCGTCAAAAAATGAAATTATTATTTACTTAGATAAATAATGGTTCGTAGCTCTTTAAAAATATACAGAAAATAAATCAAAATGAATAAAGATGGATTCCGGATGCGGAGCATTGCCTAAAATCTGCATTTATAGGGCTCTTTCGCATCCTGGAATTCAACTCATGTGTTCCTCATCATGACCAAATTAAAACGTCACGATCGTAAGAAAGTGATTCAAAAATATTATCCAATCTGGAGATTTAGAGCTCGTATCGAAATAAGTTAGACGAAGGGAGCACGTAACCCCAGTACTAGTATCATTGTTCAACGTTTTTATCTCAATTTAAATCATATTCCAAAAATTAAATTTGTTTTGAAATAATATTTGCCAAACAATTTTCAATTTTCAAAAATTCAAGTTAGAAAACCGTACTTATTCTTCAACTAGGCCTCAATTATTTTTTTATTGAAACGGGTAACATTCGGAAAAAAGCTCTTGAGAGCTTGTGTTTATTGTTATTTGCAAATCCGAATTCAAATAAATCTTTCTTATCTTATCTTATCTTATAACACAATTTTTGTGACCTGTCGAGGTTGAGAAGGTGAAATTATACCTGATGAATGTTAATTGAAATATAACATGATGTCATGTTCTGTGTGTGCAAAACTTCATTTTTGGTCTTCTTGCTCTACGTATATGATATTTTAGTTAACATTTTGTCATGAATCTATACGCTTTGTTTGTATATATACCTGAAGATGAAATACAAATTACAACAAAGTTCCAGACAAAAAATTTTGCTACGCCTGACGCGCGTTTCGTCTATTCAAGACTCATCAGAGGCGCTCTACCAAAAATATTGAAAATGCCAAACACTAATGAATATGAAGAGCATAGAACAGTAAAACCAAAAATACCAAACTGGAGAACCAAGTTATTACTAAGATAATAAACCTATGTCTGGGGTAGGAAGAACCTTAGGTTTTAGACAATTTTGAAATTTAGACAGATAATTTAAAGCTTTGATGTTTTCTCCAACTCAAAAGTGTTGGTGCCGGAGCGGGCTAACCTCGGGGAATTAAAACTCCACCAGCAGTGCCATGAGCTTAACCGGAATGAAGGTTATTGTGTCGATTATTTTGAGACCTATTATCAGTTTTGTGATTGAAACCTTGTATTCATCATATAAACTTAAAATAAAAATGTAAAAATAAAATAATTGAAGAAAATTTTATTAAGGGAATGTGGAAACCTTCTCATCACATACATGTCAAATGTCTTACTTTTTCAAATCAGAAAACTTGAAATAAAAACTTAAATTTTAGAAATATTTTTTTATTAGGCTTTGTAACAACCCGTTTTGCAATAAACTCCCCGTTTTGCAATAAAATATTTTTTCTTTGTTTTATCATGTTTTAGGTACACAATGGTTTCAAATGATCATTGATGAAGTTTAAGACAAAAAAATATTGTTTTTAGATATAAATTAATATGATTTAACTACTTTATTGCAAAACGGGTTGATAAAATATGTTCCGTTTTTTGCACAGACCTCCCCGTTTTGCAATAAAATATTTTTCTTTGATTTTTTATCATTTATGGACATAATGGTTAAAAATGGTCACCAATTAAGCTTAAAATAACAAATATTGTTTGTAAACATAAACAAGAGGCTCCTAGGAGCCTGAATCGCTCATATTTTATTTGTTTATCAGGTTTTTAGTACACAATGATTCTAAATGGTCACCAATGAAAGTTAAGATAAAAAAATATTATTTTTAGATATAAATTAATATGATTTAACTACTTTATTAGTTTAAACATATTTATTTACCCTGGATTGGGAAACAAGCTTAATGCTTATATTAATCCCTCTCCAGCTAGCAGATTGCGAGTGTGGCCTTTGTAGCGGCCCCCATTGAGCCTACTCTTATCGAACTCTACAAAGGGGTTTTTAACGTGCATGGGGTATTGCTCTCCCATACACGGGACAACCTTTTTTCGTCCCTTCCGAAGGACTAGCATCGGTTCTTGAGACCATCCTCGCAAATGGTGTCAAGAGAGAGTCGGAAAATTGGTTAATGAAATTTTCACCCCTGACGAGGATCGAACCACGAACCACGGTGTAAGTAGCCCGACGCGTTAACCACTACACCACCGGCTCTCTCACTTTAACTTTAACTACTTTATTGCAAAACGGGTTGATAACAATATGTTCCGTTTTTTGCACATATCTCCCCGTTTTGCAATAAAATATTTTTTCTTTGATTTTTTTATCATTTATGGACATAATGGTTGCAAATGGTCACCACTTAAGCTTAAAATAACAAATATTGTTTTTAAACATAAACAAGAGGTTCCTAGGAGCCTGGATCGCTCATATTTTATTTGTTTATCATGTTTTTAGGACACAATGGTTCAGAATGGTCACCAATGAAAGTTAAGACAAAAAAATATTGTTTTTAGATATAAATTAATATGATTTAACTACTTAATTGCAAAACGGGTTGATAACAATATGTTCCATTTTTTGCACAGACCTCCCCGTTTTGCAATAAAATATTTTTTCTTTGATTTTTTATCATTGATGGACATTATGGTTGCAAATGGTCACCACTTAAGCTTAAAATAACAAATATTGATTTTAAACATAAACAAGAGGCTCCTAGGAGCCTGAATCGCTCATATTTTATTTGTTTATCATGTTTTTAGTACACAATGGTTCTAAATGGTCACCGATGAAAGTTAAGATAAAAAAATATTGTTTTTAGATATAAATTAAAATGATTTAACTACTTTATTGCAAAACGGGTTGATAATAATATCTTCCGTTTTTTGCAGAGACCTCCCCGTTTTGCAATAAAATATTTTTTCTTTGATTTTTTATCATTTATGGACATAATGGTTGAAAATGGTCACCACTTAAGCTTAAAATAACAAATATTGTTTTTAAACATAAACAAGAGGCTCCTAGGAGCCTGACTCGCTCATATTTTATTTGTTTATTATGTTTTTAGTACACAATGATTCTAAATGGTCACCAATGAATGTTAAGATAAAAAAAATATTGTTTTTAGATATAAATTAATATGATTTAACTACTTTATTTCAAAACGGGTTGATAACAATATGTTCCGTTTTTTGCACAGACCTCCCCGTTTTGCAATAAGATATTTTTTCTTTGTTTTTTTTTTTATCATTGATGGACATAATGGTTGCAAATGGTGACCACTTAAGCTTAAAATAACAAATATTGTTTTTAAACATAAACAAGAGGCTCCTAGGAGCCTGAATCGCTCATATTTTATTTGTTTATCATGTTTTTAGTACACAATGATTCTAAATGGTCACCAATGAAAGTTAAGATAAAAAAATATTATTTTTAGATATAAATTAATATGATTTAACTACTTTATTAGTTTAAACATATTTATTTACCCTGGATTGGGAAACAAGCTTAATGCTTATATTAATCCCTCTCCAGCTAGCAGATTGCGAGTGTGGCCTTTGTAGCGGCCCCCATTGAGCCTACTCTTATCGAACTCTACAAAGGGGTTTTTAACGTGCATGGGGTATTGCTCTCCCATACACGGGACAACCTTTTTTCGTCCCTTCCGAAGGACTAGCATCGGTTCTTGAGACCATCCTCGCAAATGGTGTCAAGAGAGAGTCGGAAAATTGGTTAATGAAATTTTCACCCCTGACGAGGATCGAACCACGAACCACGGTGTAAGTAGCCCGACGCGTTAACCACTACACCACCGGCTCTCTCACTTTAACTTTAACTACTTTATTGCAAAACGGGTTGATAACAATATGTTCCGTTTTTTGCACATATCTCCCCGTTTTGCAATAACATATTTTTTCTTTGATTTTTTTATCATTTATGGACATAATGGTTGCAAATGGTCACCACTTAAGCTTAAAATAACAAATATTGTTTTTAAACATAAACAAGAGGTTCCTAGGAGCCTGGATCGCTCATATTTTATTTGTTTATCATGTTTTTAGTACACAATGGTTCAGAATGGTCACCAATGAAAGTTAAGACAAAAAATTATTGTTTTTAGATATAAATTAATATGATTTAACTACTTAATTGCAAAACGGGTTGATAACAATATGTTCCATTTTTTGCACAGACCTCCCCGTTTTGCAATAAAATATTTTTTCTTTGATTTTTTATCATTGATGGACATTATGGTTGCAAATGGTCACCACTTAAGCTTAAAATAACAAATATTGATTTTAAACATAAACAAGAGGCTCCTAATAGCCTGAATCGCTCATATTTTATTTGTTTATCATGTTTTTAGTACACAATGGTTCTAAATGGTCACCGATGAAAGTTAAGATAAAAAAATATTGTTTTTAGATATAAATTAAAATGATTTAACTACTTTATTGCAAAACGGGTTGATAATAATATCTTCCGTTTTTTGCAGAGACCTCCCCGTTTTGCAATAAAATATTTTTTCTTTGATTTTTTATCATTGATGGACATTATGGTTGCAAATGGTCACCACTTAAGCTTAAAATAACAAATATTGATTTTAAACATAAACAAGAGGCTCCTAGGAGCCTGAATCGCTCATATTTTATTTGTTTATCATGTTTTTAGTACACAATGAAAAAAGTCTTTACGTTTATCGCATGTTTTTATGCCAATTTTACCTTTCATTTTACATAAATGCAATCAAGAAAAGGACATCTATCGCCTGTTGTATTCGATTTATTCCATGTTCATTCTGTAGGGCAAATATCGGAGATAAAATTAGAAAATGTGGGGTCATTAACTGCAGGAATGTCGTCTAAGTATCTGAAAGTTTTATTAAAAGTATCGATGAGGTGTTGATTTTTGGGGTCTTTCTGGAGTTTAGCAATAAATTGTGATTCATAACAATATCAAAAAAAGATCTGCTATAAGTGGTGCACAATCAGTTCCCATATGAATACCAATAACTTGCCGATAAATTTGTTTTCCGAAACGAATATATATGCTATCTAGTAGAAAATTCAATGCAGTTATCATTTCTGCGTCGGTCCAATTTACATATCCTTCATGTGTCTTTTTACTAAAAAAAAAAGATTTACAAATACAGCAGAAACTTTCGAACAAATATAGTCACTTTTAGATTTATCAAAACACCACTTGATCACATATTAAGATTCATTCTTTATTAGATTCTGCGGAAGGTTAGTATGTAAAGTAGAAAAATACTAACTATCGATAGATGTAAAGGTAGTTTCAAAAGCACGAAGTTGGTCGAGAACGTCAAGCGAATTTTTAACACTCCAAAAATGGTAACTAGTAATGCCGCTATTTTTTAAAATCTTTTCACAGTAACAAATAAAAAATTCTTCATGGTGGTCAAAGCAAGGGACAAAACTTTGTTGGTCATAGAACATTTTCTAGACGCTGATATAAAACGAGATTTGTATGGATTTTTGTGTAAATTTGGCATCCAGTACATTGTCGGTAATTTGTGGTTTGTTGGGGCAGCTCGAAATGCCTGTGGCAGTTGTGATTTGATCGTCAATAATACTGTTCTCTGAAGAATGCTCAGATATCTACAAACGGCAACCATATACACAAAAACGCAGACAGCCAAGCTGATACACATAGATGTACTTATCGAACCTCAACCGATACAAACAAACATGTACTCTAAACCGATGTCAACTTTTCTGTACTTGAGTGGATTGAAGTTGGCTAACACTACTGTACATGATGAATATTGAGAGGTATCCATATAAGTCGGTGCTGATTTTTTCTGGGGCTTACATGTAGTCGAAGATCAAATAGTCAGAGGTCAAGGTCCAACAGCTGTGAAATCGAAAGTAAGTAAGACATTTATTATCTGAACCGAAATCAGCCCCGACTATATGGATACCTCGAAATCTTCAAACTGATTCCCATCTGCTGAGACTGGCGTAATTGATGATTTTAAAAATACATGTGACCTCATGGGTTGTGCAGATTAAAGCACGTTGGGTAATGCTGTCGTGCATGTTGCGGTCGATTTAATCTTTTTGGGAACTGTTGACTGTAGTCTCCTTTGGTACATATACTGGTGTGATGTCGGTTTCCTGGACAATTCTAATAGGACTTATCTGAATTACATATAAGAAAACGTGTGTAATGACTAACTTGTTTTGCTATAAAGTACTATACTTTGATATCAATATTGGTAAAATACATTTCCAACACCTATAGGTTTTCATATTCAAATGAGAATGTTCTAGAGCACAATGAAATGAGAAAAAAAAATAATATTTTCAATAAAAATACTTTTATAGCAAAACGGGGAGGTCTAACACAAAAACAAACTTTTGTAATGACTAACCCGCTTTCCAATAAAGATCTATACTTTGATATTAATATTGGTAAAATACATTTTCGACACATATAGGTTTCCCTAATCTAATGAGCAATGTTCTAGAGCAAAATGAAATGAGAAAAAATAATAATATTGTAAGTACAAATACCTTTGTTGCAAAACGGGGTGGTCTAATATAAAAGAAATCTTTTGTAATGACTAACCCGTTTTGCAATAAAGTACTATACTTTGATATCAATATTGGTAAAATACATTTTGCAACATCTATAGGTTTCTATATTCAAATGAGCAATGTCCTAGAGCACAATGAAATGAGAAGTAATAATAATATTATAATTAAAAATACTTTTATTGCAAAACGGGGAGGTCTTCCATAAAAACAAATTGGTGTTATGACTAACCCGTTTTGCAAATAAAGTACTAAACTTTGATATTAATATTGGTAAAGTACATTTTCAACGCCTATAGGTTTCCATCTTCAAATGAGCAATGTTCTAGAGTGCAATGAAATGAGAAAAAAATAATAATATTTTGAATAAAACTACTTTTATTGCAAAACGGGTAGGTCTAACACAAAAACAAACTTTTGTAATGACTAACCCGCTTTGCAATAAAGTACTATACTTTGATATTAATATTTGTAAAATACATTTTCAACACGTATGGGTTTCCTTATTCAAATGGGCAATGTTCTAGAGCACAATGAAATGAGAAAAAATAATAATATTGTAAGCAAAAATACTTTTATTGCAAAACGGGGAGGTCTAACATAAAAACAAACTATTGTAATGACTAACCCGTTTTGCAATAAAGTACTATACTTTGGTATTAATATTGTTAAAATACATTTTCCTCACCTATAGATTTCCATATTCAAATGAGCAATGTTCTAGAGCACAATAAAATAAGAAAAATAGAACCCATTGTAAGTTAAAATACTTTTATTGCAATACGGGGAGGTCGAACACAAAAACAAATTTTTGTAATGACTAACCCGTTTTGCAATAAAGTACTATACTTTGATGTTAATATTGGTAAAATACATTTTCAACCCCTATAGGTGTCCATATTCAAATGAGCAATGTTCTAGAGCACAATGATATGAGAATATGCTGATTGGAATATTAATTAGTTGTTGGTGCAGATTTGGTGTTGGTTACTATATAAGACCCTTAGGTTTTCAGTTATGGGTATATTTTACTTAGAAACACTTTAGGACTACTATAGAGATTGTTGGAGGTTGATGATTTGAGGATCCTTAGGATAGTGTTTGGTTATCATGAGGAATAACTGTTAGCTATAGCCTACGCAGGTATAGCCAGTTCTTGTGTTATGAGATGTATTGGTGTTTTGGTACTAATGTTGTAAGCCAAATGGTATCCATGCAGTTATTGATGTTGATGTTAATGTGAATACGGAATATCTTGCCTACACAGGAAGTATTGCCGTGGTGAGTTCCTCAGACATGTTAACGTGCTAGTTGTTAAGTCTTGGATAACGGAAAACTTATGGCGTCGTAATAGTTACTTTTATTCATAGTTTTTATTAACAGAAGCAGTGACATAATTATGTTTTGTGAATTTCAAGATTTTTAAAGACTAGTTTAAATTCATCCTGTACTTTGTTTAACCTCATTGTAAATATGTGTGTGAATGCCGTTATTAAATGTGTATATAATAAACTGTAGAACTAGAAAGCTTAGAATCCTTTTACCATCAAAGAGCCCACGATTAAATAATGAAACGTAGCATTCAGTTGTCTAAACATTAGCCTGGAGCCTTGGCCAAACTCGACCGCCATGGCATGTTTGGTGTCAGAAGTGGGATACCATCATGGATTAATCATAGACTAGATTCATCGTTTCTTGAAGTACAATACAATGATTCAATGGGATGTGCTTGTTGTTACATTTGATGTTCTAGAAATGTAAATGTGCAGTCAAATCGAGATGCTGATGATTCGAAATCTATTGTTAAGCCGTCGAAATTCTATGGAGATGTTGAAAAAAGATTTTAAAATTTGGATTTGAACATTCAATAGATAAGTTCCGCAAACCAAGAAAATGTGAATGTTGCCACCATTCTTGAGGGGAGAATTAGTTTACCATGTTTACTTTTTTACAAACTTTGATTTCCGTTTTACACGTTCTGGTGATTCCTGAATATTCTTTTATAATAATTATATGTGAGTGACTATTGTTGTACATGTGCATTAAAATCGTGGACTTAGCAGAAGTTAACGAAACGATTCACTAGTGCACTAGTGCAGAAACTGTTTAAAGCTAAATTTCAGACTCTTGGATAAAGTGAAGTGTAAAATTTGGACAATACTGTGTTTGTGTTAAATAGTGAAAAAAACATTTTAATTGGTAAACAGTAAAGTTAAATAGTTACTTTGGATTTATTTTCATCTTTTCTGTAAGTTTAATGGTGTAAAGAAATTAATTTCAATTAAGACAGGGCTTCCAATAATATAGTTTTTGTATGTAAAGCACATTCAGTTATTACAATTGTCTAATAAAAGAACTAGGCATTGATGGTAATACTTCCGCTAGTTCTACATACAAACGGACTACATTTAACAAAGATTAAATCATAGCCAACCATAGCTCTTTGGTGTCCTCTTTCAATATTCAAATGAAAGAGGATAATAAAGAGTTACCATATTTGTACTGGATACCTAAACTTCACAAAAATCCGTACAAAGAAAGGTATATAGCTGGATTTTCATCATGTTCAACTACAGAGCTGTCCGTTCATTTAACAAAAATCTTGTCAGCTGTCAAAGAAGGTCAACAAGCATACTGCGACACTATTTATAATCGTAGTGGAATCAACCATATGTGGATTTTGAAGAACTCAAAAGAGTTGTTAGATCATTTTAAATCTAGATCATTTTATGATGTTCATTCTTTGAAAACGTACGATTTTTCAACTTTATACAGTACCTTGCCACACGAAAAACTAATATGTCGTCTGAAAAAAACTTCTCGAAAAAGCCTTTTAAAACTCTAGGAATTTTGTTGTTTTGGGTTATAACTCTACATTATTTTCCAAAACATCTTTCAAAGATAAAATTTGTTACACACTGGAACAAGTTTGCAGTATGCTTGATTTCCTTATTGACAACATATTTGTCAACTTCCGAGGAGAGATTTTTCAACTACAAATCGGTATTCCAATGGGCACAAACTGTGCTCCTCTCCTCGCCGATTTGTTTTTATATTCTTACGAGACTGAATTTCTTCAGGGACTCGTAAAGAACAAGAAGATGAAAGTCGACGTTGTCAGATGACCCCTTAAAGGGGTAACGTCCTCTTAAAGATAAAAAAATACTTTTTCATGTTTTTGACCTATAGAATGAAAACTATTGCAGATACAGAAAAGCTGTTGCTTGCTAAAATGTTCAGCTCATTCAGGTCTACAAATGTCTCAATTAGGTTGAAGTTGTCAGAAGGCCCCTGAAAGGGGTTATGGCCCCTTAAAAGTGAAAAATAGCATTTTTTCAAATTTTTTTTTTCAAAAATCTTCTCTGAAAGTAGTAAACAAAATTTAATGACACTCGGTATGGTTGATTCTTAGGGTGTCCTGCACCAAACTTTGTGTTTCGAATTCTCATCCGTCAAATAACATACTGATGCGTCAAATAACATAATAGCTGTTACTAAAATTGACCAGGGAGTCAGACCAGTGTTTTTGACTTGTATATCAAAAAGTATAAGAGATAGATGAAATCCTATGCCATGCTACTGCTTCATCATCAAAACCTCTACAAAAATCTCCATTTGGTCTAAATTTTTAGACGACCCTTAAAGGATTTACGACCCTTTGAAGGTCAAAAATAACATTTTTGCATGTTTTTGGCCTATAGAATGAAAACTATTGCATATAGAGAATAGCTGTTACTTGCTTAATTGTTCAGCTCATTTAGCTTTACAAATGTATTCATAGGGTCATGACCCTCTTAGAGCCCGTTAAAGGTAATAAATTGTGTGTCTGGCCTATTAGAATGACAAATATTGAGCTAAAGTCTCGATTGGGTGGTTTTTGTCAGATTATGTTTCATTCTAATTTAGACCAGGTGAGCAATTCAGGCTCCTGGGAGCCTCTTCTTTTTATTTAAAAACAATATTTGTTATTTCAATCTTAAGTGGTAGCAATTTGAAACCATTATGTGCATAAATAATAATAAAATAAAGAAAACAATATTTTATGTTTTCTTTTTTTTATTATCATTTATGCACATAACGGTTTCAAATGGTAACCACTTAGGCAATAAAGTACTTAAATCATATTAATTTAAATCTAAATACAATATGTTTTTATCTTAAACTTGATCAATGATCATTTGGAACCTCTGTGTACCTAAAACATGATAAATCAAAGAAAAGATATTTTATTGCATAACGGGGAGTTTATTGCAAAATGGGGAGGTCTGTGCATAAAACGGAACATATTGTTATCAACCCGTTTAGCAATAAAGTAGTTAAACCATATTAATTTATATCTAAAAACAATATTTTTTATCTTAACTTTCATCGGTGACCATTTAGAACCATTGTGTACTAAAAACATGATAAACAAATAAAATATGAGCGATTCAGGCTCCTAGAATCCTCTTGCTTATGTTTAAAAACAATATTTGTTATTTTAAGCTGAAGTGGTGACCATTTGCAACCATTATGTCCATAAATGATAAAAATCAAAGAAAAAATATTTTATTGCAAAACGGGGAGGTCTGTGCAAAAAACCGGAACATATTTTATTAACCCGTTTTGCAATAAAGTAGTTAAATCATCATAATTTATATCTAAAACAATATTTTTTTATCTTAAACTTCATTGGTGACCATTTAGAACCATTGTGTACTAAAAACATGATAAACAAATAAAATATGAGCGATTCAGGCTCCTAGGAACCTCTTGTTTATGTTTAAAAACAATATTTGTTATTTAAGCTTAATTGGTGACAATTTGCAACCATTATGTCCATAAATGATAAAAAAATCAAAGAAAAAATATGCTATTGCAAAATGGGAGGTCTGTGCAAAAAACGGAACATATTGTTATCAACCCATTTTGCAATAAAGTAGTTAAATCATACTAAATTATATCTAAAAACAATATTTTTTATCTTAACTTTCATCGGTGACCATTTAGAACCATTGTGTACTAAAAACATGATAAACAAAAAAAATATGAGCGATTCAGGCTCCTAGGAACTTCTTGTTTATGTTTAAAAACAATATTTGTTATTTAAACTTAATTGGTGACCATTTGCAACCATTATGTCCATTAATGATAAAAAAATCAAAGAAAGAATATTTTATTGCAAAACGGGGAGGTCTGTGCAAAAAACGGAACATATTTTATCAACCCGTTTTGCAATAAAGTAGTTAAATCATATTAATTTATATCTAAAAACAATATTTTTTTATCTTAACTTTCATTGCTGACCATTTAGAACCATTGTGTACTAAAAACATGATAAACAAATACAAAATGAGCGATTCAGGCTCCTAGGAACCTCTTGCTTATGTTTAAAACAATATTTGTTATTTTAAGTTTAAGTGGTGACCATTTGCAACCATTATGTCCATAAATGATAAAAAATCAAAGAAAAAATATTTTATTGCAAAACGGGGAGGTCTGTGCAAAAAAACGGAACATATTTTATCAACCCGTTTTGCAATAAAGTAGTTAAATCATTATAATTTATATCTAAAAACAATATTTTTTTATCCTAAACTTCATTGGTGACCATTTAGAACCATCGTGTACTAAAAACATGATAAACAAATAAAATATGAGCGATTCAGGCTCCTAGGAACCTCTTGTTTATGTTTAAAAACAATATTTGTTATTTTAAGCTTAATTAATGACTATTTGCAACCATTATGTCCATAATTGATAAAAAATTAAAGAAAAAATATTTTATTGCAAAACGGGGAGGTCTGTGCAAAAAAACGGAAGATATTATTATCAACCCGTTTTGCAATAAAGTAGTTAAATCATTTTAATTTATATCTAAAAACAATATTTTTTTATCTTAACTTTCATCGGTGACCATTTAGAACCATTGTGTACTAAAAACATGATAAACAAATACAATATGAGCGATTCAGGCTCCTAGGAACCTTTTTCTTATGTTTAAAAACAATATTTGTTATTTTAAGCTTAAGTGGTGACCATTTGCAACCATTATTTCCATCAATGATAAAAAATCAAAGAAAAAAATATTTTATTGCAAAACGGGGAGGTCTGTGCAAAAAACGGAACATATTTTATCAACCCGTTTTGCAATAAAGTAGTTAAATCATATTAATTTATATCTAAAAACAATATTTTTTTATCTTAACTTTCATTGGTGACCATTTAGAATCATTGTGTACTAAAAACATAATAAACAGATAAAATATGAGCGAGTCAGGCTCCTAGGAGCCTCTTGTTTATGTTTAAAAACAATATTTGTTATTTTAAGCTTAAGTGGTGACCATTTTCAACCATTATGTCCATAAATGATAAAAAATCAAAGAAAAAATATTTTATTGCAAAACGGGGAGGTCTCTGCAAAAAACGGAAGATATTATTATCAACCCGTTTTGCAATAAAGTAGTTAAATCATTTTAATTTATATCTAAAAACAATATTTTTTTATCTTAACTTTCATCGGTGACCATTTAGAACCATTGTGTACTAAAAACATGATAAACAAATAAAATATGAGCGATTCAGGCTCCTAGGAGCCTCTTGTTTATGTTTAAAATCAATATTTGTTATTTTAAGCTTAAGTGGTGACCATTTGCAACCATAATGTCCATCAATGATAAAAAATCAAAGAAAAAATATTTTATTGCAAAACGGGGAGGTCTGTGCAAAAAATGGAACATATTGTTATCAACCCGTTTTGCAATTAAGTAGTTAAATCATATTAATTTATTACTAAAAACAATATTTTTTTGTCTTAAACTTCATCAATGATCATTTGAAACCATTGTGTACCTAAAACATGATAAAACAAAGACAAAAATATTTTATTGCAAAACGGGGAGGTCTGTGCAAAAAACGGAACATATTTTATCAACCCGTTTTGCAATAAAGTAGTTAAATCATATTAATTTATATCTAAAAACAATATTTTTTTATCTTAACTTTCATTGCTGACCATTTAGAACCATTGTGTACTAAAAACATGATAAACAAATACAATATGAGCGATTCAGGTTCCTAGGAACCTCTTGCTTATGTTTAAAAACAATATTTGTTATTTTAAGCTTAAGTGGTGACCATTTGCAACCATTATTTCCATCAATGATAAAAAATCAAAGAAAAAAATATTTTATTGCAAAACGGAGAGGTCTGTGCAAAAAAATGGAACATATTTTATCAACCCGTTTTGCAATAAAGTAGTTAAATCATTATAATTTATATCTAAAAACAATATTTTTTTTATCTTAAACTTCATTGGTGACCATTTAGAACCATCGTGTACTAAAAACATGATAAACAAATAAAATATGAGCGATTCAGGCTCCTAGGAACCTCTTGTTTATGTTTAAAAACAATATTTGTTATTTAAGCTTAATTGGTGACCCTTTGCAACCATTATGTCTATAAATGATAAAAAAAATCAAAGAAAAAATATGTTATTGCAAAACGGGTCTGTGCAAAAAACGGAACATATTGTTATCAACACGTTTTGCAATAAAGTAGTTAAATCATACTAATTTATATCTAAAAACAATATTTTTTATCTTAACTTTCATCGGTGACCATTTAGAACCATTGTGTACTAAAAACATGATAAACAAAAGAAATATGAGCGATTCAGGCTCCTAGGAACCTTTTGTTTATGCTTAAAAACAATATTTGTTATTTTAAGCTTAATTAATGACTATTTGCAACCCTTATGTCCATAATTGATAAAAAATTAAAGAAAAAATATTTTATTGCAAAACGGGGAGGTCTGTGCAAAAAAACGGAAGATATTATTATCAACCCGTTTTGCAATAAAGTAGTTAAATCATTTTAATTTATATCTAAAAACAATATTTTTTTATCTTAACTTTCATCGGTGACCATTTAGAACCATTGTGTACAAAAAACATGATAAACAAATACAATATGAGCGATTCAGGCTCCTAGGAACCTTTTTCTTATGTTTAAAAACAATATTTGTTATTTTAAGCTTAATTGGTGACCATTTGCAACCATTATTTCCAACAATGATAAAAAATCAAAGAAAAAATATTTTATTGCAAAACGGGGAGGTCTGTGCAAAAAACGGAACATATTTTATCAACCCGTTTTGCAATAAAGTAGTTAAATCATATTAATTTATATCTAAAAACAATATTTTTTTATCTTAACTTTCATTGCTGACCATTTAGAACCATTGTGTACTAAAAACATGATAAACGAATACAATATGAGCGATTCAGGCTCCTAGGAACCTCTTGCTTATGTTTAAAAACAATATTTGTTATTTTAAGCTTAAGTGGTGACCATTTGCAACCATTATGTCCATAAATGATAAAAAATCAAAGAAAAAATATTTTGTTGCAAAACGGGGAGGTCTGTGCAAAAAAATGGAACATATTTTATCAACCCGTTTTGCAATTAAGTAGTTAAATCATTATAATTTATATCTAAAAACAATATTTTTTTATCTTAAACTTCATTGGTGACCATTTAGAACCATCGTGTACTAAAAACATGATAAACAAATAAAATATGAGCGATTCAGGCTCCTAGGAACCTCTTGTTTATGTTTAAAAACAATATTTGTTATTTAAGCTTAATTGGTGACCCTTTGCAACCATTATGTCCATAAATGATAAAAAAATCAAAGAAAAAATATGTTATTGCAAAACGGGTCTGTGCAAAAAACGGAACATATTGTTATCAACCCGTTTTGCAATAAAGTAGTTAAATCATACTTATTTATATCTAAAAACAATATTTTTTATCTTAACTTTCATCGGTGACCATTTAGAACCATTGTGTACTAAAAACATGATAAACAAAAAAAATATGAGCGATTCAGGCTCCTAGGAACCTTTTGTTTATGCTTAAAAACAATATTTGTTATTTTAAGCTTAATTAATGACTATTTGCAACCCTTATGTCCATAATTGATAAAAAATTAAAGAAAAAATATTTTATTGCAAAACGGGGAGGTCTGTGCAAAAAAACGGAAGATATTATTATCAACCCGTTTTGCAATAAAGTAGTTAAATCATTTTAATTTATATCTAAAAACAATATTGTTTTATCTTAACTTTCATCGGTGACCATTTAGAACCATTGTGTACTAAAAACATGATAAACAAATACAATATAAGCGATTCAGGCTCCTAGGAACCTTTTTCTTATGTTTAAAAACAATATTTGTTATTTTAAGCTTAAGTGGTGACCATTTGCGACCATTATGTCCATAAATGATAAAAAATCAAAGAAAAAATATTTTATTGCAAAACGGAGAGGTCTGTGCAAAAAAATGGAACATATTTTATCAACCCGTTTTGCAATAAAGTAGTTAAATCATTATAATTTATATCTAAAAACAATATTTTTTTATCTTAAACTTCATTGGTGACCATTTAGAACCATCGTGTACTAAAAACATGATAAACAAATAAAATATGAGCGATTCAGGCTCCTAGGAACCTCTTGTTTATGTTTAAAAACAATATTTGTTATTTAAGCTTAATTGGTGACCCTTTGCAACCATTATGTCTATAAATGATAAAAAAATCAAAGAAAAAATATGTTATTGCAAAACGGGTCTGTGCAAAAAACGGAACATATTGTTATCAACACGTTTTGCAATAAAGTAGTTAAATCATACTAATTTATATCTAAAAACAATATTTTTTATCTTAACTTTCATCGGTGACCATTTAGAACCATTGTGTACTAAAAACATGATAAACAAAAGAAATATGAGCGATTCAGGCTCCTAGGAACCTTTTGTTTATGCTTAAAAACAATATTTGTTATTTTAAGCTTAATTAATGACTATTTGCAACCCTTATGTCCATAATTGATAAAAAATTAAAGAAAAAATATTTTATTGCAAAACGGGGAGGTCTGTGCAAAATAACGGAAGATATTATTATCAACCCGTTTTGCAATAAAGTAGTTAAATCATTTTAATTTATATCTAAAAACAATATTTTTTTATCTTAACTTTCATCGGTGACCATTTAGAACCATTGTGTACTAAAAACATGATAAACAAATACAATATGAGCGATTCAGGCTCCTAGGAACCTTTTTCTTATGTTTAAAAACAATATTTGTTATTTTAAGCTTAATTGGTGACCATTTGCAACCATTATTTCCAACAATGATAAAAAATCAAAGAAAAAATATTTTATTGCAAAACGGGGAGGTCTGTGCAAAAAACGGAACATATTTTATCAACCCGTTTTGCAATAAAGTAGTTAAATCATATTAATTTATATCTAAAAACAATATTTTTTTATCTTAACTTTCATTGCTGACCATTTAGAACCATTGTGTACTAACAACATGATAAACGAATACAATATGAGCGATTCAGGCTCCTAGGAACCTCTTGCTTATGTTTAAAAACAATATTTGTTATTTTAAGCTGAAGTGGTGACCATTTGCAACCATTATGTCCATAAATGATAAAAAATCAAAGAAAAAATATTTTGTTGCAAAACGGGGAGGTCTGTGCAAAAAAATGGAACATATTTTATCAACCCGTTTTGCAATAAAGTAGTTAAATCATTATAATTTATATCTAAAAACAATATTTTTTTATCTTAAACTTCATTGGTGACCATTTAGAACCATCGTGTACTAAAAACATGATAAACAAATAAAATATGAGCGATTCAGGCTCCTAGGAACCTCTTGTTTATGTTTAAAAACAATATTTGTTATTTAAGCTTAATTGGTGACCCTTTGCAACCATTATGTCCATAAATGATAAAAAAATCAAAGAAAAAATATGTTATTGCAAAACGGGTCTGTGCAAAAAACGGAACATATTGTTATCAACCCGTTTTGCAATAAAGTAGTTAAATCATACTTATTTATATCTAAAAACAATATTTTTTATCTTAACTTTCATCGGTGACCATTTAGAACCATTGTGTACTAAAAACATGATAAACAAAAAAATATGAGCGATTCAGGCTCCTAGGAACCTTTTGTTTATGCTTAAAAACAATATTTGTTATTTTAAGCTTAATTAATGACTATTTGCAACCCTTATGTCCATAATTGATAAAAAATTAAAGAAAAAATATTTTATTGCAAAACGGGGAGGTCTGTGCAAAAAAACGGAAGATATTATTATCAACCCGTTTTGCAATAAAGTAGTTAAATCATTTTAATTTATATCTAAAAACAATATTGTTTTATCTTAACTTTCATCGGTGACCATTTAGAACCATTGTGTACTAAAAACATGATAAACAAATACAATATGAGCGATTCAGGCTCCTAGGAACCTTTTTCTTATGTTTAAAAACAATATTTGTTATTTTAAGCTTAATTGGTGACCATTTGCAATCATTATTTCCATCAATGATAAAAATCAAAGAAAAAAATATTTTATTGCAAAACGGGGAGGTCTGTGCAAAAAACGGAACATATTTTATCAACCCGTTTTGCAATAAAGTAGTTAAATCATATTAATTTATATCTAAAAACAATATTTTTTTGTCTTAAACTTCATCAATGATCATTTGAAACCATTGTGTACCTAAAACATGATAAAACAAAGAAAAAAATATTTTATTGCAAAACGGGGAGTTTATTGCAAAACGGGTTGTTACAAGGCTTGTTTATGTATTTATATGATTCATGATTCATACATTTATTGTTAGATTGACCGGTATTTGTATATATTGTCTTTTCGTAAAACCTAACCTCATTTATAAATTATTTAAATCATGTATATAATAAAGAGTTTATAGAAAGTTTCAAACTCAGCTTGTATTTATTATGCCTCTATTCAAATTTGTAGCGTTTTGTGTGATGATATAAAACTAAATCATGAAGTATTTTGACTGATTAAGACTTGTATGTTTGTTTTTTTTTTAATCAGTCGATAAATACTTCTTATCTAGCTGTATGTAACAGCGAGTGTTCTCAAAGAGTTTCTTTACGATTAGAAGTTTTTGTTTTCCTTGTTGAATTGAACTTCTAACGATTGGATTTTTATCGTGTGTTTTTTTTTGTACTTTGTTAAAGGGGAAGGTTGGCAAAAAAAAACCGGCAGCATTGCAATGTTCTTTATGCATTTTTAAACCTACGTCATGGACTGCATTAATACCGGCTGTTGAACTAATTTTTACACGTCGCATTTGATCATAATAAGAATATCTCCAAAAACAATTAGGGTTCTTAACACAAAGGTTGAGTTATAGCAAGCTTATCATACAAGAGTACCTGAATTCACCCTCGTTCTGACGCTAGTTAATGTTGCTGGTTGCGTTTTATCTTTATGTTTGTGTTTAATTTTTGTGACGTCGATCTTTTTATTGCTTTTTTAGAATAGGAAACTGGCTTCAAATTTAGTAAAGGATATGAACTAAGCATATGTCCACGAACATTTTTAGCATGTATGGTATTGACATGTTTATGACCAATATATGCTACAATATGGTGATTTTTGTTTTAAGTGATTTCCCGCGTGTTTCATATAAGCAGTTTGTAATGTGTAAATAAGATCAGACTTATAAACATCTGTTGTCAGCATATATAGATGATAACAAAATCACAGAACTTAGAGGATCAATCTAAAATGTCCGATAGAAAATACAAGAAAAAAGACAGACATGCCGGAAAAAATGAATATCACAATGATCCTGACTTACAGGCAATTCAAAAGAAATAGTGGGTTAAACCAGGTTTTATGACACCAAACCTATCTCTTCCAATGCGGTCTAAGGGTCCAGTAATACCACAAACACAGAACAGTTTTTGTTGAGGTTAAGGTGGGGGTTTGAATTAGGATTAGGGTAAGGGCTAAGGTTAAGTTTAAAGTTAGGACCAGAGTGTGAGTTTGGATTAAGCATAAACTGTTGGGGTTATAGTTCAGATAAGGGTCACAGGGTCATGTGAGCTATTGCCGTCACTTGGCGTCCGTCCTCTAAAAATAGAACATAGGGGTAAATTGCAGTTTTTTGCAATTAGCTCAAAAACGGTGACAGATATCAAAATTCTTGCAATGTAAAAGTGTTCAGCAACTAAGATCTACCTGAAATTTTGATCCAACAGTCCATGTAGGATTAATTGCCTTTTTCTGCGATTTTTCACTTATTTAGCCTAATATCTTGGAAATTATAAATGATATTTGAAAAATTTAGATTGTATATTGTTAGGCACACAAAGATCTACAAAATCTGTAACAGGATCAAAGTTGTAGATTCGTTCCTTATAGGAGTTACTACCCCTAGAACGTCAAAATTGACCATTTTTGTAGTCTTTATTCATTGGATTAACGTGAACTCCTCTAACAACATTAGTTTAATTGCATCCAAACTTAGTATAGTCGTTCCTTGGCTAAAGTACATCAAAACTATCGTTTGGATTATTTATACGTAATACGTAAAAAAAACATGGCCACCATGGCTAAAAATAGAACTTAGTGGTAAATTGCAGTTTTTTGCAAATAACTCCAAAATGGTGACAGCTATCAAAATTCTGAGTGTTAAGCACCTCAAGATCTACCTTCCCTGTAAGTTTGAAGAAGAGGTAACCACCCATGTAGGAGTTGTTGCCCTTATTCTTGAAAACTATTAAAGATATTTGAGAAATTTTTAATGTTGTTACGCACTTAAAGATCAACAAAATCTGTCATAGGGTCAAGGTTGAGGACCCCCTACTTTTAGGAGTAAATCCCCTTAGAGCGTTTTCACAACCTCTCAACTGTTAAAGCTAGAGAAAAAACTTTAATTTACAATACTGTTTAGTAAGTTAAGTCCCGCGAAATTCAATATGATGAGAATTTTTTTATTGACCCTTTATAGAGGATATTGTCCCTGAAATGTCTAAATAACATTTTAAGCCTTATCGCTGGCAAACTGTTGAAAAAATAAAAAGCTTTTGATTGCTAAAATGTAAAACTAATTGAACTCTACACTTTAATGCATTAAGTTAATCGATGTTATCAGATGACCCCTTATTAAACTTGTAGCCCTTTCAAGGCAAAATAAGCATTGAAACCAGGTGAGCGAGCCTCTTGTTCAAAATAGTAATTTGAACCATATCGTAATGGAATTCCCTAAAATGTCATCAACACAATTCGGTTAACCTTATGATAAGAATTTCAAACGTAGATAAGACAGGACAGTATTCGTTTATTTACAATATTTTTGTTCCCTTCGTTAGTTTTGAACGAAGAAAATAATAATGTTGGTCGTATTAGGAATAATTCTTTCTCTTTGGACTTCCAGTGTAAGATATTTTATTTTAAAAAAATATATACTTTAGCTATTTATGCGCTGAACATCAAAAGCAATCGTTCTTGATAGTACAAATGTATTTTAGTTTCAGTGTCATGATAACATTATTTTGTTCTTATGATGCGTTCTTCGTGTACTCTTGTTTGTTCATAGACAGAATACAGAATTTATTTTCAGAATTTTCAAATGATGCAATATGTACTATATGCGTACGAGATATTTTTCGCGGTTGTCAATTTTGCGCATATATCTGAATGATTATTTTCGTATCAATTCGTATATGCTGCTGATGGGTATTTATAGTCGCGACTAGGGGAAAGCCCCTCTGCGTCGATTTATACCTCTACAGGTATAGACTCGCTATGTGCCATGGGTCGTCCAGCCCATGACACACCACCGCCAGTGTTAGCTGCTCCAGAGTATCCTTTGTTACCGCTGGAGCAGGGCCCGTCTTCCACCACGGGGAGGTACTGGTCGGAATTCTGGAAGACTTTCGTATATGGGTTTTCGATGAGTAGTTGTATTGTCCACCATATTTCACTTACCCTTAACAAACCACTAGTTTCGCGAATGGTGTGTCGCAACAAACAAAAACTGCTAACCTTTCCGTTGTATTTGAGATCACTACTTTTGGTGTGAGTTTGCATTGCCGTTTCCTGATTATGGTTGCAATATCACCAACAGGACCTAAAGCAACTTATAGTTAAGGATGGTCACTCTTCATATTTCTAATTTTCAATCAGATTTCGGAACTTCTTTTGACTTTACCTTTGAATACCTAAGAAGTTTTTTTGCACACTAACCTCTACATTTTATAACATTTTCTGATTATATAGATCATAAGAACCAACTGTATAAAATTTCTTAAAATTCTTGATACAACTCCATAGTTTATAAGGAAAAAATCATCACAATGTTAAAGTAATGTAAAATCAAGAGGAGTCTAATTTCCCGCCAAATTTTTAACGTCATTTATCTCGGAAACGAGCACACGGACCTATGGTTTTCTTTTTGTCACTTGATAAAGTGGACAACTACTAATCCCAAATTGCAAAAAGTTTGATATAAAAAATTTCAGGAGTGACCATCCTTAATCAATGAATTGCCGGTTTTGTTTAAGTCATCTTCTATTTCTTCATTTATTAATTTTTAATTGTTGTTGTCTTAAGGTTTTGTCTTTTATCTAGGACTTCGAAGGTTACGACTTCTTTTGTACTTAGTTGAATTTAATTTTACGATTTCTATTCAGTTAGTTTGCGGTGGTGAGTATATTATAGAGCTTTTGTTATTTTAATGGATAGAAATAGTTATAAAAATTGATTTAAAAATTAGTGTCTTTAAGATTTCACTTTTAGCATATTTTTTTTTGTGCAACTCTTTAATACTTGACATACCATACTCCTTTTGATTAATCAAAAATTCATAGTAGAATTTCTTCATTTTTGTCTCACCGATTATTAAAGGGTTCAAAAGGCATTACGTTTGATTCTAAAATGTCTTATTTGGTTTTAGTCCTTGTTAATAATCGTTTCAAAGAATTTCAAGCGTTTTAGTTATAAATATATCCTTTGAAATGATTTGCCATTCTTTGTAACTAGTAAAAAAAAAATAATAAAAAAGAATAATGAATAATACCAATTTTGAAAAAAAAAGTTAGTCCCAGGTTGGACTAAAGTGGGATTCATTAATTTTGAAAATATAAGTAAAATTTAAAAAAAAATAACAACAACAAAATTTTCGAGTGAAAAACAAAATCAAGCGAAATAATGCTTTGGTAACAGCAAGCTCAGACAAGAACAGCAGTAAAATTGATACAGTACTGAAGCAGAGGATGATTTACTCATCACGATAAAGGCGTGTATATTGTAAGTATGAGACAGGCACGGCCTATTTGAGGGTAAGTCAATCATCATTTGCAGTGATGGATTTACAGGAGGATTGTCCCCTTACGAGATAGCCAGGTAGTGCCCCCTTCTTTTTGGCCAAAAATATTTCTTGCACACAAATTTTACCCTTCCACATTTTCATATGTCTGTCCTATCCCGTAAGTTCAGTGTCTGGTATTCGACTCTTAAAGTTCCACTTGTATAATGCATGTAAAGGTAATAACAAAACTACCGAACTTGAATGATCAATCTCATAGTCCAGAGAAAATGACAAAAACGAATCAGTAATACCGGAGAATTGGTGGATCGAAATAGTCCTGACTTGGTACAGGCATTTCAAATGAAATGGTGGGTTAAACAAGGTTTTATGGCGCCAAACTTCCGTCTTCGTAAATGATCGAAGTTTTGGCAATCTCCGTGTCCTTACAGTGGCTTGTGTCAGTGTTTTTTTTTAACAACCTAATGCCAGTTTCTACACAAAACTACAACACTTTGAAAATAAAATACGCTAGAATGTTTGGAAATGATAATAAACTTTTGATATATCCACCTGCCAGTTGTTTCAGTTTGTCCGAGTTTGATGTTGAGTTTGTCGTCTGTATGCTGCGATATTTGTTATGGTCACGTGGGCGTAACTTTTATCTAAAAAAAAATAATGAAAACTTTATAACAATGTTTAAAAGCTGTTCAAATGTTTTAAGCTGTTCAAAAACAGTTTAGAACGCTTGAAATATTTAAAAAGTAATCATAAAAATATTAAAGCATTTTTAGAGAAAGAAGCAGAGGTACCAATGGAGTATCCGAATGTCAAAAGTCCGAAAGGGCAGAGACCAAACCAGCAAACACCAACAAGAACGGGACAAAAACAGACAACACGTAAAACATGGAAACACAAAACAACTGAATATCAATCAACAACGCGAACTCCTGTCGAAACAAGAGTGAACTCAGGTGCTCCGTTAGAGTAAGCAGTTCCTGCTTGCTATAGCACACCTGTCGCGTTGCCAATAGTCCATTCAGCGTGTCAAATCTGGTAAAGGAAGTCAAAACAACACCCTATGACAAACCAACATCTGCACTCATCTGAGAGATCGAAATCCCATATTTGTCTACAATTCGAACAAGAAATTATAAAAAAAACTGACTTCCATTCAAATACACTTGGAGATTTACTACAAGTAATGAGACTTACGTTATATTTAATAAATGTTGTTTCAAAACCCATAGTTGGCCATCTTGATTTTAATGATTTTCAAGATGGCCGTCATAACATCAAATGGCGTCACTTGTACTTTATATTTTTAAGAGAGGGTACGGCGGGATTACTGCTTGTCAAAGACAAATATTGCCAAATTATCACAGAACTGTGTAGGGCTTTTGGGCGTTTTAAACCAAACTGCTGGTCACACACAAGAGCAAGTCTGTCGGTATGTACAATAAAATATAGTCTGAAAAAGAGGGGTGTTTTGTTTTTGTAATTTGTATGACGGAAAACAAATCAATTATAGTCTGAAAAAGAGGGGTTTTTTGTTTTTGTAATTTGTATTACGGAAAACAAATCAATTTCATTAAGCAGCAGCTGAGAAGTATCAGAGGGCATCCTATTATCACGCCTGGGAAACTCGAAAGTCGTAATATAAATTCCGGGATCCAGAATTTGTGATTTACATTGGATGTAATAAATAATATCTTTATTATATACTGCTTATAGGGCATCTTACCGAAGATAATGTGAGCTATTATAATCATTTGCGTCTTTCTTCCGTCTGTTCAAATTAAACCAAGAATAAATCCAAAAATATAATACCCCATTTGGGACGGACGAACAGACTCTTACGCTACATGCCCACTCCCCACTTTGGTAGATGGAGCATCGAAAAATCTGCTTATTTCCTAGTTTTTAAGTCAAATGCCTGGTACAATTCAGGCAATAACCTCACTGACTAGGCATTAGACTTAATGCCTGATTTTGCTTATTGCCGCTAACATATACACAAAATGTTCACTGCAATCATCATACACGTACAGCCTATTTATATATCACCGGTTATTTAAACAATGGAAAAGTATGGAACGCAATAGCTGCCTTATGATGATGTGTTTCATTATGTGATGATACTTCTTCATTATGTGATGATACTTTGTCATTATGTGATGGTACTTTGTCATTATGTGATGGTACTTTGTCATTATGTGATGATACTTCTTCATTATGTGGTGATACTTTGTCATTATGTGATGATACTTTGTCATTATGTGATGGTACTTCTTCATTATGTGATGATACTTTGTCATTATGTGATGGTACTTTGTCATTATGTGATGGTACTTTGTCATTATGTGATGATACTTCTTCATTATGTGGTGATACTTTGTCATTATGTGATGATACTTTGTCTTTATGAGATCAAAGTTTATTATTATGAACAGTGCTAAAAAAATATTCTTTTTTTATGACAAATATTTTGTTCGACACGTAGTTTTTCTGTGTCCCCCCCCCCCCAAAATAGTTTCCTGATGGTTTATTGTCGAATTTCAAATCCATAACCGATACATAATTTATTAAATATTTAAACTTTGTAAACAACATTTTTCTTCTTTAACGGCTTGCTCCACAAGTGGTAAGCTTAGTCTGTATATTTGCGTGTGGTAAGATTTTTATTGTCTCCCTTAATATTTTTGATTATTTAATATTCCGATATTGTATCAAGCGGATTTACAAAACTTTTCATATACTATTTAGAAACATATTTTGATAATGACTTATTAGAGTTATAGATTATCAATTTACACATTTAAAGTTATTTTGCTATTTTAATCACGCAAATACACCTTCATATTTTCATATAAAGTTTTGAGGTTGGGTCAATGTCGTTCTATTGTAATGCAATACACATCCAATCACTTTAGAATGCGATAAATATATTTAAAAGGTTAAATGTACTATAACAGATCGCACCTGTTCTGTGTTACGAAAGAGGTATTAAAACATACATATTTTACTATATTTTTTCTGTGATATTGTTATACTATATTGATTGATTGTTACTTCTATATTTGATACTTGATTTGTTGTAAATTTCAGAGCCATGTAATAATTGGTAATAAAACGATTGAACCCTACGCAGAGTTTCTTTACCCCCAGAAACAGCCCCTGCAACATTAATATATAATAAATTATATATTGGTTATTGATTTGAAATTCGAGAAAGCGACCTTTTGGAAACGATTTTTTTTTTTGGAGGGGGGGTACACAGAAAAACTACATGTTGAACAACATAAGAAATGACTATTTTTTTTCAGCGCTGTTCATAATAATAAACTTTGATCTCATAAAGACAAAGTATCATCACATAAAGACAAAGTATCATCACATAATGACAAAGTATCATCACATAATGAAGAAGTATCATCACATAATGACAAAGTATCATCACATAATGAAGAAGTACCATCACATAATGACAAAGTATCATCACATAATGAAGAAGTACCATCACATAATGACAAAGTATCATCACATAATGACAAAGTACCATCACATAATGACAAAGTACCATCACATAATGACAAAGTACCATCACATAATGACAAAGTACCATCATATAATGACAAAGTATCATCACATAATGAAACTCATCATCATAAGGCAGCTATGGCGTTCCATAGAAAAGAGTAAACAGCTTCATATGTAAGCTGCGATCCCTGATCGCCGTCCTGCAAAAGGTCCAAGATAAAACTAAATATACATCCGTATAGAGCGATCAGTTTTAATGATTGAGGAAACCGGTGTACTTGGAGAAAACCACCGACACTGGGCAGGTGACTGACAAACCTAAATACAATCAGGTGTTCGAGAGGGACCAGAACACCTGTTATTTGACGAGTGTTCGATCGCGTTGCATAAACCGACAGCACCATAGACCACTCGGCTGCCAGGCCCCACATACGATAGATAAAACAAGTATAAGAATATAAAAACTAAAGAGTTCATGGTTTTCTTTGCAATAATAAAATTCATAATGCCATTGTCTGCTTTTAGAGTCTATGACGAGGTATTGCAATGTATTTACCTAAAGGCACAAGCCCAAAGTGGTTATTGTGACCAGATACAAGACTATATACATGTGCTGCATCCCATTTTTCTAAGAGTCGCCGGCATGTTCAATGACCCTTGGATACTGAACCTAGGCATTGCTAACTGCTCAGGTAATAATACAGTTTTTGCATACTAAATGAGTGTAGATATTACCAGTTAATTAATGCATTAGATAGCTATTGGGCAGCATTGTCTGGTGCGCTCAGTATTTATATTTTAAATACTTATTGAACATACACTGTGGTGCTACTATATTACCTTCGATGTACTACTTTTTTGCATTGTTTAAGGAGAGTATAGAAAATTGTGATATAAGAGACGACATACATTTTGTGTCCCTTTTTACAATATCAAAAACATGTTTATAAGCATTACTCTTTGTCTTTTACTGTATGAAGCGTGTATCTTTTGCAAAACATTTGAACTATTTAAAATCACAAAATAACCACAAAAAGCTTCAGATTTTCAGTAACAAATTTCTGAAATCTTTCTTTTTTTAGTTACTGATCTACGAAACTCTTCCTTTTGTTCCTCGCCTGAAAGAGTCGGACTAATTTCGTCATTAGGATGTATGGACCCTATACTAAAAGGATATGTTCAATCAACAGGCTCGCAGGGGTTTATTTGTGCGTAAGTTTTTTATTCAGTACTTGCTTGTTAGTTGGTTTGTTTTATTAGACTTACAAGATGATTTCAGTATGGAACCAGACCCCAATTCTTTACGTCAGAAAATATTTAGAAATTGGTTTAGCACCAACAACTTTTTTTTTTCGTGGGGTAGGGGGCGAATAATGGGTCCAAGCTTCCTTAATCAAGATCTAGAACCGCCAATGATTTTGCTAGCATCTATCGGTCATAAGTTCTGATGAAATAAATTGTTATCCTTCGTTATTAATAAGCAATTAAATGCATATGTGGACATGGAACATGAAGGTATAACACGAACAGATTCTAGGTCCCCCGCCCGTTGTGTGAGAAAAATATCTAAGTCGGCTCGTTAAACAGGAAGTAGATGAGCGACAGATCTGAAAACGCCTCCAATTATATGGAACCCCTACCTGAAGCTGCATACCAAATATCGAAGGCCTATGATTAATAGTTGGTGAGAAAACCGTTAAGAAAAAAGTGTGACGTACGAATGGACGAGCGGACGGACAAACGGACGGACACCGGCATTTTTATGTCCCCGCTCCGCATTGTGGCAGGGGACAAAAAGAAAACACTATCAAACTATGATCAGTTTCGTAGTTAAACTGATATATGAGCTCCTTAAGGTTGAGTTTGTTCCTGCTTGTTGCAAAAAACTTTTTGCGTTGCAAATCATTATTTAAGGATGTATCAAACTGAGGAAAAGAAGACCTACAAATCTAAATCTACTAAGAAATCAAAACTCCAAACAAAGTTTTCACCGAAAAAAAAACGCTTGTCTGAACACTGTCACTGTAATAATTTGTGCATCAAGAAAATGTTCATTAGAATAAAATTCTAAATTTTCCTGATTTAACACTTTAGAGCGATATCTGGCTTAGAAGTGTGCACGGACAACTTTATTCAGATGCTTGGAGAAAATCATTGTACTCCTGCTGATGTTAAATCCGGGCTACAGTCCGCTACTTCGAAACAGTGGCTCCACCTACATTATCCAAGTCTTACGTTAGACGAGTGTTTTACTGTATATCAACCTGGAGCGGTTAGTCAAGATGCTGAATGCAGAGATTTTGTTTACATATCCAAACATACCCAGCAGGCAATGGGGGTCATGTACTTGACCAGTGCATCCGTCGTAGGACAGGCAGCTTATTGTCAGTAAGTATTTTACGCGAGAGCATTAGCCATTATATAAATAGTATTTCTACCTTGTTAAATTTTGCACGATTTCTATGTTGGAATGTGTTCAGAAGTAAATATTTTTTTTTAATTATCGTTAAATGTCTGATCTTTTCTTTGCAAAAATACTGATAATTTACTCAAATAAGACGTTTATTATCAAGGGTTGTACAACTTACACTGAATGCATTGTTATTACTATCTCTATGATCTTGTACGACATTTATTTTTTTCTAAGCTTACCCATACATCTTCAACCTCTTAATCAACATATCAATCATTAATTCATTCACTCTTTTATAAAACAGTTGATCATTCCCTCCACCAACTTCAGCATGAAATGGATGTCTTGGTAACATCTGTTTACTGACTCACTCACAAAACTCACTAAACCACTCACTCATTAGGTAACTTTAATTCTCGTTTGAAAAACATTCTTTATTTTACTTACTTCTACGTGAGATAGAATAGCTGTTCACCCACTCACCAATTGTTCATTCCTCGCTCCTTCAGCTCGTGCATGAAATGGTATAAGCTCGGTCACACCTGTTTTCTCTCTCACTTACACTCACACTCACTAAATGTACTATCTTGGTCACACCTATTTTCCTGAACGTTTTTTAAGTCCTCCCAACCATTATGAGATTGATAAGCTTGATTGCATCTGTATACTACCACACTCGGTCACTTACTCGCTCACTAGCTCGTTTTAGTATATTTTATGATTTTCCCCACTTGTAACAGCATGAAATTGATAATCTTGGTCAAACACGCATTCGCTCACATTCATCCTTTCCAGAACATTTTAATAGTTATTTCTTCCGACTGTTTCAGCATTGAATGGGTGAATTTGAATGCAACCGTTCATTCACTTAATCACGAGCTCACATACCCATTTTCCTACTCTTTTCGGATATTTTTTATACAGCATGAAATGGATAATCTAGCTAACTTACTCAATTACCCTTTGTATATTGACTCATTCACTCACGCGTATTTTTGAGAATCTCGAATTATTCCATCGACCGACACCGACATGACATGTATAAGCTTGGTCATACCAGTTGAATCACTCACTCATTTACTCTTTCCTTATTGATCAGCTTTGTCAATCATCATACACCCATTAAACCCTATCATTTAATCACTCGTACATTCACTCACCACTTTTAGCTCCACCAACTCCGACATGCAATTAGTAAACGTGGTCACACCTGTTTACTCAACTAATCACTCACCTTTACTCACTTTTTTTCCAGAACATTTTACTACACGCTCCACCTGCTCCAGCATGAGATGGACAAGCTTGGTCACACATGTTCTATCAAGGACCTTCAACATACGTTCACGACCATCTTAGGCTACCAAGGAAAAAACAAGACAGTACTAACAGCGTGTACCGGTATGGTCTCTTTTACTTAAAAGCAGTGGTACCAATGGGGCATTCGGATTTAAAAAGTCCGGAAGGGACAATACAAATCCAGCAAACACGAACGAAAACAGCACGAAGAAGCAGACAACAAAAAAACACACCTATAGTTTCTTTTAAAACATAGTTTCAAGTAAGGACCACCACGGGTTTCTATTTCTTTATTTAACTATTCGGCCATTTCCGTTACACTAGAAAAGCCGATCAGTTCCGGTTATGCCTTAGAATTTGCCAACCACAACTCTTGGCGATTGATAATTTCCGTGAGGAGATTTTTTTCTTAACCATTGATTTGGAAGAAAACTTAAAATTTAGAGCCAACAAAATATCAAAGAAGAACCGATGAAAACAGGACGTCACATGCTGGAAAAGCATTTAATAGTTGTTGTTAAAAAAATATCATTCTAATTCTTTCACTTTGGAATTCAACTAGAAATAAAGGGAAAAAAACAAATTACTGAAATGGGATTATCAATGTCCAAATAGAAAAAAAAACACCTCAAGAGAAGACATACGAGAGAAGTTGAAGATCGCAATGATCTCACTTGGTCAAGGCATTTCAAATGAAATTTTGGCTAAGAAACGTATTTGTGTTTTAAGGCAAGTCTAACAAAATAGTACTGGATTCTTTTAAACCTGTTTTACCATACAATTTGTCATCAGCAGTTAATTCAAGATAATATCTTGTTTAGTTACATGTACAATTTAAATTTCTCTGTGTTCAAAAATTAGTTTGTCTTGAATATCTGTCTTCAAAGGCGGATTAAAAGCGGAGATAAAAGATATTTCGCGTATGATGTATGATGCATATTACATTTTTAATATAATTGCCTAAGACTGAGAGCCTAATTTGATGGAACAGCAATGTTTTTTCTTTTCTTAGGTCAGTTCCTTTCTTCACCTGCCGATTTTTGCCATGACAAGAAAATGGTTCTGTCCGTCCTAGCAAACGACCCTTATTGTAAACCCTACATCAACAACATCATCAGTTCCAAAAGCGACGCAGATACTTGTATGTTTCTGAAACAGTTCGACGCATGCGCAGAAACCAAACTCCACTACGCGGGTTTTGACTGTGACACCAAGTCAATGTTTTCTGCAGGAAATTTACAGCAGTACTTTTCTTCCAGCAACACGTCTGTCACTCTGCCTGACTGCAGCGTAGTCTCACGACCTGCTATGATTGGATAGATTTTAATAAAGTCGTAAAACCTTAATGTATATATCACGAACTTCAATCTATCACCAGAGGGAGCGTCTATCAACACTGACCTCTATACTATCGCGCTAAGGATTGTGGGTAATATTTCAATGATATTCAATCCCCGAATTCGGGGAAATTACCCACAATCCTTAGTGCGATAGTATAGAGGTCAGTGTTGATAGACGCTCCCTCTGGTGGTAGATTGTCACGAACTTCATAAAACTAGTAGTGGCCATTTTGAACCGATCGAATACTGTCAAAACGTTATTTTCATCTTTTTTAGTAAATATAGGTTGTTTCTTAAACTTACATAATTATGGTTCCTTGCAGGTGGTATGTAAACTCTCTCTATCAGATTTGTTTTAATTTGGCAACGTCAATGAATATACGGAAAAACTACCAACCCGGGATGAATAAATCGATTTATCAAAGAAGAAAAAAAACAATTTAACAAGGCAATGACATTCCAGAAAAGTTAATGATTGCAATAGTCCTGTTTTGGTACAGGTTTAATCAGATTTTGTGGCACTAAATCTTCCTATTCCATTGACATATAGGGTTTCAGTAACCCAACACAGTTATGAGACCTAATAGGGATAACGATGTAATCACCTTAGTACAACAAACAGCAATTTTAATCAGATTGGTAATATCGATGAAGCAAAGGTATACCAAAGGGGTAATCAGTATCATAAAACCGTGAAGACAGAGACAAAACCGGCAGACAAAAAATCATCACAACAAAACAAACCACATAACAACAAAACACACACACATAACAACAAAACCGCATTCAGCAACGCGAACTCAACACGAAACGAGAGTGAACTCAGGTGCTCCGGAAGAGTAAGCAGTTCCTGCTTGCTATAGCACACCCGTCACGTTGCCAAAGATCGATCAAGTGTTGGTCAAATCCGGAAAGGATGACATTACAAAACTCTATGTCAAACCATACGTTGATCCTTTTCATACATAGTTTTCTAGGAAAAAAAACATCACCAATTGTCAGAAAACTTATCAGTAAAAGAGCAAGGACTGTCAATGGTACAATGCAGGTAGACCAAGAAATGATCACCGTCTTTTGATTGACAAAATACGGTAGCAAAGAAGGAACTTCGTCAACAACAAAGAAAAGAAATATCCCTCAAAAGACATTTCTTCCTACAGAAACTAGAAGACAAGCTGGATCAAATAACTTTCTATCAAGCCATTCGCCGAAACTAAAGCAGATTCAAAGTCAAAATTATCCGAGTACTTAATAAATTAATAGGGAGACCAATCGACCACTTCATTCGAAAAACAAATAGAAGTACTTGGCAACTACTTCCAAGAGCTCAACCCCCCCCCCCCCCCCCCGAGGATCCAAGTTTCAATGAGCAACTCTTGAAGAATACTAGTAGAAGAAGAAGAAGAAGATGTTAACTTATAAAATAAAACTTATAAAAAAGCTATCTCTAGGTCGGATGAAAATAAAGCAATTATAAAGTTCACCTACAATGAAATTAAATTTGCCATTCAATAGCTAATTAAAAGGAAGTCTTCCGATGTATGGAATTAATGCAGATCATGGCCATCATGTTAAACTAGAAGGCCATGACATGTATGAGGCCTAAACAAATCTTTGAAGAACGCACAATCCCAACCACTACAATTTCCTAATTTGTTGTTTTGATGTTTCAAAAGTTAAATCAGTCCTTTGAAATTAAATGACAAAAAAGATGGTATGGTTGGGGTGTCCCCTCTATTCTTTTTCATTCTTTTTTAAGTCTCTATATTCTTTTAACGTTTTGTTGCGTTTTTCTTAAATTATTATTCATACTTCAAATGTCGTTATTCTCTATTCTTCAATTTTGCATCCTCGAAAACCCAGAGGTTCTTATAGATCTGTCACTCATTGCGCTGTTGGGGCTTGTTTAGGGGGGGGGGGGGGTTACAATATCCCATATCCCCGTAAATTTTTCATCAAATATCCCATATCCCAAAAAGTGTTTTTCTAGTATCCCATATCCCTGTAAATAAAATGGACTTAAATATCCCATATCCCAGTAAGTTTTGCCTCAAATATCCCGTATCCCATGATAAAATTGTGTGAATATCCCATATCCCAATATACCCTTAACAAGCCTCGCTGTTGAACCCTGGGTCATTTCGTATGTTTGTTTGTTTATGTGATCTTGATCTGATCTTGAACTTCATAAAATTTCAATACAGATACATATAAACATCTCATTAGAAATATTTAATGCGACCAATTAGAAGGTTCGATATAAAACTTCCAGAAACGAGTTATTTTATTTCTTATATCCCAGGGGTAATGAATGAGTAAGTGTAAGCGAGAGAAGAACTCCTGGGTTTCCGATGATGCATATTTGGGACCATTTTTCATTATCTGTTAAATGTTTTGGCTATTTCTTTCAATTCTTGGATATATCGATATCAACACTACGAAGAAAAACCAAAGCTGCAATCAGCAACGATAACTTCTTTAAAACCGGACGTAGACTATATAATGCTGCAGATGCGATGCCGGCATTTACTGCTTGTTGCAACACACCATTTGTTTAACTACTAATAGGTTGGTGGTATATTAAGGTTGAATCCGTTAACAAGAGAAAAAAAATATGATAAGTCAACATATTATCGAGAGGTTACTACAGAAAACAGTTGACAACGATTTATGGCAGAGATATATATATTCTGAGAATAACCAAAATTAAGAATTTCTCAAGCTGAGTAAAAAATACATTGCACAGCCTGACAGGATGTTTTATGGCGGCGGGTCTATAAGTAACAAATAAATGAATGAACTCACATGCTTCAAAAACTTAAAAAATTTATTATTAAATAAGAAAACATACAAATATTTCAGTAAATTTTGACAATTTCATAATAAAAGATACGTTTTCCTTTTCGCATAAACATTATACAAGTAATTATAAAAAGGCATGGATTTAGATTAGAATAAACGCATTTCCTTTTGTATTTGCGTTAGAGCCTGGGATGCAAATTCAGTTGTAAGTGAAAAGATTAATGTCTGGAATCTAGGTCATAAAGAAAAAAACTACTGTATCTTTCAAAAAGATTGTCTCGCTTTGCTTTATGGTAGCCGGTCTAGGGGGTGTTTCGAGGTATGCAACCTCTCCTTTTATTGTTTTCTGCAAAATTGGTCTGCAACTCCCCCTCTTGTATTCCTCAGAGAAATGAACGTAGAACCCCACTCTCCTTTTGTCTAATTCTGGATCAGCCCGTGAGCTCTGTAATTTTTAGAGAAAGTATCCACACTAAAAAATTTAGTAGTACATTTTTTATCGTATGCTATAAAACTTATACGAAACCTACACTACATGTACTATATTTGCTGTAAATTTTTGGCTTCGTAAGAGCCCGAGAATGAACAGACTGATTTGGAGGATCGAGAGAACGGGAGCCGATAGCACGAGGGACGGAATTAGGAGCATGGAAGACGAATTGAGATATCAGGAAACCCGCTCCCCACCTAGTTAGAAAACGAAATGACCATATAGAGCTTAGGATCTTAGCTGAAGTCGATGAAAGACACGAGTACATTCGTTGTATAATATTCGTTTCATTTTCTATAACAAGTGTATAACTATTATCATCTAAAACATGTAGAAACCCAAGTCTGGTGGCAACTTTGGCTGTTGTTTGACGTTAAGAAGTAAGATTGAGCTGCAACAGTAACGGCTACATAGTAGCTGAAAGCACTTATGTGGCATGCGCTGTGGTCGAGACCTTCTAGTCCGTTGCAACTATTTCTCATATCGGCAAGAAAGTAAATATCACAGTAAGATCGGTCCTTTTCAAATAAAGTCCCCTAAAATAAAAACAAAATATGATGGCATAAGTAATTGTCGGGCAACGTATGAAAGGATTTGTTTGATTGCCCGATTAATAAGCATGTAATTTTTTGGCCCCACGTTTGTGAACTTCAATAGCACAAATAAAGCGTTACGTTTGAAATGTCTGTACGAAGTCAAGACCATTGCGGTCTCTTATTCTCTGTATTTTCCATCCTTTTTTTTTTCCATTTTTTACGTTTTTTTTGTTTGTTTTATTTTTTTGTTTTTTTACATTTGAGATTGATCGTCCCATTTCAGTAGTTTTGTTATTATAATTAGCAAAAAAATCCGTTCTAACCGGACGAGCGAGTGCTTTGAAGTGTTTTTTTTCTGGTGGTGGGGTGGGTGAAAATAGCAATTAAAGCGTCTTCTTTTATCAACATGTTCAAAATATGATTTTGTTGCATGTATATATCTATTTACCATTTACATAAATTGATTTCCAATAAAATCATATAGCTTAATTAAGATTGATGAGTTAAATTAATGTCTTGAAATATCGTATGCATTATGAAACAAAGTCGGATTTTTGTTTGTAATTATGCATCTAGGATTTCCTATAATTAGCGATTTCAAATTCTCAATCGGGGATTAATTTAGAAATGGCGGACATGATTTCATATTATTTTAAATTGCAGTTCATGTGTGTTTATTTTGTGTTTCCTTGTATTGTTGTTGCTTTTGGTTTTAATATGAATTGAATTTTTCCTAGTTTTTTTTTAATTCCTGAAACTTTCCAGAAGACACCATGCGTTCATAGACAAATATGGGATTTTCATAGACAAATATGGGATTTCAATCTCTCAGATGATTTTTATAGGGTTTTGTCTTGTCTAGATTCCTTTTTCGGATTTTCGCTATTCAGTTGCTTTTGTATTTCTGTGTTTAATGTTGTCTGTTTTTGTTCAGTTCTCGTTGATGTTTACTGGTTTTGTCTCCGCCCTGTCGGACTTTTTGACATTCGGATATCCCATTTGTACCTCTGCTTCCTCTCGGCCATTTTAGTATTTTTCAAGGCTTCTTCAAAAAAGTTACATTAGGTATTTTAACTTACACAGGTATAGCAAATGTCGTGTTGATAACAAGCTAGAGTGAAAGTCTGTTTATATGGTGTAAAATCAGGAACGTTGCAGCCGTTGGACAGGCCGTGATTAATTTCCCAGCATTTATCTGAGGTAGCCAATACAAAGTTAACCCATTCAAATATCAGGATTGCCAACGTCCCCGCGAATAACCACCTACAATAAAGAAATGATATTCATCATTGATCATCAAAAAAGTAAAGTTTGTTTTTGTCTGCAAAGTCGATGCCCCGCTCCTTCCTCTAAAATTCAACGTTCAAACATCTGCAATACCAAATAAAAAAGTTAGGATCAAAATTTTTCCTGGTTATATGCACAATTCACTACATAATTATGGTGTCCTTCCTACAAGTTTCATTGAATTCGGTTCAGTAGTTTGGGAGGAGTTATGCTGACAAGATGATAAATGAGAATTTTCAGCAGAAAGTACAACGGGCAGTAACTCCTGCAAACATTTAAGAATGAAAATTTCCCTGTAATATTCACAATAACATATGATGACCTTCCTACATACCAAGTTTCGTTTAATTTGGTTCAGTAGTTTCTGAAGAGTTGTGCGGACATGATGGTAAATGTTCAAAAGGTCATACTAGTAACTTCAACAAAATTTGAGGATTAAAATTTCCTGGTATTACAACTTCATATGGTGTCCTTCCTATATACCAAGTTTCGTTGAATTTAGTTCAGTTCTGTCAAAGAAGTTGCGCTGACAAATTTTGTGACGGACAGATGGACGGACATGACAATAACAAAATGTCTCCCCATCGAAGTGGGGGTTGGGAGACAAAATGATAACTCCTTATTTTTGGGCTTCGGTATTCACAAGAGCTGGGTAATCAACAAATTGCATTCAAATCTTGCAAAGAAATTTAACAAATACTTTTTAGCTATACGTAGCCCGATAAATACATACTATTGACCACTATTATATTTACTTAATTGACATATTGCAACAATACAAACAAGAAAGTAGACAGGGCCAATCGAGTAATTTGTTAGATAATTTGGCAAAGAAAATCGGTACAAAAATGAATCGGTAGATTAAATTATTGCTTTTTTACAATATGACACAAAATTGTGGCTATCTCTAATGCAGTTGATAAGTTTACCTCGTTTAGTCATTGTTGTAATATTTTTTTTTTGCTTTAGTGTTTTGTCTGTTCAAATCTAATGTACTACCGGTCTTCCAATTTTTCGACACCTAGGCCGTGTCTGATGAAGGTTAGGTCAGAAAAGCGCTTAACAGGCATTGAATATTTGTTTTTTTTATCATTTATCAAAATAATATCAATATTTTGGATCGTGTCTTTTTGGCACATTTTCCATATTCTTTCTTTTTTAATATTAAATGAAAAATACGAAAATAAAGGTATATCGAGTATAACCATTCAAATGACAGACTTGTCTATGTCTCTTCTAACTTGTAATGATATGTATTAGATACAATACATATGTAACAGAAAAACAAGCCGGTAACACCCGTTACCGTACAGTTTTTCCGCTCGAGGAATCAGGTCAAAGTCCGAGGCGCTTGCGCCGAGGATTTTGCCTGATTCCGAGGCGGAAAAACTGTTCGGTAATGGGTTTACCGGTTTGTTTTTCTGTTACAAATGTTTTGTATCTGACTTGTACGACGTCGACAAATAAATATTAAAATTGTGTAATAATTTATTTATTGTATGAATTGATTGCCGTAAAATTTGTGTTTATATACATTTAAACCACCAAATTCATTCCTCGGCCATTGTGGTCTAGTGGGAAGATGAAAGTCTAAAATGACATCGCATGGTAGTTCGAACCCTGTTCGAAATCTCTGTTTGAACGTGAGTTGTTTTTTAGCCTAGAAACACACTAAGATTACCAAATGCTTTAAAGAAACATATTTAGAGAAGGATTTTTTTAAATACATTAATTTTTTAAATGAAATCTATTTGAAAAAAAAAAAAGTTATAAAAGAAGCAAAAAGGCGCCAATGGGGTATTCCAGCGTCAAAAGATAAAAAGGTCACTAAAAAACCGGCAAACACGAACAAGAACAGCACGAGAATACACACAAAAAATCCCCACAGTCAAATTAAACCGAACAGAAATCAACAACGCGAACGAAATGAAAATATGACTTAGTTTCTGAATGAAAAAAAAATAATGAATTTTGTCTTCATTTAAAGTTATTGAAAACATACAGCTGGCTATCTAGCTTTTCCAAACTTTAAAAAACCATGGTAGGACATAAAACATAAAAATGCACTACTGATGTCGTAATTGAACGGATTGGTTCAGGGTTTGTTTTTTTTTTTTGTAAAACGTTTCACATTCAACACAATTAAAACCAAAATTTACAAGCGTAAGGTTGTCCTTGTTTTACATCATCATCATATCAATTGGTTGGGGTTTTTTTGGTTTTAGAGTTAGCAAATGTATCTTTTAACCCGTCATAGTTTTATTTTCAACACATTATACATCTCAATCGTAGAGTAAGATTTCGTGCCAATCAAACCTTGTTCAATCCACTTATTTATTCAAAACGCACAACTAACGATATTCAATTTTTGATAAGTATTTATCTTTTGTTTTGTTATCTCTTCATGGACATAAGTTTAAAAAATCCAATTTTAATATATTTAATAGATATACAAATACTTCTTATTTTTTGGTAATTCACAGAGAAGTTGTTATGGCATCAAGCTCTATATTAGATTTCTTTTTCAACACAAGCAGAAAATTTAAAATTGTGTTTAGTAAAGGAAAGCCTCCGTTATGGGGTGGAATAATTGAAGACAGGAGTATAGCATGAAGTGGAGTCCCAGAATCAGTTCTAATCTCATCCAGAACTTATTTAAGTTTATTTTTTTACTGGCTGACCGTTTTTGGACGTTATTTTTGTACAAACTTTATTGTTCACAAGTTCGCAAAATTTACCGTGAAATGATCCAGAAGGTGTCTTTTAATGGTCAAATTTATTCAATATATGAATTGATTGTCGTAATAGTTGGTGTTCATATATATTTAAAGGAACAATTTTTATGTAGTCCTCAGTAGTCGTGGGGTAAGATTGAAGTCTACAACGACAAGGAATGATGGTTCAAACCCCGCTCAGGACAGGGATTTTTTCGAGACGATTTTAACTTAAAATGCTTAGGCAAGATGTCTTACATATTAAAAACCTTAATATGATGCATAAATCTACCTTTCATCAGAATTTAACAACTTTGACTTCGTAAAGTAGGCATGGACTAAGTTGACCTGTAGATAAACAGGCCGTGTAAGTTCTAAAAATAAAAGAGGCCGGTAACACCCGTTAAAGTACTGAAATTGAATAGCTCTGTGGGGGGTAAAGTCGTACAAAATGGACTTAATCAACTGAATTCAAGTTCACTACACCTTTTAAGGAGATTAAAGAAGCAAAGGTGTACCAAAGGGGTAATCAGTATCATAAAACCGTAAAGACAAAGACAAAACCGGCAGACAAAAATCATCACAACAAAACAAACCACATAACAACATAAAACACAAACACACATAACTTACAGCTTACAGACTAATCGCAAAAAAAGACAGAGATAATGTAATTTGCAACAAATACAAGAATAAAAACCATTGCGATTGCAAAATCAATAATGAAGAATATATTTAAAAAATAGTGACCTCCCCCCCCCCCATCCAACCCCGCAAAAAATAAATACAGAAAAAAAATAATGAGAAAATCAATTGACAACCGATATCCTCAAATAATGATAAATAATAAATTAAAGCTAATAGAGTTACGTGTGTGAACAGGTTGCTTATTAAAGCATTTATTACAAATAAAATTGTATAAACCATTTATTAAAATATGTAAATATAAAAATTTATGCTTAGATCACATGGCATGGGACCCTTCCTATGGACTGGCTTGTTTCTTAAAATTTATATGTGATGTCTATGTGTAACTAGAGTTATTTTAACTTATATAGATTAACAGAAATAAAGATTCGTTATTTGTTATCAAAACATTTAAAAGACTAAAAAAAGTCAAATAATCATTGTAAAAAGATAACACCACGACTGTCGTTCCATGCATATGATCTATGCATTTCTTCAGAACGTTGAGGCTTTTGAATCGAGGCAAAAACTTATAATTTGATAAACTAATAAAATTGATAAAAAAAAATCTTAAAAGTCCGAAAGACAAAACCAATAAACACGACGAACGAGAAGAGGATGGAAAGCAGAAAACAGAAAAATACACAACAACGACTGAATAGCAATCAACAACACGAACTCAATTTTAATTTCTGAATTTTTTTTAAGAAATTCAAAATTTTTGGCAAATCCGTATGTACTAAATTTAAGACAAGTTACTATGTCATCTTCAAAATTGATTATTGCGTACAGAGAACAATTTTTGTGATTTTTAGAATCAAAAATACTTTTTCAAAAACATAAAAAAAAAACACAAAATAAGTGCAAAAAACACTAAAAAAAACTTACATTTTTTCCAGTTTAGCCAAATCAACGTATTAAACATTTCTTACTATGTACAATTAATCGTTTTGTATCCGGCTAGTTCATTTAATGATCGTTGCATCTTAAATATTTAATGCGATTTTATTGATATTTATAGAACACGCTCACATCGACTTCCTGTGGGATTTGAATATGTGTCAAATAAAATACTATTACTAATATACAATAGAGATGTACAGAATAAATTCCTATAGAAGGGTGCTTATTGATCGATGAATTTACCAATATCTTATTGAGGAATTCATATAAAAAGAGATGGGAGTCTAGATCTGTTAAACATAGACCAAACATGCTAAGAAATGGCTCATGTGGGATCTGAGAATGTGTTATTATTACCTAATAAACAAGGATGTTTTCGGAATAAAGATGAAAAATACATCCTGTGGGAATTGAATATGTGTCAAATAAAATACTATAGCCTAAGATATAATAGAAATGTAATGCAGAATTCATTCAAAAAGGGGGAAGTATTTGTTGAATTTTACCAAACAAGCCAACATATCTGAAAATGTGTCGAACAAAATACTGTAACCTTATTTAAATAGACATGAAGTCGATTCCCATAAGAAAGAGGGTGTTTTTACAACTTAATAAAACTAAGAGATTTAATTTGAAATGTTTCAAACAAAATAAGTATAGAGATGTACACTCGGAATAATTCCTATAGCATAAATTTTATTAAAAAGGGGTCATTTTTATTTCGAACACCGTGAAGGTTAGCACTGCTGGTGGAGATTTAATTCCCCGAGGTTAGCCCGCTCCGGCACCAACACTTTTGTGTTGGAGAATACATCAAAGCTTTAAATTATACGTTTAAATTTCAAAATTGTTCTTCCTTCCCAAGATATAGGTTGATCATCTTAGTAATTATTTGGTTCCCCAGTTTTGTATTTTGGGTTTTAGTGTTCTCTTCATAGTCATAAAGTGTTTGGCATTTTCAATATGTTTGGTAGAGCGCCTCTGGTGAGTCTTCAATAGACGAAACGTGCGCAAGGCGTAGCAAAATTTATTGTCTGGAACTTTGTTGTCATTTTTATTTCTGTAGTATATACATATCTATCCAGCATTGCTGCATAACAAATAAAAACTTGTCTATGTATGGTCGACGTCCTAACTTTATTGGACTAAGTACTAACTTCAAGAACGTGGCAATTCTAAAGAGTGGCAAGGACCTATACTAAGAACGTTTAGGAGGACATGATCGTAGCAAGAGCATGGAAACAACATGTGAATAACTTCATGAACTTGATGTGGACGATGTTATATTTTGTGCCGTCTATGCTACGTATTTACTACGTCCTTGTAGTTTGCACTACGATTGCTTAAGTTTTCACTTAGTTATGGTATTGTTCTATCAAGTTTGTAGCACGACCATGAAGTTTCTCATTGCGTTTTTAACACGTGAGTAAAATTTTAAAACGTTTAAAACGCTGTTTGTAGTGTTTTTTTTTATGTTTTTTTGGCAGTTCATATTAACTTGTACATAAAGTTTTGAAATTAATTCGAATGAATCATTTTAGACTTGGTCGCTGTAGCAGGATTTCATCATTCTGTTGTTATATTCTAAGAACAATTTGCAAACTGACAATTGTACCGGTAACTTACATGAAGCTCTTTTACATACATGCAATACAAAGGTGAATGATCTAATTGATTTCAAGTAAGATGACCGGTATTTTATATTAATTTTGTACATTATACTTACCACATTAACATATAAATAAATATAGAATATGTTCGCGTTATTAGTGTCTCAATCGCAATCAATGAGATGATCTAAATTTAAACATCACGTGATGTTATCATCTCACTATGATCATGTGACTATATTACCTGTATGTGTAATTAATCTACCTGTAATACATTCGCGCCAGTCTAAAATTTTGCGTTGAAGAGAAAAGGTGTCTCATTGCTTTTCTTTCAACTTTATATTTTTCGGTTACGTTTAATTTATTATTATGGAAAGTGTAGATTCGGAGAACGAGTCCGAGACTACAATCGTAGGTCCGCAGAAAGAGAGTTTAGCGGAAAAACCTGACACAATGTCAGCTGGTAAATCTTCTGCAAAAAGTGCTCGTACGTCAGGTACGAAGACTGGTAAGAAGAAGCGTATATCAAAGGCCGACATGCAGGCCCAATACGATGCTCGCTTGAATGCGATGGAGACCAATTTTAACAGTAAGTTGGATAAAATGTTTGATTTGATAACTACAATGTCGACAAATCAGAATAAGGAGACTTCGGGTCTGCCTAGATCTGTTTTGACAGTGGAGAACGTCTCTTCGGGAGAGCGTAGACCACCAAGGCAAATAGTTGCGTTAGAACCTAATTTAGACGAGGACCTAGGGTCCCCGAGAATTAGCAGAAATCATGATATAGACTTGAGGTCGGAAATATCATTTCAAGTAAATCAGGAGGAAAGAGATAATTTTGATAAAAATGTATCTGATTTTGACTCCGTAAGTGACAATGGGAGAAGCCCAGTCAGAGACAATATGTCAAATGTTGACATTGTAACTAAACCTAATGCTAACAACAACAGGTTTCTTAAACATGTGGTATCTAATGACAATGCATGTAGTAATGAAACAGAAAACACAAACACTAATGAGGGTGTTTCAACTGTTAAAAAGTCTGAGGTCAAAGAGAACCGTACAAACATTATTTCTAAAGTCTTCAAAGACGAGGTTAAGAAACATGAAGCTAGTGCAGGGCTGGTCTTAGATCAGGCCCAGGTAGAAATTTTGGAAAGCTCATGGCGTTCGTCCAAACCAGATAGGTTGACTGCGTTTAAGGAAGACTATAAGGCTTGCTTTCCTTTGCATCAAAGTTCTGAGAAATTTTTAGAAGTACCAACTCTTGATGATTTACTTGAGACTATGTTGGCAAAAACTCATGGTAATAAAGCTGTCAAAGGCTGGGACACTCACAGAACTTTACATTCTCAACCTTATAAATACTTAGAGAAACTAGGTTATCAAGGGCAAGCGTCATCACGTATGAACATAATTTCTATTTTGTATATCCAACAGGCTCTTGCTTCTTTGTTGAAAGGTCTAGAGGAGGATGAAATTGACAAGGAACAAGCTTGTCAAACCATCAGGGATGTGTTTGCCATGTCGACCAAGTCGCTAGATTTGGCAGGACGAAATGGTGCATTCATGCACATGATGAGACGAAAGGTGGCAGCTGAAGATTCAGGTTTGTCTACCTTACAAGATATTAGATCAAAATGGCAGAATTTGCCATTAACAGGTGATGGTCTTTTCGGTAGCCATCTTGATGATTTATTAGAAAAAAGGAAAGATCAGAAAAAGAAGGTTTCTGATTTGTTACCCGAGTTTACGCGTAAACGTAAATTAGAGACTGAGTCTAAAGACAATGGGCCTTCAGCGGCCAAAGTAGTTAAATCAAATACGTTTAATGCCACTGCTTCCTCGGACAAGAATGTTCAAAATACTAGATTTCAAAGAAATCAGAATGAGTACAAGAACAACTACTCTGGAGGGGCTAAGGGTGACAATAGACGAAATGAGGGCAGACCAGCTGGAAAAAGTTCCTGGGGATCCTTACCACGGATTCCTAAGAAACGGAGCAGCTGACTCAGAAGTAAGTCCTCTAATGTTGTGTCCACAAACTCCTGTTGGGGGTCGGCTGTCACTGTTTCTTCAAAATTGGAAGAAAATAACAACCGACAAATGGGTACTCTCAATAATAGAAGAGGGTTACAAGTTGGAATTTTTGGAGAAACCTCTTTGGACGGGGGTCAAACAAACTCATGTTTCAAAAGAAAATTTAGATATTTTCATGGGAGAAATAGATACTTTGCTAGAAAAGAATGTAATAGAGAAAATTTATTTTCCCCAAGCAATAACAGGTTTTTACAGTACCTTATTCCTTTTACCCAAGAAAAACGGGAAGTTACGAATGGTGACAAATTTAAAACCCCTCAACAGGCAGTTAAAGAAAATTCACTTCAAAATGGACACAATGCAAAAAGTGATAAATCTAGTGCAACCAAACGATTGGGCAATATCTCTCGATCTGTCGGATGCGTATCTTCATGTACCAATATTTCACAAACACAAACAGTACATGAGGTTTTGTGTAAACAACCAATGTTACCAGTGGAAAGTCATGTGTTTCGGGGGGACTTTTGCTCCAAGAATTTTCACAAAACTGGTAACAGTGGTTGCAGCCTATCTGAGAACACAAAACATACGACTAGTAGTTTACCTCGACGATTGGCTAATAGTAAACCAAAACAAGTTTCAACTATTACAAGATCGACAGAGGTGCCTAAATCTGATAGTTGCACTGGGTTTTATCATAAACAGAGAGAAATCTGCCTTAATTCCCAGTCAGACAGTGACTTACTTAGGGGGTCGGTTTTTGCTGGACAAGGGCATTGTTCTTCCCACAGAGGAGAGAATTCAAAACTTGGAGACATTGATTCAGAAATTGTTTTCGGGTCAAAACACAGCAATAGATTTTCTCAGAGTATTAGGGGTAATGGCTTCATGTATAGATCTTATCCCCAATGCACGTCTTTACATGAGACCAATCCAATTGCATCTTTTGAGTTTTTGGAAACCAATATCTCGAAATTTAGAGCAATTTGTCCCATTTACTCAACATCTAAAATCACATCTGATGTGGTGGTTAAATTCAGCCAACACGCAGAAAGGCCGATATTTAGTATCACAGAACAGCACTGTTACAATCACGACAGATGCTTCGAAAAGCGGTTTTGGGGGTTATATTGGGACACAAATTTTTCAGGGGGAATGGAATTCAGATCAGAAAAATTGGCATATCAATTGTTTGGAAATGAAGGCGGTTTATCTAACGCTGAGGCATTTTCTGAATCAGGTCAAAAACAAATCGGTTTTGATAAGGAGCGACAACACCAGTGTCGTCCAATATATCAATCGCCAAGGGGGCACGAGATCAGCAAATCTTTGTTTTCTGACTTGGGAGTTATGGCAGATGGCCATACAGCACGGAATAGTTTTGAAAGCTGCACATATCATAGGCAAGAAAAATTTATTGGCAGATCAGTTGAGTCGAGTGAAAATTCGTCCAACAGAATGGTCTTTGAACAAAACGGTTGTCAGTCAAATTTTTCATGTTTGGGGAACTCCAATGGTAGATCTGTTTGCCTCCTCGGAGAACAAGCAGACTCAGATTTTCTGTTCCTGGATTCCACACCCAGATGCATTAGCTCTGGATGCCCTAACGACATCATGGGAGAACATGTTTGCTTATGCATTTCCTCCAATTTGCCTTGTTCCCAAAGTATTAAAATATATGAGGCAGTTCCATTGTACAATCATTCTGATAGCACCACAGTGGCCGAGGAGACATTGGTATCCTCAAATTTTGGAACTTTTGATAGCTCCTCCAATACAGTTGCCAATGTGGGAGAATTTGTTGAATCAACCAAAAACAAGGATCTTTCATCCAAATCCTCAAATGTTGAATCTGACTGCTTGGCTCCTCTCAACAGAAATTTCGAGTCAGGGGGCTTTTCTGAATCAACTAGAAAGTTACTCATTGCATCTTGGCGAAAGGGTACACAAAAGGACTATGTCAAAAAATTCGAAAAATACAGTAGCTGGTGTAGTGAAAGGGAAATTGATCCCTATTCAGCAACTTTAGATCAGATTGCTGATTTTTTGACATATTTGTTTGAGTCAGGTTTACAATACAGGACCATTTCAGGTTATCGATCAATGCTTTCGGCAGTTTTACCTGCATATCAAAATTGTCCTGTGGGTCAACATCCTGTGGTTACAAGGTTGATAAAAGGTGTTTTTCAGTCAAGACCACCTAAGGTTAAATTACTTCCAGAATGGAATTTAGAAGTTGTTTTGGAAGCTTTACAAAAGCCTCCATTTGAACCTTTAAATGAAGCAGATTTAAAGTTTGTGACATTCAAAACTGTGTTTCTCATTGCAATTACAACTTTTCGTAGATGCAGTGATATTCAAAGTTTAAGGATTGATCATGAATCAATGAAAGTACAAGATAAAGGGGTAACCTTTATAAGGCAAGGGCTTTCTAAACAGGATAGACAAAATCATTTGGGATCAAAGATTTTTGTTCCTAGTTTTTCTGAAAAGAAATTACTAGATCCTAAAAGAGCTTTATGTGCATATTTGGGAAAAACAAAAGAATTCAGACAAAAATTGAGTGCTTCGGACAAGGGTAAGCTGTTTTTGTCCATGAATGAACCGCACAAGCCAGTGTCTTGTCAGACAATAGCTAGTTGGATAGTTAAGACTGTTCAAAATGCATATTCAGATAAAAATTTGAAAGTCAATGCTCATTCCACTAGAGCAATAGCTCCTAGTTGGGCATTATACAAAGGAGCGTCTACAAAAGCTATTATTGAAGCTGCTGATTGGGCGTCTGAGTCAACTTTTGTGAAGTTTTATTTGAGGGATTTAGATTCCTTCAACTTCTTAAAGTAAATATTTTTGCATTTATGTCTTTTACAGAATGAAGACTAGTTTTGCATGCATGGTGGAAGCATTTTAATTGTACAGAACAGTTTTGTTGTTTGATGAACAGTTATGTTTTGTTACATGTGCCAGTTATATATAAACTTTATAGATGTTTTATTGAATTGATGCACTTTTGGATTTTGGAGATGTATTGGAAGAAATTTATCCAGCCTCCTGAGGAATACTGCTTTGTAATCAGTAAGTATTCTATATTTATTTATATGTTAATGTGGTAAGTATAATGTACAAAATTAATATAAAATATAATTTTTTGAAATCTCAAGAAGAGATTTTATATTAATTTTATAGTACATTATACTTACCACAGACCACCACCACCCCAAATAAATTTCTTTATTTGAAGCGTCAAAATTTTTAGACTGGCGCGAATGTATTACAGGTAGATTAATTACACATACAGGTAATATAGTCACATGATCATAGTGAGATGATAACATCACGTGATGTTTAAATTTAGATCATCTCATTGATTGCGATTGAGACACTAATAACGCGAACATATTCTATATTTATTTATATGTTAATGTGGTAAGTATAATGTACTATAAAATTAATATAAAATCTCTTCTTGAGATTTCAAAAAATTATATTTTTTATATCCGTTTTTTTTTTATTGGTCCTGACTTTTTAAATTCTTATATATCCCATTCTCGTATAAGCACACTGTTTTTTATTAAATTATTTTTCAAAGACTAAATAAAGAAAAACATACCCCCATCCTTTAAGATTTAATTGTGTGCTCCTAAAGTTCGGTACGCTAACGGCCAAACATGTAGGTTGTGGTATGTACACTTATACTTATTCCAGTGAGACCACATCTCATTATCGTCTATTCAGCAATTAAATCACAGCAAATTTAGCATTACAAAATATGACAAGATTTTTTTCTTTTCTATATACGATTGTCTTTCATTGTACGTATTTATCTGTAATTAGCGGCTTTTCCCTTTGATCGCATCTGCTCGATATTTTTAGTATATTGGGTTAATTTGGTATTAGCGAAGTGTGATGTAATCTGACAATTATAAATTTGTGACATTATGTGACGTGATTCAGCATAAAATCTTCCCGAGTTTAAATTACCATTAAAACATGGACAAGTTTATACCAAACTAGATATAGATAGTTTCAAAAAAGGAAAGTACATAATATTCTATATGTAATACCGCAAGACGAAGGATAGTACCAAAGGGACCCCCAAAATTGTCGCTTTGCACCGTTTTGCAGGTTATATAATAATGCCTACACTCTATGCAAAAGCCTATAGCACTTTATTGTATATTGGGAAGACTGACTTTTAAACATTTTACAAAGTACAAAATGTATCTTTTAACTTTAGTTTTATGTAGTACCTGTAATGAATTCTACCAAAGCATTAAAAGTTTTAATAAGGCTCCATTATATATGACCATGGTAGTTTTTATGTAATATCAGCTTGGCAGTAACAGATAATTCCTAGGTAAAGGTGATTGGACCTTGTGATCAGGACTTTTGATCGTTTGACCCAAAGATCAATTTGATTCTTCTATATGTAGATGTGAGCGTTTGAGTTGCGAATAAAAAACTTATTAAGCTATCAAAACAAAATTATAACAGCTGCATCCAACACATGAGTCATGTAATAAGTCAAATGTTATTACCTTAAAACAAACAAGAATATGAAGAGCTAAACATAGCACAGCCCAAGGTCTCCCGCCTGCCATAACATGTGACCTTGATCTAAAACTTATTGGCCATGAAATCAATTTGCTTCTACCTTAAATGATTAACTAAGATGTTTCTAGTTCTATCAAGGCATTCAAACAACAAATTTCATTCTCAAATTTAAATTTGTTATTTCAAAACTTCTGTATTGACCTTTGATGCCACATTCAAAAGCTTATTTTCACCTCAATTTTTTTTTATGTATGTAAAGCTCCAGACACAGATTTCTAATGGATACTGACATGACAGACAAAACTTTTATGCTCTTTGGTTTTTACAAACAAGGGGAGATTCAAATATATATGGAGTTTGAAGCTATGGATGGAACTATATGAAGATATGCAATCAAAATAACAACAGAGAGCTGGTAAGTGTAGCATTAAATGCTTTGGTCACTAACACCAAAGTACATGGTTTGATCCTCATCTGGGGTGAAAATTTTATTAATCCATTTTCTGATTCTCTCTCGACATCTTTTTGAGAAGATGAAGGTCTTGAGGAATGATACTAGTCCTTCAAAAGAGAACAAAAATATTGTGTCATGTAAGAGGAAAGCAATACTTGGTCAAGAAAGATCCCTTTGTAGAGTTTAGTGAGAGTAGACTCCGTGGGGGCTGCAAAAAGGGGACACTCACAAACTGCAAGCTAGAGAGAGATTTACATAAGCACAAAGGTGCTTGTTTCCAAATCCAGGATAAACAAGATTGCTACGCGTACCCATGTGTCCCCTGCCACCGTTGTTTTGGAAACTAAATCGTTCAGTCAAAACGAGGAAGGAAACCAGTGAACATAAAATATTTTTGACAAAGTCCCATTTTTTAGGACCGGATAATCACAAATTCGTAAATAACGCCAAAACTGTAAATATTGCTTCAAATTTCTTTTTCGTATTATTATAAAGTACCTTTTGCTCTTCAGCCTACAAAATTTTAGAACCCTGTGCACGTAGGTAACCGAGATATTGAATGTCCTATATTTTGACCTTTCTACCCCATTTTCATGGAAACGGCTGCCATTTTGAAAATGTCAAATATGGGATGATCACCTACTAATAGTACCCTATCAGTGTCTAAAGTTTCAGCAACATCCCTTCAGTAGTAACTGAGGAGTTGCACCTACAAAAACTTTTGACAAACGCCCATTTTTAGGACTGAAAAATCACAAATTTGTAATCGCTTCAAATTTTTTTTTCGTATTATTATAGAGTACCTTTAGTTCTATCAGCCTACAAAATTTCAGAACCCTGTGCACCTAGGTAACCGAGATATTGAATGTCCTATATTTTGACCTTTCTAACATTTCTTCCCCGTTTCAATGGAAACGGCGGCCATTTTGAAAATTTCAAATATGGGATGATCACCTTCTAATAGTACCCTATCAGTGTGTAAAGTTTCAGCAATATCGGTTCAGTAGTGTCCAAAGAGTTGCACCCACAAAAAATGTGACGAACGGACGGAGACCATTACAAAGTCCCTCCGACGCGTTGCGGCAGGGGACAATAAATATGTTTAAACTAAAATTACAACAAAATTTAAGACAATCAGTTATGCTTTTGTCTATTCAAGCTCTTACCAAAATATCAAAAATTTCAAACACTATATGAATATGAAAAGCATGGAACAATTTAACCAAACTTTATAACAACCTATGCCATGGACAGGAAGAACCTTAGGGTTTTTTTGAATTTTGAATTTACATTGACAATTTCCTAGCTTTGATGTATTATTCAACACAAGTATTGATGCCAGAGGACTTAACCTCAGAAAAACTACATACAAAGAAAATAAAATACAAGAGAATTTTTTTATAATAGAAATATTTTTCTTTCAAATTGTCTTACAAATGATAAATAGACAATAAACAAAATACAAATAAAATTAGAAACACATGGTTCAATACACAAAATAAAGAGTTTCTATTGGAATTAAAATAATAGTCTGTCTAACAAATTGTCTGTAAGTTTTCTCTATTGCTTCTCTCCTTTCCTGAAAAATACAAAAATAAAATATTGTAGTTAAATGTAATTTTTCTTCAGCCTTTTTTTTTATCATTCACCATGTTCACAATAACAATGTAAACATACTTAAAGTTGTTAAATTTAAACAAGTTTTTCTGTTAATAAAAAAAAAATACTTAGTATCATTGTCAAAAATGGACAGATTTAAACAGGATGTGGATGAGAAACAGACCTGAAATCAAACCCACAGAATTGGATGCCATGCTAATGCTGCACACCAAATATCAAGAAATTGTGATAAGTACTTGCTGAGAAAACTTTTGTGAAAGTTATTTCCAACACCCCCTGCATGCTGCCCACATTCACCATTTAATATTCTGGATTTTCCCCTCCATAAAATCCAGGTACAAAACATGCATAAAATTCTAATGGGATCTTTGCAAGTTCTGTTTTAACAAACACATCTTCTGGATTGACCAATCCACTAAAGAAGAAAGAAGTGAAAATAGAGGCCAATTTTATTTTTTTAAGGAAAGGAGGGTAACAACCCCCAGAACACCCCCTGGTCTGGATAAACCACCAAGACAAAATTGATGCACATGACATTACTAATGTATCCTGTCTAACATGTAGACATTGTACCCACAAGTCTCTTTATGTTAAACAGGAAGTTAATGTCCAACACCATGGAAGGAGCAGAGTCAGTGATTCAACAGGCTCCATGGAAGTGTTGGTGGAATTTGTGAATCCTTATATATGGAACTTAAATCACTGTATATAAAATTTCAAATTAGTTCAGAGAGATGAACAAAGTAGAAATGTAGTGCTACTGCTTCCATCTATGGCCCTTGAAATATTTTTGTGTTTTTAATCTATGATATTGGTGTCCATTGAAGGAGTGAGTCAACAGGATCCATAGAATTGTTTGTGAAACTGACTAGAAATATTTCAATTTTAACCATATCAGCAGTTCTTCATCATATTTGTACAATTTTCCTTTATTTAGCAATTTTTCATTTTATGAAAGAAGCCAAGGTATACCAAAGGGGTTATCAAACATCATTATACAGAATAGACAAAGACAAAATCTGTACACCAAAAAATCTGTCAAAGTCAAAAATGGCCGGATTTCTTTAAACAGGAAGTAGGTGAGCGACGGACATAAAACCGAATCCCACGTCATGGGACCCCACCCTGATGCTGTATACCAAATATCAGGTGGCTGTGATGAGTAGTTGCTGAGAAAACTTTATGAAAATTTTTTCCCGCCCGCACGCCTGACATTCACCATTTTATTACCCAGATTTTCACTCCGTGAAATCCGGCCAAAAATCATTGAAACAAACCACAGCATGTGTTGCTCACAGCAATTTAGCTGCATTTGGTAGTTCTTTTATCAAAGTGCCAATTTGTCTTTAAGGTTTGTTTTAAAAACTTTGGATTCAATAAAAACAAGATTGCTACGCGTAGCCATGTGTCCCCCGCCGCCGCATAAAAGTTGCGTGGTATGTCAATTCAAGCAATATATTCTCTGACAAACGATAGAAATAGGTTGTCAAAATATGGGATGATCACCTATTAACAGTACCCTATCAGTGTGTAATGTTTCAGCAACATCCATTCAGTAGTATCCGAGGAGTTGCACCCACAAAAATGTTTGATATGACAAAGTCCCATTTTTTGGACCAGAAAATCACAAATTCGTAAATAACTCAAAAACTGTAAATATTGTTTCAAAATTTTTTTCATATCATTATAGAGTACCTTTTGCTCTATCAGCCTACAAAATTTCAGAACCCTGTGCACCTAGGTAACCGAGATATTGGATGTCCTATATTTTGACCTTTCTTCCCTGTTTCCATGGAAACGACGGCCATTTTTAAAATTTCAAATACAGGATGATCATCTACTAACAGTACCCTATCAGTGTGTAAAGTTTCAGCAACATCGGTTCATAAGTGTCCGAGTAGTTGCACCCACAAAAATGTTTGACAAAGTCCCATTTTTCGGACTGAAAAATCACAAATTCGTAAATAACTCGAAAACCGTAAATATCGCTTCAATTTTTTTTTTCATATCATTATAGAGTACGTTTTGCTCTATCAGCCTACAAAATTTCAGAACCCTGTGCACCTAGGTAACCGAGATATTGAATGTCCTATATTTTGACCTTTCTTCTGTTTCCATGGAAAGGGTGGCCATTTTGAAAATTTCAAATATGGGATGATCATCTACTAATTGTACCCTATCAGTGTGTAAAGTTTCAGCAACATCCTTTCAGTAGTTTCCGAGGAGTTGCACCCACAAAAAACGTGACGGACAGACAGACGGACGGACGGACAGAGACCATTACTAAGTCCCTCCGACGCGTTGCGGCGGGGGACAAAAAACCTTGGAAGTTCTTTTACCAGTTTCTACTCACAGCTATTAAAGAGAAAAGAGTGTATGGAGGTTTTGGTTTATATTTATACATTAAGTTTACAGATAGACAGTGTTTGTGATTAATGGTAAGATTTAATAATACATTCTTTTGCAATATATTTAATACATGTATGTGTGGTAGAGAAGGGAAAAGGTGCCACCTTCTTTCAATTATTTCAGAAATAGCCCTCACTTGTGTGTTAGTAAATTCATAAATTATACCCTATCTAACATAAAGACATGATATCGAACAAGTCTCTTCATGCAAAACAGGGAAGTTAATGTACAACACGATGGAAGGAGGCAAGTCAGTGATTCAACACGCTCCATGGAAGTGTTGATCAAACTTGATAAAACATTTTTATACAACAAGATAACAAATCTATTGCACTCCTTTTTTGTAAATTAGATTAGGTTGTTTTGTTATATATGATAGTATAAGGCCATAATAAAATAATTACTAGATTCTCATCCAAATTTCTTGAAATTATGGGGTGAGTGGGCGAATTTTAAAGAAAATTGGACAAAATTTCCCCCAAAATGAAAATAAAATTTTTTGAGGGAGCTAAGAAAATCAATGCCGGTGAGAATGAGAATCTAGGATATTTTTTTTATAATGGCCTTAAACTCATATAATGAATGAATGCACTTTTGGTAATCAAGTCAGGAGTCCATTGCGATCTATAATTTTTCCAGTATGTCTTCCTTATTTTGTCTCTTTTCTCTTGGACACCGAGATTGATCCTCCAAGTTCAGTAATTTTGTAATTGTCTTTCATTCTTAAAAATTGTTAGTTTTTCCAATAAATATTTGTCTTTTTCAATCATTATTAATTATTAAGCATTGCTGTTTCCTATCGCAACATACATATTTAAACAGAAAAAAACATTGTTTATCAGCGAAACTTCAGAAAAAAATGAGAAGAAATGGTTGAAGCTGTACTTGCAAAACAATACTGAACATTTACATTTTTGACGTACACAGAAAATTCAGCATTCCTTTACAGCTTTAAGCCCCTTTTAAAACTTTTAAAGTAAAAGTTAGGTTCCACTAAACAGTACAAGTCAAAGAAATAAGTCTTGAAGATACCCCCATGCAACAAAAGAAACACGAATAAATAATCAATAAGAGAATAAAACTCAATTTTAGACCTTGAAAAAATGTATCCCAAGTTTTTTTTTGAACATTTGATAAAGAAAAGCTTTAAAGAGAAAGATTTTTCAAAAAGCAAACCCAATCTTACCTCTTCTTTTGGCTAAATATTGTTATATATAATGTAAAATTTTGTTAAAATGTTTTATGGTGTTTCTGAATTCAATCTTGGCAAGAAATTGAATTTTTAATTATTGCATTTATGTCTGAAAAATTTCTGTTCATCTGTGAATGGGCAAAAATTCATAATTTGTGAAAAAAAATTGGTTTTCAAATTTTTTTCAATTAATTTTTTTTAACTTATTATATAGTTTCATGCCACCTCCTTTAGCAAAATTAACTTGTTTTCAAACGTCGTAAACTAGCACATTAATTTTTCCGCCCCTTTGTCTTTTTTATTAGATTGTAATACAACTTGTCTTCTAATTTCTAGCCCCCTCCCTAACCAAGTAAAAATAATTTGTCTTAAACTCACCGTTTAGCTGCTATTGAACTTAATAATCTATTTCCAAACAAAAACGTAGGAATGGAAAGAAGTCCTAGATATCTAACTGTATCAAACATGTTGAGCTGGACAAAGTACATGTAGTATAGTCCAAAAATAGCTGAAACAACAAAAAATACAGGTAATCAATAAGTTGTCCTAGATATTGAACTGTTATCAAACATGCTGAGCTGGACAAAGTACATGTATTAAATCCGAAAATAGCTAGAATGAAAATATACAAGTAAATAATGACCTGAGAAAATGTATCAGTAATGGCTGTACCAAATGCTACTGCCAGGAGGGCACTATAAATTGCTTCTTTGCCAGGACATGTACATTGAACTACTACATTTATATGGTATTATATTTAAATCTAAATGCATTACAAGATCAAATCCACAGTCCCTGTCAGTAGAATGGAAAAAAAAACGTCTTAATTGGCTCATTAACCAGGAAATAAATGAGTGTCAGATCTGAAAACCCAACCCACAATATTGGACTGCTACCTAAAGATGCATACCAAATATCAAAGGCCTATGATTGATAGTTGGTGAGAAATGTGTTACTAAAACATTTTAAGACTGACATACTGAATGATGCCCTACATTTCTGTATTTACTGTGCATTGCAACAGGGGACCAAAATATTTTTATGGATGGTCCATATAAAATGTTGTCTTTCTGGGGGTATAGCTCATGTTTAAATCGAAATGCTCTGATCATATCAATGTGCTTTGATTTTCTTTTTTCCTTACAGATTTTGACAATTCATACATTTTGCATGTTGATAAAAAAAAATCAGATATATTTCTTCTCAAGATGTGGAGAGTGATGATATATGAAACACATGTATCTCTTAATTTCTTGCAGCAAAACTCTTCAAGAAATGAAATTGTTAATTTTTCTTACAGTTTTTTTTTTTTTTTTTTTTTAGTTATTTTTTTTTCTTTTAAATGTTTATTTCTTCTCAAATTGGTAAAATCTTTACCCTACCTGCTAAACAAACATGGAATCCAATAGCACTAAGAGACATGGGGAAGTTTGAAATGTTAGCTCCGATCTTCATCCACTGTAAAATAAAAATCATGATATCACTGATAATGTTCTAAAAAGCAGCTGCCTGTACATATAGTACATGAACTATTACATGGAAATTTTACTCTACATCCATGATTGCATATTTATTCATTCTTACACGTTATTGATCCCTATCACTTAAGCTAGCTATGTAAAAATAAATCATTGATTATATTTTACAAACAAACTGCCCTTCAACATTGTTAAACTGAAATTTTGGAGGGCAATCATAATAGCATCCACATCATGCTTTTCATTTCATTGATCTATATCATTTAATTGTGATATTGCTAATCAGATTGTTCCCAGCTGTAATGTGGTCAATATTTTTAATACTAGACATGTTAGATTAAGCTTCTCTTGATAGATTAAAAGTTACAAGTTCTCCTAATTTGATTCTTTTGGTTTTTAAGAAAAGGCTACTGGTTGAAATGTCTAGCATAACAATACAAACTTGTTTATCAATACCTGCTTTTGTTTATTGTGTTTTATTTCAAAGAGAGTTACTGTATGCCACAATCTCTCAACTTGTAATAGACGACAAATCGAGATACGATAATGACAAATATCATGTTCCAGTACTGTGAATGATTATCACCATAGAGTGACATCTACAGGAGTACTGGGTTACATAAACTGATACAACAGATATATTGCTCCCAATATTACTTCAAAAGGGATACTTTTTAACAACCAAACCGATAGTTGTAATGCATATATATAGACAGGCAAAGTATAATAAGAAATCAGGGGTTCAAATTAGCACTGGTCCGAGGTCCTTGACCCTCAATTTTTGATGCAGGACCTTCTAAATTTCAGGGACAAAGGTACTGGACCTGTCAGTATTTACAACTCTTTTTGGGGACTTTTCAATCTCTTCAAGAGAACCTTCCATCCTGGGCTTCTGAAAGTCCTGGACCTTGAGCCCTCAAATCAAATTTGACCCCCTGGAAATCAGTGAGTCTTTACTTACAAGTGATACCTGTCTTTTACAAACTATAAAACCATGGGACTAGGAAGGACACAGATAACACAGAATACCCACTCTTCTTCAAACCAGGAGTACAAAAACAGAGTATCACTAAAAATCCCTAAATAACTTACACAGATAAATAGAACAGCCAAGGGGAGTAATACAAGGGCAGTAAATACTGTGGATACAACTGCTGGTGGTCTCTTCTCTGGCTCACGGAACATGTGCTAAAATAAAGATATTGTATACAAATTTACCAATTCAAATATTTAAAACTACAGACTGATGATAACTTACCTTCATTGAGAGCCAACCCCTAAATATAACAGTTATCGAAATAAAGTTAGCTGTTTCTAGAAGTTAATTGCATATTTGTTTAGTTTCTATAAGAATATGAATATGAATAAACAGCGAGGTTTTTTTTCTTTTTACATATTGTAAACCTGGATTTTCGGCAGTCTTTCTTTCGAGGTTGTACGGAAAAATATTAGTTTGTGCAGTTTTAATTTTGCGTTGAAAAGTTATTGTCCATAGACAACAATGAAAGACAAACATATTTGCCCTGTTTAATTTTCGCTCTAACAATGTCAACACGAAAATAAAACTGCCGCCAAAATTTCCCGGTTTACAGTATTTAGCAGACCTACTGACCCTTTTGTACAGATGTATGCTAAAAGCACACATAATTTTGATGTGTCCTTGAAACTGTTTTTCTCTTTGCATTTTTTATCTTTTGACACTCTAATGTCCCTTTGGTTTTGCTCCTTTAATATATAATAACCTTGACCTTTAACTCATTTGGAATGACCTTTACCTTGATCTCTGGTTTCTTGCTGTACTGGTTCTGTTTGGATTTTTCAGCAGGCTCCTCGGCAAATTTCAACTCAGCATCAGCCTAGCAGAAAGAAAAAAAATGTTAATGAGCTTATAAATCCACTGTTGAAACAATTTTCTGATTTTTGTAGCACTCAGTAAGAGAAAAATTAAGTTTAAAAAATGTGGCAGCTTATTGGGGAAAATATTTTTGCAAGTGTTCTCAGCAGCTACTTATCTGATATCAATGCCCCTTGAGTCTCAATACTTTGTGTACATCATTAGCATGTTCCACAGGTGTTTAATTCTAGGTCTGTCATTCAAGTACTTCCTGATTAATAAAATCTGCCTATTTTAAGCATTCTAGGTAATAATTATAAATCAAGAAAGATGTTTATTTTAGATTATGTAAAACCTTTTTTTGACATCTACATTTTTGTAACATGTATCTGTCTAAGTTGGTTGTTAAGGCTTGTGATGTGTAAAATCTTTATTCTTACCAAAACCAAAGAGAAAGGATTCTCAATTACAACATAGTTTACAGCTAGTTTGAATACCAGAAATCAAGAACAAAACAATAATTAAATTTAACAAAAGCTGGTAAAAACAAAAGTTAACAAGGGGTTGCACAAGTCCTGCTAAGCATACCCCCACTCGACCATTCAGAAAACGGACAAAGATGAAAAACAGGAAGTGGATGCGCGACTGACCTGGAAAGGGGAGGCACAATACAACTCCTCATGATAAAGCTGTATACTAAATTTGAAATAAATCCCTTCAGTAGAATCATAGACCTGTAAATTAAATAGATTTGCAAATTGGTGAAATATACAGGTCTATGTTAGAAGCTAAGAAATCTGTTACAAAAGTTTGTTACGGACGGACAGACGGACAAGGTGCCCCTCTCTTACGAGTGGGGGTATAATTTACAATTTCAAGCATCTTACCAGAGCCCATGAAAATGGGTTCTCAATGACAGCATCTCCTACAATCAATTCCATACTGTATTTGCCAGACAGTTTACCAAATTCTTTGGCATTTGCTCCAACATCCTAAAAAACAAGTAAAAGTAAATACCATGGATTCATTTATTTTCGTAGGTATCATTTTTCTTGGTTTGATGGAAAAAGATCAGTTTGTGGGTTCTTCAATTTGCAGTTCTGAAGTCTTTAGCATACGCTTCTGATGTTTCAATCGCGTGGGTTAAATCCCACCACAAAAATAACAAAACTAGAGGCTCCCAGGAGCCTGAATCGCTCACCTGATTTCTTATGCCAAAGTTTGAATAAATTTCACAAACTTTCAAGTATACAAAGTTGCAAAACAATCCTTTCAGTGGTTTCAGAGAAGATTTATGGAAATCAGTTTAAATTAATAGAAAAATACAGTTAAAAGGCAATAACTCCTATTTATAAGGACCTTTTGATGCTGAACATGAAAAGTTGCTTCGGATTTTCTCTATCTCTTATACTTTCGAGTTATAAGCCAAAAACAATGGTCTGACCCCCTGTTCTATCTTTAGCAATGGCGGCCATGTTGGTTGGATGACATGTATATTATTCACAAAATTGGTAGAAGACATCCTATAGATCAAGTGTACTAAGTTTCAAGGCAATCCCTTTGGTGGTTTCAGAGAGGAAGATTTTTGAAAATCAGTTAAAATCAATGGAAAAAACAGTTAAAGGGAAATAACTCTTAAATGGCTGATCTGACAAATTTGACCCTTAAATCATTTTTGTAGATCTGAATGAGCTTAACAATTCTGCAATGCTAACTTTTCCTCTAGCTCTAACGGTTTACAAGATATTGTCCAAAAACTGCAAAAATGGTCAATTTGACGATTAATGGGCAATAACTCCTATAAGGAGTGGTTTCACAACTTCGACTCATTGCAGAGATTTGTAGAGCTTTTGATGCTGAACAAGGAAGGTTGCTTCAGATTTTCTGTATCTCTTATACTTTTCGAGTTATAAGCCAAAAACAATGGTCTGACCCCCCTGTTCTATTTTTAGCAACGGCGGCCATGTTGGTTTGTCGACATATATATAATTCACAAACTTGGTAGAGGACATCCTAAAGATCAAGTATACCAAGTTTCAACGCAATCCCTTCAGTGGTTTCAGAGAAGAAGATCTTTGAAGAAAAGTTAACGGACGGACGACGGATGACAGACGACGGACGCTTAACGATGACAATAGCTCACATGACCCTTCAGGTCAGGTGAGCTAAAAATGATACCCTACAATTAATCATGAAACCACTGTAATGCCTGTGGCATACCCAGACAAAATAAAATAAATATATTGGTACAAAGGTTTACAACAAAATTTTAATTTCATTATTAATGCATATATGTCATGAATATTGAAATTACACTAAACCATTTTTATTAGTTTTGTCTTGTATGTTTTGATTTTTGTGATTGCTGTTAAGTACATTGTGTGCTTTTGTTTGTTTTTTTTTTTTGAAAAACATTTCCATTCTTTTTCACATGAACTTTTTCAATTTTTATAATACAAAAAAAAGCAAAAAGCAATGAAAATTTCATAGTATAACATATTCTTTTTCATTATTGAATATTCAATCGTATCAAGAAAAACATACCAAGTCAAACCGGGACCCAGCACCATCAGGGAGAGCCACAAATATGATCTCCTGGTTGGTCTTTTGATTGGTCATCTTGACAAAAGTCTGCAACAAAGAAATATAAATACAAATTCTGATTTATCACAATAGATTTAACTAGAAAATCTTTGACTGAGCTAGTAAAAGGAGATGGCCCACATCATACTGAAGTCCAATGATGTACCCTAAAGGATATCTAAGACTTTTGCTTCATTTCATAAGGGAATCATACATCTAAAATCATCTTAAATAGCTAAAATTTGGTATAAGCCTTTTCAAATTTCCAACATTTGCATGACCTATTTGTAGTCCTTTTGAATGGGGTCATCAATGGAAGACATTTGTTGCCTAAGTCTTAAAATATTTGGTAAACAGGAAGAAGATGAGTTACAGGTATTAAATCGCTTTACACCATATAGTACTATAAGAGGACATGTAGTTGCTCGTAAAACTGCGCTGGATATTTTTGTGACGCTGCAGGATGCTGGACGCAAGAGGACTCAAGATGACGGAAAGTGTGAAAGTGACTCCTTTATGTCGCTCTGCATCAGGTTGCAGGCAACATAAAAATAGGTTCAGAATAAAACATGTCATTACCTGATGAGCAGATACTGGTTTACTGGTACTTTTGTCCTTCAGTTGGAATTTCATGATGATTTTCTGGTGGCTGTCAGCTTCAAAGACATTAGCTGCCTTGTTAGGATATTGCAGCCTGAGAAAAGAAACAACATCAAAATCATAGCTGGAATCTAGAGTCCGGAAAAATTGAAGAAGTTTGCTATTCTAATAATTGCCAGCTTACAAGTCAAAATATACAATAAAACTTGAGAGGTTTGATAACTGTCAAAATATAAGTATGTGAGTATGTGTGAGTGTTAAGGTTTACACCCTTTTCAACACACCTGGGCCATATAGGGCAGACAGTTTTAATAAAGAAGGACACCAGAGCACTTGGAGGAAACCACAGACATTGGGCAGGTATCTGACAAACCTAATCACATCAGGTGGGATAGTCCTGTTTTTGTAAATTATAAGGACTCGAACACCAACGAGATTTATAAATAGGTACATGTGGCAAATTAAAGATCAGCAATAGAAAACATTCAATTCTTAGGGCTGTTCCATTTAAACTGATGTGGTAAGGGGGGGGCATGCATTTTTTTTCTTGGTGGGGGGTTAAAATGCATTTTTGTGTGGATATGTAATGATTTTTTTTATATTGGTGGGGGATCTTGAACAAAGTGAGTCAAAATATAAGTAAAATGGTCGTTTCCTACATCATTATCTATAATCTATATGCTTCAGTAGATTTACGATTTTTCAATTGGTCTACATTAATCTAACTGAACCCAAATGTCTTCTCTTTTTTTTTAATGGCAAAATTCTACTACATGTATATAACCTTGACCTACTTGGTTGTCCTTGAGGCAGTGGACTGGTCTTTATCTGTGACACCAATCTCCACGTTCTCTATGGCAACCTGTGTAGTGACCTTGACCTCAACCTGAAAAATAAAACTAAGTGCTGTGAAATATCATTTAAATTCTATGTTTATGGTTTGAAATGTGTTCACACATTATAATGTTGTCAAATACACAGTCTTTTAAATAGAATTTTAAATCTTTGTTCGATTTTCATATGGCAAATATATCTAAGACACAAAATTTGCAAACCCCCCCCCCCCCCCCCCCCCCCGAAAAAAAAATGGAATTATCCCCTTTTACAGTTAACTATAACTTTGAGAAAGTGAGAAAAGACCCTATTGACAGAAATCTCCATTTTCCTAAACGGACATCATGGTACAGTAAGGGCCACATCTGGCCCTCTATTTCATTACACAATAAATCTGAAGTAACTTATGAAAATGCACTTATTGATATTTTGATTGAAATGAATATTGGAGTTCATTAACAAAATTTCTTGGTCAAGAAGGCAGAAACATCTAAAAATTGAAATGAAGACCCATAATTTGTCAAATAACTGCCAATTTGACAGGATTTTAAATACTTGGGGCTGTTCCAGCAAAATATACATGGGACAGGGGGAAGGCAAAATTAAATTGCCACTATGGGTGGGCTTTAAAAGCTTGTGTAAACTCAATGAAAACCATGTAAATTTAAAAATTAAATTCTATGGGTGAATCCCCTTTCAAAGAAGTGCCTTCCCCCCGTCCCATGTATGTTTTGCTGGAACAGCCCTTGGTTTGTTTTGATATCCTATTTTTCATCAATAACATAAAATATACTTAAAGAATTTTAAGAACAAGTTTGTTTATTCATCTAAACTTCTAAAAAAACATAGGAAATCTTCTTTATAACAATTTTTTATTGATTCCTTAGATTTCTGCATCTATTTATATTCACAAATCTTTGGTACTACACTGTCCATTACTAAGAAAATGAATTACTTTGTGACTTTTGATTGATTTTTGCCAAATGATGTCCTTGTAAAAATAATTTGTGTGCAAAAATAACTTTGTTTAAAGTATTTCCCATTTCAGGTACTAAACTTACAGAAGCCCCAGTTGTTCCTAGGAGTCTCTTGTCAGCCTTCTTTGGTGTGGCACTGATGGTCAGTTTATAGAAACCTGGAGCAGGCTTGGAGTCCATAAGGTTTAACTCATACAAAGACCTATTTAAAATAAATATGCATAATTTTTTTTTCTTTCTAAAAGATCTATTTTAAAATCTGATTGTTTGATTTATTGATAATATGATTGTGATGTTGAATCAACAACCTTTATATATAGGTGTGTTTGTATTAGGCTTTAACGCCCTTTTTTCTATGCATCCGAGTCATGTAGGGTGGTTTATAGTTTAAATTGCAGAGGGACCGAAGTACCCAGAGAAAACCACCAACCTTGGGCAGGTAACTGACAAACCTAATCACATCAGGTGGGATAATCCTGTTTTTGTAAATTATAAGTGGGACTCAAAAACCAACGAGATTTATAAATAGGTACATGTGGCAAATTAAAGATCGGCAATAGATAACACTTAGAATACTTAGGGCTGTTCCATTTAAATTGATGTGGTACGGGGGGGGGGGGGGGGGGGGGGGAATGCAGTTTTTTTCTTGGTGGAGGGTTAAAATGCATTTTTGTGTGGATATGCAATGATTTTTTTTATTTTGGTGGGGGGTCTTGAACAAAGTGTCTCCCCCCTCCCCCACATCAATTTAAATGGAACAGCCCTTATATATTTTTGGCTGTGATTGGGTTTTTGATGAAATAATGATGTGTCAAATAAATCTACACATATTTACACTGAATATGGTTTTCAACAAACAAATTGCTTTAAAAATTATACTTACTCCTCTTTGGCTGCAAAAGGTTTCTTGCTGAGAATGATGGCATCATCTCGTAAATGTTTGGCACTGTCTGCAGTGACAGTAAGGGCTCCAAGAGCTCCACCCATCAAGTCAGAAATTTTTACCTGAAATAGCAAGTTTTACTATAAACATATTTTTTATATCAAAAAAATCTATTTGAGCTTCGATTTTTTAGAAAATGTTCAAAGACATTTGCATCACATAATTCAACACAAAAATCAATGTCTTTATCATGTTTATAATCTGTTTTAGGTTTACTGATAAACAATATCTTTATAATCTGTAAAGACAAATATCTTAACATTTAACTTATGGTACATTAACCTTAATTAAGCATTGCATTTAACATGTAAAGTGTATCATTTAGCCTTAATCAACCTTACATTAAGAAGTTTCAACTTAAGACAACTTGCCACTGTATGCCACTTATGGGGCATAAATGTTTGTCACTTACTTGAACAGTTGGTAATCCTTGACTTACAGCTACAGAACTAGCCAAAGTAACAGCAACTGGAATATGGTACTGTAAAAACAATGATTGGAAATAATTAAAGGGTACAGAACACCTAAGGGAAATAACTCTTAAATATCAGTTGAAAGTTTTAATCAGGCACATTTTCTCAAGGAAATCAAGCTTCTAGAAATTTGGTAAACTCCATTAATTTGAATGAAAATTTTACCAGAAAACCTATGGTTCAATTTTCTTAAGATTTTGTAAATTGCATTTATATTATCAAAGCATACATTTTAGCAAATTTTAAGGAAAATTAAACGACACAATTTTTTTTTAGCATAAGTGTTCTGTACCCCGGATATATATGCAGCATAAGAAATTAACACAAAGAGTTTCACTTAGTCATGCCAAGCATATCCCACCTCAATCATTTATTAAACAGATCGCAATAAAAATGGGAGGTTTAGCACACCATAAAACCTGGTTTAACCCACCGTTTCTTTTGAAATGACTGTACCAAGTCAGGACCATTGTGATCTTCAATTTAGCATAAATAGCAGAAGTTGCGAAATCTGTCATGAAAGTTTGACCACATAGACAGTAAAGGTGACTGAAATATAGCCTTCATTTAGCGATTGTAAAATAAAATGTCCTAGATCATGAACTCACCTTATTGCTGGTCAATGTTTTAACAACAGACAGAAGATAGTAGGCTGACCTAGTCTGGTGGACGTGTTTACGGCTCATAAAATAATTGGCAAATTTTACAACTTTTTCCTGAAACAGACAAAAAAAATTCATCCAATGCATTTTAATTCTACAAGTACAGTTATATACATTTAAGTTTTAACATGTTCAAGCTAATCATTTTGTCAGAAATAGATCATTAGTAGAATAATTAAAATAATTTTAAACTACAACATTTCTTTTAAACATGGTCATATTAAATGCATTTTTAAACTCTGAGAGTTTTGAAACTAATATTTTGTCAAAATTATCTAAAACTGCTATTTCTGCATCTTAAAACAAATTGATCTGCAAAAGTTTCCTTCCAACATGAAAATTTTAGTACATCTGCTTAACTTTATTGTCTTATAAGTTACCTCTGAAATTGTTGGTGCCTTTTTAGCTGTTTCTGCTAACTTGTAAGCAGCATCTATAACTAAAGCTGTTGCATATAAACCTCCTTCAAACTGAAAAAAAAAAATACAGAATGTCATGATTGATCCTTAACCTACCTAATCTTCTAATTTGAGAATGCCTTATTCTTGTGTACAATTTTTTAATTAATTTTTACTAAAATAATACAATCAAATGTATTTTTTTTATCTACATTTTTAAAATCAAATTATAACTTATTCATAAATAATACAAGAAAATGTGTCTTTTATTACACTGATGGTCTATAAAGCACTATATTTATTTTGAGTTGAGTTACATGTATTTTCCTGCTCAGCAATAATGTTGTTCTTGTTTTTTAATATAACTGTACAAAATTTCTTGAAAATCAATTTTACTGCTCCTGCGTAATTAGCTTGGACAAACCATAAACTATTTGTCCAAAAGTATCATGTAAAAGCCATTTAAATCACTTTAGTACCTGTAAATATTTTTCATCCACCTCGTCAGCTTGTGCTATGATATCTTCTATACTATCAAACATCTTCTTAACGTCACCACCAATCTCAGCCGACACCAGGAAAGCTAATCCATAGCTGAAAATAAGATGCATATGAACACAGTGAATTAAAAGTAGTCATTGATAAAAATACAAGAAAAAGGTATGTGTGCCACAGACCAGATTTATTGTTCTATAGCTCTTCATATTCATTGGTATTTTCAATCTTTGGATAGAGCGCCTCTAATGAGTCTTGAATAAACAAAAAGTGTGTCAGGCGTAGCTAAATCTATTGTCTGGAACTTTGTTGTAATTTCAAGAAGAGAAATCAAGCCAAAAGTGGATCAAAGCCAAAGATGGCTGTATTTATTAAACAGGAAGTAGATGAGCTATACACCTGAACTCAAATCCTACAACAAAATGAACATGGGATTACAACATTTCAAAAATCAAGAGACTTTGATGATCTAGATCAGTAGTTTCTGAGATACTTCCATAAATGCAAATATGATACATTGTTATAAAACATCTTAAGGCTCTTGTTCAGTGTTACAAATGAGTGCTTGCATACTCGTCCCTCACAGCTGAAATCCGGAGGGGTAAGTTGAGGGCTACAACCAATTGCCCAATGGACAAGTGCCTGGTGACATGTTTTGTTAATCTCCATTTTGACTTGCCCAGCAGGCAATCTTTTACAAAAAGTTATTTCGGTTACCTAAGAGGTGAATCATCTTTCTTCAAAGCTCCTGCTAAAGCTGTTTGGACTTTGGCATTGTCAACTACAATGGAAACATAACACATTCATTATCGATAATTACATGTATTTTTGGTGTAGGTCAATGAAATTTGTATTTGTAAAACACTAAAGCTAATACTGCTGGTTTTCTTTGTACATATTTGTTGGAATGGCATATGCATCTAATTTTTTCCACAAAATGTGCACCAAATTTAATGAACATCTTACTTTTTTTTTAATATTACTTTGGTTTCATTATTATTCGTGGGGGTATCAATTTTCATGGATTTCATGGTTGGACTTGATCCATGAAATTTGATACCCAACGAAAAGGAAATTTAACAATGAAGGGTATGCTGAAGATTTCAGAACCACGCATTTAAGAATCCACGAACAAATATTATCTCATAAAACCATGAAAATTGATACCCACGAAAATAAATGAATTCACAGTACCTGCCAAGCCCAGATTCTTCTGAGCAAAAAATGCATAGAAGATATCAGCCACTGGAGATGAATCTTTGATGGCCTCAGCTAATGCTGTCTTTGCTTTAGAACCATCAACCTGAAAAAAAAACATTATCTTTAAGCAGAGCACATATTCATATATGTTTCCCTCTTGATCTCTTGATGTTTAACACCTATTCAAAAGCTTCTTTGCAATCGTTTGCTTAAATTCTCATTCTCTCAAGGAAACCAAAAAATTTTACTTTATCAAGTAAATCTGCCCTCTTTTTGTGTTTAAGGGTAAGTTAGGTAATTTGCAATCATAAAATATAACTGTTGTTCACCACTCAGCCCCCCTTCCATCTGAACAATGTCATGTCTTTCAGTAACATTCAATAATCCCTCTTATAAATTTGGTACATACCTTGCAGCTCCCAAGAGCTTGGGCTGCCCCTGAGGCATGGTAGAGTGAGGATACACTATTGGTATCCACTAAAGATGTTATCTTTTTACAGGCCTCCTGTAATAATAAGAAAGACCTAAACTCAATATTTCATTAAATTAATATTTGTTTTGCATTGAACAGACTGAACAAGAACATGTGTTGCAAATATGCATTTTAATATTTGTAGATTTTATCAAAGAAACCATCTGGCAAAGTTAAATTATCAGGTGTCATTTCTCAATGAAGAAGAAGCAAACCTGACATAATTGTGTTTTTATAATTTATATTGAGCATATACTTGATCAAAAGTACTTTCTTGCAATGTAAATTACAACTCTCAGACCTACATGCAAAAAGTCTAGATGGCAATTTGTCGAGACAAACAAATTCTTTAATGTTTAAATTAAACAAGAATATCATTTTTTGTTGTCATGAGATCGGGGGGCAAATTAACATTTGAGAATAAAAAGCAATCACAATTTGATGTGCTTATTGTCCCATGCAATTTGAATGGGATAACATGCACATTTAGCTAGTGATAACTTGATGAAATGTCACCCAGTTTTTTTTTTTACAGTTCTAGGTGGAAAGTCCACCAGATGTCATTAAAACATCCTTAAAAGGAGTTACTGTTAATTCTTGCAGACCCAGGACTTTTGTAAATAGAATATCAAAGGTCCAAGAATCAAAAATAGGGCATGTAATGGGACATTAAATGATACCCCGCCACGTTATAATATCAAAAATTTGTAAAATTTGATTTCAAAGTTGCCTATCTTGAAAACTGTTTTTTTTTGGATCATGCTGGAAATTGAACTTGACCTGAATTTTATTGTACTCAATAGCTGTACAAAATATCATTTGAATCCCATGACACATTCTCAAGGTATTGGTCGGCAACTCAAAATTTCATGAAATTTGATTTTTCAAAGTTGCCTATCTCGAAAACTATTTTTTGGATCATGCTGGAAATCGAACTTGACCTGTATTTTATTGTACTAAACAGCTGTGCAAAATATCATTCAAATCCTTTGACGAGTTTTCCAGTTATTGGTCGGAAACCTTCGGGGGACGGACAGACACCGAAAAAAACTGAGGGTATAGTATAATACCCTGCCACTTCGTGTGGGGGGGGGGGGGGTATAAAAAGGGAAGATCCTGGAACTCCAACCAGGAATTATTTTACCCCTCTATGAAACATTGATTAGCAGCTGCCAGAAACAATCAATCAAAATAACTGAGGCTCTATACCCTACCTGTGCACCTGGAATTGGAGCGTTGAGGAGCTTCAAGCCCAGAATGGAGTAATGAGCATTGACTACATCCGTCACTGGGATGGCTGCCTCAAACACGCTCTTCAATCTTGCCCGATCTATGGTTGTCAAAAATGTCGAGGGTGTAAGAGCTTGCCCAACCACTACAGCAGTGAATAACCAAAATATTGAGGTAACTGAAATATAAAGAAAATAATATTTAACCAAATAATGCAGAACCCAGTTTTGAAATCAAAATCTGTGGTTTCATTTTAAAGACAATGTTCTTGTAGTGTCTTGCTATCATTATTCTGCTTACATGTACATAGATGTATTATTCTTGCTTTGGGATATTTGAAACTTTAAACCTCTTTCATGAACTTCTGTAGCCAAAAGTCACTTTCTTATGTTGAGGAAACAAATAGATACATAAATACTACCTGTTTCTGAAACACTGTTTAAATTTTATTTGTAATCAAAATTTAAAATCAATTACTAAATTGCACTTATATTGACTGAGATGTCAACAAGCATCCAGGTGTGACATGAACACTTTTAAATTTCCTTTGAATGACGACAAGCCTGGACAAACCAATCATTGGTCATTAAAATGTTTTGAAAAACTCAATCAATTGATCAATTGGTCAAGTTAGAATACAAAAGAAAACATTTTCTGCAATATTAGGCAGCACTAATAACCAAACGCATGTAACAGCCTGCAATATCCAACCTGGATAGTCAGGTGTTAAACACCAAATAACAAACAAATGAATATTTGGCAGAAATCACCAATTGAATTTTTTTCCTGGATGCATAATGTGAAAGTTTAAGTACTGTCATCATTGCAAGTGAACACCACTGTAACCAGTGGCGGATCCAGGGGGTCTGGACCCCCCCTTTCGTCGGAAAATTCTGTGATTTTCATGCAAAATTTGGGCCAAAATCAGCAAATTATAGTTTTGGACCCCCCCCTTTTCTACCGCACCCCCCTTTTAAAAAATCCTGGAACCGCCACTGGTAACAGATATGGCCTATCACTTAATAGTGAATGCTATACATGTAAAGTTTAAGTTTCGAATCCTTGAAATCATAGACCTGTATATTAAATATTTAATATACAGATCTATGTTGAAATCAACAGTCAGGGAGATCATCAAAATAAGTTATAATTTTTATAACTGATTTAGGTTATCTGAATTTAAAAAGATAACCATTTTCAGTTACTTTTGTTAAATTGATCACTTTCAAACCTACAAATTTTCATAGTTAGTGTATTTTACCCCACTAGGCAAAATTTTTTCTGCATTAATTGAACTTTAAACTGTGTAGTTCAGCTATTAGTTTGAAATTGCAAGCTTATCTTATTGGTACGCAAGCCTCTCAAAGATGATGCCCATGGGAAATTAAAATGTCATTATCACAGCACCAGTGCTTAAATAATCATTTCCAATAAATAAACCTTGTAAAGTCATTGATAATCTAGCAATTAAGATCAAAACTTTAGATTTAAGATTAGAATTAAAAGAAAATTTTACACATTTGTAAAATTAGTCATTTTAAGCAAGAAAATAGAAAAATAACTGAAACTGGTTACATTATTAAACAAGAGAGGATATGGTTGTCACCATATCCAGTGATAACCCGATCAAGACCGTGAAGAATTTTCTAATTATGTATATTTCTGTTTCATATGTAGACCTGTTAATTAAATAGTCTTGTCTTTGGTTTTATATATATTTTTCAAGTTATAAGTATTTGTTTTAGTAACAGGTTCCTTTGTTATTATATAATTGATGAAAGGACACGGAGTAAATAAACATGAGACTATAACACATATGCCAGTTATATTGTCGACCCAACTGCAATTAATTTTTATGAGCTATATGGCAATTTCGGAATGTTATTCCTCATCAGCAGCACTAGAAGCATGCAAACATAGGAAAACCACGATTCCAAAAGATGTTTAAAAGTATAAAACCAAACGTAATCCAAATTAAAATAGCTAAGGGCAAAACATGGGGGGATTTACATTTTACATGAATTAAGATAACAGTTATTATAAACAAATTGTGTACATGCCGTATATCTCAATGGTTCACTAAAAGAAAATTATTGTGTCTGACAATATAAAATTTGCCCAAAAAGAATTGAACTAAGCTGCTTATCATGCTCATAAATAATTTCACCATTCCCATTGTAAACATTATGCTATAGGAATAAAACCATGACTCCCCCCTTTATTTTAGATATAAATCCAAGTATTAAAATTTTGCATAAATAAAACACGTGGGACCATCGCTTATTTACTCTATTTATATCCGGGATTTATATATAAACAAGGAAGTAGATCGATACATCAAATCACAGATGCTATGTTTTATAGTCAATTTAAGTTGTTCAAAGTTCATAATCACTTTGGAGTACTACATTTTGAACAGATAATTTCAAGAAATTAACAATAGAAAAGTAAAATCTTAAACTACATGTTGAAGAGGTTAATGAACAATGCAAAAATTTATCTCTTAAAAATGGCGACGTTCGAGTGAAGCTTCGTAGACTACTTTTACATATTACTACATTCGTAGCTTCAATGCATATAAATGTTTGATATTTACTATAATACAAACTCATATTTGAATAAATTAATAATCATACGAAAATCAATTTCCAGAATATTTTCATCTGTTCATTAATTAACGTTTTGCAATGTCTTATGCAGGAATATATTTTTACGCGCATTAATATTTACAAAACATGTAATGCGAACCCGAAGACAATTATAACCCCTATACTAAGTAGTTAGGCGTAGATTTCGGGTTATGAAAAATCAAGGGAAGTAACTCAAATTTGACAAAAAAAGTAAAAATAAGTAACCTAGAATGGTTATTAAAAAATTATAACTGTTTTTGATGATCTCCCTGACTGATCAAGGATAAAAAACCTTGAAAACAAAGATAAAACCCAGAAATGAGTATCATCCTTGTTTAAGGGCTTACTCCCCAACCTGTTCATAATCATTTGTAGGGACTTCTAATTTTCTATGTCTATGATCTCTTGTAGCACCATTGTAAATGCGTCCCATATAATAATGTTGCAACCTAATTCCAGGAACGTATATAGGGCAAGCAAACCATGGTTCGGACATAACCGTTGGTTCGGACAAAATCGGTTATTTTATCTTCGACATTTCTTTAAACCAATAAAAGTTGTATACTAACCAATCAATCTATAAATAAAAATGGAATCCCCTTCTTTTGATTGGCCAAAGAAAGCCATTCGGAATTTTCTCGAGTTATCTTTCACCATTCAACGAAAAAGGGAACCCTAACAACATTCCAAAGCGGTGAGTCATAACTGTATTTATAGTTAACCAGCTAAATATAGCTACTGGGAACAAGCGTATTAAATCGCTATGTGGTTATGTCGTGTTTTAATATGAAGAAAATCTATCATTTCATACATAAAAATAAAAAAAATTGCATTTTAAAGTGCTCTTGAATAAGCTTTTCCCGCTAAATGCACAATGTTCATTTTTACCAAGGTTCGGACACGGGATTTCCTTGGTTCGGACAGTGATATATACGTGTCCGAACGAAGGTTTTGCAGGATAAAGGACTCCAAAATAACTTTATTCCTATTTAAAACAACCTAACCTTAAGATAATCGCACTAACGAATCCGAAAGCAATGTAAATACATAAACTACATAACATGCATAAGCTTGGAATCAAGAGTGACACGACGCGGACCGGATTGAAAGCCTATATCATTCCTATTTCGGCCATGAATGATCGTCACAAAAGACTCGCCACAAAATTTGAAATATGCTATTTTGTGGACGCGAAACCTTCATTTCTTCTGTTTTTCTTTTTTATTTATCCTTTTCTATTTCTTTTAAATCTGTATTTTTGTTTGTAGATGAAAAAAGTTATTGTTTCATTTGTATGGGCAGTCGGTATGCGTCACTGGGGACCAAGTGAATTAGAAGTGGGGACCGTTTTATACGGCAAGCATGAACATAATAACCCAAAAGATGCTAACGCCATAGCATTATATGCTGATAAATCGTGCAAAAGAAAAGTGGCCTACCTCCAAAGAGAAGACGCTGTATCAGTGGCACTGTTGTTTCGTGCCAAAATAATTTCTGGGCACTGCTATTTCAAAGTCAAATCCAAAGTAGAAAAGTTTAGCTCAAGGTCCGGACCCAAACAAAAACTAAATATCGGTTTCCTATGCAAGGAAGAGGATATTGAGACAATGAATGACATTTTAAGACCCTCATCATTGCATGTTAATGTTTTATAAGTTATACACGTTTGATTATTTATAGTACGTATGCATTTAACCCATTAAAATTAAATATATCCAATAACATAATTTTGTTTTTAGTTATGCCAAGTAGAAAAAAGAAAGAGTGGACGAAAGAGGCAATGAGAGAGGCATTACGGGAAATTAACGAAAATGGCCTCTCTGTCAGAAAAGCGGCGGAAATGTTTAATATCCCCAAATCCACACTAGCCGATAGAAAATCAGGCAAAATTGATATTGATGCGGTTGATGGAAAATCTCCCAAATTTAACCAGGAAGATGAAAAGAAACTCATTGATTATGCCATTCAGAGAAGCTCTCTGGGCATCGGATTTGGGAAGACCAGCTATCTCAGATATGCTGGTCTCCTTGCAGAAAAAAGGGGAATCAAATTTAAAAATGGCACACCTTCGAATAAATGGTGGATGCTACATAAAAAGCGCAACCCTGGTCTTCTTAGCTTACGTAAAGCAGAACCAACTTCTAGCGTGAGACATAAACAAATGAATAGAGAAAATGTGGCAGATTATTTCTCGGCCTTGAAAACATCTCTTGAGGAAAATAATTTGTTAGAAAGCCCATTAAAGATATGGAACATGGACGAAACCTCGCTACCATTGTCTATAGAGTCTGAAAAAGTAGTTGCAGGGTTGGTATCCAAAACACATTTAAAAATTGATGAATATTCAAGCGTCATCCTTTTATTTCCCATTAATATATATATATATATATATGCATTTCCACCTTTCATTTCCTTATAAAATTCAAACCTTTACCGCATTTCCACCTTCGTTTCCTTACAGAACATATTTTGGTCCATTGAAGGGCAACTGGAGGAAATCTTTGTCTACTTTTACCAGTGAAACAGGCTGTCCTGTCACTCATGGCAGGTTTTTTCACCTTTTTCGAAAAACTTGGAACGCAACAAATGCTGACTCAGCTAAGATAAAGAATGGATTCAAAAGTACAGGCATATACCCATTCAATCCAGAAATACTCCCAGAGGAAGCGTATCTTCCTAGTACTTTGTACACAGCAAGCAGTACTAGTGTCACTCAATCTTCAATGGACGTTAACACAGGCATCCAACTGGGTACTTTTGTCAACTTTACTACATCTTCTTTTCATTTCCAAAAACCTAACAACAAATCTTTCACGACCAATTTTATAACCATATTTTAATTCTTCCATCCTTCTAGCTGTAAATATTTGAATTAAGATAAAAATACACCGATTATTCTCTTAAACACATTCTTAGTGTTAGTTGTTCCCCTGATGTAATTAAGAGTTTAGCTCTGAAAACCCCCAGATAGCTTCCAGTAAACCCCCAGTTATCTGAGGTATCCTATAGATACCAGGGTTTTTGTTAAAATGGCGTGCCATATATATAAGTCGTTGTTTCTATTAAAAAGCTAGAAAGTCATTATAAAAACGTGATTAATTCATTATAAAACACGGTTTAACCAACCACTTCTGTTGAAATGCCTGTTCCAAGTCAGGGCCATTGCAATCTTAAATTCTTCGCCGTTAATCGTCCTTTTTTGTCTTTTCGCTCGATTGATGCTCCAAGTTCGGCAAATGTTATTACATCTATTTAGATGCAGTTGATATTGTGGAAACGGACAGTACTGAAGCCAATGACTTGCTGCAAGTGATGGACTTGGGCATTTCCGTTGATGAGAACGGACAGATAAGCGTAGAAGACCAAATCAGTACTAGTAATGCTAATGTTCAGCCAGCTATTAATTTACAATTGCCTAAGGATCCAAATGCATGTCCTCCAGAGTTAGCATTGGCCGCTGTGGAATGTTCTTTGACACTACAAATGAAAGAAAGCTTTGAAATTGCTTACAAGACGGGGAAAGTTGTCAAAGACAAGATGTTTGAAACCTGGAGACATTACAAACAACTGGTATTCTAAAACAATTTTACTAGCAATTATTGCACGAATTATCAACATGTTCAACGCCAACTTAAAGTTATCGACTTAGTGCTTTCATTTAGGCCATGCTTTACTCAAATGCACCAAGAGTGTTATAAAGTGTTATATATTTGAAAAACAGCATTAATATTTTTGTACTATGCATTTAGAACACTCAAATATCATGAATGTATAAATAATTTGGTAGAAATATTACAAACTTTTTGTCCAGTAGTTTACAAACATTTGTAGTAACCATTCAAATTCAGCAAAATCCACCTAGCAGTTTAATTGAGGACGCACATATTTATAGTCCTCTGTCGCGGAGCCACGGCCGGAGAGGATATCAATTTAATAAACACAGAAAACCTTTAATATTAAAGCAATATGAATTACACAATTTTAATATTTGCCACTATTTAATTTAAATTTAATGTCCAATATTTTTACAGGTTGACAATGAAAACTCCACACAAAATTGTAGTACAGACGATAGTGATATTTTCACTATTCCATCTATTCCTCGCACAAAGTCCAAGGAAAAAAAGAAATATTTTATCTTAACGTGCGAGGAGGCATTCCAGGAGAAAGTTGCAAAACAAGAAGAAAAAAGAAAAAAAGAAGAAGCCAAAGCCCAAAGACTGCAAAGAAAAAAAACAACAAAGAGAAAAATAGAACTTTAGATACTACTTACGAGTTTGCGCACGGTGAAGCGCGTGTCCGATATGAATTTGAGATAAGATCATCCAGCATGAGCGGCTGAGAGCCTTAATTTACAAAATTAAAAGTGTTTTAAATTATTAATGAAAGGCGCTTAAGTATATTTTTCTACTGAATAAACATGTTCATAGTCTTATATTGTAGATACAATACTTTGTTTAAACACATTTACAGTAAATGGTTATAACACAAGTTTTTATAACAAATGAAAAAGTTAAAGATATGAATTTCTTGACTCATAATGGTAAAATAATCATGTACATAAAAATGGTATGACTTTCGGCTCGGCTATCTGGTTAACAGTTGTTTTGCTTTTGTTTACTGATATTTTCATTTTCTTTCTAATTTCCTGTACCGACATGTTGATTGCTCTTGTTTTTTGACAAGACCTTCATTGTAAGATGGAGAATTGGTGTCATAAAACCCTCATGGTTTTACTGGATCAATCGGCACTAGGAGGCCATTTCCACTTTCACGCAAATGTCAGTCCCTGCAACAATTAAGTCATGACCACTGTTCTAATGCCAGATACAAATTCATCACTGTGACACGCACAAAAAACAAACAAAAAAAAACAAAAAAATATAACCATGCATGAGAGAATATGAAGAACACACAAAACAAACTCGGTTATGTGCAAAGTGGAAAACGCGGCAAAGGTAGACCATACATGCCAATTCAAACCAGGAACATTTTAAAACAAGTTTTTATTTAATGTTCCTGTTCAAACTTACTGATTCGGCCCAAGGAAACTATAACGTAGGATTTTTTTTTTCACTTAGAAAATTCCAATTAAATTATTGACAACATCACTAAAATTAAAGAAATTCCGGCTGGCGGTAGATCTAGTCATCTTATTCTTACAAAAATGGCATATGTCTACCAATTCCCTGTTTTTAACTTTTCCGTTATGCATAATATCCCGTACGTTTATTAATTACCATGCGTTAATTTAAAATGATGTCCGAATCAAGGATTTGATGTCCGATTCATGGTTAAATGTGTCCGAATCATGGTAAAATCGGACGAACAGTGTTTAACTGTTACCTGTAATGTCTTTTTATGGAAAACAGACCGAACTATTAGAAGATTCAACCGAAAACCAGTCTAATAACATATAAGTACGTATAATGAGGCGACCATCCAATCGGAACTCACAATAATTCAATGACAAAATCGAAAGTGTCCGAACCATGGTTTGCTTGCCCTACAGTACGTTCCCACTAATTCATAAAACACAGATTTATTGTTTGAGAAAATCAGTATCACTGATGTAATTTAAAATCTCAAGTTCATTTGACCATTGTAAAATGATTGACGATATAGGACTGAAAATTTACTAATTTTAATTTTAACAAGATCGGGAATTCAATTTTTACACGTGGCAAAGTTTCGTTCGATCACCCCAAAACAGATAAGAAATGAGGGGGCCATATCATGACTTTGCAACCTTTTATTGGAGAAATAATTTTTTTGATGAATGCACTTATTTTTAAGGTACAGTCTAATTACATTGTAGTGCATTTAAACATCGAAAAATAGGGAAACCGGCTTACAAACCTTTCGCCATGGCGTTATCTTTCGGAACAAAAGAATTTGAGTCTTTTCGACACGTAAAATCTAGAGACGTTCTGGATCTTTTAAACGTTTGTGGGGCGTCTCATTATTCACAGATAACACAAAACGTTTATTTCACGCAAATAATGACAAAGAGACAAACACCACAAAAAAAAAATAATAATAAAAATAAATAAAATGAAATGAATCGTCAGACACCCTTGTGACTATTTTTAGGGACCCAACAAATAACTTGAAAAAAAGGGGGGGGGGGCTAATAATATTCAGTGAATTTGATTTGTCGGATAAAAAATATCCAGGCACCAGAGGTTAAGAAAAAAAAATTACTCAAACGAAATATTTCTGCCATATGAAATAATGTTAGTTACGAAAAAATATAATGTTTGTGATAAAACCTGTAAGAATTTAAGAATTTCTGAATAGAAAAAAAAACAATAGGTAAATAAGTAGATCATGCACTTAGTGATCCTGGTACATCAGATTTCGTTTCAATGTAAGTATCTTTTGATATTCTTTTTTTTTTAATTAGCTGAAATAATTAAAAATTCATGTCTTTGATATTCCAGACGATGCATTTAGACTTGAGTTAACGATTTCAAAACAAAAATAAATTATATTATAGTCCCATGGTTTGAACTATCTTATACAAATGGATCCGATTGATATATAAGTTGAAGCGGTCCGAACAAGGCCCCGTGCGATCTGAATCTGAATAATTACGACGCAGGACCAATAATGGTGAAGACGCATCGGAAGTGAGCTGCTGCTTCGGATAATTAGTAGCTGGACGGGAGAGGTTCCTTGAAGCAAAATGATAAAACATACCTTGGTGTCTTACCGGGTTTGGGTGCTGTAGGGTCGTTGTTTCTTCCCGGGTGTGTCTATCATCGTTTGCTCAATTTCCTGGGATTGACAGCTGGTTGTCTATAATTCATGGTCTTTATCTGTCTATATCTTTGTTCTTTAATATCTGTCTCTGGCTGACTCTAGTTCTGCTGCTGTCTCATTGTGTCTGTCACAGTATTCGTTGAGGTTTACTTCAATCGTAGTCTGTTCTGAATCTTGTATGCATGGCTATATAGTTTTGACCACGTGCACCCCTATCTCTGATGTATCCTTGCGTGTAGTATTTGTTGCTGTCTACATGCACAAACTAGTCCGGTGTCAACAAATATGCATGGTCAATCGTGTTTTTATTTTTGGTACGTCTTGTTTTAAGCGGCTCTTAATTTCTTTATTTGTTAGCTCTTCTGTACGTACAGCTGTTACGTGTTGACGAGTTCTATGGCTCTTCTTTACGAACCGTTTCCGGTTCTTTTTTTAACCATATTAAATTACACAAAGACATTTTAGTGACTTGTTTGTATTTTGAAAATGACCAATTAAACTACATAATATTTTCTTTGTTGTACTCTTTAAATTCCAGTCTTCAAAATTTACTGTTCTTTTGTATCCAACCACCCCATGTTCATGTTCATCTTATTACCCTTCTCATGTTCATCATATAAGCTATATAGAGGGGGGCAAGGGGGTTAGCTGTTCCTGTGTTATTGGCTTAAATTGGTTCTCTGTTAGCTGTTATTGCAGATATCAGATTTAATGTTAACTGTTATTGACCAGTTCTGTGTTAACTGTTATTGAAGAAATTCAGTTTACTGTTACCTGTTATTGAATAATATAATTTTATGTTATCTGTTATTAAAAATAGTATGTTAGCTAAATTGAAATGGTCAGTCCAAAAAGATCAATTGTCTGTTATCTGTTATTGGGAAAATCAATTCCCTGTTGGGGTGTTCTTGGACCCCCCCTTGACCCCCCTCTATATAGTGAAGCTAGGGTGTAAAACATCAACTCACTTGCAAACCGATTCCGATTAATAACATTCCACGCTATGAACACTTCTGTAGAAGAAACGTACAACCTTTCTTTGAAAAAAATGTACATATTTTTATCAATGGAATGTGTTTTTTTGTCAGTATTCTATACGTGCGAGCTCAGAACACGTTTTTATATGAAACCTTCCGTTGATTTTGAAAGCTGCATACTATGAATTGTATATTTCAATTCGAAATTCAAGACAGTACTTATAGTAGGTGTGGATAGGGGGTTCCTTATTCTGTATTCGTTAGATTTATATATTATATTATATATTATTATTCTTTAGATCTATATATTATATTATATATTATTATTCTTTAGATTTATATGTTATATGTTATATTATTATAATTCTTTAGATTTATATATTTTATTTTATATTATTATTATTCTTTAGATTTATATATTATATTTTATATTATCATTATTATTCTTTAGATTTATATATTATATGATATATTATTCATATATTATATGAGTAATATAGGATGTGGTTTAACAATAAAGAATATTTCCTCCCATCCGAAAAAAAACCCAAAAGATAACAGTCATGATAGTTAAAGCAAAATGGTCCCAAAAAGACAGTACATGAAAGAAAATAATGACATTAAAGTAAAAAATAAAACTATGAATTATAGCAAGAAAGTTAAATAGAATAAAGAATAAGAGGCAACATTCTAAAGAATACAGTATAAGGAACACCCCCTATCCGCAGTCTTGAATTTTGAATTGATGATTTACGTAAAAGTATCTTTGTAAAGCAATGTTTATGGATAAGTTTTTTGCGAAGGACAATCAAGGCGATTGTTTGTTCTTCTACAAATACTTGTCATAAAACTCATTGCTCTATGATTGAGTGTGTATTAATTCTTTTTAAAAAATTAACATTGTTTTTCAACAAAAAATAGTCGAGAAGTTCTAGAGGAATGACGCAAGACCTTCAGAAGGGACTAAAAAGATTATCCCGTTTACGCGGAGAGCAATATCTCAAAGCACATTATAGTTGATAAGAGTAAGTCCATCCGGCCCATTTTAATACTTATATAATCACAATTAAACTTGAAAGGAAGCAATTAAAATAAAACATTGCTTACCTACCGACCCTATTTTTGGGGACATCAAACAAGAAAAGCACATTCAGTTTTTGCTTTTGTATTGTTTTTTTTTTTTTTTTGTACTTTTCGTGCAATAATTTTTTTTATTTTTGACCTTTCAATGTACTGATTCAAATGCTGCTGATGAAAGGATACTCCTGGAAATTTGCATAAACAGCATAACTTAATTACCTGTTTTATACTCCTTTTTGATTGAGGGCTGTGTCGCGTACACTTATTCCACATCTCATTATTTTCTATCCCTAACTGGATTTCGTAAGAATATAATATGAAAATCGTTTTAAGATAAACATTTTGAAGCTGTGACCCCGGCTTGCCCCAGAACTTTTGAGTCGAAACTTTCGTCCCAGGATTTCGCCCCTTTCGTCCCTAAATCATTTCGGCCCATGTCAAAATAACTCAAATACCTTAAACTTTCACATAAATTACTTCATTGATTTTGATGAGGTATATTTTACATCTGGTTGATGGAACGTGTTTTATGGCCGAATACAGTCATATTCTGCCTTAAATGCGCTGTGTTTTCGACAACATTTTTATTTCGGGGAACATTTAATTTTTTTCGACACTGCTTACATTGTGGTACGCCACTTGCCATTCTTATACTTAATCAAAGTGAAACTTGAAAGGACTCCAATCAACTCAAGGTACACAATGAAAATAAAATACATACAGACCCTATTTTGGGAGACATGAAACCCAGAAACGCATATACAGTTTATGGGTTTTTTTTTGTTTTTTTTTTTAGTTTTGTTGTTTAGTCCTTTCCGTGCAATACTTTTTAATTTTTTGACATTTCAATGTCCTGATACAAATGCTGCTGATGAGAGGCTACTCCTTGAAACATACATATAGAGCATAACCAAATAACATGTTTTATACCCCTTTTGGTAATGTATTGTCATAACCAAAATTGTTATACAGGTAATCTCAATTTCGTTTCCCTTATTGACACATTTGGACGACAAAAACTCAAGACCAAATTCTAATTCTTCAATTAAATGATTTTCATCTTATTAAAAAACATCAAAACGTTTGACTACATTTACCGTTGGTAACAAGATATTTTTTTTGCAGCGAGAACAGATTACATGCACGTACCTTTGCGGACCGACCAGGGTAGGAAATTCACTAAAAAAGTAACCAGCCCTGAATTGAAATTCTACCTGTTTTAATATAAAGCCAGTTAAATTTTCATGAATTTTAGCCAGCCCTGTCCAAAAGTTACCAGTTTTGGGCTGGCGGGAAGGCTTTTATTTCCAACTCTGGGACCGACTGATTTCATTCCCGTTCTAGTAGTTATTTTGTGTTGATAATTACAATTTAATTTTGTTTTGTTATTCCCATACTATGTTTGTTTTCTTCGATTCTTTTTTTTTTTGCTGATGTCAACAACAAATCTTTTCTGATTTTGTCCTTTTGTTTCAGAACTCTCGACATCCAAATGCCTTTTTGTTATTTCTTTGCTTAAAGGAGGAAATCTTATTACTTGGTTTCTAAAAACAAAAGACTGTTTTATATTTTATACGATTAAAATTTGTAAATAACTATTGTTGTTTTTTACTGTCATTCTATTTCGCACAAAGTTGCTTTTCCGGAGTTGTTACATGTGACAAGGAATCTATTTGTCCCAGGTTCAAATCTCAGCATCCAAGGTATCTGAATTCCCACTGTTGTGGCAGGAATGATTCTTATCAATTCTCCTTTGTCGCTTATTTGGTGAATGTTTTTTGAACCAAATCCAGCTATATAGAAATTTCTTTTGCTGTCTATCCCTATCCCACGTGGACTTATGAGTTTGCTGTTTGTGTAAGTAAACTTCTTGGCACCATTTACCATACAAGAAACAGAATTGGTTCCGTTTCCATGAAGATATTCATTCTTCCCAGATGTTAAAGCGTAATGTGAATGACCTGATGTGCACAGGGATTTAACATGTTCTCCAGATGAACGGTCGATCCAAACCAATTGTTGGTACGTACCAACGAGGAATTGGGTGTTGTCATAGAAACAGACACCCCATACAGATAAATGGCCAAGATAGATTGTGTTTAATATGGTCATATCTTCACAATCTACAATAAACAAATTACTAGGATCATACGACGAGACCACTATTCTAAAATCTGAAATATGACAAAGATCGTTGAGGAAACCAGAAAAAGAGAAAACATCTAACAATTCAAAATTTTGGCTATATTTTATGACTTTCTTTGTCTTGTTAGAGGTAAATATGATAAGGTTTTCTACGAAAATGCCGCTTGTATGACCAGACGGAGCAACATTTATGGTTTTGACAACTTTTATTTCTCCGCTTTGAAAGTCAGTTTCAAGAAATCCAAGTTGACTTTTTTCGTATTTCAGTTTGGAGGCATGAAGTTTTAAGTCACCGATGGATTTCACGTTGCGCTCAAACTCTTTAATATATTTAGATATTTCAAACACGATAGAATTGTTTCGAATTTTTGACATCGAAGTTTTTATTTCGTTTTGCATTTGTTCAAATTTAGGTGCTACTTCGTTCATAATTACGAGGCATTGTTCGTTGGACCCATGTTCAACGACTGCAGCCAGCATTTTATTCCAATTTGTTACCGCGCTTTTATAGCTTGTGAGATCATTGATGTCGTCTGTAACTTTCATTGACGTCTGCTTCTTTGCAGCCTCCAGTTCACTCAATATTGTGTTTTGTATCTTATCCAAATGGTCTTTGATTTCTTTGACCATTTTTGTCACGGTTGTTTCTATGTTTGTCGACTCTTTATCAATTTCAGTTTCATTTTCATATCTGCAGTTTATCACGTATGTAAGAAGGTGAATAATTTCTTCCATTTGTTTAAAGAGTTTGGAAACCTCTGGCTTTTGTTTAATACCTGTAGATGCTTCCTCAATTGATGTCACCTTTTCGCATTTCCTGTGAGAAAAAGTACCACACAACGCACAACATACCTTCTTATGATCGACGCAGTAGACCTGAACAATGTTTTTTGGGTGGTCGTCACAGAAAATGGCCTGCAGAAAGTTGACACCGTCCCTGGTCTTTCCAAGGTCAGTTAGATGAATCAACTGATGATCTGATGTCGCTTTGAACCTTTTGTGACATTTTTCACATTGTGTACACAAAGCCTCATCGCAAGTACCACACCACGATATAGCCTTTATTTCTGTACCGTCAAATTTGCAAGCATCACAAAACTTTTCAGATTTATCCAATGACGCTTTGTTAAGCAGCGATTGAGTGAAATGATTTTCGGGCAACTCTCCAACAACTGTCTCAACATCATCAGAACTAGCAATAGAAGGATTGGGTTGACGGCACACTGGACACGGAATTTCGTTTTTCTTTTCGTTATAAGAGTCAAAATAAGTACGAATACATGACTTACAAAACGTATGAAGGCACGGTAGAAGTGTTGGTTCCTTTAAAGTTTCTAAACAAATGTTACATTTCAATAAATCGTCCAAATGTTCACCTGACTGTATCGCGGGAACCTCCCCAGTCGCCATTTTCGTTTAAGACATTTGAACTTCCGGGTCCTAAAATAAAACCTATTCATAGTCAATGATAGTGATATTGATCACTTACCTGTGTAGATAAACGATTTTTCGAAATTTGATTATAGCCAATAGTTAGAGTTACACTTTGTTTATTTCATTTGATGAACATATGATGTATTCATAATAGATACATGCAGATGACATGATGATCGCATTATGATTTAAAATCATTCAATTATATATTGATTACTTTATACTTGAAAGGTATCATCCTGCTTTATCTCTAAACGATATCTCCGAGTTACAAATGTCTCGACATATTTTCCTTTCTTATTTCTTCTTATTTTTATTCAATAAAGGCAATAACAAAATAACTGAAAGAAGCAGAGGTACCAATGGGGTATCCGAATGTCAAAAGTCCGAAAGGTCAGAGACAAAACAAGTAAACACCAACAAGAACGGGACAAAAGCAGACAATATGTAAAACATTGAAACACAAAATATGTAACTGAATATCAATCAATAAAGCGAACTCCAGTCGAAACAAGAGTGAACCCAGGTGCTCCGGAAGAATAAGCCGTTCCTGCTTGCTAAAGCACACCCGTTGCGTTGCCAATAGTCCATTCAGCGTGTCAAATTCGGTAAACTTGGAGTATCAATCTTAAATGTCAATAAGACAAGACAAAACAAGTAAGACATATAGGAAAAAATAAAAATCGCAATGGTCCTGACTTGGTACAGGCATTTCAAAAGAAATGGTGGATTTAACCAGGTATAAAATCTTAATTTATATTAATTTATTTTTTGTCTTATAAGTATGTTAGCTACTCGGCTGGTTGTTGTTTCAGAAAACCATAAAATGAAATTCATTAAATAATAATCACATGCTAATTTTGCTAAACCCTTTATTAAAAAAAAAACAATTTGTGATTTAAGAAAAAATGAATAAATTAGGTCTTGAAAATTTATAACATTATCTAATATAAAAACCAATTCCAAATCCAATGATGTTGCATTTGTATGCCCGTAAAACGTTGTATGACCAAGGATCATTTGTAATGCTACAAAATTTAATATTGACTAGCCTACTTTATTGTTTACCATTTTGTTTGAAAACTGTCTAATATCATCGATGAGTTGATTGTACTATTCAAAATAAAAACAAACAATAGATTAAGCAACGTATCTTAGTTAATCAAAAAGAATAATTTATAATTTTTGGCACATTTTGAACGAATTCCTTTACTTTATCTTCCGATGCAACAAACACAGTCTGTACACTATGAACAAATGCATGACATGTACGACTCAATGTATTACTAAACCACACGATCAAAATGAAAGATGGTCATTCAGTCAGACAGGTGGTGACAAAATATTATCTCCCTTGTAAATAATTTGTATGTCTAACTGATCCGAAAAACACATCATTTTGAATGACGCGGTGAGCTGAAATCACCAACTTAATCTTTTGATTAATAAAAAGTAGGTCATGGTTATTTTCAAGTTCGGGTACAAGTGAATGGACAAAATATTGATCTTTTTTCTTAGTTAGGATGTTTTACGCATAGAATAATAATTTGTGACAAAAAAGGAATTTATTATCTCTAAGGAATAACCGGAACTCTCTAAAGGTGATAAACATGTTGAATTTAAAAAATAATGGTAAGTGCGACGGGTTACATACTTTGACAGATGACGGCCAATCTTATGCTTTTTTTGTTGACAAAATTTTAAGGAAATCGGAGAAAAATGGGGTTTTTTTTTTGTCACAAGCAAGTCTAAAACGTTGCTAGGCAAATGAAGGGAGACGATTACAGTTTTACAAATCGAACAAACCTCACTTAATAGACCTCCCCCTTCTAAAACGTCATTTTACATTTGCTTATTATCATTTTATTATAAAGACATACATTAATTAAAGACTCAATGATTTGGCGTATAAATACTGACACAAACATATTAAGTACTATTCCGCATAAGGATCAGGCAGGGGGTGGCACATCGATAATTTCCAATTTTAGATTTTGGTGTATAGATGCATTCATTTTACCATAAAAACAAACCCCATGCAGTTTTTACATCTTAATATGTATTTGGTGCCCAGATATTTTTTGACTGGTTATATAGGAAAAAAATATGGCGGGAAATTTTCCCGTACTTTTCACTATACAATGTAACTAAATTTTGACTGGTAATATCTCCTAAACCCAAGATAGACTGAAAAATTTAGTGGTCAAAACAAAGTTTATTGGGGTTGCTTTACCTAATTCTGTTGAAATTTTTTTGTGTATTTATAATCGATGTGCCACCCTATTAATGGTATCTGCCTGATTCTTAGAAAAAGTAGTACTTAAATGGCTAATTACGGCCACAGCTAACTGCAAGAGAGGAATTGACAAGATAAGGAAACAGAATGCCAATCACTAGGATATACGGACAAGTCTGTGCACCATTGGTAGGCAATGGATGCTCACATTCCTCTCAGGTTCCTGGAGAGAACGAGGGACACAATATTCCAGTACATCAGCTCATATTTTGTCAGCCCATGGATTATTTTCTATTACATGGGAGTGAAATTAATATTATGTTTGATTTAGATTTACCATGGATTTACTTTTATTATACATTACACTGGCCAAATCCAATCTGGTGACAGATCAGGACCGACCACTCATGGAGGCATGAGATGGTCTAGACCAACGTCCAACGGTAAAGCGTTGGAAAGTTTTTTGGTAATATGACCCGACGTACAATTAAGGAAAGAATAGTGTCCCCTTATCTTGCCAAATTCCGCCCTAGTAGACTGTGACAGGAATTTTTATTAAAAATATTAGTTTATACACACAAACACAAAAATTGTATAAAAATTGAATGAAAAACTGATAATTTATAACTTTAAAATATCTGTTTTTGGTATACTAGTGGTATGCAGTTAGAAAAAATAAATATATAAGTAACATTTTAAACAAGTCAATGAAACTAGCAAAATGAACATTAACATTGTCATCTTTGTAAAATCCAAGTGTATTTCAAACTGCATCGTCCGTATATATGTAGAGCTCCTGTAGTCATATTTGAAAAGCCTGAAAAAGAAAATAAAACAACAGCAGCAAAAATATTGGACGGTGAAAAGGGAGATGGATGTAGGGATTTTGTTTCATTCGTCCATCAATGTCAACATATGTATAAAATTATAAAACCCGGAACAAAAAACGGATAGTAAATTACGTAGAAGAAAAATCGAAATTTTATTAATCTCGCTTTCATTAAACTGGTTTATCTTATAAATAGATAAACCTCATTATATTAATAAAAAGTAAAATTTAAACAGTTTCACCAGTTAAGGCCTTATATATTGCAGAATTAAAGAAAAAATATTTTAGGAAGTCGAGTAGACCATTGCTATTTTTAGCTGGGTATGAGATACTCTCAATGTTTATTTATTTTATGAATGAAATTTCTATATTTAGAAAGGGGGATTCACAAATAACTTATGAAATTAGCACAACTTTGACAATCATTTTTATCAATACCGCTATAGCGACGGGTTCAGGAATTTTTTATCAGAAAGAATGGAGTCTTATCTGTTGGATATATTTTTTTCAGATTTTTAGGAGCATGATGTTTTATTTTGTCACAAAGGAAATCAGACCCCATAATATCACTTAACATGAGAAATGTACTCTTTTCACGCTGCAATATTAATAAACCAAGGCAAATTCGGTGTTGTTTACTTTCATTTTACATATTTTATATCGCAATTTATTTCAAAAGTTGCTCTAATAAACTTTTTAATGCCCATAGTTACTACGTAAACATGCCGAATCAAATTCTACCTTATTTACTGAAGAGCGCATATTCTTTTGTCTCGTTCTGACCACCTTTCTGACTGCATTATTATACTAAATTATGCTCGTAGACCTAGCCGTGGACACTGTATGGAAAGAGCAAAATGGAAAAACGGTTGATTTCTGTGCCCCGGTGTAGTTTACTCCTGTGTCACTGTTGTATTGTGGGTAAAACAGACGATTGTAAACACCAGGAAGACGAAAATATGTCATTTAGGTAGAAAAGTAGATATACTAGTGTTGTTCAGGTTCATTTGTAGTTTCTCACTTGGCACTCTATTGTTTTCTCACATGTTTTAAATCAATAGATAAATAATGTAAGAAATATCGCAATGAAAAAACAAAAAGTTAAAATGTTGAGAATCGCATAATTCTTTGGTACGTCTGTAAGCAATTAGTAAGTGTAAATATTCTTTTTAATACTTTAGAACATATTCTACTGTCGAAGATTAGTAATTGTCCTCTCAAATGATTTTATAGCTGTGTTTAACTTATGAGGCGAATGTTTATTGTGTGCCCTGCTGCTGTTAAGTTCTGTGAACGCTGTAGTTTATTTGAGAGCAGTTTTTAAAGTAGCGAAAGTTTATTTATGTGTTCTGATAAAACTTATCAGAATAGAAAAAGCCTTTAATTTATAGAAAAACTCATTTCTTAGTAGCAGGTTGCGTTTTTAATCTTTATTTGATAGAATATCTTATGAAAGGTTAACAAAAACCTACAATAAGTAACTGATTTGTTGTTTTGTAAACACTCAATAAAAGGGTTGAAGAAATGCTGTCGTTTATTTCCGAGTTCACGAATGTTGATTTCTGTTCAGCAAAAATTGTTGTAGTTTATTTCTGTGCTATTTATTTTTATTATAATTAATTTTTTATTGTTTGATGTTATAACATGAATGTGCTTTAAATATAAGATAGAGGCACTAATGGAAATATATTTTTTTTTCAATTTCAGAAATATAAAATGGATAAATTAAAATGCGAATATTGTGATTTTTTTTCTGGCATATTCCACGACACAATTTTTCATTTTGTCCATAACCCTCCCAAGGAAAAAGTAAATATCAAAATTAGAGTGGATGAGAAAAAGAACAAGTTTAAACATTTAAAATTTGAATTTAGACCAGAAGATGAAATTTTAAATGAAAAAAAACATTGTACCAGATCAATAAAAAAAAAACTTACAATAACCGTTGTTGACTTTGATGATGTTTTGGAACCCCCATTGTCTATTGAAGTTGGGTATAAAACTGTTAGTTTTATTGTTCGGAAATGTTATTTTGAAATGTAATCATAACCAAACCGAATACTGTATAGCAGGAAATTATCGAGACAGTTTTATTTTGCGATTTTCGCACTGACATTGCTGCACCTAAATTGAAAAAATACACGGCGCGATATTTGTCCTCAATTTTAGTCTAAATGGACAATACGATTACTGTGCAAATTTAAGAGTGTGTTAACTAAAACTCAGTAATCCTTCCAGGAAAAGCAAAGACGGTGCGAAAAAAATCCCAGGTTTACAGCCTACAAAAATAACTCAATACATACTATTCTATTATATTCTGTATAAATATAGATTTTATCATCAATTAATTTTGTCGTGCTTTGTTTTAAAGAGCTTTATATATTATTTTTGTAATTTATAGAATAAGTAAAATATTAGATGGTTTAGACAGAAATTGTAAATAAACACTTGTTTTAAAGTTATCCTGGGGCCGTGTTAACGAAGGTGTTCTAGGATTAGGACATGTCTAAGGATGGTCTTTGGACATGTTTCGGTCCTAAGTCGTGTTATTGAAGGCATCCCAAAAAATGGCACGTCCTAAATTTGGTCCGTAATTAAGGTTGTAACAATTGTTGTCCTAGGACCATCTTTGTGACTTTAAATTTAAAAACAAATGTCTGAAATAGGTTTTATCCCCTTGCATTAGGGTTGTATGTGGCCCAAGTCTCATTTTTGATATTTATGTTCCCCAAACGAAGTGTGGGAACATATTGTTTTTACTCCGTTTCTTACTATTCTTTTTATTCTTCTTCTTCCGCACTCTGCCAAACGCTTGTCCGGGTATAGCCGAAGAGATGGGAAGACTGAGCTTTATGAAACTTTCCACAGTAATAGGACACATATCAGAGGCGTGCACAACGTTTTCGAAATTTTCAAAATGGCCACCGTTTGCGAGTAAACAGTGAAAGTTTATTATATTGGATATTGCTATATCTCGGTTACCTAGGTGGTCAGGACCTTGAAACTCGGTAGGATTATAGAGCTTGATGAGTACTACAAAAATATCAAAGAAATGTTGAAGCGATATTTACGGTTTTTCCGCAAAATGCGAAAATGTGAAATTTCAAAATCCAAGATGGCCGCCAAAGTTAAAAAGTGCTTGGATTTTGATAAAAATTATTATTCTGGTAGATTTTGATATTACGAGTAATGCTTCACATCAGAGGTGTCCATAAGGACTTCGAAATTTTTTTAAAGCTGCTTTTTTTTAATAAATAGCAAAAGTTCATTATATAGGACATTGTCATATCTCAGTAACCCAAGTGATGAGCACCTTGAAACTTCGTGGTATTATAGAACTAGATAAGTACTACAAAAATATTTTAAAAGTTCTAAAGAGATATTTACAGTAAAAGGCAAAACGTAAAATTTCTAAATCCAAGATGGGCGCCAAAATTTATCCAAGATGGCATGTTTTAACACATCATTGACAATGCCATGGACATTATTCATTTTATTTCATTTTTATATAGGCGTCAGGCGTAGCAAAATCTATTGTCTGGAACTTTGTTGTCATTTTTATTTCAAACACACATGAAGGTTAGCACTGCTGGTGGAGAGGTTAGCCCGCTCCGGCACCAACACTTTTGTGTTGGAGAACACATCAAAGCTTAAAATTATCCGTTTAAATTTCAAAATTGTCTAACCCTAAGGTTCTTCCTACCCCACACATAGGTTGATCATCTTAGTAATAATTTGGTTCCCCATTTTGGTAATTTTGGTTTTATTGTTTTATGCTCTTCATAATTATATAGTGTTTGGCATTTTCAATATTTTTGGTAGAGCGCCTCTGATGAGTCTTGAATAGATGAAACGCGCGTCAGGCGTAGCAAAATCTATTGTCTGGAACTTTGTTGTCATTTTTATTTCAAACACACGTGAAGGTTAGCACTGCTGGTGGAGTTTTAATTCCCCTAGGTTAGCCCGCTCCGGCACCAACACTTTTGTGTTGGAGAACACATCAAAGCTGAAAATTATCCGTTTAAAATTTCAAAATTGTCTAAGGTTCTTCCTACCCCACACATAGGTTGATCATCTTAGTAATAATTTGGTTCCCCATTTTGGTAATTTTGGTTTTATTGTTTTATGCTCTTCATAATTATATAGTGTTTGGCATTTTCAATATTTTTGGTAGAGCGCCTCTGATGAGTCTTGAATAGACGAAACGCGCGTCAGGCGTAGCAAAATCTATTGTCTGGAACTTTGTTGTCATTTTTATTTCTATATTTTTACATCATTCGCACATTCTATAAAGTTGAAAAAGGCAGTATTTTTGCTATTGTAAGGTACATCTTGTTCGTTTGGGGAACATCTGTGACGGCTGCCGTCACAATCAGTACTCGTTTACTTGCTACATTTAGCAAACTAAGATATTTGTGCCATTGATTAAATTTTCCCAATAGTGACCCATATATTGGCGTTTTACCAGTTACATTTTGACGATATTCTAATATATGTAGTACTAGACTTTTGAAATTAACATTTAACAGTTCATGTGGATATTTGCTTCCCAAACCTAGGGATTTACTTTTGGTATTAGTGATAAGTGCAACGCGCAGAACAAAAATGAATGAAGAAATGCAATGATATTGCAATGCATTATTTTTATTCTCTAAAAATAACCAAAGGCAATGCCATAAAAATGCTTAAATCTATTTTGCATTTGAAAATGTAAAACAAAAAACTTCAAGGTTTTTTTTTCAAACGCCTTCACATCGGCGTAAATGCATGACATATGGCTATTGAGGATTATCCTAAATTCGTATAAGGATGGTCCTATTTAAGGTTATCCTAAGATGGTTTCGTTTTACATCCCTGGAAGCGTCTAAGGATGATCCTTTCTACATCCAATTTTAAGTCATAAGACATTGTTTAGGATTCAGCTTAGGACAGTTTCATTAATCTGTCCCCTGGTTTACAGTTAGAACTTAAGTTATATTTCCATTATTTGATCTGATTTTCTATGGCCAAGTATTTTTAACTCAGAACGAAACATTCGCAACCACACAAATAAACTTCCGCAGGCTCTGAAATATACATTCGCATGTAGAAAATCAGCACAGAAATATACATTGGCGGTGCAAATTTTAACACCTAGTCTTATTCATCGATCTGTCTTGAACCTTTGCATAATTGAACTTTATTTATCAACAATAGAGTTCTATATATACTTAAATACACGATGAACAGTTTTTGTTCACTTTAAATTCATCTGCAAGTGTTTTATTTATGTAATTTTTCCCAAAAACGTGTTTTATTTATAAAATGATGACTTTTTGTGATCAAAATAGCTTATGACATAACTTGAATAAACTAAATCGTTACTATCTAATGTTGAAATCACCGACAATGCAGGATATGTAACTATTCAATAATTAAATAAAAAGGCAGAAAAAACATACGACTTCATTTTGAGCACAGCAATAAACTACATCGGGGCACAGAAATCAACCGTTTTTCCCTTTCGCTCTTTCCATACAGTGGTGGAGCTAAATAGTAACGACGCCTTAATTTAACAAGAAACAATTTAACAATCATGTTTCACGCTTAATTATATGTTCTTTAATTTTCTTTTTTCTACGTTTCATATTTAGGGTTAATTGAAATCTTTGGGAAGCAGCTCGTGTTAAAATACTATTACACTAAAGTTTTGTTTTCCAGTTTTTGATCAAATTTGATTTCCGTTGGTTTCTTGGTGTGTGTTTGTGTATAAAACTGTTGAGAATAAAAGTACATTGTAAATATATTTAAGGAATGACTTTAATAGTTGGCCATTTTATACGGGTATAAAATGGGTAGGGTCGTTTTATGCTTAATAAAGCGCGAAGCGCTTATGTAGAGCGTAAAACGACCCTACCCATTTTATATCCCTATAAAATGACCAACTATTAAAGTCATTCCTTATAATTTAATTTCGTTAGATTTATATTAATTATCGAATATTCAAGAACAAAAAATCATAGGGACTATTTCGAAAATGTCGTGGCGGATGAAGATGTTAGTGACGTCACAAGACCAAACCATATTATACAAAATAACATGGGTTGGTCCAACCAATCAAATTGAGCGTTACATACCAAATTAAATTACACATGTATTCATGAATAAAATTTATAAAACTAACACATTAGACCTAATAATTTTTCAGGTTTGACTTATTGTTCGAATCGGTTTAGTCCTGGTTTGCCCACATTTAATTAGCTGTATAACCAATTAAGTTAAATAAACAAAAAAGACAATAGGTGCACTGACCATAAAAACCTAAAGTCTATTCTATTTAAATAGGTACATAATTTACAAAAAGTATAATTTTTATGCAGTTTTCTGTTCAGAAAAAAAAATTAAGGCAGTATAAATGTTCTGATTTTTAATGTTATGAGGTGTATTATGCAATTAAAACAATTGACCTTAATCATTTTTGTGTTAAAATGTAAAAAAAAAATAAGTAAAAAAATAGAGGAAACTGTATTCTATACAAATTTCGAACATCTTATAAGTTTCACAATGAGCTTATTGAAGCTGTTATTTAATAATTTCAATTTCAATTTAATGATTTGTTAACAAATGTATACCGACTGTCTAGGCCTAGGCTGCAAGGGTATGCATTAGATAATAATATAACCATAGATAGTTATGATATGGCTCGATGTGAGTCTTACACAAGACAGCTGCTGTACATTTCTGTAAATATTTTCAAAATGCAGAAAAAAATCAACTTAGTTTATATGCACAATTATTGTAGATATGTATAAAAAAAATAACCGAAGATTTCTTAGAAATTTCCTTGCCCCATGTGTACTAGGGTTTATGTGGCAGTTCTGCATGGTATAATGTAAGCCGTGGTCATCAGGCTATAATTCGGAAAACCTGACTGCATACCATAGTGGTGCACTAAGGTCGGAAAATTTTACTAGATGGACTTGTTAAGAATTTGACTGTAGGATCTCCATGCAAGTTGCCGGTCCCACTAATCTCAACCTTTTCTTCAAAGTGACTGTCGAAACTCATATCCACCTTGTGTCCCCATTCCCTCAACTTCATCATCATTTCATGTTCATTTTATCACCAACCACTGACATGTATAATAAATAATTTCTTTAGTGTATTAAGAAATGGTTAATTCAAATATTCTTATTAAATGAGTGAAATTTAAGTTCAAAGGTAAAAAGTGTGCAACATATGCAAGTCCTTATCATATACCCCTTGGTTAGATGAGATTTACAAATGTTTGAATTGGACTATTTTAAAATCTGGTTTAGGATTCTAATAAGATGTCTCATAGTCATAAGAAAGCTTAAAAAGTAACGCCCATGAGCCTTAAGATTATCATTTTAGTCAGTGTTATTTACCTAATATGAAAAGATCTTTATTTTTTTAAAATAATATTTCATAAAAATATACTTAAAATTAAATCTTTCTCTTTTCTTTCAGAAATTAACCTTGATTTTTGTATGACTTTGTACAATATTCAACAAATTCTATGATAGACTATTTCTTTTATGTTTTAAAATACAGGTGAAAAATCAGACTATAATTTCAAGAAATAAACTATAATTGCTAAAACAACAAAACACCTTATGTTTGTATATGCCCCTAATTAAAAGTGGGCAAACCAGGATGACACCGTTCGAATCATATGTATTATATAATATATACCCAGGAAGGGAGTGTCTATAAAATAGACTATAACGTCATTGATTGTAAATATTCAATTTAACTTGTTAATGTAAGCTACTGATTAAAAAAACAAATTCCTTGTACTTCTTATCAAGCCAATCTCGATCAAAAGTATAAGACATTTGTTATATATAAAGATTTCAGTTTTTCAAGTGCAGGGGATTCCCAAGGGTATAGTACAAGTTCCTACAAATACTTCAACGACCTTTTACTACACAGCAGGAAAGGCTTATATTCACCATTGATTCGGTATTTTTTTTTCCATTTTTACCGGAAAAGTAGAATTTAGTATTTGTTTTTAAGGTTTAAGGGAGAGCGGGTTTAAACACTCTCCTACACCACAGGAATAATCGCTTTACTTAGTCTCCCAAACGAAGTTTAAAGAGTTACGGTTTTTTTAGCGTTTTATATTTTTCTTTCTCGAAACACCAATTTTGTCCGGGAGATATTTGTAGTTTAGACTGTATGGATTTTGTTCAAATTTTGCACAATGGACGAACCCTTTGAGCTGTTGGTCTTAACAATTTTTTCAAGTGCAGGAGGTCCCAAGGGGCAGTGCTAGTTCCTACCAATAGTTCAATAATGGATGTTTTTAATAAGTCAAAAATGCTTTATATTCTTACCTATAACCATATATATTTTCACTCCTCGATCATGATAAGACGAAGCATTTGATAACATAAGGGGTCTGAGGGGGTCAAACCCGCTCCCCTTCTATGAAAAAAATGCTTCATCTCTTGAGAAACATTGTGATCCCCGCCAACCAAACCATATATATTATAACTCCATATGATAAGATTATCATTCAGAACCATGGGGGGGCTGAGAGGATTCAAAGGGGTCATGATTCGGAAACTTTATTTTGGGGTCTTAGTAACAATTTCACTGTCACAATAATTACTTTTTTATACGGTTTACGTGGTTTTTCTGAATTGCCGCTTGATTGTGGGCTGTGTCGCGTACACTTAATCCATATCTCATTATTTTCTATTTATTTAAAAATGAAAGAAGGATGTTTGGCATCAATTTTGTTCTCACCCAATTCGTTACTACGCATTTTCATTACCAAATCAGGACTTATTGGACAACATTTTTTACAAGCTTCTGGTGTTTAACATGAATGGCTGTTGTTCCTCCTTTATATAGTTTGTAGATTTGAGACCAATCACTTTGCGTTTTTTAGGCAACTAAGTCCAGAAAACCTTATCATATTTACATAATATCAAATTTATGTTGAAATACAAATTACAACAAAGATAAGAGTTTAATGTAAACTACTCTGCAGTTCCACCCACATTAAATTCATGATTTTTTCTTGTATTATGGTTTTGAGTTTTCCGCTTACCATTGACTGTTACCGGGTTAATAAACAATTACCAATTAAGTATAAGCACACAGAAGTCCTTATGTAAACAACAAATGGGATGGTCGTTTGATTGTGCTAAGTACTTTCCGTGTTCGGCTTTGCTATTTATACTCGGCAGTTTGTACAGTTGTACCCTGTTTAAGAAAGCCAGAGAAAGTAGAACAATTAAAAGCAATTCATCATCATGTAAGTACAAAATGTTGATTTTTATCCTGGTGTAGTGAGTTCTAGCTGGTCAACGTGTGAGTTAAATAGGTAGATATCATCCCCAGTGAACTAAGTTCTAGTTGTTCACCATGCAAGTACAAAAAGTAGAGTTTAGGTATCAAATTACAACTTTATATATAACTATAGAGGCTATATCATTTTTATTTTATTTTACTTTTAATGTCGCAAAACAAATTGCACTAAAAAGCTGAGCTCCAATAATGAGGTTTATTTGACCTCTTTGGCTGAGAGGAGATCAAATGCAGTCATTACTCACAATGGAGCGACTCACATGAATGATATCTTTAGTGTTGTTTATTTGGTTCTCTTTTTCCAACAATTTCGTATGAATACGTCTCTTTCGATGATTTAGCTTTTGCCCTGTCCATTTGTTCAGGACAATGCTGCTAGCACTTGAGAGGTAACTCCTTAAAAATACAGTCACTTAGATAAATGTTTTATAAATTACCTATTTGGTAATTTGTATTTTAAAAGCACTCTCTGAATCACCTCTGCTCGTCGACCAACGATCCGCGGTAAACCACAGCCCTGTCGTCGGATTTGCCGAATCAAATTTAACTTTAATCATAATTACATTGTGTGTTGTTTTAAATTGTGCTTGTTTTATTGTAAAATCATTTCAAAGCTAAGGTCTCTTTCGAACACACGTGAAGGTTAGCACTGCTGGTGCAGTTTTAATTCCCCGAGGTTAGCCCGCTCCGGCACCAACACTTTTGAGTTGGAGAAAACATCAAAGCTTTGAATTATCCGTCTAATTTTCAAAATTGTATAAGCCCTAAGGTTCTTCCTACCCCAGACATAGGTTGATTATAATAAGGTTCAAGTTTTGGTATTTTGGGTTTTACTATTCTATGCTCTTCATATTCATATAGTGTTTGGCATTTTCAATATTTTTGGTAGAGCGCGTCTGATGAGTCTTGAATAAACGAAACGCGCGTCAGGCGTAGCAAAATTTATGTCTGGAACTTTGTTGTCATTTGTATTCCTTGCATCGCACATCTCGAAATCATCGGTGCTGAATTTAAACCCTATTCTGATTTTTGGTTATGATTAAATTTTTCCCGAAACTTATTTGGTGGTATTTTGATTTTATGGTTTCGAATACATTTCCCTAAATTTTTGGTTTTCAAGCTTGATGAAAATATGCTATAAAAACGAAATTTAATTACCAAAACAAAAAAGCTCAGTTGAACTCTAGCATACATTGTACGAATGTTTTTTAATCATTCGTCACATTGAATATTGCGTTAATTGCAACAAGGCGGTCGAAATATCTGGTCCAATGTCCATGATGCTTGCTGCTTTTCATCTTCGAAAAAGCATTAATATTTCATAAACCCTTCAAGTTGACAAGGAAATTGTTAACACAGGGGTTCCTTGCTCCCAGGTTGATACATCACTCAAGATATTGTACGGAAGACATCATGTGCTTGTAGAAAAATACGAGATTTCTATCTCTCAGATGAGGACGGATGTTGGTTTGCCATAGAGTTTGGTTATGTAAACAATTTTACCAACACTTAATCGATCTTTGGCAACGAGACAGGTGTGCTATAGCAAGCAGGAACTGCTTAATCTTTCGGAGCACCTGAGTTCACCCTCGAATGCACTTTTGTCATTATGTGTTTGTTTTTGCTGTTGTGTGGTTTGTTTCGTTGTGATGATTTTTTTTTGTCTACCGATTTTGTCTGTCTTTTCGGTATAATGTTTTTGATTACCCCTTTCGAACACCTTTGCTTTTTTCAAAATCATATTATAGTTTATGGGTTTCAAATGATAATACGATAGACAAGCAAAAATTAGTTTTTACCAGTAGTATTCTGTTTTCAGGTTATATTTCCAAGGACTCTTCTGTGTATCGGTAACCAGTCTACTTCTAGTCACAGGTCACGTGGTAAATAGAGATTCAGTAAACTATGTGACCATTTATAATTCTAATATCAACCGGAACTTGACTGACCACCAATCTATTTTGGAAAGGATAAAACGGGAATTAAAGGATCCACGACTGATGAACGGATGTTCAACCTATTTTACAAAGTTTCCTTTTAAAACAGCATTTCGTCTGGCCTGTAATAAACATGATGTTTGTTATCAATGCGTAAGTTATGTTGAATGATTACCACTTCATTACCCTTTGTTTCAAACTTGAGATTTTTTTAATTCGGCGGTTTCTTTAATCCCACTGATAATTTTTAATTTTTTTTTATTAAAATAAACTAATATTGATGCCAAGGTATGCTATTCATAATCAAATAAAAGCAGTTATAACATACATGACGTATTTTCATTTTGGATTAAACTTTAGTCAGTCATAGACATTTATTTCGCTAACCTGACATCTCTATAAGGCACGGATCATTTGATTTTCTGGGGGGGGGGGGGGGGGGCCTGGGATTTTTTTGAAAAAAATTTCCCGGCCCTGATTTTTGTAAAAAAAAATTATCTGACCAGCACTTAGGTTGAAAAAAATAATCTGGTTTCAATCTTGCCAATTGAAAAAAAAAATAATCTTGCCAACAAAATTTCCTTGCTTAATATGTGTGTGAAAAAAATAATCTGGCCCGCAAAGCGGGCGAAAAAAAATTCCTGGCTCAAGGTAAAATCCCAGGCCCCCCCCAGAAAATCAAATGGTCCGTGCCTAATTTATAAAAGGTGAATTAAGTTCATTTAGACTTGGAATTTGGCAACAAAAACTTTCTAAATCTAAAAGCAAAATATCCAAGACAAAACTTGATAGATGGAAACATTGACAGCACAACCCCCCAAAACAAAAGCACACTACGCATAAACACATATAAAATACAAATAAACAATCAACAACGGGAAAGGTAAACGGGAGGGTGAGTGTGTCCTGCTCCCAGGAGTCACTTTTCTCCACTTGGTTTGACGCGTCAGGTAAGAAGGCTAGGTTAAACACACAGAAATCTGTACCAATGCGCTGCTTTCAGCGTTACTGAATACTAGAATACATTCTACCCGTCTTATGGTGGCGGGTTATTTTACGTCACGTCGTGACGGTTGTCCTAAAGAGGATGAGATACCAAATAGAATGATACTATGAAACTTGACCAAATACACCAAAACTTTACAAGAAAAATAAGATAGTTTAGAATGAAACAGTTTCCGGTTCCCACAATGACTTTTTACGGGAGTAATATGACAAGTCAAATTAATATGCAATAATCTATATAAGGTAAGCAAAACAATGCAATTATATTCATAATTAGATATTTTTAAGGCAATGACTTTTGACAAAGACCAAGAATATTGTGACAGGAAGTTCTATAATGATATGGAAGAGATCTGCTCGGAATACTACTGGGGTTATCATCTATGTGTTGCAGCCAAGCACGTATATTACAACGCTGTTGGTTATTTCGGAAACATATTCTTCAATGATACAACGCATGGTATATGCAACAGCACAGCAGTCAAGAAATTTTCATTTAACATACCAGAATTATCATAATATACAAATGAAATAAAGAAATGTTTGTTACATTTGTTGTGTTTGTTTTATAAATTATACGTGCGAAGCTCGATATCTGAAGAGTAGGTAATAAACAAGAGTTAACACTAAAGTATGTCTCGCCTGTCCTCACCATCGGAATACCTAGTAATTCAACTATTCATTTAGTATTTTTCCCCTGTTACAGTTGCCTAGACATTTAATTTACCTCAAATATCTTAATACCAAATATCAGATGCCTAGCTATAATACGTTTTAAGTAATTAATTTTCCACATAAGTCTTAAAAAGGAGTTTACAGCATGAAAAAAAATCACAAAGTCACTATAACGTGAAATTTGGGTCAAGGTCACATCATGGGGACACTTGAGTAGACCATAAGCCCAACTGTCTGTATACCAAATTTCAGATGCCTACCTATTATAATTTTCAAAAAATTCATTGTCTACAAAAGTCACGGTGGGGGGTAACTCCAAGTAGTTTAGGGTACAGATGTGAAGACCAGAAATTTTATACCCATCCCATTCATATAAACGCCTGCTTAAAAAAGACACCCATGCATATATTTTTAATGCCTTTAAAATTACACAGAATATGCTTAAACTGTAGATATTCTATGGAAATCAAAGTTTAAATGGTAAAAGTTATCAAATGCATGTACAGTTAGGGTTACAAGGAGGTAAAACGTGGATGCAGGGCTTCTCTTGTTCAATTGATACATGACATTTTTGAAAAGTACACATTATCATATATGCAACATCTGAAATTTCCACCCTCTCCACATATTGAACACCCCAAAGAGAAGACCCCTTTGGGCCTCACATTTGTACCTACCTTTATAATGGAAGTTACCCCGTGACAAAGGTCTTACAAAAAGTGAATGGCCTGAAAAAGACCTGAGTTCACAGAGTCACCGTAGCATGAAAATGGGGGTCAGGGTCACGTAACATGGTGACAGTTGCGTAGACCATAACCTGAACTGTCTGTATACCTAATATCAGATGCCTAGCTATTATACTTTTTAAGCAATTCCTTGTCCACAAAAGACTTACAAAAAGTTTACGGCCTGAAAAAAGAAAGACATAAGTTCACAGAGTCACTGTAGCGTAAAAATGGGACCAGGGTTACGTGGCATGGTAACAGTTGCGTAGAACATAACCTGAACTATCTGTATATCCAATATCAGATGCCTAGCTCTTATACTTTTTAAGCAATTCATTGTCCACAAAAGTCTTACAAAAAGTTTTCGGCCTGAAAAAAGACCTAAGTTCACAGAGTCACTGTAGCGTGAAAATGTGGCCAGGGTCATGTGGCATGGTGACACCTGAGTAGACGATTAGCCAAACTGTCTGTATACCTAATAGCAGATGCCTAGCTTTTTTACCTTTCAAAAAACTCATTGTCCACAATAGTCTTACAAAGAAGTAAATGGTAAGAAAAAGATCTGAGTTCACAGTCACTGGAGCTTGAAAATGGGGTCAAGGTCACATAATATGGTGACAGTTGCATAGACCGTAACTTCAACTGTCTGTATACCCAATATCAGATGCCTAGCTATTATACTTTTTAAGCAATTCATTGTCCACAAAAGTCTTACAAAAAGTCTTCGGCCTGAAAAAAAAAAACTTAAGCTCACAGAGTCACTGTAGCGTGAAAATGTGACCAGGGTCACGTGACATGATGACAGTTGCGAAGACCATAACCTGAACTGTCTGTATGCCCAATATCGGATGCCTAGCTATCAAAAAGTGGTCCAAAAAAGTTTACGCCGCCGTCGCCGCCGGAGAGTAACACCGATGTCTCGCCTTCCGCGACTATTCGTCGAACTTTGTTGTATAAGTTTTACTTCAACCGTTGTGGCAGAGATGATCCTAATAAATCCCCCTTTGTTGCTTATTCGATGAATATGTTTCTTCAGTCAGCTCTATTAGTCTATCAAGGAAGATAAAATATTGAGAAAAAGCCAAAGTCATAGTTTTCAGTCCACGATGTAAAATTCTTTGGAGTCAAAATGAAAATACCAAAACGGGTATATAAACTGTTAATTTGTTAACGGTGTATATCGGTATTTCAAGGAGTAACCTCTCATCAGCAGCATTTGTATCAAAACATCGGAAGATCAAAAACCAAAAGTATTGAACGAAAAGCACTCGGAGCCAAAAGGTCCAAACAGGAAAGCCAAGCCTAGCACAGAGGATATCGACCATGTGCAGTACGGGGAAAACAACCTGGTAATTTAAACAATTTTGAATTAAATAATCGAAAATTTCATGACAAAAAATATTAGAAATTTATTGGTAAAATCATGTTCCAAAATTGTGATTACCCACGGGGATCTTTGGCCCACTTACTGTCTGACTTGGTCTTTGATGTTGCCAAAACATTGTCCACCTTACATGACAAATATGTTGTTGTACCTGCAGACAAAGCACCAAATAACATCATTTATGTGTGCAAGAAACACTATATTGACTGTTTGACAGCTGAATTTGGGGTTGGTTGTACCAGCAACAGCACCACATACAAGGCTACAACACTGTCTAAGGAAGAAATCATTGACAATCACAGATCTGTCATTTCCGCCTTCGGCCTTTCTGTTGGTGGCAGTAATGATGACATTCCATCCCTGTATTGGATTCCCAAATTACATAAAAACCCATACAAACAGCGCTTCATTGCAGGGTCACCCAAATGAACAACTAAACCTCTTTCAGTTTTGTTGACTTTAATACTTACGGCAGTAAAATCCGGCCTCCAGAAATATTACGATTGTTGTTATGCTAGAAATGGTGTCAATCAAATGTGGATCCTGAAGAATTCTAAAGAGCTGATGGAGATATTTAACTCTAAATCAGTTTCATCTTGTAACAGCATCAAAACATTCGATTTCTCCACACTTTACACTTCTATTCCACATGAACAACTGAAATCGCGATTGGCACAGCTGATTAAACGCAGCTTTTTCAAAAAGAATGGAAAGCGCAGGTACAAATTTCTTGTAGTCGATTATACCAAGACTTACTTTGTCATCAATGAGTCTAAGAAAAAGAACAAATTTACAGAAGACCAAATAATCGACATGCTCAACTTTCTTATTGACAACATATTTGTTCAGTTTGCTGGACGTGTTTTTCAGCAAACAATAGGGATTCCAATGGACACTAATTGTGCACCTTTACTTGCTGATTTGTTTCTTCATTCATATGAAGCAGACTTCTTGCAATCTCTTCTAGACAAAAAAGACCGTAGACTAGCTCTCTCTTTCAACCTCACGTTCCGTTATATTGATGATGTCCTTTCACTTAACAATTCTCGATTTGGTGACTTTCTCCTTCTCGTATATCCACAGGAGCTTGAGATAAAGGACACAACGGATTTTAGGAAGTCTGCTTCATATTTAGATCTACATCTCGAAATTGACTCTCAAGGAAGACTTTCAACAAGGGTCTATGACAAACGTGATGACTTCAACTTTCTAATCGTCAACTTCCCCTTCTTGTGTAGCAACATTCCGTCCGCTCCAGCTTATGGAGTTTACGTGTCTCAATTGATTCGTTACTCCAGAGCGTGCGGGACTTACATCGATTTCCTTAGCAGAGCGACACGTCTGACACAAATATTGCTCACACCGGGTTATGTTGCTCCTTGATTGCTGTCTTCACTCAATAAATTTTACGGACATCATGCACTTATAGACAAATATGGGATTTCAATCTCTCAGATGAGTGCAGATGTTGGTTTTTCATAAGGTGTTGATTTGTCTTTCTTTACCGGATTTGACACGCTGAATGGACTATTGGCAACGCGACGGGTGTGCTATAGCAAGCAGGAACTGCTTACTCTTCCGGAGCACCTGAGTTCACTCTTTTGTCGACTTGAGTTCGCGTTGTTGATTGATATTCAGTTGTTTTGTGTTTCCATGTTTTACATGTTGTCTGTTTTTGTCATGTTCTTTTTGATGTTTACTGGTTTTGTCTCTGCCCTTTCGAACTTTTGACATTCGGATACCCCATTGGTACCTCTGCTTCTTAGAGCGGTAAGTTTCAAAACGCAATGGCGAAACTACTTCTCTGGTGTCTTTGACATATAACATCCTTCGGATAATGAAGTTAATCATTATTGGTGCACTTTACGACTTTCTTTATGTGTATGGTAAATATAATGTTATCATGTTATCATGTAGGAAAATTATTTTTACTTCTCTGGACAGTGCCACGTATATGATTTAATTTCATTTCTACGCTTCGAAAGTCTGTTTTAAACAATTTTAGAACACCTTTTTCATACTGTCACAAATAGTTTTATGGTCATCTTACAATTTTTGACATCTTTCGATTATTCCGTACCTTCTCCGATGTGTTTTTTATTTCGTTCTGCAACATTTTTATTTCATTCACATTGTTGAAACATTGTTGGTCCGAACTACGTTTAACGATAGCAGGTAACATGTTTTAGCTTACGGGCACGTAGAAAGGCAGTAACATAAGTCGCTTCTCCGGTTATATCTATTTGTTCGTAGACAAAAAGAAGCAAAGACACACCAAAAATTCATATTACAGTTCATAAAAAGGAATGACGAAATTATTTGCTAATTGCTACACCGTCAAACTGCTAAACACTATTAGTGATCTGTGAATCGAGGGTTGAAGACAATACACAAATTGTATGACATGTCTATATCTGTAACGCATAAAAATTACATTGACCGTGCATATAATTAAAATGCAGTAATTCTATTGGTTAATTGACACCTTGAATCGTCTTTCCTATCTTGATGAAATATCACTTGTTTCACGTGGTGGTAGCCGGATCATGACCTTACTATACGCACAACTAAGCAAAATTCTTATCCAGGTAAATTCTCACAACTTCAATTCACATTTGGATAATAATGAGCAAATAAAAAATACACAAACATACACCATAAAACAAAATGAAAAATCAGAAACAAATAAAAAACATTTAAATGTACTTATAACAATTGAATGTTTGTATTTTGATGTTTCATAAGCGTGTATAACCGTAGACCGTATCACATTTGGAATGCAGCGCGCTAAAAATGTTCGACCAATACAAACATTCAATTCTTAAATATATGATTTTTTTTTAAGTTTCATTTCTTTTTATTTCTAAACATTCATTTCCTTCTCTATAAATGTCATTAAATTTCTTTCTCAATATGCTTTCCCTGAAGTCCAACAAGTGACAAAAATATACTTGTTTCAAGCTATTATCCAAAGTTAAAGTATATTTCAGATTCCACTGTTGTGAACTTGGTCGCTAATTTGGCAAATATTTAATCTTCGTCGTTTTCTTTCCAGCTTTTTTCATTTTAAAGGTTCCGAGGAAGTACTTGTGATCGATAGAATTAAGAAATAATAGTTCATACTTTTGCGTTGACAAGTTTAAACAACCAGTGTATGCGTCATTTTTTGTTAACGACTTATCAATTATAACCCCCCAAAAAGGTAATACACATCTTTACACTTAATTGATATTCAAAATGCATCTAATACAAAACATGAAGAAACGTAGGTGTTATGTCAATTTTACCATTTATAGCATCACTATTACGTACTAACGAAAAACGATAAGGATGTTTCAAAGAATACAAATTCAAAATTTATTATTTTATTCTTTGCTGAAACGTATATAAATGTGGGTCGGTTTGGTATTTATATTCTGAAAATATTTTAAAATATGGAACCTTTGAGGTTGCGATTTAACATATTTCTAAAACATTTTAAGATATTTGAATTTCAAGCTTGTCGAAATTGATTACCATGTAAGTACTAAATGTCAATATAAACCCTGGTAAGGTGAGTTCACGTTAAGAAAAAAATGTTTGAAAATATTTTATTTTTATCCGAAATTTTACGGAAACCTGTTATCATAATGTCCAATCAGAATCACCTCAACATGGTTAACTTGTATTTTTTGTAGCTGAGAATACTTTTATTGTGTCTACGTAGGAAGCACCGGATCCAGAGCGTTGAATAATTCGGGTCCAATGAATAATCCACGGAGGGCAAGCCGCTTTAGTAATATCTAAAACGTTTCATTTGTCGCTTAATATGAATTACTATATCAGTCTTCGAAAGTTAACAACAATTGAATGAAAATTTGAAGATTTCCTTTCGCGTTTTACTTTCATTTGAGTTAGAAAAAAGTTTAAAAATACAATTTTAAGGTAGATGGGGTGTCTATCATTGAACATCTTTTTTTCACATCTATCAAAACTTTTGAATTTTTAATGCCTGTCATTCTAATTGATTTCTAGTGGGCTAGGAAAACATCAAAATTGGTAATAACAACAAAAAATAGGATTAAATACACCTTCTTTGTGAATTTCAATATTTTCCTGTACTTTTTAAGGGGAGATAATTTGTATAGAAATAATAGGGAAAAACATATTTTTCAATTTTTCAAAAATTTTGATGGTGAACTTTATTTTTTATTTAGTATATTTAAAAATCCGTCAAAAACAAAGATTTTCAAAAATTATAAGAAAAATCTATGGAGTGGAATTTTTTTAGGCTAAAAAATTTGTTTTTCCCTATTGATCCTATATGAAAAGTACTGAAATCATCCATTTTTCAAAGTCGTTTCTACATAAATTCTCATGGTGAAGTTTTAATTTTATTATCGAGATTTTTAGTCCTAGTTTAGGACAAACTGTGGTCAAAATTTAAGAAAAATCTATGGATAACTTTTTAGACACCCCATCTATCTTAAGGTGTTTTAGTTTTTACATTTCAATAATATTGAATAAGAAAACTTGTACCTAGTTTTTAAAAATCATTTGCTCGTGTTTTTTTTCATATCGTTAACTCACTTTTTAAAGACGTAATCTAATTTGGAATTTTAAATTTTAGCCGTTTGTTTTTGTTTATTTTGTATCAGAAAGACTGATATATCACTTTAATTTCTTAAATTAATAACATCTGATGGAATTTAACCTTGTCGGCTTTGTTTTTAAAATGCTGACGTTGCACATTTGTACTTTGACAATTAATACGAACAAATAACAATACATTATCTTTAATAAGCAGAAGTGTTTTTATAATGAGGAACTTCCTACTTTCATGTTTTTACTTGCACATTGTTCATTCACTCAAGGGTACTACAAATTAAGAATCAAAAATATTGTATTGAAACTAGTTGTTACAAAGTCCTCAGTAGACGCCACCTAAAATCACTGATGACGTCACATGTGATACAAATTTGACTAGCCAATAGAAAATGAAATGATAAAATCTTGATACAAAGTTCTTTACTGCAAAGAATGCAATAAAAGGGTATATATACATAATAAATTAAGTACGGAATATTTTTTTATCAAAGTAGTGATCAAGGCACATTAAACTTACACAGTGTTCTACATCTAATCATCATGTAAGTATATAATATATAAAGTCATATGAATGTCTAGTATATAATCAAACAATGTTATTTATGCATATAAATATAGAAAGTCATATGAAAGTCTAGTATATAATCAAACAATGTTATTATTACATATAAATATATAAAGTCATATATATATTTTATTGTTAAACTTGTAAAAAAAAGCAAAATTCTAATAACTAATTTTTTAAAATTATTTATTTAAGATCAAATAATAAAAGAAAAAACATAACATAAAATTGATAAATTCCAATAGTGAAGAAAGCAAGATTCCCATCAATCAACATGTACCAATACGATTAAAGCACACACAAACGAAATCAATTAATTTATTTTTCTATTTATTTAAAGGTGGTACATTCAGGGACTCTTCTTGATATCATTTTTTTTCTTTACTTCCGGTCATGTGATTAGCCATCATTATGAAGTCCACATGGGTGCCTTCACTTCCTCAGAAAACCAGACTGATCTTCAAACAGAATGGAAAGAATTAAAATGTGGCTTTAATATATCAGCGCTAACGAATGGATGTAATACGTATTTTGAATCGTATGTTCCTTTCAGACAAGCGTTCACACCAGCTTGTGAAATACACGATGTTTGTTATCAATGTGTAAGTTTTGAGAATACTTAATTTTAGCTGGAAGCAAATCGAGTAAAACAGTATTTTAAATGTAAAAATCAAGAACAGATAAAACGGATAATCTTAGAATATAAATTTAATAATAGTTAAGATAATTAAAACAATACATAATTTGTTTATTTGAATTTTTTGACAGAAGAGTGTCCCTCTTCTCAAAATTATATAGTGAAAACTTTTTATGCTATTATTTCAGTAAACTAAGTTTCTTCGATCAATGATAGTATACAAATAAATGTTAAGTACATCTACATTAGTGCAAGCAAAGAAATTGTTTGAAATAAAACACAAAATACATAAACAACTAACGCATAATTAGCAACTCAATATCAAATTGAAACATGAGTAAAATTATATGCCTCGAAATTGAGTAGAAAATAATGAGTGGGAGAATAAGTGTACTCGACACAGCTCATAATTGTTACTTATTGTTTTTTAAACTTTTCCATTTTCTATTTGAAACAGGCAACAACGCTAGGAAAAGATCAAAATTATTGCGATACGAAATTCTACATGGATATGGAAGAAATCTGTTCGGAATACTATTGGACTTATTATCTATGCGAAGCGGCTAAGATGGTATATTACAAGGGTGTTTATAATAACGGAGCTTCATACTTTAACACGACACATCATGAAATATGCAATTCTAGGAAAGTACGAATTTACTTATATAATGGAACCATTACAGTATAATTGTTGTTTTTTTGTATATTTTTATATGATTTATTTGCTGATGAATTTTGAATTATTCTAAATAAAATAGTAAACGAAACTGTTTTCCTGTTTATTATTACCTTTTAGCAAAACGTCATATGAGCTATTGACATCACTTGGCGTCCGGTTTTCGTCGTCCAACTTTTCAAAAATCTACTTCACTGAAACTGCTTGGCCCCAAATGTAATCAAACTTGGTAGCGTTGTTTCACAAATCGTCCTTTAAATAATATAGTTCGAGGAAAAACATGGCCACCACGGCTATTAATAGAATATAGGGGAAATATAATATTTATTGCGACTCATAAATATTTACAAAAAACACTAAAACGATCTTTGGCAACGTGACGGGTGTGCAATAGCAAGCAATATGAACTAATTACTCCTCCAGAGCTCTTGAGTTCACTCTCGTTTCGACTTGAGGTCACGTTGCTATGCTATGTGTGTGTGGGTTTTTTTGTGTGGTTTGTTTCGTTGTGACACTTTTTTTTTGTCTAACGATTTTGTCTTTGTATTTTCGATTTGATGATGTTTGTTTACCCCTTTGTTACACCTTTGGCCCTATCAATATTCTAATTCATAGCAAAAGCGATTAGCACCTTGAGATCTACCAGCTATAAAATTTGTAGGAAGACCCTACAACCAATGTAAGACTATTGCCCCTTTTCTTGATTTTCCCCCCAAAATCTGTATTTATTTAGTCTGTAAGATATTTAGAAAATATTGCTTATGGCAAAGCACATAAAACTCTACAAATTAAGTAACAGGATCATTTTTTATGAAGACCCAACAACTAATGTAAGACTATTACCCCCTGTCTTGTCTTTCCCCCAAAACTGTATTTATTTAGTCACAGATCCAACAAACTATGTCAAATAATTAATTGCATATGATTAAACACATAAAACTTCAAACGATCAAAGTCGTATGGCCATTCCTTTACCTGCTAAGCATCATAGAAGACTAGGTGAGCGATTCAGCCTCTAGACGGCGTGTTGTAGGGCTTCTGTATTTGTTTAGGTTTATATCGCTTGAAAAAATTGGAACCACCAAATATAATGCTTTCATGATTAAAACAAGTACTAATAAAACGACACTTGTCTCTATAACTTATACAGATCATTTTTTTCTTTTATCAGATTGGGTTATGATCAAAATTACTAGAAGGCAAATACTGCCAATGGTGCATCTGATTTCTTGGATACTTATATTTAGCTGGTTGGGTTGCTTTCTCTGAAATCATTGGGTTGCCTCTACGTTTTTAGCAACGGCGGCGATGTTGGTAATGTATGCTCAATTTTTTACAAACTTGGTAGGGGATTAGAGATTATCACTATCTTTAAGATATAAGAAGGGTATGCTTAGCTATCAGAAGCTTATCCATGAGATAAGTTTGTTTCAGATTTAACATTGCATCTTAGTTTGTTTTTGTTCTCGACTCATCCTGACCCCGATAAATTAACCTTTGACACCATGCTCTCCATGTGGAGATTTACTTTGTCAGTTGCAGTATCAGCTAAGAAAGCCTCTGATGTTAGAGAGTTAGAAAGTGACAACAACGAAAAATGTTACTTTTCATTTTGTAGTTAGTGTTTATATAAATCACTTATTATGATCACCAGGTTTATTACTAAAGTAAAAAGTGGCATTAAAACATTAATACAGTTAACATAAAATAAAATCTCAAATTACAACCAATAAAAAACCTGAACACAAGATATATTTTGCATTAACTTGTCGCTAAGGGATTTAACAAAACACAAAAAGTTGTATCCAATACAAAGGCAATCTAGATGAACAAAAATGACAAAGTTTAAAACATCCTTCAAAGGAAAAACAACAGTTGTTATCTTTTTAACATTTTTGCATATCGTTCGATCGAAATGGAATATACGTTATTAACTCCATTATTAATTGTTTTATTTTTGAGACTGAATACAAACTTAAGGACCGAAAGTTCATTTTCATCGCAGTAACTAGTAAAAATACTGAGAAAAGATATAACTGAAAAAAAATCATGTTAAGGTAAGAAAAGATAATACTTGGATATTCATTTCCTTTGCCTTAATTAGAATTAGCACTTACATGCTAGACAAATGCATTTTTTTAAAGATTCTAATGCTTCAATCACAACCTGTAAAGCTAAACTAGGCAACATGTAAAAAGTCAGTGTATATATACCATCATATTAGGAAATAAGAACAAAGCGTGCAGTATTTGCTCACTTTGGTTTTCCCTTGATCATGATGCTTCAAGCAATTGTTTATTTGTCAATGCAGGAAGATGCGAATTTGATATAAACAAATTTAATAGAATAATTGGTATATACTTCTTGAAATCGTTTAGTCGATCAAAGTAACCTTTTGTTGATAAAATACTAGTAGTTTTTAAACTGTAGCACTGAAATAGGAAAGGACTTCTTATGAATGCAAATTTCTCTAATTTCCATCCGATTTATCAACCTCTCAACCAGTTGTGAAAAAATATTTCTCACCACTAGAGAGAAATCTGTTCTCAGCGTAATTGCACGTGCAATTGATGATCGATTTTTTGCAATTTCTTACCTGTAGACATTAGAGAACAGCCTTCTACAACTAAATTCTCGGTGATTATGGAATTTCTCAAAAAATAAATTTAATATTTTAATCGATCGGCAAGCCTCGCCATTAAAATAATCAATTTTTTTTCTCTCGATGATAGAAATTCCATAATCAACTCTATCGCGTTGTAAAAGCTATATTTCAACACTTGATCGCCACTTCTGAGCCATCCAATGGTTTATTAAACCCTTCGTTTTCTTGTAGTAGCCCTATGTACATTTTGTAACACCTTAAAACATCAAAATGACAAGTGTAAAATTGGTAAGTAAAGAGGCAAGAATTACTTTAAGTGCGGGCTTGATTGAATGTCGGAGGTCCGAAAAGACAATCTATACAAAAATAAAGGCATCACGATGAATAATACATCATAAAAAATCACAATACTAAACTGTAACGTCATATTCAGTCTTTGTGAAAATGAACGATACAAAAAGATTAGATAGATAAGTTCTTTTTAAACAGTTAAAAGAAAATAAAGTACCATAATTGAACCTTATCTCTTAACGAAATGAAAAAAAAATATTATTAAATCTTTATTTGCAAAATACACCCATATGGATCAAAGCAAAAACAAAAACATGTTAAATACAAAACATATACAGAAAACAACAGAGTATACAGAACATTAATGTATGGAGTTATAGTTTTATTATTAAAAAAATACCAAATAATTTATCGAAATCAAGTTGACTTTATTTTTGATATCAGGTTTAGTGCTTTTATTCGTTTTTACGTCGGTAATAAACTGTATTTTATTGGCCAAATTTCACATTTTGAAAATGTTGGTTATAATGGTTAATGTCGGATGGCAGCGAACTGGGAAATATCTTTGAAAAAGTTTTTTCAGCAACTAATTATCCTAGATTTTGTGAAATTTGGTATGTAGCATTAGCATATGATCTCATACTGTGGAATTCGATTTTTGGTCTGTGGCTCATCTAATACCTGTTTGCCGATTTAGTTTTATAATTTTTTGAAAATAGTTGTCAATGGTAAGAAATATTTGTAACAGTTTTATTTAGCAACTATTTATTATGATTTTTGATATTTGGTATGAATCATTAGCATGAGGTCTCATACCGTGGGTTTCGATTTCAGGCATGTTGTTTATCTACTTCCTGCTTGCCGACGTAGTTTTGAAATGTTTGACATTAGTGGTCAACAGTACAAAATTTTCATAACATTTGTTTCAGTAACTACTTATGACAGTCTTTTGATATTTGGTATGCAGCATTAGCATGAGGTCTCATAACGTGTGACTCATTGCAGGTATGTTGTTAAGTACCTCCTGTTGAAAAAAAAAATCCTACCATATCTCTCTTCGGTCCTTTTTTAAAGTACAAAGTATTTAAAGCAAACGAATGCAATTAGAGCAGTTCTATCGACCATAAATAATCCATGTAGTTTGTTGCTAAAGGTTAAAATCCAATGAACTCACCCATTCACTCACTTGAAAAAGCTTTCCATTTCTGAAAAGGATTTCACGTTCTTTTGGTTTTTAAGCCATTTTCAAACTTGTATTATCTGTCGCATTTTGAGTAACTATTTAAAATTATTATTTTACCGCAATCAAAACTTAAAGGCATATTGTCTACGGCAAACTCATTTTGTTTTGCCCCCCAATTTTTTTGGTGTCAATTAGACCGAAATGCAATAAATGCATATTAAAAAACTTTGCCACAAATTTTGCCTCAAAAGTAGTTTATTGTGATCAAAATAGCTCGACAATATTGATTGCTATTTTATTTACCTGCATTGCATCACATTGGCACAGGGTAGTTTTAACGCGGACACTAATCGGAATCTCGGATTTTGTCCCCGAATACATTGATATGTTGAAAAAATACCAATATTTTTCGTGTTTACCTTTTAAATCACATTCTAAACTTAATACAGACAATAATTGTCAGTTTTATACATTAGGTAGCCCTAATATTCGGTTGCCGTTTTAATTTTCTTCCGAGCTAAAACTTCGAGAAACAGATTATGCACCACGTGCAAGAGCTATGGAAATTTTCAATCAAAGAAAGTATAGTGCGCATGCTTACAAATCATTTACATCTAATGAATATGAATTTTTGTAAAGCTTTACAAATATTATATATTTTTAATTTTTGAAGTAATAAGGTACCCTAGTGGTATTTTGAACGTTTGTATCTTTCTAAATAAACAAAACGATTAGTTTGACGATAATTTTTTGGTTTTACAAAAAATAATTTTTCGTAGACAATATGTCTTTAAGTTGATAAGTGGACAACTACTTGTATTGGTTATCATATATTTGTAAAAAGCTGAATTTGCACTACTGTATTTGATAAAAATGCTTGTAAAATACAATAGATAAAATTGGTTTTGAGTTATTTGACATTTACAGGTTAAAAAAATATGTGATACCTATTATCATATACAGATGAGTTTTTTTACGAAAGTACTTCCTAACACTTATACAGTTATACTTTAACGACAAAAGGTAGTACGCTTCCGACTTGGAAAATTGATTTATTTGATATTATATATTCGGTATCATCTTAAATGATATGGTCTATTCGTAGGTCTACGATGGGATTTTTTGTCGAATCTTATTTCTGGGGTGTTTATGTTACATCTTTTATACCTATAATTTTGATCATTTTTTTCTGTACATTTTTATTTCTCCGACATGTCCGATGACTAATGATTCCGTTGAATAACTAAAAAGTATTTTTTATATATCTAAAGATCTATTCGATATGTCCAAGTATCGTGTGCTATAGCAAGGAGGAAATGCTTACTCTTCCGGAGCACCTGAGTTCACTCTAGTTTCGACTGTAGTTCGCGTTGCTGATTGATATTCAGTTATTTTGTGTTTCCATTTTTTACATGTTGTTTGTTTTTGTCCCGTTCTTGTTGGTGTTTACTGGTTTTGTCTCTGCCCTTTCGGACTAACCCCATTGGTACCACTGCTTCTTTCCAAACAAAACAGGGAATAGATAAACTGGACAACCAACAATGGTCCTTATTCGACACAGACATTTTGAAAGAAGCTATAAGGCGAACCAAGTTTTATCTTGTTCATTGCGAACATGAGGTCCATTAGTAAAACCGTTTCTCGGTATACAGTATGAAATGATAGTACATAATTTTGTAAGCTTTGTAATCATACAAGTCACTCCTAGGAACACGCGAATCGATCCAGGTAATGTTTACTAATACTTTATATAGGCGAATATAGTCTAAAGATTTTTATTAACATGTTAAGGATTTTTCATAACCCTAATTTTATGTCATATGGAAAGCCGTAGTGGATCTCCGCATTAACAATTTATTTACAATTGCTGTCAATTGGGAAATGTTTAAGTTCCATGAGTTCGACAATTCAATAATTTGACGAACGTACAATTTTTATTTCGAACGAGCGCAGCCGTAATGAGTTTTAAGGAAAAAAAATTATTATTATAAAGTTTATGCAGTTGAATATAAGAGAAATCTTTTCCGGAGTTTAGTAAAAATTACCTGGATCGATTCGCGTGTTCTGAGGAGTGGAATTGAAAAGGAATTTTAAAGTATGTTCTACCCTTTAAAGGCATATTGTCTACGAAAAAATATTTTTTGTAAAACCAAAAAAATGTCGTCAGACTATTCGTTTTGTTTATTTAGAAAGATACAAACTTTCAAAATACCACTAGGGTTCTTTATTACTTCAAAAATTGAAAAATAAATAATATTTGTAAAGCTTTACAAAAATTCATATTCATGAGATGTAGATGAGCTGTAAGCATGCGCACAATACTTTCTTTGATTGAAAACTTCAATAGTTCTTGCACGTGGTGCATAATCTGTTTCTCGAAGTTTTAGCTCGGAAGAAAATTTAAACGGCAACCGAATATTAGAGCTACTTAATGAATAAAACTGACAATTATTGCCTGTATTAAGTTTTGAATGTTATTTAAAAGGTAAACACGAAAAATATCGGTATTTTTTTTAACATATCAATGTATTCGGGGAAAAAACTCGAGATTCCGATTAGTGTCTGTGTTAAAACCACTCAGTCTAAATCTGTGTCAATGTGACGTAGTGCAGGTAAATAAAATATCAATCAATATTGTCGAGCTATTTTGATCAAAATAAACTACTTTTGAGGCAAAGTTTGTAGCAAATTTGTTTTTCAATATTCATTTTATTGCATTTCGGTCTAATTGACACCAAAAAATTGAGGGGTAAAAAAAATGAGTTTGCCGTAGACAATATGCCTTTAAAAAATTAAGAACAGACTGTGTATTGTAAGAACATGCTTGGTTTCATTTTTCCTCATCACTATATTCCCCAATATTTTCCTTCGTCAATAAAACATTTATTTAAGTGGCATATTTTATTTGATAAATCTTAATATTAATAATATAGCCCTTTGAAGTAATTTTCCCGATAATGAATACATGTAGTACAAGAAGCAACGCGTAAACAGGAAATGCCTTCTGATCAATGCTCTTGTATACACTCTATTTTAGCCTCTTTAGAAAATAATTTCGACAATTTGTGCATTATAAAAACTAATTAATTAATGCTTTCTCGACAGATTTTCAGTTGAAGAAAAGTACCAAAAAACAATTAGGACGATTAAATGATTTTGAGTAACATCTGAGTTAATAACTTGAAACATAAAAAATGTATTGATGCGAGTTTACACATCATTAATTAAAAAAATAGGTTTACGTGAACGGACATATAAAATAATTTAACCTAATGTTACATCAACAATTGATTGGACTTTTTAATTGTATATGAACTTTTCAATATATATTTTAAAACCAGCTTTATTTTATTCACATTCAAATACATTCTCAAAAAAATAAGAAATAATTATAGACGATGTTTAAGTACTATTTAATGCATATTTATTCTTTTTGAGTAATTCAAGATCTAATGTCTTGGATTACTAGCTTATATGTAACAAAAACAGTTATGATATTTAACTTTTTCTATCACAATAATTTCGTGTTCTTGATTGCAGTCTGGTTGTTTTGTGTTTTTGTCTGTTGTCTATGTCTTAAATGTTGTCTTTTTTTGTATCGGTTGCCTTATCGGACTTTCGACATTCAATCAAGGCTCATTAATACTTTTACTTTTGGTGTAATTTCACACTCATTAATGTTTTAATACGTTACATGAAAGTATTAACGCCATTATAAATAAGATTTTTTTCATTGGAGAGTTTACAAGTGGCTATCAATTAAGTGTAGAATGTGCATTCACAGGTCATTTCCTATTTCCGTTCTTCTATTGATGAACTATTTTGGCAACAAAAGGTAGCCCAATGAACTAAAAAGAAGACTTTGAACGACTTAAATTTTCAAGAGGTATATGCCAATTATTTTATTGTTTGTATCAAATACGCAACATATAATATTGACCAATGAAAAATGTCTTGAAACAGCGTGGTAATGGGAAAAATTTAAAGTTTGCACTTACAAATAATGCACACTTTGTTCGCAATCTTTAACCAAAGAGTATATATACACTGACTTAGAACAAGTAATCTAAAATTGCTTTACAGGCTGTGATCTTTAAAACTCTTACGATATATTTATCCATTATGTAAGTAAAAAACGTATTTTACGTACATTTTTAATATTTACACATCTTCTTAATCGAACAAGTTACAAGTTTTTATTTACAAAGGTTTGACAAAATAGAAGAAAAAAACATAATTTTCCATTTAAGGCATTTAAATGCTAAAGCTCATTTGCATTAAGAAGATAACTTTTGTTTAAGGAACGAGGAATCATTTATTATGAGATAACTATATAAGTTTGTTTTAAAAATGAACAGATAACTTTATGTTAAGTACCGTTTTCTTATTGTTGTTCTCGATTGGTGTAAAGTTAATTATTCTGAAGGCTAATTTTATTGTTACCAATACATACTAATCGTCATTTCAAGACTTAAAACAATGTATAATCATTGTCTACATGTTTTGTGTTTTGATGAACCGATTGGTAACTTTATATCTTATACAACTGGTGGTGCAATCTCCTTCACAGAGTCTTATTTTGCAAATGTAGGTCATATAAGCGTAGTGATGTGGAGTGAATGTGGCATATGTGCAGGAGATTGCTGGTGGTGATCTGAACACCAATAACAAATAAGTATGGAGTCTTGATATCTTTTTCAGGTGGTATTTTCAGGGATTATTCTTCATATCAGTAACATGCCTACTAGCCACAGGTCATGTGATTAATCGTGATTTCATTGAGCAACAAATGTCACCTCATAGTTCAAACACACACACACATGGGCAATCACTTTGGAGAAGGATTAAAAGAGAGTTGAATATGACAGCACTGACAAATGGATGCACCACTTATACATCGTACGCCCCCTTCAGGGAAGAGTTCACACCAGCGTGTAACAAACATGATATCTGTTATCAATGCGTATGTAATTTATTATTTCATATGTAGACGATTTTTTATTTAGAAATGTTCGGGTCAAAATTTGTATTTCTTAAAATTTCGATAACAAGCGTTATACCTGTTTAAGGAACAGTTGAATTGTGGTCGGTAATGAATAAGTTAATATTCTGTTTACCTTAATAAAACAGATAGCATTCTTTATTGATGCAAACATGTCCGAATTAGGGATAACAGCATACATTACAATAAGCCACATAAATACAGAGATTGAAGCATACATCATGAACAATAACAGAAAATATACTGTAAGAGGGGAATTTTCGCGAGGGGTTTATTTTCGCTAATTTTGCGATCATAAAAAATTCGCGAAAATATCCCCTCGCGTAAATTACATTTAGAAGGGCCCAATATTCCATTATCTAATAACACGCGAAATTAATACCTCGCGAATGCATTTTGGTACTGAAAACGCGAAATTTATCCACGCAAAATTATCCCCTTTTACAGTAGTATTATAGAGTATCCTCTTTTCCCAGTTCTAATGACTGTATAGTAAAATGATATTTCATTTAAAGATGCAAAATTATGGTCTTTTAAGTTAAAGTTTGCACACATTGTATTTTGAAGTTCCTGGTTTTTATGAATGAAAAAAAAAATGATAACATTGAAATCAATACATTTCAGGCCACAACTCGTGGAAAAGACCGACACTACTGCGATAAAAAGTTTGAACAGGATTTAAGTGACGTTTGTTCACAATACTACTGGTGGTATAAGCCATGTTTGTTGGCAAAGGAAATTTATTACAATGCAGTTTCTGTCCTTGGTGAACCATATTTCAATACTACTGAGCATAATATTTGCAACCATGTAGAGGTTCAGTTGCATATATTTAAATGAAACGGGTGATTCATATATAACTTTCACAATGTTGTGTTCTTGGTTTTCAATTTGTAATTTTAGATTTGTTTTTAACTTTACTTTTTTCTATTCTATTTATGTTTTACCTTTTTAATAAAACTGTTGATCATAATAATTGTTTTATATACTTACGCAAACTTATTGGCAACTTTTTGGGGGGACACGTTTCTAATTAAAGGTAATAACAAAATTACCGAACTTGGAGAATCAATCTCAATGTCCAAGAGAAAAGACAAAACATGGAAGACACACCGGAATAGTTATAGGTCGCAACGGTTCTGACTTGGTACAGGCATTTAAAATGAAATGGTGGGCTAAACGAAGTTAAATAGCTTCGTGTGACAGACTCATCACAAACTGTCTTACCAACACTTAAAATACTATAACTGTCAAAATAAAACCATGAAAAGGAAATGTTTCGGTAACATGATGACAAAAACCAAACCAAGACAAGACTTTGGTGCAATGTTAAAGGTGCTTGTTTTGTTCCGAAACAAACTAACTCATGACGGGCTATGGAAGGCTTCTAATAACAAAATAGCACAGCGTACATCTCATCAAAACTAGATAAAATACATTTCTAAGGGACAAAATAACTAGGCTTTTTCTAGAATTTGCAGATTTATAATTAAAGTTATGTTATCTTATCATTATTATAATTTGCAACGTAACATTTCTCTGGATGTGAATGAAAATTTAGTATACACGTTTTTAAACAACTTACCACCCATACATACTATTGTCCCAAGCATTGTGGTACTCTAATATTTTGTTATCCCATTACTCATAAAGGATATATCTTTCCCCTTTTAAGCTCACCTGGTCCGAAGATCCATGTGCTCTATTACCATCACTTGGCGTCCGTGGTCTGTCGGCTTTTGTTGTCGTCTTTGAATTGGACGGCGAAGCAACAACAAAAAATGCTAACCTTTTCTGGATAGCCGAAATTACTTTTTTGTGGCAATTGAGGATTGCTATTTATATTACATCATAGTGTCGCATTTTGTCTTTGTTTCTTATTAGTTTACAAGCAAATAGATATAATCAGGGAAGCGACTTACGTAACTGTCTTTGTTGTGTGCCTGTTATGAGTCTAAAAACTACATTAGCATTACACCCCTTAAGACAAGCATTTTCTCTAACCTTCGATTCGGCATATCCTTAACAAATTGTTAGCAATTTAACGGTGTAGCAACAACAACAAAAATGTTAACCTTTTTTGAATACGCAAGTTTTATAGTAAGCACCCTATGTACATTTTGTAACACCATTAAATTTCTTTCTTAATATGCTTTCCCTGAATGGCAACATGTGACCAAAATGCATTTCTTTCAAGATTAAAGCTCACAGTATAAATATTATATTATACAATTATCAACCTAGTTGGGGTGACCTTACTTTTCGAAGGGAAAGAAATGCCGGGCAACACATCATCTAGGGTGATAACTGTTATATTATATCGAATATTGAAATGAAACAATTTAATATTAAATTTCAAACATATTTCAGACATAACCCTTTTTCCATTGAGAAACTAAAGTCAATATAATGTTTAAAAAAATCGTGGGCTAGTGTGCAAATACTCACGAGAAGGTGACCTTTTCCATGCAACCCAACGATTACCGGTTGACCCAGCGAAATATCACATGCCACGTGACAACGTCTAAGCAAATCACAATAAAGATTTTTATTTGAGTATATAATATCATATATTCCACTGTTGTAAATTGGGTCATTTATTTGGTGAAAGTTTTAAAAATATATCCTGATTTCTTTTAAAATCTTCGTCGTTTTCTACCCAGCTGTATTTGCTTTTTAAAGGATCTAAGGAAGTACTTGCGATCGATAGAATGGAGAAATAATATTTCATATTTGCGTTGACAAGTTTAAACAACTAGTTTTTGTGTCATTATTTTAATTAACGACTTATCAATTATAACCCCCCAAAAAGGTAATAAACATCTTGACACTTAATTGATATTCAAAATGCATCCAGTACAAAACATGAAGAAACGTAGGTGTTATGTCAATTTTACCGTTTATAGCATCACAATTACGTACTTACGAAAAACGATTTTTGTTCTTTGCTGAAACGTATATAAATGTGGGTCGGTTTGGTATTTATATTCTGAAAATATTTTAAAATATGGAACCTTCGAGGTTGCGATTTAACATATATTTGAAAATATTTTAGAATATTTAAATTTCAAGCTTGTCGAAATTGATTATCATGTAAGTACTATATGTCAATTTAACTCCTGGTAAGGTGAGTTTACGGTAAAAAAAGTTTGAAAATATTTTATTTTTATCCGCAATTTTAGGGAAACCTGATGTTATCATAATGTCCAATAAGAATCACCTCAACATGGCTAACTCGTATTTTTTAGCTGAAAATACTTTAATTGTGTGAAGGTAGCGTTGAATAAATTAATTCGGCCCCTTTGAATGATCAACAATACTCTAAAACGTTTAAGTAAAAAAAAAATAAACTTTTTCATTTGTCGTTTGATATGATTTATTATATAAAGTATACAAAAGTTCACAACAATCGAATGAAAATTTGAATATTTTCTTTCGCGTTTTACTTTCATTTTAAATGAAAAAAGTTTTAAATACAATTTTAAGGTGTTTTTTTTTTACATTTCAATAATATTGAAAAAGGAAACTTGTACCCACTTTTTCCAAATCATTTGCTCGTGATTTTTTCATTCTGTTAACTCTCTTAAAAATGATGGTTAAAAATGAATTTAAATGATCTTTTGACCTTTTCAAAAACGTCAACTAATTTGGAATTTTAAACTTCAGCCGTTCGTTTTTTTTATCAGAAATACTTATGTATCACTTAAACTTAATCAACTCATAACATCAGATGAAATTTGACTTCTACAACTTTGTTTATAAAACGCTGACATTGCACATTTGTACTTTGACAATTAATACGAACAAATAACAATACATTATCTTTAATAAACAGAAGTGTTTTTATAATGAGGAACTTCCTATTTTCATGTAACTACTTGTACATTTGTTCATTCAATTTAGGGTAACACAAATTAAGAATCAAAATATGATATTAAAACAAGTTGGTACAAAGTCTTCAGTAGACGCCACTTAAAGTCACTGATGACGTCACAATGTGATACAAATTTGACTAGCCAATAAAAAATGAAATGATACAATCTAGTACAAAGTTCAAAGGGTATATATACATAATAAATTAGGTACGGAATACTTTTTACCAAAGCTGTAATCAAAGCACATTAAAATAACACAGTGTTCTACATCTAATCATCATGTAAGTATATAATATATAAAGTCATATGAATGTCTAGAATATAATCAAACAATGTTATTTATACATATAAATATATAAAGTCATATAAATATTTTATTGTTAAACGTGTAAAACATATTTACATCGTAATTAAAGCACAATTCTAATAACTATTTTTTTTTTTAATTATTTATTAAAGCTCAAATGATAAAAGAAAAACATAACATAAAATCGATAAATTCCAATAGTGAAGAAAGCAAGTTTATTCCCATCAATCAACATGTACTAATACGATTTCAACACACACAAACGAAATCAATTAATTTTTTTTTAAATTATTTACAGGTGGTTTATTCAGGGACTCTTCTTGAAATCATATTTCTTCTTTACTTCCGGTCATGTGATTAGCCATCATTATGATGTCCACATGGGTGCTAGTGCTTTCACTTCCTCAGAAAACCAGACTGATCTTCAAACAGAATGGAAAGAATTAAAAAGTGGCTTTAATATATCAGCGCTAACGAATGGATGTAATACGTATTTTGAATCGTATGTTCCTTTCAGACAAGCTTTTACACCAGCTTGTGAAATACACGATGTGTGTTATCAATGTGTAAGTTTTGAATACTTTATCTAAGCTCGAAGCAAATCGAGTGATACAATATTTGAATTGTAAAAAATTACTTAGAACAGAGGAAATAGATAATCTTAGAAAAAAGAAATAAAGTAATAGTTTAAGATAATAAAAATAACACTTTCTGTTTAGTTGAAAATGTTTCCAGAATAGTGTTCTTTTTCTCAAAATTCAAAATTTTAATTTTTTTCATATTTTAAGATTTTAACTAAAATAGTTTTACCTAAATCAATGGCAGTATTAAAAAAAAATGTTCATAACATGTACATTTGTGCAAGCAAAGAAGTTGTTTGAAATCAAAAAACAAACTCGTAATACATAAAAACTAACGCATAATCAGCAACACGATTTCAAATTGAAACATGAGTTACTAGTAAATTATATGCCTCTAAATGGAGTAGAAAATAATGAGTGCTGAAATAAGTGTACGCAACGCAGCTCACATAACAAGCGGAAATCATCTAATTGTTACTAATTGTTCTTATTGTTTGTTAAAAATTTTCCATATTTTATTTGTAACAGGCAACAACGCTAGGAAAAGATCAAAATTATTGCGATACAAAATTCTACATGGATATGGAAGAAATCTGTTCGGAATACTATTGGACTTATTATCTATGCGAAGTGGCTAAGATGGTATACTACAATGGTGTTTATAATAACGGAGCTTCATACTTTAACACGACACATCATGAAATATGCAACTCTAGGAAAGTACGAATTTATTTATATAATGGAACAATTACATTATAATTGTTTTGTGTAGGTTTTGATATGATTTATTTGCTGATGTATTTTGGAATTATTCTAAATAAAAAAGTAAACAAAACTGTTTTTCTGTTTTTATCACCTTTGTGCAAAACGTCTTGTGAGCTAAAGACATCACTTGGCGTCCGTTTGTCGTCATCCAACTTTTCAAAAATCATTTTCACTGAAACTGCTTAGCACCCCAAATGTAATCAAGCTTGTTATCGTGGTTCTACAGTTTTTCCTTTATATATAGTTCGAAAGTTAGATTAGAGCAAAAACATTACCACCACGGCTAATAATAGAATATAGGAGGTAAATATCAGTTGTTTTGCAAATAGCTCAAAACCATTAACAGAAAACACTAAATCGATCTTTAGCAACGTGACGGATGTGCAATAGCAAGCAGGAACTGTTAACTTTTCCGGGGCACTTCTGTTCACTCTCGTTTCGACTTGATAGTATATTCTAATAAAGAGCAAAAGCGACTATGTAGGAAGACCCTACAACCAAAGTAAGACTATTGCCTTTTTCTTGATTTTTCCCAAAAATCTGTGTTCATCTCATCACAGATCTTACAAACTATGTAAGATATTTGAAAACAATACTTGCATATGGATAAGCACATAAAACTTAACAAATTAAGTAACAGGATCAAAGTCGTATTGCCATTCCTTCTCCTTATAAGCATCGTTGAAGACTAGGTTAGCGATTCAGGCTCTACTTGTTGTGTTGTATGGTTTCTGTATTTGTTAAGGCTTATTTCTTGAAAACAAGTACTAGTTAAACGACACTTGTCTCTATAATTTAAACAGATCCTTTTAAATTTCATCAGATCGGGTTATGATCAAAATTACTAGTGGTCAAATACTGCAAATGTTGCATCAAACTGGAACTCCCGTTCTGATCACAGAGCAATGAAAATTTTTGGTCCGACATGTTTTTAGATCAATCTACTTTCAGCCAAATTTGTTATGGCTTTATCGATTTTAATTCTTCCCTTTTTTTGGTTTGGTTGTGTGATTTATTTTTACATTTATTTTGATGCTCTGTTTCTTTTTCATGACTTATTTCATACTCATCTTTTACTTGTCGGGGATATCGGAAAATTTTCACTCTTATAAAGCCGATTTTATATTGGGCTAGACGTTTTGAACTTTGGTGATCATAAGAAAACGTTGCAAAATTATAATTTATTTGATTTCTTTGGAACTTATATATAGCTGGTTAGGTTGCTTTTTTCTGAAATCATTGGGTTGCCTCTACGTTCTTAGCAACGGCGGCGATCTTGGTAATGTATGCACCAATGTTTACAATCTTGGTAGAGGATATTTCTGGTCGGTTAGAGATTTATCACGATCTTTGAGATATAAAGGTATGCTTTGCTATCAAAAGCTTATCAATGAGAAAAGTTTGTTTAAGATTTAACATTGCATCTTGTTTTGTTTTTGTTCTCGACTCATCCTGACCCCGATAAATAAACCTTTAACACCATGCTCTCCATGTTGAGGTTACTTTGTCAGTTGCAGTATCAGCTAAGAGAGTCTCTGATGTTAGAGAGTTAGAAAGTCTCAACAACGAAAAATGTTACTTTTCATTTTGTAGTTAGTGTTTATATAAATCACTTATTATGATCAACAGGTTTATTACTAATGTAAAAAGTGACATTAATATAAAAGTAAAAAATGACATTAATACACAAGTAAAAAGTGACATTAAAACAATAATACAGTTAACATAAAATAAAATCTCAAATTACAACCAATTTAAACCCGAACATAAGATATATTATGCATTAACTTGTCGCTAAGGGATTTAACAAAACACAAAAAAGTTGTATCATATACGAAGGCAATCTAGATAAACAAAAATGACAAAGTTTAAAACATCCTTCAAAGGAGAAACAACAGTTGTTATCTTTTTAACATTTTTGCATATCGTTCGAAGAGGAATATACGTTATTAACTCTATTATTAATTGTTTTATTTTTGAGACTGAATACAAACTTAAGGCCCGAAAGCTACTTTTTCTTAACAGTAACTAGTAGAAATACAGAGAAAAGATATAACTGAAAAACAAATCGTGTTAAGGTAAGAAAAAAAAAACTTGGATATTCATTTCCTTTGCTTGAACTACTCAACTAATGAACGAAATACACTTTGTACTTGTATGCTGGACAAATTCATTGTAAGAGTTTTAAAGATTTTAATGCATTAATCACAACCTGTAAGGCTTTACTAGGCAACATGTAAAAAGTCCGTGTATATATACTATCATATTAGGAAATAAGAACAAACCGTGCAATATTTGCTCATTTTGGTTTTCCCTTGATCATGATGCTTCGAGCAATTTTTATTGGTTAATTTGGAAGATGCAGATGATGAATAGAACAATTGGTATATATACCTCTTGAGATCGTTCAGTCGATCAAAGTTACCTTTTGTTGATAAAATACTCGTAGCTTATAAACTGCAGCACAGAAATAGGAAATGACTTGTTATGAATGCAAATTTCAACACCTGATCGCCACTTCTGAGCCATCCAATAATTTATTAAATCTCTCGTTCTATAGTAAGCACCCTATGTACATTTTGTAACAACTTAAAACATCAACATGACAAATATGAAATTGGTAGGTAAAGAGGCAAAAAGTACTCTAAGTAGCAATAGGACTTGATTGAATGTCGGAGGTCCGAAAAGACAACCTATACAAAAAATGAAAGCATCACGAAGAATAATACATCATAAAAATCACAATACTAAACTGCAACGTCATATTCAGTCTTTGTGCGAATGAACGATACAAAAAGATTGAATAGATACTTTCCTTTTAAAAAGTTAAAAGAAAATAAGTCTCAAAATTGAGCCTTATCTGTTAAAGAAATGAAAAAAAAATATTTATTATAAAAAAAACCAAATTATTTATCGAAACCAAGTTGACTTAATTTTTGAATTCAGGTTTAGTGCTTTTGTTCTTTTTAACGTCGGTAATAGACTGTATTTTATTGGCCAAATTTCACATTTTGAAAATTTTGGTTATAATGGCTACTAGTAATGTCGGAAGGCGGCGAACTGGGAAATATCTTTGAAAAAGTTTTTTTCAGCCACTAATTATCATAGATTTCGTGAAATTTGGTATGTAGCATAAGCATATGATCTCATAACGTGGAATTTGATTTCAGGTCTGTCGATCGTTTAATTCCTGTTTGCCGATTTAGTTTTATAAATTTTTGAAAATAGTTGTCAATGGTAAGAAATGTATGTAACAGGTTTTTTAGCAACTATTTATGACAGCGTTTTGATATTTGGTATGCAGCATAAGCATGAGGTCTCATAACGTGTGACTCAATTCAGGTCTGTCGCTCATCTACCTCCAGCTGAAAAAAAAATTCTACCATATCTGTCTTTGGTCTTTTTTTAAAGTAAAAAGTATTTAAAGCAAACGAATGCAATTAGAGCAGTTCTATCGACCTTATATAATCCATGTAGTTTGTTGCTAAAGGGTAAAAACCAATGAAGAGGGTGTCACAGCAACGGTATTCGGTATTCCGGGGCCGGGGCTGTGACATCCCCAATGAACTCACTCATTCACTCACTTGAAAAAGTTTTTCATTTCTTAAAATGATTTCACGTTCTTTTGGTTTTAAAGCCATTTTCAAACTTGTATTATCTGTCGCATTTTGAATAACTATTTAAAGTTAATATTTTACCGCATTCAAAACTTAAAGGCATATTGTCTACGGCAAACTCATTGTAACGTGTATCGGCCGAGCGGTTCTTATAACTCTAATATTGTTAACACAAAATATCTATTCTCTAAAACTTTCGGAAACTTGGATTCTTAACGGAAAAAGTAATTTGAATAAAAGATCTAAACTAAATATTATCTAGGATCAAACTATTTAAATTAATCTAAAATATAATGGCGTTATCCGATTCGGCTGTCATGCATGCATAAAAATGGACTTGACTGGATATGCACGCTTAAAATGATCAAACAAATTCAAACTAGGCACGCATTAAACCTCTAATCATGAAACCTACGGCTCAAACCCTTTAAACCACAAGCATCAAACCTCTAAGGTGCATAAAACCATATATCACTAAACCTCAAGCATCAAACCACAATGATGCATAAAACCAATGTCTCAAAACTCCAAGCATCAAACCTCTATGATGCGTTAAACCTATGTATCCACTATACGGGCATCAAACCACAATGATGCATAAACTACTTTAATAATAAAAGGTTTGAAACCGTTTCCGTATCTCCTAAATTATTTATTAAACTAACCTAGCGATCTTCACTCCTCGGAGTCTGGATCAAGAATGACAACGATAGCCGATTTTCGCGCCCTTATATACTATGTGAACTGGTCCACTGACCGTAAACCAGTAACAACCTCGAACAGCAGAATCGGACTTCTTCATTGACTTCAACCTAATAGCAATATCTTCCGAGTAAACATAGTAGCGGCAATACAAAGCAGAATATATATCTGAAATACCCATTAAACCGATAAAGTTATATTTTCTAAATGTTGCAATAAATTTTAATTACTGAAACAACAAATGAGATGCATTTTCTTGAGATATTAATGACCGTATCGTATCTCCAGCATTGGTATTTATTGTAAACAACCGTATAGCAACATCGGTCTGAAGTGTTCATCTCTGCTTTCAGGTAACATATAATAACCGGGAATGTAAAGATGCAAATTAAATATGTATAACCAAAAATCGTCACATCATTTTTTTTTTGCCCCCAAATTTTTTGGTGTCAATTAGACCAAAATGCAACAAAATGAATATTGAAAAATTTGTCACAAATTTTGCCTCAAAAGTAGTTTATTGTGAACAAAATAGCTCAACAATATTGATTGCTATTTTATTTACCTGCATTACATCACATCGACACAGATTTAGACTGAGTAGTTTTAACGCGGACACTAATCGGAATCTCGGGTTTTGTCCCCGAATACATTGATATGTTGAAAAAATACCAATATTTTTCGTGTTTACCTGTTAAATCACATTCTAAACTTAATACAGGCAATACTTGTCAGTTTTATATAATTTTTGAAGTAATAAGGTACCCTAGTGGTATTTTGAACGTTTGTATCTTTCTAAATAAACAAAACGATTAGTGTGACGATAATTTTTTGGTTTTACAAAAAATAATTTTTCGTAGACAATATGCCTTTAAGTTGATAAGTGGACAACTACTTGTATTGGTTATCATATATTTTTAAAAAGCTGAATTTGCACTACTGTATTTGATAAAAATGCTTGAAAAATACAATAGATAAAATTAGTTTTGAGTTATTTGACATTTACAGGTTAAAAAAATATGTGATACCTATTATCATATACAGATGAGGTTTTTTTTACGAAAGTACTTCCTAACACTTATACAGTTATACTTTAACAACAAAAGGTAGTACGCTTCCGACTTGGAAAATTTATTTATTTGATGTTATATATTCGGTATCATCTTAAATGATATGGTCTAGTCGTAGTTCTACGATGGGATTTTTTGTCGAATCTTATTTTTGGGGTGTTTATGTTACATCTTTTATACCTATAATTTTGATCATTTTTTTCTGTACATTTTTTTCTCCAATGACTAATGATTCCGTTGAATAACTAAAAGTATTTTTATATATCTAAAGATCTATTCGATATGTCCAAGTGTCGTGTGCTATAGCAACCAGGAACTGCTTACTCTTACGGAGCACCTGAGTTCACTCTAGTTTCGACTGGAGTTCACGTTGCTGATTGATATTCAGTTATTTTGTGTTTCCATGTTTTACATGTTGTCTGTTTTTGTCCCGTTCTTGTTAGTGTTTACTGGTTTTGTCTCTGCCCTTTCGGACTAACCCCATTTGTACCCCCTGCTTCTTTCCAAACAAAACAGGGTATAGATATACTGGACAACCAACAATGGTCCTTATTCGGCACAGACATTTTGAAAGAAGCTATAAGGCGAACCAGGTTTTATCTTGTTCATTGCGAACATGAGGTCCATTAGTAAAACCGTTTCTCGGTATACAGTATGAAATGATAGGAGTACATAATTTTGTAAGCTTTGAAATCATACAAGTCACTCCTAGGAACACGCGAATCGATCCAGGTAATGTTTACTAATACTTTAATATAGGCGAATCTAAAGATTTTTACTAACATGTTAAGGATTTTTCATAACCCTAATTTTATGTCATATGGAAATCCGCAGTGGATCTCCGCATTAACAATTTATTTACAATTGCTGTCAATTGGGAAATGTTTAAGTTCCATGAGTTCGACAATTCAATAATTTGACAAACGTACAATTTATATTTCGAACGAGCGCAGCCTTAATGAGTTTTAAGAAAAATTATTTCATTAAAATTATAAAGTTTATGCTGTTGAATATAAGAGAAATCATTTCCGGAGTTAAGTAAAAATTACCTGGATCGATTTGCATGTTCTTGGGAGTGGAATTGAAAGGGAATTTTAAAGTATGTACTACCCTTTAAAAAATTAAGAACAGACTGTGTATTATAAAAACATGCTTAGTTTCATTTTTCCTCATCACTATATTCCACAATATTTTCCTTCGTCAATAAAACATTTATTTAAGTGGCATATTTTATTCGATAAATATGAATACATGTAGTACAAGAAGCAACGCGTTAACAGGAAATGCCTTCTTATCAATGCTCTTATATACACTCTATTTTAGCCTCTTTAGAAAATAATTGCGACAATTTGTGCATTATAAAAAACTAATTAATTAATGCTTTCACTACAGATTTTCAGTTGAGGAAAAATACCAAAAAACAATTAGGACGATTAAAAGATTTTGAGTAACATCTGAGTTAATAACTTGAAACATAAAAAAGAATGTATTGATGCGAGTTTACACATCAATAATTACATTCTAATTTATAACCACTAATCCAATTGGATAAAAATACGGTTTTATTTCTATATAAAACTCACCAGCACGTGCCACCTTGACAACGAATTACGCGGAGTAATTAAAAAAATATAACCCATGCAATCCGTGCAATTTTTTGTTGCAAATATTTAATATATTTGATTGGAATGTAATTATATACCATGAATGCAATATTTTTGAGTTGTATTTGTGTGTAAAAGCGTGGACCTCTGCGCACATTTTCAACATGAAGCGCTACCGCGCTTCATTAAAAATGTGCTTAGGTCCACGCTTTTACACACCAATAAAACTCAAAAATATTGCATTCATTGTATAATTAATTAAAAAAAAATTGATGTACGTGAACGGACATATAAAATAATTTAAGATAACCTGATGTTACATCAACAATTGATTGGACTTTTTAATTGTATATGAACTTTTCAATATATATTTTAAAACCAGCTTTATTTTATTCACATTCAAATACATTCTCAAAAAATAAGAAAAAATGATAGACGATGTTTAAGTACTATTTAATGCATATTTATTCTTTTTGAGTAATTAAAGATCTAATGTCTTGGATAACTAGCACATATGTAACAAAAAACAGTTATGATAATTAACTTTTTCTATCATAATAATTTCGTGTTCTTGATTGCAGTCTGGTTGTTTTGTGTTTTTGTTTTTAATGTTGTCTTTTTTGTATCGGTTGCCTTATCGGACTTTCGACATTCAATTAAGGCTCATTAATACTTTAACTTTTGGTGTAATTTCACACTCATTAATGTTTTAAGACGTTACATGAAAGTACTTACGCCATTATAAATAAGATTTTTTTCATTGGAGAGTTTACAAGAAGCTAGCAATTAAGTGTAGAATGTGCATTCACAAGTCATTTCCTATTTCCGTTCTTTTATTGATGAACTATTTTGGCAACAAAAGATAACCCAATGAACTAAAAAGAAGACTTTGAACGACTTAAATTTTCAAGAGGTATATGCCAATTATTTTATTGTTTGTATCAAATACGCAACATATCATATTGACCAATGAAAAATGTCTTGAAACAGCGTGGTAATGGGAAGAATTTAAAGTTTGTACTTACAAATAATGCACACTTTGTTCGCAATCTTTAACCAAAGAGTATATATACACTGACTTAGAACAAGTAATCTAAAATTGCTTTACAGGCTGTGATTACAGCATAAAAATCTTTAAAATTCTTACGATATATTTATCCATTATGTAAGTAAAAAGCGTATTTTACGTATTTTTTTAATATTTACACATCTTCTTAATCGAACAAGTTACAAATTTTTATTTACAAAGGTTTGACAAAATAGAAGAAAAAAAAACATAATTTTCCATTTAAGGCATTTAAATGCTTAAGCTCATTTGCAATAAGAAGATAACTTTCGTTTAAGGAAAGAGGAATCATTTATTATGAGATAACTATATAAGTTTGTTTAAAAAAATAATTTTAAGTTAAGTACCGTTTTCTTATTGTTGTTCTCGATTGGTGTAAAACTAATTATTCTGAAGGCTAATTTTATTGTTACCAATACATACTAATTGTCTTTTCAAGACTTAAAACAATGTAAAATCATTGTCTACATGTTTTGTGTTTTGATGAACCGATTGGTAACTTTATATCTTATACAACTGGTGGTGCAATCTCCTTCACAGAGTCTTATTTTGCAAATGTAGGTTATATTAGCGTAGTGATACGGAGTGAATGTGGCATATGCGCAGGAGATTGCTAGTGGTGATCTAAACACCAATAACAAATTAGTATGGAGTCTTGATATCTTTTTCAGGTGGTATTTTCAGGGATTATTCTTCATATCAGTAACATGTCTACTCCTAGCCACAGGTCATGTGACTAATCGTGATTCAATGGAGCAGGAAATGTCACCTTACAGTTCAAACACTCACACACATGGGCAATCACTTTGGAGAAGGATTAAAAGAGAGTTGAATATGACAGCACTGACAAATGGATGCAGCACTTATACAACGTACGCTCCCTTCAGGGAGGAGTTCACACCAGCCTGTAACAAACATGATATCTGTTATCAATGCGTAAGTAGTTTAAAATTTCATATGTAGACGATTATTGATTTAGAAATATTCGGGTCAAAATTTGTGTGCATTTCTTGAAATTTTGATAACAAGTGCTACAACTGTTTAAGGAAGAGTTGAATTGTAGGTTGAAGTGCGGTCGGTAATGAATATGTTAATACTCTGTTTTAACCTAAATAAAACAGATAACATTTTTTATTGATGCAAACACGTTCCAATTAGGGATAACAGCATACATTACAATAAGCCACATAAATACAGAGATTGAAACATACATAATGAACAATAACAGAAATACAAATGACAACAAAGTTCAAAAATATACTGTAAAAGGGGAAATTTTCGCGAGGGGTTTATTTTCGCGATCATAACAAATTCGCGAAAATATCCCATCGCGTAAATAACATTTAGAAGGGCCCAATATTCCATGATCTAATAAAACGCGAAATTAAAACCTTGCGAATGCATTTGGGTACTGAAAACGCGAAATTTAGACCACGCGAAATCATCCCTTTTTACAGAAAACTGTAGTATTATAGAGTATCCTCTCTACCCAGTTCTAATAACTGTATAGTAAAATGATAAACTATGGAAATATGATCTGGTGTTAATGGATTCAAAAGTCCTTTCCGTTCATTTATTTCATTTAAAGATGCAAAATTATATTCTTTTAAGTTTAAGTTTGCAAACATTGTATTTCGAAGTTCCTGGTTTTTATGAATGAAAAAAGAAATGATAACCTTTTAATCAATACATTTCAGGCCACAACTCGTGGAAAAGACCGAGATTACTGCGACAAAAAGTTTGAACAGGATTTAAGTGACGTTTGTTCACAATACTACTGGTGGTATAAGCCATGTTTGTTGGCAAAGGAAATTTATTACAATGCAGTTTCTGTCCTTGGTGAACCATATTTCAATACTACTGAGCATAATATTTGCAACCATGTAGAGGTTCAGTTGCATATATTCAAATGAAACGGGTGATTCATATATAACTTTCACAATGTTGTGTTCTTGGTTTTCAATTTGTAATTTTAGATTTGTTTTTAACTTTACTTTTTTCTATTCTATTTATGTTTTACCTTTTTAATAAAACTGTTGATCATAATAATTGTTTTATATACTTACGCAAACTTATTGGCAACTTTTTGGGGGGACACGTTTCTAATTAAAGGTAATAACAAAATTACCGAACTTGGAGAATCAATCTCAATGTCCAAGAGAAAAGACAAAACATGGAAGACACACCGGAATAGTTATAGGTCGCAACGGTCCTGACTTGGTACAGGCATTTAAAATGAAATGGTGGGCTAAACCAAGTTAAATAGCTTCGTGTGACAGACTCATCACAAACTGTCTTACCAACACTTAAAATACTATAACTGTCAAAATAAAACCATGAAAAGGAAATGTTTCGGTAACAGGATGACAAAAACCAAACCAAGACAAGACTTTGGTGCAATGTTAAAGGTGCTTGTTTTGTTCCGAAACAAACTAATCTCATGACGGGCTATGAAAGGCTTCTGATAGCAAAATAGCACAGCATACAACTCATCAAAATTAGATAAAATACATTTCTAAGTGACAAAATAACTAGGCTTTTTCTAGAATTTGCAGATTTATAATTAAAGTTATTTTATCTTATCATTATTATAGTTTGCAAAGTAACATTTCTCTGGATGTGAAAATCTAGTATACACGTTTTGAAACAACTAACCACCCATACATACTATTGTCCCAAGCATTATGGTACTCTAATATTTTGTTATCCCATTACTCATAAAGGATATATCTTTCCCCTTTTAAGCTCACCTGGTCCGAAGATCCATGTGAGCTATTACCATCACTTGGCGTCCGTGGTCTGTCGGCTTTTGTTGTCGTCTTTTGTTTGTGAATTGGACAGTGAAGCAACAACAAAAAAATGCTAACCTTTTCTGGATAGCCGAAATTACTTTTTTATGGCAATTGGGGATTGCTATTTATATTACATCATAGTGTCACATTTTTTCTTTTTTTTTCTTATGAGTTTACAAGCAAATAGATATAATCAGGGAAGCGACTTACGTAACTGCCTTTGTTGTGTGCCTGTTGTGAGTCTAAAAACTACATTAGCATTACACCCCTTAAGACAAGTATTTTCTTTAACCTTCGATTCGGCATATCCTTAACAAATTGTAAGCAATTTAACGGTGAAGCAACAACAACAAAACATGCTAACCTTTTCTGAATAGCCAAAATTACTTTTTTTCATGGCAATAGAGGATTGCTATTTATAATACTATGATGAAATATCATGGTGTCGCATATCACTAGTGTTAACTTGAGGAAAAAAAAACGATTGAACCAGAGGCTGCAAAGATGCAGACCTCATTGAGAGTTACAGACATTAATAGTTTTACCAGCTATAGACGCACAGTAAGGAATTGAAAAAAAAAAAAAACATATTAGCTGCAGTCGTTAAACGTAGTTCGGACCAACAATGTTTCAACATTATGAATGAAATAGAACGCAAATTAGAAATGTTGCAGAACAAAATTAAAAACACATTGGAGAAGGTAAGAAATAATAGGAAGATGTCAAAAATTGTGAGCGGACCATTCAATCTATTGGATGACAATTTGATAAATCAAAAATCTAATATAAAAAGGTTTACAAAAATTGGTTAAAACAGACTTTCGAAACGAAGAAATTAAAAAGAATCATTAACGTGGCACTGTCCATCTTCTTACATGATAACATTATATGCATCACTTATCATACAAAGAAAGTCGTATAATGCACCGAAAAGGGTGACCTGATGGGAGAACTTAAACTTTCTTACTATCCGAAGGATCTATGTCATATGTCAGACACCAGAGAAGTATTTTCATCATTTTGTTTTGAAACTAACTGCTACTGGTGGATCAGATGTCCCCGGGGGTAATTACAAACCTGTTTGTCAGACTTGTTTGACACGATTTTACACCAATAAATGTCTAATATTTTTTGTCATTGAAATTCCGATTAAAAGTTGTTTGAATAAATTTCTTTCCTTGTACTGCACATGGTCGATATCCTGTGTGCTAGGTTTGGCTATTCTCTTTGAACCTTTTAACTCTGAGTGCTTTTCACTCATTACTTTTTGTTTTTGGTCTTTAATGTTTTAATACAAATGCTGCTAATGAGAGGTTACTCCTTGAAATATGGATATACAGCATTAAGAAATTAAAAGTTTGTATACCCGTTTTTGTACTTGTATTTGAATTATGCCTCCAAAGAATTATACATCGTGGACTGTAAAACTATGACTTTACTTACGACGATAAAGCTGACTGAAGAACCGTATGGCATTTGTGTGTTTAACAACAATCAGTTTCTTGTTGGAAGTTATAGATATCTTACCTGGATCGATCAGTTATCTGGAATCAAAGTTAAATCTTGTGCGACTTCGGGAAAATCATTCCGAGTGTCATTCGGAAACAATGCCTGTATCTATGGAGACGTAACACATTTGATATCTTATGTGGTCAATGAGACAATGTTCACTTAAACAACCAGCTTTCGTGGCCACATGGTATCGGGAGAGATAATGAGGGCAATATCTACATTGCAGGATTTAATTTAAAAAATGTTCATCAAGTGTGCAACAAAGAGGGATTTATTAGGATTATCCCCGTCACAATGGTTGAAGTATGAAGTAAAAATTACAACAAGATTCCAAACAATTTATTTTGCTACGCCTGACGCGCGTTTCGTCTATTCAAGATTCGTCAGAGGCTCTCTGACAAAAGTTGAAGAAGCCAAACACTTTATGATTATGAAGAGCATAAAAAATAAATCAAAAATACCAAGCGAGAATCTGAATAATGCTAAGACCAACCTATGTCTGGGGTTAAAAAAAACTTGGGTTTTGACAATTTTGAAATTTAAACGGATAATTTATAGCTTTGATTTGTTTAACACAAGTATTGATACCGGAGTTGGTTAACCTCGTGGAATAAAAATTCCACCAGCAGCTCTAACAATCACGGATGTTAGAGATAAAAATTACAATAAAGTTCCAGACAATAAATTTTTGCTACACCTGATGCACGTTTTGGTTATTCAAACTCATTAGAGACGCTCTGCCAAAAGCTGAAAAATGCCAAACAGTTTATGAATAAAAAGAGCATAAAATGTATTTTAAGGTAGTACAGAAATAAAAAATTGTAGGATAGAATTTTCACAAACTTTTTCAAAAGAAACACCTAAGTGCATATGATTGGAAAAGAAAGAAAAAGAAGAATAGGTCACCGTGCTTAATTTTGGTAGAAATGTGTACAAAAATGGTTCAAATTTGACTAATTTCAAATAGATTATAAAGGGGAAAATTGTTTTCATTGTAATTTGTCGTTTATTTATGTTGGTTGTGTCGTGTACACTTATTCCACATCTCTGTATCGTTTATTTGATAGTTTTCATTAGTATTTGGGGGTAATGCTAGAGTACAGGTATTTTTTTCTCAACAATTGATTAATTAATAAATGAATAATTTAATACTTAGGTGCAATTTTTACGATAGTGCCGACAGGCGAGACACACTTTAGTGTTAAGTCTTGTAACACTTGAGCAACACACTATATGGATTGTATAAGGGTGATAAAAAATTCTTTCATTGCATTTTTTTGTTTAAATACATAAAAAAATAGACCAAAGATAAAAATGACAGAATTTTGTTCAACAGGAAGTTTATGAGCGACTGACCTGAAATCGAGTCCCACATTATGGAACCTCATGCTTATGCTGCATACCAAATATCAAAGGGCTAGAAGATAGAAGAAAATGAGATGTGGAATAAGTGTACGCGACACAACCTACATTATAAACGTATATTTTAAATATCCACAATGGAAATAATAACTGTCATAACTAGCTACTGAAACAACTGTCACGATTTTTTTTACTATTGACCACTAATGTCAAGGATTTTATAACTACGTCGGCAAGCAGGAAGTGGATAAACAACAGGCTTGAAATCGAATCTCACATTATGGGACCTCATACTTATGCTGTTACCAAAATCGAAAGGCTGTCATAAGTAGTTGTTGAAAAACTTGTTATTAACGTTTTTTGCCAATGACCACTTATGGAAAAAAATAAGACTCAGTCGGCAAAAAGTAAGAAGATGAGCAAAGGACCTGAAATCGAATCCCACGTTATGAGTTTTCATGCTTATGCTGTAACCAAGTATCAACTATGGGAAAAGAAGTTGCTGAGATGACTGTTACTAAGATATTTCTGCGTCAGCCACCGCCCGACATTCACCATTTTTAAACTCGGATTTTCACTAGGTGCAATCCAGCAATACTGACAAGTTTACAAATTGTAAAACGAACAAAACCACTTAATCATTAATCGAAAATAAAGTCAACTTGGTATTTATATATTTTTTGATGATGCGTTTTTTTTTTCAATAGAATAAAACATTAATCTTTTAACAGATAAGGTTCAATTATGGTTTTATTTTTTTTATCTGTAACTGGCGCAACGACGGAATCTGGTCTTGCAGTTTAGTTTTGTGGTCGTTATGATGTATTTTTACTGTGCTGTTTGCTTTTGTTTAGTTGTGTTTTAGGACTTGCGATACCCGATTAAACCATATTGGTACATATGGTTCTATTTTCCTCTTTCCAAACCAATTTCGCATTCGTCATGTTGGTGTTTTGAGGTGTTACATAAAAGTGCTTACGAGAAAACGAGAAATGTAATAAAGCATTAATTTGTTCACAAGTGGCAATCAAGTGTTGAAATGTGCGTTCATAAGAAGTCATTTCCTATTTCAGTACTTCAGTTTATAAGCTACTAGTATTTTATCAACAAAATGTAATACAGGGACGTTGATAGACTGAAAAGATTTCAAGAGGTAAATGCCAATCGTCTTATTGTTTAATTATTTCAAATACGAACATCCTACATTGACCAATAAAAATGCTTGAAGCATCATGATCAAGAAAAAACCAAAGTTAGCAAAAACTGCACGCTTTGTTCTTATTTCCTACTAAGATGGTATATAAACACTTACTTTGTACAAGTTGCTTTGTATAGACTTTCAGGTTGTGATTAAGCAAAAATTCTTTAAACCCTTACAATTATTTGTTCAGCATGTAAGTACAAAACGTATATCGGTCATTAGTACATAATTTTTAATTTAATTATAGGGAATGAGTAGTTTTCCTTTTTAATTCAGCATAACTTTTATTCATACTTATATTCTTTTTTTCAGTAGGTATTTCTACTAGTAGGTTGTTTTATAGTTTATATCCCGTGAAAAAATCAACAAAACATTAACGTGATTATTTTTAGCTATGTACATGTTAACCTCATCGAACATGATTTTCAAAAAATAAAATAAAATGAAAACCACATTGATTTTCCCTTTAAAGCTTCTTTATCCTTTTGAAGCTTTGTTTATCTGGATTGCTATTGGGTTGTATGCATTGCTGGGTGTCTTTAAACCCCTGTGCTGCAATAATAAGTATATAATGTTTCAGAAATAGTACTTTTTACCACAGCAACATATTTTTATTGAATTTTCATATTTTTCAGGCAGTACTTTCAGGGAATATTTTTCATATCAGTAACAAAACTATTCTTAGCCACAGGTCATGTGATTAATCGCGATTCAATGGACCAATTAATTACCCATGACATTACTGGTAGTAATACCCATTTACATGAGCTAACACTTTTGAGAAGGGTAAGAAGAGAGTTGAATATGACAGAATTGACTAATGGATGCAGCACTTACACCTCGTATGCTCCTTTTAAGGAAGAGTTCACACCAGCATGTAACAAACACGATATATGTTATCAGTGCGTAAGTATTTTTTTTAATTTCATTTATAGGCACAATTTAAATTCTTTATTTAAAAGTTTGCAGAACAGTTAAAAGATTTAAGAAAACTGTATAATAATTATTATTAATATTAATATTATTATTATTGTGTATTATTATAATTATTATTATTATTATTATTATAATTATTGTTATTATTATTTATTATTACTTTTATTATTATTGTTATGTATTATTATTATAATTATTATTATTATTATTATTTTCTAAAAATTCTGTATAATTATGTTCAGCAAAATAAGATAGAACCAGCGCTGAAACCAATTACTAAATATCTAATAGAAATAATTATCTATTTAGGCATCATTATTCCTTTCAAACAAAATCAAGTATCGGAAAAAAATATATATATCCCATATCTTATAAATTCAAATATTTTCTTCATTTCAGGCAACCACTCGTGGAAAAGACCAAGAATACTGTGATGAGAAGTTTGAGAGGGATATCAATGACTATTGTATTCAGGAATATTACCAAAAACAATACTACTGGTGGTATTATGAATGCTTGGCGGCCAAGGTTGTTTACTATAACGCCGTCGCTAACTTTGGCAAACCACACTTCAACACCACAGAACATCATATCTGCAACCATGTAGAAGTGCAACTCCATATATTTGAAGGAAACAGATGATTCATGTATAACTGTACAATCAAATGCTCTTAGTTTTATTTTATATTATACTTTAAGATTTTAACTTGTATTTAATTTTTTTTTAGAAATTTCATGTGAACTATTCTTCAATTTTGTTTTATTTTTGTATTAAAACTGTATTTAAAATGAAAAAAATAAGCACTTCTTAATAATAGATAAAAGCTTTAGGTTATGTAACGAACACATTTCAGTGGCAGATCCAGAAATTTGATAAGGGGGCTTTTTGGTCATTTTCAAGCCGTTTTTTTTTTCCTCAGAAAGGTAACAAAGGAAGCATACCTCGCATTATCGTAAAATTGGTAGTCAAACTGTATTTGCTTGGTCACCATCAATTCTGCCAGGTGGGTATTTTCAATGCAAAAGTATACAATGTGAGGACGCAAACATATTTCGTAAAATTCGACTCAATTTTGTACAATACTTATTTAACGAAGTGTTTACATCGTATAATTAAATGAAGCAATAACACCGTCTATTTGAAGTTGATGAAATAACGTTTTAGAAATTCATACTGTTTACAATGCTTTTTCTAACTACTTCCGCGAGTTGCTCACAGCAGGCCGGAAACCATCTAGAATAATTGAACTAAGTATGTTATAAACAATGATATTTAGGTACAAATTGTATCAAAGAGACAAAGAGGCACCAATGGGGCATTCGAGTGTCAAAAGTCCGAATGGGCAACGACGAAACGGTAAACACGGACAAGAACAGCACGAAGAAACACGAAACACAAAATCAACCGAACGGAAATCAAAATCAACAATCGAAAAATTCTAATAGGCATGAAAAAAAGGTTCACATATGGTTACTCCTCGATTGTTGTCTTCACTTAGGGACCAACCATTTAACTTGAAGGGGGGCTTGGTTTTTTCCTAAAAAATATTCTGAAAACTATTTTTGATGAAAAATATATTTTGGCAGCTGAGGGTAAGAAAAAAAATATTCTGAAGAAGGACTTCTGCTATAAAAAAATAATGTTGATAATGAAAAAAAATATTCTGTCGCGACGTCTTCGAAAAATAAATATTTTTTTTTGGATCAAAACAAAAAACCAACCCCCCCCCCTTTCAAGTTAAATGGTCAGTCCCTTAATAGAAAATTTAGCAAGCCATGATTTGTTTATAGACATTTTTTTTAAATTAGTTTAAAAGTAGCTTAATCATGCTTTCTATCTGTAAATGTTATTGGCATCTAAGGCTTTTATGTTATTGTTTGTCTTACATTCCATTTACCATGTACTGAACAAGATAACCTAATAATAAGTTTAATATCACATGTATTTACCATATCAAAGTGTCTTCTTACACAAACACTCTTTGTTTCAAGATACAAACCGTTTTTCTCAATATCGTTATCGAATTGGTAGATATGAGAAGTTAAACATGTTAACTACATAAATATGAAAAAGGAAGATGCATTAAAACTTTAAACATCGATAAGCTTAAATTTTTCCCCTAAATTGAAAACTTTATATTCTTGCATAGCAACATTTTGTCTGTTCCACCCCATTTAGTTTACATATCACAACTTACTCGTTTATTCTTAATAACTTACTCGGTTATTCTAGAGCTTGTGAGGGCCTTAATTCCCTTGATAGGGGTCTGACATGAAAAAAAAAGGTTAACACACGATTACTCCTGGATTGTTGTCTTCACTTAATAGAAAGTGAAATTTTAAAGAAGACATGATTTTTTCATAGACAAATATGGCATTTCTATTTCTGAGATGAGTACATTTGGGGTTGCTAAATTGACCATTAATAATGAGTTGGGTATGTTGCAACAAGCAGGGACACATCTTGACTTTACTTTATTCGTAAACAAACAAACAAATTTAAACAATGGCAAACGTAAAAGCTAACCTGGCACTTCGTGTTTTAACTTAAGCCTATAGTTTTTGTCGTTGTTTTTTTTGCCAACTATTTGGAACTCGGTCAAGTTATTCTAATTGAACAGGGCGATTCAAACAAGGTGGTAGTTATAATACAATTAAGGAGCATAATAGATTAAAGTTACGTCTAAATGCATTTCTTTTGACACAGGAAAAATATAATAAAGATGTAGATCTTGCATCGTCTTTGCAGTGTGAGAAGATAAACGAAATAAAAGTGGTAATGTTAATACAGTAATATTATAATATTGTACTGAGATTATCACCCAAATATTCTAATTATATCTTCACAACCATGTTGTGTTTTGTGCTAAGGGCCACTTAGATCGCAATGGAAGAGGGAGGTTTGGCGCGCCATACAATCTGGTTTAACCCACAATTTCCTTTGAAATGCCTGTACCAAGTTAGGACCATTGCGATCTATAATTTTTCCAGTATGTCTTCCATGTGTTGTCTTCTTTTCTCTTGGACCTTAATCATAGGCGGATCCAAGGGGGGCCCTGGGGGGCCCGGGCCCCCCCTTTTGGCGGAAATATTTGGTTGAATATATAGGAAATCATTGAAGCGTGACCAAAGCGGGCCCCCTCTTAGGCCAGTCAGTGGGCCCCCTCTTTTCAGAATCTCTGGATCCGCCTCTGTTAATACTGATCCTTTTATTTTGTTATTACATTTATTTTAATGCATCAAGTGATTGATTTGTTTTAAGTATGAATTAGGGTGCTACCTATGGTTGGCGGAAGATAACTATCAAGCAGCATAAAATTGATAATGTTAATGGTGCGATTCCAAAGGATCGGATCAAAATAGGAGACGTCCCGAGCAGATATCCGCCGTTTTTGTGGAGACGTCAGCAGAATAACGATGACGAGAATCTTCTAGAATTTTGTATATAAAATGTGAAGAAATAATTGTTTTAGAAAAATGCCACTTGTTGAACAGAATGAATATTCTTATATATATTGGGGTGTGTCCCAGTATTAGGAGAAATAGCATAAACATGGATATAGTATGTTGTTTAATTGGTAAAGCATGGTCCTTGTGACCCCCTCTTGAATTTTTTTTAATTCTGTGAAGATTAATAGTATTTTATGATTTTAGAGTAGAAATTTTAACAAATTTAGAATTAAAAATATATTGATTTTTGGAGTATTTGAAGGACCATGGCATAGCCCAAACGATAAGTTTTGATATACATCAAAGAGCCAGAATTTAAAAGATTGGTTTTCTGTTTATTCACAGAACCTGATCTCCAGCTCCAGTTGTTGAGCTGCTACCGATTAAGCAGGTTTTACCATCATCCTGGTTTTACTAAGGCACTCAAAATCTTTCCATGGCCTCCAGTGCATTGTGGTGTGATCACTCTCCCCCGGTTTGTACATGCCATTGATGTTTGCAAATCCACAAGCTAAAAACCATCAACCGCTTTTCTTTTTATTAGCGGCACATGAATAGAACGCCCTGTCATTATCGACATCTCTGGTTGAAAAGGGAATGATGACGTTATCATCTGTACGCCAAGTATCTATAAAAAAATTAAACATCGCAAGAGAATAATTATATACCATACATAAACAAGCAATGTCCTGTCCAGAACCTCCACGCGAAGAGAGATGGTTTCTGTCTCCGATTCAACTGCAACTGAAGCATCTAACTCGTGCGATAGTGTCATGAACTGGACGACTCATGGCACACACGTAGTCTTATTTTAACGGTCTTTAACAGCTGCTGCAAATACTTTTTAAGCCTGTAGTCACGACTATAAACTTCCATTGATTGAACAACCCTCAGTTAAAAAGCAAGACTTACTGCCTTATACTAGTATAACAATAATTTTATTTCAAAAGATAATATTATTAAAATATTAAATATTCAATAACTGCTCATTTGTATTCAATGATTCACAATTTATATTAAAAAACCGATCATGTATATTCAATAAGGGTTTATTTTCATTCAAAATTTACGCTTGGTATTCAATAATCGTTTATTTGTATTCAATATTGTGTGTTTATATTCAACAATTCTTCATTGATATTCAATAAAATGATCATTTATATTCGCAAACACCTTTATTTCCATTCAATAATGATATATGCATATTCATAAATTATGTTTATATTCTATACTCAAGGTCATTTGCATTAATAATTTTTTTCTTATTTGCATTCAATAACTTGCATTCTGAGAGTTACAAGCCAATTTGGCAATGGCAATGGCGTTCGGCATTGCTGAGTCTTTTCGCGGTACTCGATCGAGATCGTCCAATGCAATCCATTGTCTCAAAGTAAACATCAAATTTTGCAACGTTTGACATGCCATAAGGGTCTCCAAAAGGGGAATTTAAATTTATAAATGGATTTAAAATAATTCTTCTCCTATCTCATTTTTTTTATTGAACAAACATGTAATTGAAATTAATTTATAAGAAATAGCAATATCTTTTCTGTCCATTCGAAATAACATTAAAACACTTTTGTTTTAAATTCGAAAAAAAACAGCTTCGAAGGTTTAATAGTTTGTGCCATATTTTAAATGTTATTTTTTGATAGACAGAAAAGATATGGTGGTCATTCATAACATAAAGACCAGTGTATTTCCGACAAAAAATGCTTGTAAAGGAACGAGCTAACCAATACAAAACCAGAAAAGCAAATCTTACACGTAATTTCAATTAGTATCACAACTTAAAGTCTTAAAACTTTTTTTTACTTGCAGTTCCAGAGTAGTTGGAAATTCTCAAGTCATAATTCATTCCTTCATTATCTACGTAAATTATATTGTATTCTGCATAGGCTGTAAGCTAAGGCCATCAAAGTCTTCAAGGTCAAACCGGACTTTGTACTTCTTCTGTGACGTAATATCATATATGATGTCATTTCCATAAAGTAAACAACAACAAAATAATATAAAATACATAAGCAAAAACGATAGAAGGTTCCACTTCCAGTTTATCAGTAACTCGAAAAAAAATTTAATGGTCCCCTCGACTTCGAGTTAACAAGGTTAGACTGCATTACATGTATTTATATAAGAATAAGAATAAGTTTATTAACCAAATCAAGGGCCCCATAGAGGCATACAAAACATAAAGTACGAATAAAGATGATTGTATAAAATATCGTGAAAGTTTTTCTTTATTTTCGTTATTCATTAGCCATAGGATTTTATCATGTTATTTTAATTAGAATAATTAATTGATTATTATATTTTATTGAAAAGAGTATTTCTTGAAATGTCATATAAGGAACATTTAAGTAGAAAACCGTTTTTGTATTTTAATGTTAATCCTTTATTATTCATCGTTTCTTTTTAATTGACATAGTGACTTTTGAAACAAGTTTCATAAAACCATTTATATTCAGTCAAATAGTTTACAAGATATTTAAATGATATTTATTACCTAATACAAAACATCTTTTATATTATGATTAAAAAGGTTACATCAAATCAAATCAAAATAAAATTTATTCTCATTGATAGCTACATAAGCAGATTACGATAAACAAATATATAACTACATATAAACAACTATAAAAACAACTTTAATTTAGACAAATTGATATTACTCTATTTTATTGACCGGGCTGGTCACGGGTCAATTATTTCGGTCTTCTTCATTAAAATCCTACCTAAAAGACCGAGAAAATTAAGCTCCGCCCAACCTTGTAAATAAAATAGAGTAATACATATATAGTTACGAGTCCACTTCCCTCAGTGCATACGCATGCTTCTTAAAGGAACCTCGCTGGTTTTCTTTGTTTTATAATTAGTCACGTCACACATACAAATTGATTACACATCTTCTGTTGCTCCTCGGTTGCTGGCGTCACTCAACTAAAAACATAAAAAAAGCATTGTTTGCTTTTGTGACTGTTTTGAGCAGACAAGCGCTAGTAAACTAGAAATAAGTCATGTTTCTATGTCGGATTGAGCAGACACAGCGCCACTGATCTCAAATCAATGTTTCTATGTCGGATTGAGCAGACACAGCGCCACTGATCTCAAGTCAACTTGAAATTAGTCATGTTTCTATGACTGATTGTGCTTCACAGCGCCACTGATCTCAAATCAATGTTTCTATGTCGGATTGGGCAGACACAGCGCCACTGATCTCAAGTCAACTTGAAATTAGTCATATTTCTATGACTGATTGAGCTACACAGCGCCACTGATCTCAAATCAATGTTTCTATGTCGGATTGAGCAGACACAGCGCCACTGATCTCAAGTCAACTTGAAATTAGTCATGTTTCTATGACTGATTGTGCATGCACAGCGCGACTGATATCAACTTGATATTAGACATCTTTCTATTGCTAATTGAAGCAGTAGCGTCTGTGTTAACGGTTTGATCAAGTTTACTTTTTGACAGTTCTTTGTATTGAGAGAACGTAAAAGCTGTCACAAAACCTTTTTTTTCTTTTCATGACATTAACAGTTCTCTAAAATTACTGCATTTTTCGGTGTAATTATCTGTGGTTAATATGAAATTAAACAGACCTGTCATTGTGACAAGTCTAGTTAGAGCAGTCACGATCTTGTGACTGCTTATATGCTCAGTAAAAAAAGCTGCCACAGGTTTGCTTTGACCTGTCAGGAGTTTAAAGCAAATTTGCATGACTACTATAGCATATATGAGTTGTTATTAGAATTGTCTAGAAAGTTAACTTTATGTTACTAGCTTTGTTCACCCATCTGATACAGTTCTTGGCCATTGCAACTATCTTTACTTAGAAAACATGCATCGCTTATTGCGTTATCGTGAAATTGATGGTCAAGTTACCATTAATTTATCCATACTTAGTGGTCAGAGTTTTATTTTAGGAATGATTGCCATAATTTTTGTTTACATTGGGGTATGAGAAAAAAAATGCAAATTGTATAATCATACTTAAGGTAGATGGGGTGTCTAAAAAGTTATCCATAGAATTTTCTTAAATTTTGACCACAGTTAGTACTAGACTGGTACTTTATATCTCAAAAATAAAATTAAAACTTCACCGCGAGAATTTTTGTAGAAACGACTTTGAAATATGGATGATTTGAGTACTTTTTATATAGGATCAATAGGGAAAATTCAAATTTTCAGATATATTGACGATGTCCTTTCTGTCAATAACACTTCATTTGGTAGTTGGATTCCTTCAATATATCCTCCAGAATTGGAGATTAAAGAGACCACCGAATCTAATTGCTTCACGTCTTTCTTGGATTTGCACCTCGAATTTGACCCAGGTGGTCATCTAAGTACAAAAATTTACGATAAATGAGACGATTTTAATTTTCAAATTATTAATTTTCCTAATCTACAGAGCAATATACCTACTTCTCCTGCTTACGGTGTTTATATTTCTCAACTTATTCGATATGCCAGAGCTTGCACACATTTCACAGATTTTTTGATCAGACACCGGTTTCTTCGTGACCGACTTTTGAAGCAGGGCTATAAGAAAATACGTCTCATACGATCACTAAAAAAATTCTTTCTTCGTTATCAGCGTTGAGTTAAAAGATATGATAGTTAAATGTTTTAATTAGTGTCTGACTGGTGTGCTGTACTGAGATGATCACCTCAATATCCCTATTGTGTCTCACAACTATGTTGTGTTATATGGTCATTACCGGATCCTAAGATCGCAATGGAAGAGGGAGGTTTGGCGCCATAAAACCTGGTTTAACCCACCATTTCGTTTGAAATGCCTGTTCCAAGTCAGGACCATTGCGATCCACCAGTTCTCCGGTATGACTGATTCGTTTTTGTCATTTTCTCTGGACTATGAGATTGATCATTCAAGTTCGGTAGTTTTGTTATTACCTTTATATTCTTTTACCTACAATAATCCACTCCATAGATTTTTCTTAAAATTTGAGAAAATCTTTGTTTTCAATGGATTTTTAAATATACTAAATAAAAAATAAAGTTCACCATCAATTTTTTTGATAAAAGTGAAAAATGTGTTTTTTCCCTATTATTTCTATATAAATTATCTCCCCTTAAAAAGTACGGGAAAATATTGAAATTCGCAAAGAAGGTGTATTTAATCCTAATTTTTGTTGTAATTTCCATTTCTGATGTTGACCTAGCCCAATAGAAATCAATTAGAATCACAAGCATTATAAATTCTAAAGTTTTGATAGATGTGCAAATAGATGCTCAGTGATAGACACCCCATCTACCTTAATGTGCAGCGGATTATAAATGTTCATTTTTTCATATCTACAATGAAAAAAAAATATTACAGTCATTCCTTATATAAATACATTTTCATCACGTTTAAAAAACATGTAAATGTTATAAGAACTCAAATGGTGTCACTTCCTGTAAAAATTGGGTGGTTCCCCATGATTTTATTTGATTGGGATATGATAAAAAAAATTGTCTATTCAAGTTGCAGTATTTTAATCAAATTTATTTATTGAACGTTAAACTTGTATACAAACATGGTCATATGATATCCGGGTCAGCCAGTTGAATTGTTATCTGAACGATATTTTGTAGCTGTTAACTTTGTTGTGGTTTGACGAAAGTATTACATTGAGGTTTAAATGCACGAAATAAAAAGTTCCCGTGCAATCGACAGAATCAGGTATTATTGACGATCATACCATAGCAACTACGGCACTTCGAATTGCACCGACATACTACAAGTTACCAACTATGTACTGGATACCTAAATTGCAAAAAATACATATAAATCTCATTTTATCTCTGCTTGAATTAAGTGTTCTTTAATCGATATTTCCAAATTTTTTTCTCTTACTTTAACTACTATAAGGGAATTTATCATTCAATACTGTGAAAGGGTATTCAAAAACAGTGGTAGTAATCATTTTTGGAGCGTAAAAAAATTCTTTTGATGTTTTGGACTAGCTTCGTGCATTTGAAAATACATTCCATACCGTTGATAGTAACGATTTTTCTACTTTATATACTTACCTACCCCATAATCTTATAAAAAAGAAATTTGAATATAAGGTTAAATGGTGTTTTGATAAATCTAAGAGTGATAATGTCTTTCCAGAGTTTCAAACTCATTAAGTAAATCATTTTCGGTAATAAGACTCAAAAAGGTTAAATAAACTGGACGGATGCAGAAACTATTTATGCTCTTAATTATTTCTTAGATAAAATTTACATTCGTTTTGGTAAACAAATTTATCGCCAAATCATTGGTATTCCTATGGGAACTAATTGTGCGCCACTTGCTGACCTTTTAAGACCCCTACAAACATAACCTGATTGAAACTTTTAATTATACTTTTAGATATTTAGAGGGCATTCTTGGACTACACAATCCTTCATTTTCTAATTTTTTTAACTAACCTTGAACAAACCGGTGATAGATGTACATTTTTGACTTTACATTTAAGTATTTCTGACGGAAAATAACAAACCAAAGTACTAGTATATGATAAACGTGACGACTTTACCTTCCCTTTTATAAATTTTCATTTTCTTGAAGGAGATGTTCCACTAGCGCCGTCATATGGGGTTTACATTTCACATGTAGTATGATTTACTCGGATCTGCAGTGGTGTTTCTGATTTTATTCTAATTGTTATTTTTAAGCATAAAAGCGACCAAGCATGTGGATCTTGTGTGATGCCACACCTTCAAATCATTATTGTTTGAAGTTTTGTATCGGATTTTAAATCGATATGTTTGATTTTTTTACATCAGTCGATTGAAGATTATTACCAAGCTGTCACATGTGTAAGTAACAGCGAGTGTTCTATACAGAGTTCTTTTTCAGTTTATCGTTTGTTCTTGTTGTCTTTTGTCTAAGGTTCTTTCTAGGGGAATTGAACTTTGATCGATTTGATATTTATTGTGTGTTTAGTTTTTGTACTTTGTCTACGAATATTGATAGGGGGAATATTGGGCCCAAAAAACTTGTTTAACCCCGCCACATTTAATATGTGCCTATGGTCCCCGAGGGTAATCACAAGCCTGGTCGTCAGACTTGTCTGACACGATTTACCATAAAATTTCTAATATTTTTGTCGCTGAAATTTCCGATTTTTGAATTCAAAATTGTTTAAAGCACCAGGTTTCTTTCCTTCTTATGCACATGTTCGATGTCCTCGGTGCTGGGTTTGGCTTCCTTGTTTGGCTTCCTTGTTTGAACGTTTTGGTTTTGAGTACTTTTCGTTTTCAACATTTTTGGAATTTGACCTTCCAATGTTTTGATTTAAATGCTACTGATGAGAGGTTACTCCTTGAAAATTTAGCCGTGTATACCCGCGTTTTTGGTATTTGTAATTTTCTTAGCCAGGAGTAATTGACAAAATTTTTGTTTGTACTTGTCATTTTGATGTTTTCTGTTCCTTGTTTAAGAAGCGGTCTATCTGTGACTATTTCAGGACTGGATTTGAATTAAATGCATTTTATTTAGACCATGGGCGGTCATTGGCCAATTACATAACCGTGAGCAGCGCCGGCCTCGTTGAAGGCTGCTGGCGCCCAACTTGTCCATTGTGGTTTTTTTTCTAAATTGTCGCTTGTTATGTGAGCTGTGTCCCGTACACTAATTCAACAATTCATTATTTCTATTTGTTTAATAATCATTTTATATGAAGCAATAAAATCTGAAGGTAATAAAATTGCATTTTAGAGTTTTATTTTGCACATGTGTTTTTCATTCTTTTTGTTGAAATACAAATATTTACATTTGTGAAACTTCCACGAATGATTCAAGGCAGAAGAAAACAATCCAGAATACGCGAGCTAATATCTTCGAATTGTGTAAACAAAGAGAAATTAAAATGCTGAAGTTCAGATTTGCGTGAAAGGCTTTTAATTTTGATATTGTTTGTCGGACATATTCTTTTCCTTTGTATTTATAGGCATATTGTCATGATTGTCATGGACATGCACAGTTAATGACAGTATACGCGTACATAAAGTAAATTTTGGCATTAAGTCGAAAATTGATTTATTCAAGGGTTATGTCAAGCCTATCGTTATCGGGTACCGTTACGGATATATGTACTATGTTTTAATCGTTTCTTTGGTAAGTGCATATTGGTGACGTCATTTATACCGTACTTCGTTACGCAGTTTAGAAATCGATAAGCTAGAACGTGTTCATTTTTCATAACAAATCACAAACGGTAGACCTGTCTTTGCCAGGCCATTTGGCCTACTTCGTGCCGTGTGAATCATTTTATCACAGGATTTTATCACATTTTATCACAAGGAAGGCTTTGTACAAAGCTCTATGACAAACGTGATGACTTCAACTTTCCAATAGTTTCCCTTTCTGTGTAGCAACATTCCGTCCGCTCCAGCATATGGAGTTTACGTATCACAATTGATTCGCTATTCCAGAGCATGTGGGGAGTACAACGACTTCCTTGATAGAGCCACACGGCTGACAAGCAAATTGTTAACACAGGGGTATGTTGCTCCCAGTTTGTTGTCATCACTCAAGAAATTTTACGGACGACATCATGTGCTTGTATACAAATACGGGATTTCTATCTCTCAGATGAGCACAGATGTTGGTTTGACATAGAATTTTGTAATGTCATCCTTTCCGGATTTGACCAACACTTAATCGATCTTTGGCAACGTGACGGGTGTGCTATAGCAAGCAGGAACTGCTTACTCTTCCGGAGCACCTGAGTTCACTCTCGTTTCGACTTGAGTTCGCGTTGCTGAATGCGGTTTTGTTGTTATGTGTGTGTGTGTTTTATGTTGTTATGTGGTTTGTTTTGTTGTGATGATTTTTTGTCTGCCGGTTTTGTCTTTGTCTTTACGGTTTTATGATACTGATTACCCCTTTGGTACACCTTTGCTTCTTTCAAAACTTTATTCCACTAATAAATAAATTAAGTACGAAACTTCAATTATGAGAATCACTGTATCCCAGGGTTCTCTTGTACTCTCAATTAAGCACGAACATTCAAGTTAATCTATATATATATTGTATCTATCTACCTACTTTAAATGTGGTCTGCCAAATATATCGGCGACACAAAATTATAATGATTAAACAAATCTATCTATATATATATGTATGTATCTATATTGTATATTATATATGTAGTCTGCCAAATATATCTCAAGATTCATGAACAGTTTAATATAATCTTAATATTCATGAACAGTTAAATGTATCTTTATGAACAATTTGAATTAAGATATATACTTGTCATTGTAAATACATTTGCTTATTTAACGCCATGGCCTTTCCTGCCAACCTTTCTGTTTCAGTTATTTATGCATCTTGAATAAGTAAATTTTGGCATTAAACCGAAAATTGATTTATTCAAGGGTTATTTCAAGCCTATGGTTATCAGGTACCGTTGCGGATATATGTACTATGTTTTAATCGTTTCTTTGGTAAGTGCATATTGGTGACGTCATTTATAACGTACTTTGTTACGCAGTTTAGAAATCGATAAGTTAGAACGTGGTCATTTTTCATAACAAATCACAAACCCTCCCACCCACAACCTTTTAATAGTTGTTTTATTGTATGAATGCTTGAATCGTGTTGCTGGTTTTCGTTTTTCTTCATGATATTTCAACAAAACTTAGTGAAACCCGAAGAACCCTTTATTAGGGCAAAAGAAATTAATATAGAAAATGTTTCTGAATATAGATATTTACGTACTAGCCTCAGAAGCAATGGTGACCTGAAATACAGCTAAGAAGATCTTGCTAAAAAGGCTAGAAAGGTAATATTTTCATTAAAAGCAAAAACTTCTTCCATGGGGCCACTACCGATAGCAGTGTCAAATAATTTGTTTGACACACAGGTATGTCCAATTCTACTATACAACTCAGAAATATCATATATGGACTACCACTTAAACTTTTATAGAGCTAAATTAAGGGGAAACTTGAACAATAATGTCTATTTACAAGTGATTTTCCTTTTCGTTTTTTGTTTTTCGTTTTTCAAAATTTATATGAATACAGTTAACATATATGGATATATAAATAAATTTAAGAGTATTTCTAGTGTCTCTTGCGTTGTTCAGAAATTTAGACCATTTTCCAATGAACCAAAAAACATGCAACAAATTCGATTGGTTTATACAGCTTTTAATATACGCCCACTAAAAATATAACTGGTTGATAATTGATGGAAAACTCCGCCCAAATGAATCTTCTGTCAAACCAGTTAAACCGGTTTCCGAATCTTAAAAGTACATCGAATACACAACTTTATCATTTGGCAAAATTTCCTCTTAACCAAAGATATAATAATAATTAAAAAACTATTAGTTGCATTGACGTTGAAAGAAAAATATTCTCATGAACTTTAAAGAAAAACCAGAAGAATTTATTGGATATTTTCTATCGTGCAATTAAAGCCCAAAATCTAAATGTCTAATCCAGATTAAACCGGAATACAACCTATAGAATTTTGACTTTGCAGTTGCACGAACTCCGCGTGCTTTTTGATTGATAGGTGAAAATATTAATGCGCTAGATTGATTAATTGATTTTAAAATATGTTTGACTAAAAAGTTAATTTCATTTTTTTACGCGGAATGTATTTCAAAATTTATTTATAAGAATTAACTGTAATAAATTTTTGGTTTATAGAACCATAAACTGAATTTTTCGTGGTGCACATTAAACATAATCCGCTTCGCGGATTATTCAATGTGCACCACGAAAAATTAAGTTTATGGTTCAATAAACCAAAAATTAATTACAGTTAATTCTTAAATACATATAAAAAACATCTTTCTTTTCGTTATTCATTTTCCTTTTCGTTTTTCATTTCCCTTATTGATTTTGAATAGGAAAATGGCCCATTTTCCTTTTCGTTATTCATTTTCCATTTCAATTTTTTTTTCAAATTTTTTTTTCAATTTTTTTTTCGTATTTTTTTTTTTTTTTTTTTTTTTTTGATTTTGAATAGGAAAATGACCCATTTTCCTTTTCGTTTTTCATTTTCCTTTTCGATTTTGAATAGGAAAATGACTCATGTTCCTTTTCGTTATTCATGTTCTTTTTCGTTTTCATTTTCCTTTTCGATTTTGAATAGGAAAATGACCCATCTTCCTTTTCGTTATTCATTTTCCTTTTTCATTTTTTTTCTTCAAAATTTTTTTTCGAATTTGTTTTTATTTTATTTTATTTTGAATAGGTAAATGTCTCATTTTCCTTTTCATTTTTCATTTTTCTTTTCGATTTTGAATAGGAAAATGACTCATTTTCCTTTCCGTTATTCATTTTCCTTTTCGTTTTTCATTTGCCTTTTCGAGTTTGAATAGGAAAATGGTCCGTTTTCCTTTTCGTTATTCATTTTCCATTTCAAATTTTTTTTCAAATTTCTTTTTTTCGAAATTTGGGGTTTTTTTTATTTTGAATAGGAAAATGACCCATTTTCCTTTTCGTCTTTCATTTTCCTTTTCGATTTTGAATAGGAAAATGACTCATTTTCCTTTTCGTTATTCATTTTCCTTTTTGTTTTTCATTTTCTTTTCGATTTTGAATAGGAAAATGACCCATTTTCATTTTCGATTTTGAATAGGAAAATGACTCATTTTCCTTTTCGTTATTCATTTTCTTTTTCGTTTTTCATTTTCTTTTTCGATTTTGAATAGATAATGGCCCATTTTCTTTTTGGTTATTCATTTTTCTTTTCAATTTTTTTTCTTCTTAATTTTTTTCGAAGTTGTTTTTATTTTATTTTCATTTTGAATAGGAAAATGACCCATTTTCCTATTCGTTTTTCATTTTCCTTTTCGATTTTGAATAGGAAAATGACTCATTTTCCTTTTCGTTATTCATTTTCCTTTCCGTTTTTCATTTGCCTTTTCGATTTTGAATAGGAAAATGGCCCATTTTCCTTTTCGTTATTCATTTTCCTTTTTGAGATTTTTATAAGTATTTAATATCAATCATCAATCTATGTAATTATATTCACGATGAGTACATTTTCTGGAAATTAAGGCAGTAAAGTGGCAAAAATGGTACTTTATATCAGAAAAATTACAGTAAAGCTGCATGATTTCTTGACATATTCGATAGCCTTTTTCTGACTACATATTTATGTTTAGTTCTAAAACTGTTTTGAATATTGTCAATGAGGTACGGAATAAAGTGAACAAAACATTCTATTGAATATGCATTGATCTTTGCTTAACAAATTGGAAATTTTATAAAGGCTATTTTGCTGTATGAGAAATGGTCAAAAAATGGCTGACACGGTAATGATGACAACCGAGGTCAATCATAACAAACATGCATTATTTTTGTTATCCAATGGTCAATTTAAAATTTTTTGCTCAGGGATAATTGGTCTTCACTTATAGATTCAATTCGTTAAAAAGATAATTCAATCAGATTTTTTATTGATTACCGCAAAAAACTCTCATCCTTTTTCATATATTGATGATAGTTTGGCTTTATTAGGAAAATCAAAGTTTTTTTCTCAAATTATGACTTAAAATCTGGGTATTGGCAGCTTGCAATGGAAAAAAAAAAGATCATGAAAAAACAGTATTTACATGTCATAAAGGTTTAAGTGTGTTTAATGTAAACCTTTTAGCTTAACAAATGCACCAGCAGTATTTACAGAATCTATGAATGTTGTGTTGGAAGGCCTTGAAGATTTTGCAATAGCAAACTTAGATGATATTTTAGTTTTTAGTTACTTTAGTTTTTATTTTTTACACGGGCCGCTACGGCTCACTGTTCTCCATTTTACATGTTGTCTGTTTTTTGTCCCGTTCTTGTTGGTGTTTATTGGTTTGGTCTCTGCCCTTTCGGACTTTTGACATTCGGATACCCCATTGGTACCTCTGCTTCTTTAACCATTTTCCAATTTTTTTCCCTCTGAAACATCTAAACAGAATTTGGCACGATTGATCCTTAGGTCGTCCTGCACAAAAGTTGTGTTTCGATATTTGACACATTGCAAAAAATAGAAAAGGAGGGTCAGGATACTGTTTTTTGCTTGTAAATAAAAAATTATTTTTTTCTTCATGTTTTTGAAAATAAAAACTATTGCAGATAAGGAAATTATGTTGGTTCCTTGACCCTTTAGCTAATTGAGCTCTTCAAAAGTGTCCATTGGATCGAAGATGTCAGATGACTCCTTATTGGATTTTTGACCCTTTGAAGGTTTAACATAGCATTTAATCATGTTTTTACCCTTTAGAATGTAAACTATTGTAGTTAGAAAAAAGTTGTTGCTTGCTTAAACTTGCAGCTCATTTGGGCTGTACAAGAGTTTCCATTGGGTCAAAGTTGTCAGATGACCCATTATAGGGTTAAGGGCCCTTTGAAGGTAAAAAAATGCATTTTTCATTTTTTGGCCTATACAATGAAGACTATTGGATATAGAGAAAAGCTTTTGCTTGCTTTAACCTTCAGCTAAATATAAGCTGTACAAAAATCTCCATTGGTTTTAATTTGTCGGATGACCCTTCATATGGGTCATAGAAATTCCTTTAAAGCTTATGGACCAGGTGAGCGATTAAGGCTCCTGTTAGATTTTGTTCATAGTTTTTGTAGATTGTGTGGCATACACGTATCACTTTTGCACACATCCTTATCATCTATTGGTTGTTTTGGTATTGTCTGTTTCATCCTTAATTTTATTTTATTAATGTTGTGAGTTCAGTTTGTATCAGTCTTGTTTACTGATTTTGAGATCCGTCCATACCCCATCAGTATGTCTTCCTTCAAAGTCAAAAGATAGGGATGCTATTATTTTATACATAAGGTAGAGTATATTCCAGTATATTAATGGATCAGAACGTAAGCGAGCCAGACCCCTTCTTATCCAATAAGTTTTCACTTTTTATATACTTTAACTGGCTTAGATTATAACATTTTTTCATTGGTTTAAAATTCGGTCAGGTCAGGTATTGGAAGGTGTACTAGACAATGGAGAGTATGGGTATTTTGATCCCGGTAATGTCATGCCAATCATTAAACATAAAAATAGCCCAAAATGGAAAGTATGGGTATTTTGATACCGGAAATGTCATGCCAATCATTAAACATAAAAATAGCCAAAGTGTTTCAAAATAAATTATAAAGAAAAAAGGTGTGAAAAAACAAGTACCAAAAGCCGTTAATTAAGTTATTCTGTGTATGCATAATTCAAGGAGGAATACCAATTAAACAATTAGAACAGGGAAGCCAAATCCAGCACCTAGGATATCGACCATGTGCAGTACAAGGAAAGAAATCTGGTGTTTTAAACAATTTTGAATCTAACAATCGGAAATTTCAATTACAAAAAATGTTAGAAATTAAGTGGTGAATTCGTGTCAGACAAGTCTGACGACCAGGCTTGTGATTACCCTCGCTGACCTCTGGTCCACCAGCAGCGATTATCGACCCAGTGGTTTCAAAAAACAAATACCAAAACAGTTAATTTAGTTATGTTGTATATTGATGTTTCAATGAGTAACCTCTTTTCAGCAGCATTTGAATCAAAACATTGGAAGGTAAAAACCAAAAAGTATTGAATGGAAAGTACTCGAAGCCAAAAAGGTTCGAACGGGGAAGCCAAATCCAGCACCGAGGATATCAACCATGTGCAGTACAAGGAAAGAAACATGGTGTTTTAAATAATTTTGTATTTAACAATCGGAAATTTCAATTACAAAAAATATTAGAAATTAAGTGGTAAATTCGTGTCAGACAAGTCTTACGACCAGGCTTGTGATTACCCTTGAGGACCTCTGGTCGAACAGCAGCGGTTATCGACGAAGTGGTTTTAAAATACAAATACCAAAACGGGTATAAAACAGTTAATTTGGTTATGCTGTGTATCGATATTTCAAGGTAAGATAAGATAAGACATGTTTATTTGATAATTAAATCGCCCTTTCAGGCAGTACAATTAATGTTTATTTCATACAATGATTATGTGTGATTGTACAATGATTGAATAATATTAAAAAATAAAATAAAATAAAATAAAGAGAATGAAGTAATGTATAATTGAGTGTTAATAAAGGTTTAATAAGCACAGTGACCACTTTATATCATATATTTCAGTAACTACAGCAAAAGACATGACCCACAATGACAATATTAATAATATACAACAGGTTTGCTAGTTATCTTCACTCAGTAAAGCCTCCTTTTTGTTTTTTAAAATTTTTAATTAAATTATATTAATTACTTATTACAAATTTATCCTCAAATGACAATAACCTCTTATCAGCAGCATTTGAATCAAAACATTGAAAGGTCAAAACCCCAAAGTATTGAATGAAAAGTACTCAAAACAAATAGGTTCGACCAGGGAAGTCAAATCCAGCACCTAGGATATCGACCATGTGTAGTACAAGAAAAGAAACCTGGTGTTTCAAATAATATTGAATTTAAAATTTAACAATCGGAAATTTCAATTGCAAAGAAATGTTAGAAATTAAGTGGTAAAGTCGTGTTAGAGAAATCTGACGACCAGGCTTGTGGTTACCTTCGAGGTTTTAAATAACTTACTAGAAAATTTATTTGACCCACTATAGAAATGCTAGGCATACATTGCAAAGCTACTAACGATGCATGTCGAATTAGGTCGAGTTCCCTAAAAAAAGTAAAATTCTGTACTCGTGTATCAAATATTTAGTTCGTAATCTAGACTCAGAAGACTCTCTAGTAAAAAAATATATTTTTGAAATTCAGTTCACTCAACCAACTGGTTTGTCAAACTAAAATCAGTATTATTAGAATTTTCCTTTATAAATAATAATGGAAACTCACTTAAACTTTATTTTTTTAAATAGAAATCAAATAAAAAATAGATTAGATGATCAAAGTCTCCAAACAGATAGGGAAATGTCAATTTTGCGATGCAGAAGATATTGAAAATGAGAACACTTCCTTTTGTATTGCAAACACTATAGACATTTAAGAAATACATTTTTGATAGCATTCAAAGTGTTGTTTTTTTCATATATATTTCAGATCTCTCAACAAATAACAATTCAATGTTGAGCCTCGAATTTATTACTAAATCTGACATTGGTTTAAACTTTCATCTTCATTTATTTTAGAACGCTTTGACTTAACTGGGTTTTAGTAACTGTGCCCACTCATTGTTATTTACGTTATTTTCCTACAGGCCGTAATAAGTTAGGCATCACCCTATATATTTATATTAGTACAATATCAAAGTAAAATTCAAACATCAGCTAACTTTAAGATAGGTTTGAAAGGTGTATCCTTAAAACACATCTCAGTGTAATGTAACACCTAAGGGTATAGGCCAGAGATTACAATCTTAAGTGAAAACACACTTCAAACAGAACATGATTTAACGTCTTAAATGATTTTTAGTAAAACTGTGACCAAAAAATCAAATTTTGTTCAGCTTATTAGGTTGAGTGTTCTGTAAGTTGGATTGGTGTCATACAGAAAACATATTGTTAAAACATTTTCATTTAAACGACCAAACAAACCAAGGACAAATGGTTAAAAAGGGGGATAAATCTTTTTTGTCAAAAGGCCGAAAACTGAAAGAAAGATGCTAACCTTAGTAAATAAAATTGGTACGGAAACTTTTTGCAGTAGAAACTTCAAAATTTAATGTCGTTTTAATTTGTGCGAGCAAAGATGTTTTTTTATCTGTCCGACACATCACTTTTCTGAAATCTCATTGCGATCTATTACTGAAAAACAAAATATTTGTTTTGCCTTAAATCTCTGATTACCCTTCCTAAACAACCCACTTTTTATCATCATCGAAAAGTAAAAAGTTTTATTTCTATGCTGTTTTTAGGAAAAATTAGCATTTAAAAAATAAACATGATAAGAAAGTCGGGAAAAAGCAGATATTTTTAAGCAGGCTTAAAAAAGCTGCAAAATCCATCAAGAATTCATATTTGTAGTTTGGTTGGCAGCACGACATTGTAAAGAAATGTTATGTGTAAAGTTTTGTTTTGGAGAAAAAGTTTTTCTTGAATTCTTTGCTTCTTGTATTGCCCTTCGAAACTTTATATTCAACATTTGTAGGATGCAAAATTGTTCTGATGTCCAAAGGTGCCATTTTAAAATGTGGTGGTGCTTAAATTTGGCGGACTGTATATAATGTGACTGTTTGATTGTGCTTCGTATCGATGTATTAAGTTCAGTTATCTGCAAATTATGTTTACATTTTGTTCATTATATTGTGCTGTAACACCATTAATCCAGGTAATGAGAGGGTTTGGGTCTTTCACAGGCTGTATGAGCTAGTCCCCAGTAGGGGTTCTGTACGGTGACCTGTAGCTGTTATTTTCTGTGTCTCATGGCTCTGTTTTATTGGAAATCATACAACATCTTCTTTTCACATATTCACGTCGTTTGACCTTGTATAGTATTGATTAGCTGAAATATCTTTTTACATTTTCATTATGATGTGTCATTAATTGCCTATGATAAGTGTTTATTTTAAAAAAATCTGCTTTTAATTATTAAATTTGGCTTTAAGTTTTTAAAATTGCGCGTGTAAGACATGCAATGCTTTTGTGTAATTGTAGCATAGTTGGAAACGACTCATTTTAAGTATCAGTGTTCTGAAACGTTCACCAATGTTACTCTGGCATTAAACGTTTTAAATCGGCGACTTAAGTCATCTTTAAACAATTTTTACAATGAATATATAAAGTTTTTTTTTTTTCAAATACCGAATAGCATTCATCTGCATGGATTTATAAAATGAATTCGAAACTGTTTTGTTGCTTAACGTTATATGGCAGCTATTTCATGAATATGTCAGACGACGAATTCATCAATATATACATGATATATTCATTTACAGTTATTACAGTTGAAACAATATCATAATAATCGACTATAAATTAGTTCGAATTCATCTTCAAACTCTTCTCTTTCTTCTGTTCCTTGAATTTCGGTTTCATCACAAAGACCTAAACACGTTATTGCCTCATACAACATGATTGCCATGTGCCATTTTGCAGCGTTGTGGTCAGGTCTAAAGGCCCATGACGCCGTAAAGCATTCCCATGCCGAATCAATATCTCCGCTTTCCTTGAACAGACAGCCAAGCAGATTTCGTGCGGTATCACCATGCATAAGGTTAACATTTCGTTCTATTTCCATTAGTAAAGAAAGTTTTGATAATTCCATTGCACTATAATTCCCAAGTTTCTGATTGACTAGGAATAACATGTAAAACAGGAATATATCAGAGTCCACGGCTGCGCAGTCAAACCAGTCGTCAATGAATGGTTTTCTGGGTGTCTGAAAATGAAAAACAAAATCTATATAGCACTTACATATTTGCATTTAAATGAAATGTGTCCAATAGTTTCAATCATTCATGTTTTAATGACATTAAATAAAGGTAATAACAAAACTACCGAACTTGAATGATCAATCTCATAGTCCAGAGAAAATAAAATAAAAATAAAAATAACGTAAACTCTTTTACTTTAGTTAATCTTATGTTTCCTTGTTGGATGATTTAGCTTGGTTTTTGGTAACCCGGATTTTTTTCTGACTCGATTGATTACTTTATTTAATATGTACAACCTTTCGGGAAATGTCTCTCTTTTTATCTATTTTACATATAGGAATCAATTCATTCAGAGTAATACAAGCAATCAGAATGAGTCAAAGGTGACATTACTTTGTTACCATCCTTATCATTTTCAACTTTATGAGTAGTATTCCTATTATAAATCAAACCACATCTCTAAATTGTTCAACGTTCAACGAAAGGGGAGCTTTTCAAATTCTAATTGATATAATATGCGAGCGAAGCGAAGCTCACTATTGTACAGAGTCTGCCAAATTGCACGAGACTCAAAATACGATGGTTGAAAATAAATTCTGTCTCGCTACTCGGAATGCATTGGGAATTTACGAAAATACCGGGTCTCGTTTTAGCGAGATTCTTTATTTTCGCTTATTTATTTACTGTGAGTGAGTGAGTTGGTGTTTTACGCCCGTGCAACGCTATATAGGTTATTTACAGGCGATGAACATGAAAAGGGTGATAAAATGAACATGAAACGATGATGATAAATGAAATATGGGGATGGGATTTATTTACAAACGGTAACAAAACAAAACCTTTTCTTGTTGTTAATGACAATAACTTTCTCAATAAATAATAACTATCTAACAAAGGAACACTAGTTGTTTTGTTTTTACAGAAATATGGCTTTCTCTCGCGAGAATTCGTGACCTTTTACCCATAGTGCATAGTCATGCGCAGAAAAATGGTTCTGCCAATCAATTTTCGGAACTTTTTATAACACAGATTCATTAACATAAAGTGATCAGCAACTGTTTTTCTACATATGTATGATATTAATTTGGTTCTACCTGATCTGAAAATAAAATCCTAATCCATCCTTATGATAATATCCTATGTGGTCTCTCAAACTGACAAAGTTAAATGATCATTTGGATACGTCGTCATTTTCCACCAGGTTTCTAATTCAATTTTTTGCAGACAGTACTTGGCAATTATAGATAGGGTATACAAAAAATATAACAAAACCTGGCAGAAGAGCGGTGACATTTTGATGTCGTCTGCTTGTCGAATGATATGATGTGACTGAAGGATCGATTAAGTTATGGATGATGTTGTCCCGGCCGCAAACCTTATTTTGGCGTTTTTACGGATAATACATTTTTTTGAAATAAATTATTAAATTTTTATCCAAAAGTGGACCCTCTTAGCTATTGATCCAGCCGAGGGTATTTTGACATTTTTTCCAGATCCAATTAAGGTTAAACCTACTTGTGGTTGCACCTATTATATTGATTTTGTATCTTCTTTTTGTAGCTTTTAGGACAGAGCAATTATCATATTATAGAATGGATATGGTGAGCTGCAAAGTTAGAAAGGGGTGTCCGTGTGCCAACAGTGATGAAAGTCATCTTTTTAAAGCCGTTGACACCGGAAAATCCAGCATGGGGTTGAGCTGGAATCGAACCCATACTCTGTCATCTATGGCAACTTCGCCTGCACTGTGTCCAGCGCCCTAGACCACTAGACCTACTAGGCTAGATAAAAATCTAGCTTTTTGTTGCCTAGTTAAAGGCTTAACTAGGCAACAAAAAGCTAGATTTTTATCTAGCCTAGTAGGTCTAGTGGTCTCGTAGACAATCTAAGGTTGTAACACAGTACACGATGACCATTAGGTGGGTAGGGAGAGAACGATAGAGAATTGGTCGCAACTGGTATAGTAATATAAGCATATATATGATAAATGGTGTTGCGTACAGCTCTGTAAAGTAATTGATATAATATAGAATGGATATGGTGAGCTTCAAATTCTAGTTTGTCAGTCAGTTTATACTTAACACAATTACGTAATAACTGGCTAGATTTACCAAACTGTTTTAATTTTTTTATTGAGCACATATTTTTTTACTGTTTCCAGAAGTGATTCTTGACATGTCATCATTTCTGTGTCAATAGAAGTGCTCCATTGTACATTTGATAACGTGTGACCTCCCGGTAGCCTTACAATGGTAGCCGGCGCGATCTATTACTATTCCGGTGTGTCTTTCATGTTTTGTCTTTTCTCTTGGCCATTGAAGAATCTATTGGACATTGCTAGATTAAGTGAGTTTGAAGATACATGTAAGCAAGCCGAGAAATTTGAAGACCAATCTCAGCAAGTAAATGCAATTATAAGGAAACAGGGACATCGTTCGAAGTTAAACCAACACCGAGGAAAGGGATCCAGTGTTACCATTGTGGAGAAAATTGACATATAGCGAAGGAATGCAAATTCGTTGTAGATAAATCGTGCTATAAATGTTAAAATATGGGACATTTTGCGAGAGTTTGTAAGAGCAAACAGAAGGTTCATCATCCAAAAGAACGAAAGAAAAAGGAAAAAAACGAGTCAACACAGTATAGGAAAGTAGCTCATGAGATGAATTTGTGTTCGCGGTTGGAGATAGAATCAAGAAAGCATATTGGAAACGTCATTAAATGGGATTTATGTGCATTTATGTAAAGTCCAATGTTTTGAGGGAATTAAGTGCAAAATGTGGAAATCTAAAGTTAAAGGAAAGCAGTAGAAATCTGTATCCACATGGTTCTAAAAATCTGAGGGATATTAGAAAGTCGTTTGAGGATGAAATTTGACATGGAAATTTAAAAGTGAAAACCGAATTTATGGTCATTGAAGGATTTCCATGCCATTACTTGGAAAAGCAACATCGTTAAAAATAGGGATTCTAGATATTGGTTTTTGGCAACGTGACGGGTGTGCTATAGCAAGCAGGAACTGCTTACTCTTCCGGAGCACCTGAGCTCACTCTCGTTTCGACTTGAGTTCGCGTTGCTGAATGCGGTTTTGTTGTTATGTGTGTGTGTGTTTTATGTTGTTATGTGGTTTGTTTTGTTGTGATGATTTTTTGTCTGCCGGTTTTGTCTTTGTCTTCACGGTTTTATGATACTGATTACCCCTTTGGTACATCTTTACTTCTTTCATTGGTCTGAATGTTAACTACTTCATCGGGAATAGAGAAAATTCTAACGAAGAATTCAATTTTTTCACGGGATTAGGAAAGCTGAGGGATTTTAAGCTGAAGATTGTTATTCTAGAAATGGTGTCAATCAAATGTGGATCCTGAAGAATTCGAAAGAACTGATGGAGATTCTTAGCTCTTAATCAGTTTCATCTTGTAACAGCATCAAAACATTCGATTTCTCCACACTTTACACTTCTATTCCACATAAACAACTGAAATCGCGATTAGCACAGCTGATTAACCGCAGCTTTTTCAAAAAGAATGGAAAACACAGGTACAAATTTCTTGTAGTCGATTATACCAAGACTTACTTTGTCATCAATGAGTCTAAGAAAAAGAACAAATTTACAGAAGACCAAATAATCGACATGCTCAAATTTCTTATTGACAAAATATTTGTTCAGTTTGGTGGACGTGTTTTTCAGCAAACAATAGGGATTCCAATGGGCACTAATTGTGCACCTTTGCTTGCTGATTTGTTTCTTCATTCATATGAAGCAGACTTCTTGCAATCTCTTCTAGACAAAAAAGACTGTAGACTAGCTCTCTCTTTCAACCTCACGTTCCGTTATATTGATGATGTCCTTTCACTAAATAATTGTCGATTTGGTGACTTTCTCCATCTCATATATCCACAGGAGCTTGAGATAAAGGACACAACGGATTCTAGGAAGTCTGCTTCATATTTATATCTACACCTTGAAATTGACTCTCAAGGAAGACTTTCAACAAGGCTCTATGACAAACGTGATGACTTCAACTTTCCAATCGTCAACTTCCCCTTCTTGTGTAGCAACATTCCGTCCGCTCCAGCTTATGGAGTTAACGTATCTCAATTCGTTACTCCAGAGCGTGCAAGACTTACATCGATTTCCTTAGCAGAGCGACATGTCTGACGCAAAAATTGCTCACACAGGGTTATGTTGCTCCTCGGTTGCTGTCTTCACTCAAGAAATTTTACAGAGGACATCATGCACTTATAGACAAATATGGGATTTCGATCTCTCAGATGAGTGCAGATGTTGGTTTGTCATAGGGTGTTGTTTTGTCTTCCTTTACCGGATTTGACACGCTAAATGGATTATTGGCAATGCGACGGATGTGCTATAGCTAGCAGGAACTGCTTACTCTTCCGGAGCACCTGAATTCACTCTTGTTTCGACTGGAGTTCGCGTTGTTGATTGATATTCAGTTGTTTTGTGTTTCCATGTTTTACATGTTGTCTGTTTTTGTCCCGTTCTTGTTTCTGGTTTTGTCTCTGCCCTTTCGGACTTTTGACATTCGGATACCCCATTGGTACCTCTGCTTCATTTACAAAGATCCAAATTGAAAGGCAGTCATTCAACCAGTTCTTAGATTACCGTCTGGAATTAGATGCACTGTAAGCAACAAGTTGGAAGAACTTGAAAAGTTAGACGTGATCCAGAAAGTAAATAAAGCTTTGTCGTGCTATAAATGTTAAAATATGGGACATTTTGCGAGAGTTTGTAAGAGCAAACAGAAGGTTCATCATCCAAAAGAACGAAAGAAAAAGGAAAAAAACGAGTCAACACAGTATAGGAAAGTAGCTCATGAGATGAATTTGTGTTCGCGGTTGGAGATAGAATCAAGAAAGCATATTGGAAACGTCATTAAATGGGATTTATGTGCATTTATGTAAAGTCCAATGTTTTGAGGGAATTAAGTGCAAAATGTGGAAATCTAAAGTTAAAGGAAAGCAGTAGAAATCTGTATCCACATGGTTCTAAAAATCTGAGGGATATTAGAAAGTCGTTTGAGGATGAAATTTGACATGGAAATTTAAAAGTGAAAACCGAATTTATGGTCATTGAAGGATTTCCATGCCATTACTTGGAAAAGCAACATCGTTAAAAATAGGGATTCTAGATATTGGTTTTTGGCAACGTGACGGGTGTGCTATAGCAAGCAGGAACTGCTTACTCTTCCGGAGCACCTGAGCTCACTCTCGTTTCGACTTGAGTTCGCGTTGCTGAATGCGGTTTTGTTGTTATGTGTGTGTGTGTTTTATGTTGTTATGTGGTTTGTTTTGTTGTGATGATTTTTTGTCTGCCGGTTTTGTCTTTGTCTTCACGGTTTTATGATACTGATTACCCCTTTGGTACATCTTTACTTCTTTCATTGGTCTGAATGTTAACTACTTCATCGGGAATAGAGAAAATTCTAACGAAGAATTCAATTTTTTCACGGGATTAGGAAAGCTGAGGGATTTTAAGCTGAAGATTGTTATTCTAGAAATGGTGTCAATCAAATGTGGATCCTGAAGAATTCGAAAGAACTGATGGAGATTCTTAGCTCTTAATCAGTTTCATCTTGTAACAGCATCAAAACATTCGATTTCTCCACACTTTACACTTCTATTCCACATAAACAACTGAAATCGCGATTAGCACAGCTGATTAACCGCAGCTTTTTCAAAAAGAATGGAAAACACAGGTACAAATTTCTTGTAGTCGATTATACCAAGACTTACTTTGTCATCAATGAGTCTAAGAAAAAGAACAAATTTACAGAAGACCAAATAATCGACATGCTCAAATTTCTTATTGACAAAATATTTGTTCAGTTTGGTGGACGTGTTTTTCAGCAAACAATAGGGATTCCAATGGGCACTAATTGTGCACCTTTGCTTGCTGATTTGTTTCTTCATTCATATGAAGCAGACTTCTTGCAATCTCTTCTAGACAAAAAAGACTGTAGACTAGCTCTCTCTTTCAACCTCACGTTCCGTTATATTGATGATGTCCTTTCACTAAATAATTGTCGATTTGGTGACTTTCTCCATCTCATATATCCACAGGAGCTTGAGATAAAGGACACAACGGATTCTAGGAAGTCTGCTTCATATTTATATCTACACCTTGAAATTGACTCTCAAGGAAGACTTTCAACAAGGCTCTATGACAAACGTGATGACTTCAACTTTCCAATCGTCAACTTCCCCTTCTTGTGTAGCAACATTCCGTCCGCTCCAGCTTATGGAGTTAACGTATCTCAATTCGTTACTCCAGAGCGTGCAAGACTTACATCGATTTCCTTAGCAGAGCGACATGTCTGACGCAAAAATTGCTCACACAGGGTTATGTTGCTCCTCGGTTGCTGTCTTCACTCAAGAAATTTTACAGAGGACATCATGCACTTATAGACAAATATGGGATTTCGATCTCTCAGATGAGTGCAGATGTTGGTTTGTCATAGGGTGTTGTTTTGTCTTCCTTTACCGGATTTGACACGCTAAATGGATTATTGGCAATGCGACGGATGTGCTATAGCTAGCAGGAACTGCTTACTCTTCCGGAGCACCTGAATTCACTCTTGTTTCGACTGGAGTTCGCGTTGTTGATTGATATTCAGTTGTTTTGTGTTTCCATGTTTTACATGTTGTCTGTTTTTGTCCCGTTCTTGTTTCTGGTTTTGTCTCTGCCCTTTCGGACTTTTGACATTCGGATACCCCATTGGTACCTCTGCTTCATTTACAAAGATCCAAATTGAAAGGCAGTCATTCAACCAGTTCTTAGATTACCGTCTGGAATTAGATGCACTGTAAGCAACAAGTTGGAAGAACTTGAAAAGTTAGACGTGATCCAGAAAGTAAATAAAGCTTTGTCATGGATTTCGGAGTTGCGTGGCTGTCGTGCCTAAACGAGCCAACGAAGTAAGACTATGTGTTGACATGCATCGTGCAAATGAGAGTAGGTTCAGAGAAAGACATCAGATACCGACCGTTGACGATATTCTAGAAAAAATGAATGAAAGCGCAATAAATTCGAAGTAAGATCTGAAGAGCTTAATGACTCGCGATATTACTACGTTCGTAACTCTAAAAGGATATCACCGTTACAATGGGTTATTTTTTGTGTGTGTTTCGTATGCGACAGAGATTTACCACAAAATCGTGTACGGCAAGGATCTGGCTGAGATGGGACTGAGAATTCGTGAAAAAGGTCTAACGTTAAATCGTTACAAGTGAAAATTCGGAATGTCGAAAAACAAATTCTTGGGTTATGTTCTGTCCACGAAGGGTAACCGTCCCGCTAAGGAAAAGGTATAAGCATTTTTAAATACGCGCGAGCCGCAGAATGCTACCCAAGTCCGTAGTTTCTTAGGGTTAGCTAACTACTGTGGTCGTTTTACTAAGGACTTTTCGACAATCTCAGCTCCATTAAGAGAACTGACTAAGGAAAGTGTGAAGTAGTCGTGGGATCATCAACATCAAGACGCGTTCGACCGTATTTAGAAAGCCTTGGCAAATGCGGAAAAGTTGGCATATATCAATCCGAAAGCGGAAACGTGAGTAATGGTCGATGCTAGTCCGGTAATTCTCGGGGCGATTCTCAGACAAACTGAAGTTATAGACCATTAGCTTATGCGAGTAAAACGCTTACCGATGTAGAAAAAACGGTAGTCTCAAACGGAAAAAGAAGCTTTTGCTATACTATTCAGGTTCAAAAAGTTCAAATGTATATTTACGGAATGGGATTCGAGTAAATAACGGATCACAAAGAAATGTTGCAGAGTAAAATGCTTATCTCGTGACACGCGAGTCCGTACCTGTGGCAATAACAATTGACAATATCAAAAAAGCGTCCATTCGAGACCCCAAGCTACTGTTAGTGAAAAACGCGATTTGATCGGACAAATGGAGTAAATGTTAGCAGAAGTATCGTGCCGTTAGACATCCGTAGTGGATGCTATCTGTCTAAAAGAACAAAAAATCGTGATAACCGAAAGGTTAAGAATGCGAGTATGAAGGATACCAATGTATTGTAAAAATGAAGGCTAGACTTAGAGAAAAGGTCTGTTGGCCTGAAATGTTGAATCGTTTTGTAACTCGTGTCAGGCTTGCTATTTGGTCAGTGAACCGTGTAAACCAGTGTTCATGAAGAGGACCGTGGCAAGATATATCTTTTGATTTGTGTAAACCATTTCTTGGTGGAGAGAATATACAAGTCGTTGTGGATTATAATCGCGATGGACTGAAGTCTGAAACGAACAACTACAAACAGGATTATTAACTGTTTGAGGCAGATGTTTGCTGCTCATATGAAAAATTGACTTGTTTAGACAATTACTTCTGGTTATGGGCCGCAATTTGTATCAGTCAAGTTTAAGGACTTTTAAAGAAAAATGGCATTGAACAAAAACGAGTTACTCCGTATTGGCCTAAAGCAAACGGGAATGTAGAGAGACACAATCCGTACTTGTCACATAGACGGGAAAAGTTGTAAGTCCAAACTGTTAAACTTTAAGGAGGAAGTGTAGTATATAAACATTTAATAGTAATACGTGAATTGACCATTTTTACACTGATTAATTATGTCTATGACCACTCTCCGAATATTTAGAGCATTAATAAGTTGTATTTGTGCACAGAGTGCGTATACCGTATGACCGGTAATTTTTGCGGTGTAAAATTTGTGCGGATTGGAATAAAAATTATGAAATTTAATTTTTGCTGATTGTAATTTTTGCGGTTTAATATCTTCAATAAAACTTTAATGTGTCTGTTTTTTTTTTTTTTTTTTGTTTTTTTTAATTAAAATTTTTTGTATAATTAGTTTTATTACTTCAAATGTAAATTGCTCAGCTCTATAATTTTCCCTTGTATATATGGTCTTACCTGATGATTTGCTTCAAGGACAAAAGAATAGCCGACTCCTTTCATGTCTGATATCAATTTTATTTTTACTAATACAAAGAAATTAATTCATAAGCGTGGGTAATAAAGTTAAACTTTTCATTTGTTTACCCACACAATCATGACTCCATGTACTAAATAAATTAACTAACTTGCAATGCGCGTGTATGTCAATATTGGGTTTACATGTTTTGATTAGGTGTCAATAAGTGGTGATACTGACCATTATGTAAACATACATGGCTTTTAAAGTAACTAACAATTTAATGAACAGATGGGCTAACGACAGAATCTTATAAATTCTTTTGGAAAGATATCAAAAAATATGTGATAGACTCTTCCCTCTACTCATTTGATAAAGGAATGCTATCCATAGACCAAAGGTGCAGTATTTTAACTCTTATACCAAAGAAAGATAAGGACAGAACTTTGTTGAGCAATTGGCGTCCTCTATCACTCTTAAATATTGATTATGAAATTCTAGCAAAAGTCATTGCAGAAAGATTAAAACCCCATCTACCAAAACTGATTAGCCCATATCAAACAGGCTACGTAACCAACAGATTTATTGGCGATAACTTGCGTTTAATTTATGATGTAATTTCTTATACTTCTTTGAAAAATTACCCCGGCCTTATTTTATCAATAGATTTCAAGAAAGCTTTCGATACTATTGAGTGGAAATATATACTAAACGCCTTAAATCTATAAAAATTTTGAGAAAATTTTACATGTAGAAGATGGATCAGCATTTTATATGCTGATATTTCTAGTGCGGCTTTAAACAATGGTTTCAGTTCAAATTTATTCAAAATAGAAAGGGAGTCAGACAGGGATGTCCACTTTCCCCTTTTTTGTTTATTTTAGCTGTTGAATTACTAGCCATTAATGTCGTAGAAAATAAACATATAAAGGGAGTTAAAATTGGAGACGTTGAAATAAAGATATCACAGCTAGCAGATGATATGACATGCTTCTTAAGTGACGAAAACTCAACAACTCTTGTCTTAAATACCCTTGCAGATTTTGAAAGGTTTTCGGGGCTTAAGGTCAATATTTCAAAATGTGAAGCTGTCTGGATTGGCAGAGACATATTAAATAGAGATGGTTCTTTGCCAATCAGATGGGCTAATAATTTTAAAACATTCGAGTTACACTTCGATGCTATACATGAAAGTGAACGACACAAGCTTGTTAAATTCGTGGCAATTCAAATTTCTATCTTTAAACGGTAAAATTGTTATATTGAAATCTTTGGCTTTATCGAAATTAATATATGCCATGAGTTCAGAGTATGTCTCCAATGAAGATATTAAAAAGTAAATGTTTCAATTAAAGAATTCATATGGTCCAACGGCCCTTCGAAAGTTAAATTTGAAATTCTACAACAATCTTTAAAAGACAGAGGACTTAAGGCCCCAAACTTTGAGCATCAAGTAATTGCATTAAGAGTTATATGGGTAAAACGTTTTCTCTCAGAGTCAGTTGCTTGCTGGAAACAGGCTGCTGAAGCATTCTTCACTGGTTTCAAACTTATAGATATATTTTTTAGCCGATTTGACATGTCGGACATTGAGCTATTGATACCAAAAATTCTATATGCAAGTTTTAGACTCTTGGATAAAAGTAAAATCATGCTTTGTTCCGGCCAACATCTTTGATATAAGGAAAGTTTATGAAAACGGTGAATTTTTGTCTCATTTAGACATATATAGAAAGTATGGCGTTAAGGCATCCTTTCTAGACATTGTCTCCTTGAGAGAAGCCATTCCAAAGCCATGAAAAACCAAACTCTTATCGCAGAAATCTTCTGTATTAAGCAAGTCTTTCAAAATTGTATTCAAAGTCAATGGGAAACTACTACCCATAAAATGCATGACATCAAATTATGTTCGATTACTTCTATTATCAAATAACAAACCTAAACCGCCATTTCATGAGAAATGGGAAGAAAGATTTAACATTGAAATCAGTGAAGAAAAATGGGAGCAATTTATCTTTTGCCTTAAAAGTGTTCTATTGAAAGCAGATTACAAGCTTTTCAATATAAAATGATTTCTAGAATCGTTTCACATTATTATTTGCTAGAAAAAATTGGTATCAAAAACTCAAACAAATGTCCAAAATGTAACGAAGTTGAAACTATTGAAATAAATTTTTTGAGTGTCAATTCATCGATACTTTCAATTTGGTGGCACTCTATTTGTAACCATAGATTAAATCTGGCTTTAGATAGCATCAATTTTGGTTTTGTTAATTCTAAAAATGAATCATTAAATTATTGTATACTTTTAGGCAAATACTTAAAACATAAACCTATAAACATACAGAAGGAGTTATTCATAATATTAACATACATAATTATTTGTTATTTTTTAAGAAAAGATTAGTGGCACTCGAATATATTTATTTGCAGAAAGACAAATTTGATGAATATATGTTTGGGGTAGAATTACCGATTTTCTCAGAAATATGTCTCTCAAAATCTAAATGATTTACATTTTTAAATGTAGTTCATACTAATTTTTGTTATTGTAAAACTGAATGATGTACTTTCACATGTTATGGTTTAATGTATAACTAATACAAATGATATATTAAGGAAGATTGTATATGTAGAGAAAGCTTGTAATTGAACACAAAAATTTAATAAAAACAAAAATTTAATAAAGGCCATACAAAATATATGTACTTCGTAATTTTATGCGATTTTAATTTTTGCGTTCGAGGATCACAGGTAGTAATATGTCATATCGTAAACCGTTTGGTAAAGGGATTTTGTCATGGTTTAGTCAAGGGCGTCATGGTTTGTACAAGGGAAATTTGCATAATGTCGTCTATAAAAATTAAATCATATTTTTTTCGGACACAAAAGGAGTATTCGTGAATTTTTAAGGGTGAGATATATTTATACTAAAATATGGCACATCTAAATGATGGAAAATATTAGCTGATTCATTCAGAAACAATAGTTTTGTTCAATTGATAAAAAAACATCATTTTATGTTACAAGCATAAGTAAAGGCCAGATGTTGCTCAAAAACAATCATTCACTGTGCATACAATCTTTTGACACATTTTTCAGCGTAATTATACGCTTACAAAGCATACATCGCAAAAATACAATTTTTACTTGTCATGGTTTGTACAAGGGACGTCATGGTTTAGTCAAGGGTTGTCATGGTTTGGTCAAGGGTTATGTAAAAACGATAATTTAAATCTCGTTCAATCATACGAGCTAAAAGTAATATTTTATACATCAAACCGGTCATATATATATATATCATCAAAATAATGCATACTACAAATATACATATCAACCGCTCCTGGAGAAATTGATTACAATATAATTTCAATGTTTGTATGCCATTCATAAGACATGTTAGAGTAATCATTAGATTTAGATTATTGTACAGAAATTTCCATATCAAGTTCCATATCATTTCTTGACACCCATACTAGCTGAGACAATAACATCGCTCGAGAAATGATATGGGCTCTAATATGGAAGCTCATAGTCAAAATAGATAAAAAGGTATACAGGAAAACATAGACTAGATATTAGGTTTGATGTATGATTTTGCTTATTGCCTCTAATATATATACTACAAACTCCCTATCAATGAAGCTTTTCCTTTCAGTGTTCACAGAAGAACATTCCATTGTTTAAATGATATTCACTACCAACTGAACTATTGCAAAGGCCATTTTTCAAGGAATATGTTGCTTCATCCATGATTATATTATTCATTGATTCACTGCGACACGTCTGACGCAAAAATTGCTCACACAGGGTTATGTTGCTTCTCGGTTGCTGTCTTCACTCAAACATTTTTACGGAAGACATCATGCACTTATAGACAAAATCAATATGGGATTTCGATCTCTAGATGAGTGCAAATGTTGGTTTGTCGTGGGTTGTTGTTTTGTCTTCTTTATCGGATTTGACACGCTGAGTGGGCTATTGGCGACGCGACGGGTGTGCTATAGCAGGCAGGAACTGTTTACTCTTCCGGAGCACCTGAGATCACTCTTGTTTCGACTGGAGGACGCGTTGTTGATTGATATTCAGTTGTTTTGTGTTTTCATGTTTTCCTGTTGTCTGTTTTTGTCCCGTTCTTGTTGATGTTTGCTGGTTTTGTCTCTGCCCTTTCGGGCTTTTGGCATTCGAATGCCCCATTGGTACCTCTGCTTCTTTCAGTGCAACAACAGTGTTTATAGTCTTATAGAAACGTTTGCTTCATCCATAATATTTTTTCATATTATCATACAGGAGTAGCTTGTACTGTTTTAAAAGCTTATACATTTACCAAATTCATATTTAATTGTCCAATGGTAATCCTGATGGTTAGTATATGTTGTTGCCTTAGTGACGGTCTAGAGCAGAAGTTAAAATGATATATATTATTAAAAATATATATATTTTATACATGCTATTATTGAAGGTATACGTAACGATTTGTAAATTCCAAGAACGAGCCAATGGTTTTTTCGGGGGTTAAAAATGCGTATTAAGAAACACGGAAAATACAGTATGTCGAGTATGTCGTCAAACACAATAAAACAGCAGAAAAAAAACTAATATTTTGCCCGATCTCCTTACTTTAGAAAATGCGATAAACCATGACATAATTGTATAAACCATGACAATTTTCTGTTCCCTTTACCATTACAAATACCAAAACGCGGGTATAAACGGTTAATTTTGATATGCTATATATCGATATTTCAAGGAGTAACCTCTCATCAGTAGCATTTAAACAAAAACATTGGAAGGTCAAAATCCAAAACAGTTGAAAACGAAAAGTACTCAAAACCAAAACGTTCGAACAAGGAAGCCTAATCCAGCACCTAGGATATCGACCATGTGCATTACAAGGAAAGAAACCTGGTGTTTTTATCAATTTTGAATTTAACAATCGGAAATTTCAGCGACAAAATATTAGAAACGACAATGACAAAATTTAAATTTGGTTAATAAGCACAACTAAGCAGATTTAAAGTTAACACAGTAAAACTTTATCGTCAATTCCTTTTAAGCTCTCCACATTTTTTAATTTTAATATAAAAATAAAGATATTTTTACATATTTTAGAAACAAATCCCTTGAACAAACCATGACCTCCCTTTACCAAACATTGACCAAATCCCTTTACCAAACATTGTACGATATGACACATTACTACATATGAGGATCAACCGCAAAATAACGCAAAAATTACCAGTTTTACGGTATTATATAGTAGGGTCGACTTCTTTAGTCGATATTGATGACCAGAATTCAAGCCCCTGTGGCTGCATGTTTGTTTATATAGTTATTCATACAACATGTCATACGTATTGATTGTACTTTTTATAATAAGCTGTAGCTGTAGCTGACTGAAAAATTGTTAACAGCTTTAGACATGTTAGAGCAATAAAGAATATTGTTACTGTTAAAAAAAGATTTGATAACGTTTGAGGGTGAAAGAGACTTTGATGATTAAGAAAGAATTTAACTCCCTGTTCGATAAAAAGTTCTAGAAATAAAACCAGCATATAATACACAACACATTAAATAAACAGCTGAGCAACACGAACTCCACCGAATGCAGTTAAGTATATGGAATTTTCGCAATGTTCTCTTATACATTAATTGAGAATTGTATTAGTTAATATTGATAATTTGTTTTTGTTTTCTTGCAAACATTTTATTGCTTTTTTAGGTACGGTTCAAGTGTAATATGAACTTGCATACAAAATTGTGCACACCAACCTAATGACTTTGTAGAAAGTTTGTGATATGGGGTTTCTGCAATTTCGTTATAGTATTCGCTTTTGCTACATTTTTCTGCGAACTTCTGACTGATTTTATAGATTAAATTCTAATGTATTCTAGTATGTGGAAAAATTCTTATTCAAGGTATTTTCAATAACCTTTACTGCATGTAATATTTTGTACACATCGAGTGTATCTGTGTAGAAGGCAATGTAAAATATATAAAATTACTCACCTCAATACAAATGGATCGAAACATTTCATAGTGGAGATCTTTTGGTACGATATCTTCTTCCGTTCTCAAAAACAAAACACAAACTCCAATATATTTTCTTAGAATCTCGAGCGTAGATAGTTTTTCCTCTCTGATTCGGTGTATTAGAGCTTCACAGACATAATCAGACTCCTTGCTGCATACACAATGCGTTTTTAAAATCGTAGGATCAAATGTTTCGTTTATTCTGTCTAATATTTCTTTTGAATCCTCGGTTCTACTGATCATGAACAAAATGGTTGCAAGTTTCAATTGCCCAGACATCGAATCAGATTCTGTACCTGTTGTAAGGGATTTCATCGATTCATTCCAAAGATTTTCTTTCTCTTCATTATTGTCTGTGTGTAGATACTTAATACTTAGCTGAGATCCAAGGCTTGTCTGTAGAAATGGAAGGATATATGCAGAAGCCATTCTTCGATCTAAACTAGAATGCTCAAGCACTATTCTAGGATCGCAGTCCATACACATTCGATGAATAATAACATTGTGTAGAGTGATACATTTATCTAGCTCTTCGTCTGCCGCAAAGATTATTAATTCCTTTGCACATTTGATTATATAATCAAGTGTCCACATATGCGATTTGTAGATAAATCTGTCCAATTCACGTTGAGATTTTTCTAATTTGGCCCAAATCGTAGGTGGATTGGGGATGACTTCGGTAATTCCCCTTGATGGTAATGTATTTTGCAAGAATATCCCGACAGAATCACACTTGATCCCGGTAAGATATATTGGTGTTGTTTCTAGAAGTGATCCCAAAATATCCACAATTGTGTCACGTGTATCAGTATTTCCTTTCCAAAGATTTTCCTCTGGAATGAAGTAACTTGGAATGAAACCATTTTTAAACCACTGAAGAAGCTTTTGTAAGCAAAGACTGATACATTGGACCAGATTGTCTGACGTCCATATGTTAGACGGAGTAGTTTCCATTATATAGAACATACACGTTTTGCAATGGTACGTCGTCAGCGATTTTGGAGGAACTCTGGCTTTTATAAAATCGTTTTTGATCATTTTCAAAGAGATGAATGTTTTAAATTGAATTGGGCTCATACTGAAGATTATTTGTCGTTCCTGTAATGAAAATGAAAGTTTCCATTGTAAATGCTTTTCGGGGCTCCCTTTCTGACCAACAGGAACTAAAAAGCATCCATTAGCAGTGAATTTTTCTATCATCTCAGGATTTGGAAAGCCGTATGGGCGTTGTCTGGACAACCAACTATGCGCCTGTCTTGGCCATTTCCTACATCTGTATGAAGGCACAAAGTCTAGATCTGGTACTCCTGGCAATTTTGTACTTTTCAAAGTGGTCCCCGCAGGTCCATTAATCTCGTCGTTTGTCATGCTTTCTATCAGAAACGTATTCCTTAAAACCCGGTTTCCCGCTATATCAATTTCTTCATCTTCATGCTCCATCTCTTCAAGACTCATTTGCTCATTATTGGCGACACGTTGTAGCTTTGTGTACCCAGGCGGTGTATTTTCATCAGTTATCATTAAAATGTATTCTGTCGGACTCTTCTCGGGAATTTCTTCGACTACCTGAGGACGATCAACGCATATAAGACAATCTTGATCAGAGTTTAGACCAGGAGTTGTTGTTCCTTCAACTGCACTACCAAAATTATAGGTATATGTCTCTAAATTGGAACTCCCGGTTATATTTTGGGTTTCAGTGATCAGAAGTTCTTGCATGATATATCCATGTTGTTGCGTTCGACGGACGTATTCTGACGCACCAACAGTTTCGAGAATATTGTCTAAAGTAATCGAGTAGTTTTTTATATCATCGATCGTTCCTTCCATTTTCACAGATAAATACCTTTAACCTGAATGACAAAATTAAAATAACATCAGTAAAAGTTTGGAAATCGATGATGCACGTTTGAATGAAAATATACGGCTGATGAGTATACAGTTTCTAGTTATTAAAAAAAGTTTAAGTTGAAAAAAATTATATTTTAATACTTTTGGCAAGACTATGAAATATACCAACACAGCAAGTATACAAATAACCATCAATACTCAGATCAGCGTTAATGTAACTTACAACCAAATTGACCAATCAGATTTGGAAAATATGTGAAAATAGTTTAAAGAATTTCCAGTGTATGTATTTCAAATTTCAATATTTTAATTAAAAATTAAAATTCGTGCAAAAACTGTATATATTTGGCTAATACTATAAATGTGTAACACAGACATATCAAATCTATTGAATTTTTGTACACGTTTGCTTGCCGTAATGGGGGGGGGGGTTTCCAGGACCTTTACTTCCTGCATATCCTCTCCGGAACATGTTCTATTTTTAGCCTGCTTCCAAATGAAATAACATTTCTTTTCTGCAAGTCTTGTATCCTCAAGGGATATTTTCAGTAATGCTTCCAGTTCGAAAGAACTGATGGAGATTCTTAACTCTAATTCAGTTTCATCTTGTAACAGCATCAAAACATTCGATTTCTCCACACTTTACACTTCTATTCCACATGAACAACTGAAATCGCGATTGGCACAGCTGATTAAACGCAGCTTTTTCAAAAAGAATGGAAAACGCAGGTACAAATTTCTTGTCGATTATACCAAGACTTACTTTGTCATCAATGAGTCCAAGAAAAAGAACAAATTTACAGAAGACCAAATAATCGACATGCTCAACTTTCTTATTGACAACATATTTGTTCAGTTTGGTGGACGTGTTTTTCAGCAAACAATAGGGATTCCAATGGGCACTAATTGTGCACCTTTGCTTGCTGATTTGTTTCTTCATTCATATGAAGCAGACTTCTTGCAATCTCTTCTAGACAAAAAAGACCGTAGACTAGCTCTCTCTTTCAACCTCACGTTCCGTTATATTGGTGATGTCCTTTCACTAAACAATTCTCGATTTGGTGACTTTCTCAATCTCATATATCCACAGGAGCTTGAGATAAAGGACACAACGGATTCTAGGAAGTCTGCTTCATATTTAGATCTACATCTCGAAATTGACTCTCAAGGAAGACTTTCAACAAGGCTCTATGACAAACGTGATGACTTCAACTTTCCAATCGTCAACTTCCCCTTCTTGTGTAGCAATATTCCGTCAGCTCCAGCTTATGGAGTTTACGTATCTCAATTGATTCGTTACTCCAGAGCGTGCGGGACTTACATCGATTTCCTTAGCAGAGCGACACGTCTGACGAAAAAATTGCTCACACAGGGTTATGTTGCTCCTCGGTTGCTGTCTTCACTCAAGAAATTTTACGGAAGACATCATGCACTTATAGACAAATATGGGATTTCGATCTCTCAGATGAGTGCAGATGTTGGTTTGTCATAGTGTGTTGTTTTGTCTTCCTTTACTGGATTTGACACGCTGAATGGACTATTGGCAACGCGACGGGTGTGCTATAGCAAGCAGGAACTGCTTACTCTTCCGGAGCACCTGAGTTCACTCTTGTTTCGACTGGAGTTCGCGTTGTTGATTGATATTCAGTTGTTTTGTGTTTCCATGTTTTACGTGTTGTCTGTTTTTGTCCCGTTCTTGTTTGTGTTTACTGGTTTAGTCTCTGCCCTTTCGGACTTTTGACATTCGGATACCCCATTGGTACCTCTGCTTCTTTCCTTGAATGATAAGGAACTACAGGACGTATACTGTTCATGAGGTTAAAGTTAAGGTAAAATGTCTGGTAGCCTCCTAGCATTTTGATTTTTTGTTGCTTTAAGAATGGGGCTAGATTTGGTAGTTGCTAACCTTTATGGAGAGAGGTCAAAAACTTATAGTATTTGTTATCCATTTATATGGTTTAATTAGACAAATGAGGTTATTTTAAGACAAAATTAGTTATGTAACAACTGTTATGAAATTTAATTTTAATTGAAATTTCAAATTTCTATGTAAATTTCCCATTAAAAACATCATTTTTACATGAACTGTCATACTGAATCGTCATTGTTTTGGTTAAGTTAATTCTAAAATTACTCAAATTGGTACCTACATGTTGATATGTACCAAGTAATGTAAAATCTGCCTGATCTTTGTAACTTTTTACTTTATTTTACTTTTTGAAGAGAAAATATTGGTCATTTTACTAATAAAGTGCCTTTACGCATCATGCCGCCACGTATTTAACTTATATTTTTGGTTTTATGTTACTAATTTTAATAAGAAAATTTTTTGCAAGAAATGAGCAAGCAATATACACCAACTTTGTTGCAGCCAACCCAAAACAAGAGGCTCCCAGGAGCCTGAATCGCTCACCTGGTCTTGATGTTGATACTATAACGACTTCTGTAGAGCTAAATACTAGTAAGCTGAACATTGAAGCAAGCAACAGCTTTTCTCTTTCAGCTATAGTTTCTTTCTGTAGATCCAAAACATGAAAAAAATATCATTTTAGGGGTTTTAACCCCTGTCATCTGACTACTTCAACCTAATGAAGACCTTTGAAGAGCTATATGAGCTGAATGTTTAAGCAAGCAACAGCTTTTTTCTATCTGCTATAGTTTTAATTCTACAGGCCAAAAAATGAAAAACACATTTTTTAGGGGCAGCAACCCCTATAAAGGGTTATCTTACAACTTTGACCCTATGGAGACTTTTGTTGAGTTATATAAGCTGAACATTTAAGCAAGCAACAGATTTTCTTTATCTGCTATAGTTTTCATTCTATAGGCCAAAAACATGAAAAAAGTTATTTGAGGGGCTGTAATCCCAATGTGAACTATGTGTGTGTGTTGTTGTTTAACACCCTTTATCGAAGCGCCTGGGTCATGTAGGGTGGCCAGTTTTAATGGTAAAGGAAACCGGAGTACCCGGAGGAAACCACCGACCTTGGGCAAGTAACTGACAAACCTAATCACATACAGTATGGGGAGTCCCTTTTTATTGAATACAATAAATGTGAACTACATTTCATGAATAATTACGCCAGTTGATGTTTAATCAAGCATTGTTGACCTTTAACCTGTTACCTAACACACTTTTCTCGACAAATATTGAAGTGGGTGGAGCCAAATGCCAGCTTTTGTAAAAAAAATGTTTAAGTGGGAGGAGCCGAATTACTGAAACAACTTTCATAACACATGTTCAGCGTGTATAACAAATGCTCCCGAATTCCAAATAGGACCTCCACGGAGGTGAAGACAGCTCCTGTCTCCGTTTCGTCTGTAACTGGAGCAGACACCTATGGCGGTGGTGTGCAATAGTTTTGACGACATATGGCTTGTGCTTTTCAGGTGGAACGTCTTTTTCTTATATTGAAAATAACTGGTAAACCCTTCTAGTTGAGTAACTTTCCATATTTTTAATGTAGCCACCTAACATTACTGACAGAAAGCAAAGTATTGATGTTGGCTCGACTCTATCCGACGAGATTCAGTTACGCTTTCGTGTTCCACAAGGATCGGTATTAGGTCCGGAAGTTTACTGCATCTTTTCGAAGCCAATGGGTGAAATATGCAGCCGCCACAATATGTGCTTCCAATGTTATGCCGACGACACACAGTTATATTAGTTATACCCTGTGGTAAAGCCGCTTGACAATTGGAATTACGTATCAGCGCGACTCGAAGCATGCTTAACGGACATAAGCTCTTATATTTGGGCAAATATGTTACAATTGAATAAGGAGCAGACAGAGCTCATAATATTTGTACCAAAACACAGGGTTAGGGACGTTTCCGACTTCCATTTTACTTTTGCGGAAACATTGTACACGATGTTGAACGGTTAAAAATCTCGGTGTTTTCTTCGATAAGACGTTATCAATGGACAAAAAAGTTAGCCCAATTTCTAAGGCATGCCACTACCAGATCAGAAACACCAGTAGAATCCGTCCTTACATTACGAAATCTGCGTGTTCATAAGTGACTCCAAGTTGCATCATTTTTTAGTAACGACACTCAAAAAGGTTGCATTTACTTGACTGATTCAGAAACTATTACTGCTCTAAATTATTTGTTAGATAATGTTTACATACGTTTTGGTAAACAAATTGATCGCCAAATTATTGTTATTCCTAGGGTACTAATTGTGTGCCACTTATAGCTGACCTTTTCCTATACTGTTATGAATCACAATTTATGGCTAAATTACAAAAAGACCCCAACAAACAGAACCTAATTGAAACTTTCAATAATACTTTTAGATATTTAGACGAATTTCTTGCACTTAACAATCCTTCACTTTCTATTTTTTTTACAGATATCTATCCTTCTGAATTAACCTTGAACAAATTTAACGTCACCGGTAATAGATGTCCATTTCTAGATTAAGATCTAAGTATTATTGACGGAAAATTACAAACCAAGGTATATGATAAACGTCATGAACGTGACGACTTTACCTTCCCTATTATAGATTTCCTTTTCTTGAAGGAGATGTTCCACTAGCGCCGCCATACGGGGTTTACATTTCACAATAAGTAATATATGCTCCGATCTGTAGCAGTGTTTCTAATTTTAATAGTTCTTGAGATATAAGACAAAATAAGTGCAAAACGCAGAAAAAATTAGAAGAGAAGCTATTTTTCTATCCCACATGAACAACCCAAATCCAGATTTCCACAGCTCCTTTTTCAAAAAAGAACACAGGTACAAATATCTTGTAGTCAATTACAGTATGGCTTACTTTGTCATCTCATCAATAAGTTTAAGAAAAAGAACAAATAAACAGAAGACCAATTAGTCGACATGCTCATAGGGATTCCCATGGGCACTTATTGTGCACCTTTGCTTGCTGATTTGTTTCTATATTCATACGAAGTAGACTTCTAGAGTACTTCTCTTTCACTAATTTCTTCCTTCCTTCCTTCCAATGTTTTTATTTACATTCCGCTTCGTTATAAGCAGTCTAGTTTCCGAAGAGAATAAACAGTTTAAATTAGGACTCATCATAGACCACTCTATTCCCGAAGTAAGAAGAAGTTCAGAGTTCTGGTATTTTTGAAAATGTTTTTCGACAAAGACAGAAAAGTGTTAAGCCGGATAATAAAACAAATTTTAAACTACCTTCAAACTTAAAACGCTTCTGCTATTTTTATAAACAATCGAGTTTTCCTAAGAGAATTCGTTCATTTTCATTTCAAATACCGATTGTCTTTTATCATGAAAAAACGGGAAAGTATAAAAGTTTGTAAAGTTGTTTACGTTATTTACATTACAGTTATCAAAACAAAGAAAAAACCCAAAATAACAAAAAAAAAGAAAATAAGATTTAATGAATTGTCCACACATTGCCTCTATAAATGAAGAAGTATATCATACATTTTGATATGCTATGAAATTGTTTATGAAAATTATTTAAATTTTAATTGCATATATTAAGTTATCTTAAGACGGTCCTTAGACCATTATTTATAGGAATGTCCTAGGACAGCTTCGATATACATCCTACCCATTATCTTTAGATGGTTCTAAGACCATCCTTAAGTAACTCATAAACGATGTCTTAGGATATGTGTTAGGATAGTTTCATTGACACGGGCCCTGGTAAGTAGTGCGAGTGCTTCTTATTGTAAAAGCAAATATGCCCGATCTGATGATGCATGATTTACGTTCTTCTGTTTGATTTGTTTTTTTTAAATTCTGATATTTTTTTTTATATTTTTTTTACATACATGTATATATATAAACAGAAAATAAAATACAATGGAACAGTTAAATGAATTTAATTTTAACATCTTAGTTCTATTTAATTCAATTAGATTTAGAGATTTCAATTCTGAAAAAAATGGTCTGTTATGCTTTCAAAAATATTCTTTATTCTTCATGTTCACATGTATATATAGAATATAAGAATTTCGTTAAACTTACTGTGTGGTTTGTTGTAAAATGTTACTATCGTTGTTGGTGTTTATTTCCAACTAATTCAAAAATAAGGACTAAATATTATGCGTATTGCCAAGACAGCCATGATGATTATGATGATTTGTTCAGATGTTTTTGGCTTTAATACTTAGTCATTTCATTTATCATATTTAAATCCTGGTTAAATAGACTGCATTGTATGCTGATCGATTTTCAATTGTCGAGGACCTTTGAAGAACAATACATAGGACATCTCAATTAGTATTTCATTATTTTAAATCGTAATAGCTATCGACTGTCTGAGATTAATTTAATGATACAATAATGGACTGTGGATCTTTAATTCAATATAAAATATATTTAATTTATATTACATATGTTAAGATATGAGCTCTTTGATTAAATTACTATATGTTCTGCTAATTATTTATATATATATATATATATCTTTATTTCATAAACCAAAATTACAATGGTATAGAAAATGAATAAATCAAAGTATAATATAATATGTTACATCAAAAGTACATGAATCAATTGATAGGTTACGACTTATATTTCATTCATATAAATACAAAAAGAAAATAATGAACTGTCAAGTAATTGTTTACAGTATAAACATATTTTAATATAAATAAACAAATATGAACTACCCCGGAGAGGAAAGTATCTTACAAATTTTTCAAATAGATTTACACAAATTGTTTAGATCAGCAGTATTTGTTGACTGGAAAAGTTCTTTCATTTTAATAATGTTTGGATTCGACCGAAATTTTGATTTGATGAATAATTTTCTATCATCTTTTAGAGCAGAGCATACAAAAATATAATGAAATTCATCACCAATGTCTAAATCATTACATAAATTGCAGGCACGTTGATTCCTATTAATATTTCTCCATCTGCCTGACTCAATTGGCAAATTATGGTTGGTTGCTCTGAATCTACAAAAAGTAATTGCGTTTCTATAGTCTAAAAATTTAAGATAGCTCTCCGTTTCTAAAGTTTGTTTATAAATTCTATAATTAAGAGATTTTGGTGAGTTTTGGACAAGTGATAACCAAGATTGATTAAACTGATCTTTCAAATTCTGTTTAACTACATTATAAAGCCATTTACTGTCAATAAATGTTTGACTGTTCCAAATGTAGGATAACCCACAATTATCAAAAATCGATTGCATGCTACTAAGCCAAGCAAAATGCCTTACAAAAGTATGTTTACCTAAGCATAACTTGTACAAAATGGCCGATAGTTTATTAGGTTTTCCCACAATAATTTTAGCCCAGAAATTAACCATGCGCAATTTAATAAAAACATCTATTGGACTATTGGCAACGCGACGGGTGTGCTATAGCAAGCAGGAACTGCTTACTCTTCCGGAGCACCTGAGTTCACTCTTGTTTCGACTGGAGTTCGCGTTGTTGATTGATATTCAGTTGTTTTGTGTTTCCATGTTTTACGTGTTGTCTGTTTTTGTCCCGTTCTTGTTTGTGTTTACTGGTTTGGTCTCTTCCCTTATGGACTTTTGACATTCGGATACCCCATTGGTACCTCTGCTTCTATCTAAAGGATATTTGCCGAGTTCACCATAAATCATATAATCAGGTGTAGATGACTTAAGGTGTAAAAGAAGTTTACAAAATTTCAAATGCACTCTCTCAATAATTTTGTTATCAACTGGTCCCCAAACTTCGCAACCATATAACAGTATAGGCTGTACTACTTTGTCGACAAGGCTCAATTGACACTCGATCGACAGATTATGCAGCCTACCTTTCTTCAAGATATCATACATAGCTACTGTAGCTTTCTTCGCGTTAGCTTTCTTTGCTTTTAAGAAACTACCAGATTTTGCAAAAGTTATTCCTAAGTAATTAAATTCATCTACAATATCAATATCCATATCTTTATAATAAAATTTTAAATCTCGAGGTAATCTTCCCTTTGAAAAGACAAGTATCTTACTTTTATCGACGTTAACTTTAAGTTTCCAAAAATCACAATAGTCGCTTAATGCATTTAATTGTTTCTGTAAATCATCTTTTGACTCTGCTAAGAGCACTGTGTCATCTGCATACAAAATAGTAAAAATCTTTAGAAAAAAAGTTAAGTTCTCTCTCTATATATCTTCTTAATTTTTGACATTCCTTTAATATTCTTGTCTTCAAAGAAAGCATCAAGGTCATTTAAATACAATGAAAAAAGTAAAGGTGACAAGTTTTCTCCTTGTCTAACTCCTATATTACAAGGGAAAAATTCAGAAAATGCTGTTCCATTATAAACCCTAGATTTTATATTGCTATACATATTTACAATAATATTGTACATTTTTCCGTTTATAGAATTTGCCATAAGCTTTCTCTACAGTCCAGGGCACCATACTGTATCACAGGCTTTGGCAAAATCTATAAAAGCACAGAACAGTTTATTTTTATTTAATTTACATAGGTCAAAAAGTAAGTGTAGTATAAACATGCTATCTTATTTGAAAGACAACAAAATACAATGTACATGTACTAGAAATAAAGAAAATATTAAACGAGAGATAATTTGAATTATATGGCAAAGGCTGTATTTGTGATTTTAACACACTTCATTTTAAGAAACTTTGACGATTAATGAACACGATTGATAATCTAATATAAAAGCTTACAGGTCTTTTTTCTTTGTAACCCATAATAGAATCTAAAAAAAAATTATACGACCATAAAAATTTTAACATACATATAATTGAATGATGCTGTCGTTGTCTGTTGACCTTAGTGCATGCACAGTAATGTTGTGCAATTTTACAGTGATGACTCCTTTCATCAAAGGACAAATGACTATTTTTGTTTTAAAAGAATCCAGGGTCTAAAAGGGGCAAAATATAAGTTAATTTTACTGAAAATGTGGATGAAAATGGTGATGTTGGTAGATTATTGAGGTTTAGCGCCATAAAACATTGTTTAACCCACCGTTTCTCCCTTTTTCTTTTTTTTTTTGACATATCGGATTGTTCGTTTAAGCTCAGTAGTTTTTGTTACTGCTTTTATTTTTTATAAATAACAAATATAACCTAATATTGCCCTAGAGGTCAAACAATGTACATGTAATTCAGTGATTGCAGAATAAAGTGCATATCTATAGTGGGCATAATGTATTTTAGATATTCTTAATTTGAGACTGAAATATTACAAAGTGAAAAATCTTATTTATGAAATTATGAAATTATGACAAGAATTTGTTTTATAACATTTTTTCTGTAACAATTGATATTATTATTACCACAGTCAAATGAGTCTCTTGATTTTTTGTATTCAGCAAAACTATGGGGTTTAACCAAATTTGAAACATATACTCACTCAAAAAAATAACGCAACAATACAAAATTTCCTTATATATTTTAAATAAACCTACCTAATTTTAAATTTTTATTGCAAAGCCATTTCTCAACCGATTTTAATGAAATAAAAACCAAGAGAACGAGAAAAGATTGAACATTATTTTTATGATTTTTAAAAAATCGTGACTTCACCGGTTTTTAAAAAATCACAAGTAGAAATCAATTGGTAATTTTATGCGTCAACAACCCGTTGATCAACCAACATTTTCCGTGGAAAAACATTGGTTGTGTTCTACTCGTTTTCTATCAAAAACCGTAACAGCTAAGATTTTGCCTAAATCATAAAAAATAAACTTCATTTGTTTGTCTTTTTCTTGGTTTTTATTTGATAAAAATTGATTGAAAAACGGCTTGGCAATATCATTTTATAAAAAGGTAGGTTTACTTAAAACATATAGGGAAATTTTCCACTGTTGCGTAACTTTTTTGAGAGAGTATATTTCTGTTTGATCTGTGATGAAGGTAGTTTGTTGGTGTTCTGGAGACAAAGGGGGGAGAGACGTGGCTTCATTGTGTTGTCTCCCCTTTCCCTCCAAAAACGAATGGAAAACTACATGCGACACTGCATTTGTTCTTTGATAATAGTTCATTGTAATGATGATATTGTTAGCAAAAAAAGTTATAATAGAAAGTTTGAATTATTAAAATAATATAAAAATTAGTTTAATATTAGAAAGTGATTAAATGAGTAAAAAATAATAAATATGTTTTCATTAATTAAATGTTCACTGTAATTTTAAGTTTAGAAGTTTAAATTAAGAATAAAAAAAATGTCACACAGAAGTTACATAAGATTATAGGGAAGAATTAAAGATAAAAAGAAATAAATCCATAAGTGTTATTTTCCATTAAAAGATTATTTTGGCATGTTTGAGTTTGTACAATTTATGTAATCCCTTCTGGTAAGATAAAAAGGCGACAAAAGGATATCAAGACAAAATTAACTCTATTGTATTTTATAATTAAACAGTCTAGAAAGTTTCATTGGTTAAATAAATTATATGTTTTATAAAGAATAATAAATTAACCAATCAAAGTACATATCTGGTAAGGTCTTTGTCCCAAACCATCACGTGGGACGGGACTACACGGTCCCAATCCAAAAGGTCACTTTACTTTTGGATTGCGGAGAATAAAGAATAAAACCATATTTATTTTCTTTACCAGGTGTGTATCTTTGATAACTATTTTGATAAAGAAACTTTATTTTAACTTTTTTTAAAGAACTTAGATAATTTTATAAAGTATTTTAAAAACAGTTTGAATAATTAAAAATGATAAATTTAGTATATAAAAATAATATTCATTAAAACGAGACATGATACATTATCTGTACACTTTGTATATATGTTTTATTTGACTTTACTTTTGGGTTGCGGACAATAAAGATCTAAACCATATTTATTTCTTTACCAGGGCCACGTATTAGCATTCAAATGTAGTTCCCATAAGAAGCTAGTGTTAACCCCAATTTGGGGACGGACATGTGAAGTTAGAGTTCCAAACAAACAAACTTTCCATTCCGTTTTGGAGGGAAAGGGGAGACAACATAATGAAGCAGACGTCTCTCCCCCCTTTGTCTCCAGAACATGAACAACTACCTTCATCACAGAATTCCGTTTTGGAGGGAAAGGGGAGACAACACAATGAAGCGACGTCTCTCCCCCCCCCCTTTGTCTCCAGAACATTTTACCTTCATCACATCATCCCCATTTAGGGGTTTACACTAACTTCTTCCGGAAACTACATCTTGAATGTTTACATGGGCACCTTGGGGAAATGCGGGTATTGCGGTGATGGTCTTTCGAGGCGCGGCCCTGGTAAATAAAATAAATATGGTTTAGATCTTTATTGTCCACAACCCAAAAGTAAAGTCAAAATAAAACATATATACAAAGTGTACAGATAATGCATCATGTCTCGTTTTAATAAATACTATTTCTATTTACTAAATTTATCATCTTTCAATTATTTAAACTGTTTTAAAATACTTCATAAAAATAATTATAGTTCTTTAAACTAAGTTTAAAATAAAGTTTCTTTTCCAAAATAGTTATCAAAGATACACACCTGGTAAATAAAATAAATATGGTTTAGATCTTTATTGTCCGCAACCCAAAAGTAAAGTGACCTTTTGGATTGGGACCACGTAGTCCCGTCCCACGTGGTGGTTTGGGACAAAGACCTTACCAGATATGTACTTTGATTGGTTAATTTATTATTCTTATTAAAACATATAATTTATTTAACCAATGAAACTTTCTAGACAGTTTAATTATAAAGTACAATAGAGTTAATTTTTGTCTTGATATCCTTTTGTCGCCTTTTTTATCTTACCAGAAGGGATTACATAAATTGTACAAACTCAAACATGCCAGAATAATCTTTTAATGGAAAATAACACTTATGGATTTATTTCTTTTTATTTTTAATTCTTCCCTATAATCTTATGTAACTTTTGTGTGACATTTATTTTTATTTCTCAATTTAAACTTCTAAACTTAAAATTATAATAAACATTTATTTTATATGAACCTTTTCATTACCTTTTACTTATTTAATCAACTTTCTTATAAACTGATTTTTATATTATCTTTTAATTCAAACTTTCTATTTTTACTTTTTTGCTAACACTATCGTCAATACAGATCCAATTTTATATTTATCATTCTAATTTAGAACATCCTCAAAGTTTTGGGAACGTTTACTGGGAAATGCCATAAGCATGGCTCAGTGTTTGCCAAATAAAGTGAAGTCCAAGGAGATGGGGGGCATAAGGTCATTTGAATAGTTTCTAATGTTTATGTACCGGTAATATTATATATTGTTTTGTAGTCCATAAATGCAACTTATTTATTTCTGGTCCGATTTTGATTTTTTTTTTCAGGTTAAGACTTGTTTAGTAGTGGATACAAAATGAGAGACAAATTTTGCAACCCCCTTTTTTTCGTTATAAAATTAGTGCCCAAAAGAGAAACTTTTTTATTGATTGTGTGATTTCAAAAACTGTTTTTCTAATTATGATACTTGTCAAATAGTGAATTTATAAAATTCAATTTAGTGACACTCAGCTCTTCCTTATTGGCGATAAGGGCCAAAAGGAGCAATAATGAAAGGTAGCAGATATCCTTAATCTAAGGGACAAAAGGGGTTATATTTTTGTTCAGCTGTAATTTATTTTTGGTCTGCATTAAAAAAATGAATTCCTTGTAGTACAGATCCTAATTAATAAAGATGAAATATTTATTTAATTTTTAGTTGGACCGAAGGTCCATGTGAGCAATTGCCACCATTGGCGTCCGTCGTTGTCTGTCTGTCGTCTATCCTCTGTTAACATATCTTTAAAAAATCTTCTTCTCTGAAGCTACTAAACAGAACTTAACGAAACTTGGTATCATTGATCCTTAGGGTATCCTGCACAAAAGTTTTGTTTTTTATTCTTCAAAATCAAGGCAAAAAGTATAAGTGATGGAGAAAAATGCAACCCTTCTTTTCAGTCCTTGATCCCTTGCAATTTATTAATTGATAAATCCCCAGCAGACAATCAAAGTACATTTAAGCTTCTGTAAACACGTATTGGGAGTACGTAAAACAACTTCCAACTTATGTACTCGTTTAGAACTTGGTCGAAATCCGATCGAACAAATGATCATGCTTCGTACAGTGTCATTCATGTCAAGACTCTGTTCCGATAATACAAATAAATTACTAAAAGAAGCATTTAATCTCACCAAAGACTTAAACGATCAAAATGTTTATACATCACTGTATGGAAAGAGCGAAAGGGAAAAACGGTTGATTTCTGTGCCCCGATGTAGTTTACTCCTGTGTCATTGTTGTATTGTGGGTAAAACAGACGATTGTAAACATCAGGAAGACGAAAATATGTCATTTAGGTAGAAAAATAGATATACTGGTGTTGTAAAGGTTCATTTGTAGTTTCTTACTTGTCACTCTATTGTTTTCTAACAAGTTTTAAATCAATAGATAAATAATGTAAGAAATATCGCAATGAAAAAACAAAAAGTTAAAATGTTGAAAATCGCATAATTCTTTGGCACATCTGTAAGCAATTAGGAAGTGTAAATATTCTTTATAATACTTTAGAACATATTCTACTGTCGAAGATTAGTAATTGTCCTCTCAAATGATTTTATAGCTGTGTTTAACTTATGAGGCGGATGTTTATTGTGTGTCCTGCTGCTGTTAAATTCTGTGCACGCTGTAGTTTATTTGAGAGCAGTTTTTAAAGTAGCGAAAGTTTATTTATGTGCTCTGATAAAACTTATCAGAATAGAAAAAGCCTTTAATTTATAGAAAAACTCATTTCTAAGTAGCAGTTTGCGTTTTAAATCTTTATCTGATGAAATATCTTATGAAAGGTTAACAAAAAACCTACAATAAGTAACCGATTTGTTGTTTTGTAAACACTCAATAAAAAGGGTTGAAGAAATGCTGTCGTTTATTTCCGAGTTCACGAACGTTGATTTCTGTGCAGCAAAAAATGTTGTAGTTTATTTCTGTGCTATTTATTTTCATTATAATTAATTTTTATTGTTTGATGTTATAACATGAATGTGCTTTAAATACAGGCTAGTGACGTGGCACGAATGGAAATATTTTTTTTTTTCAATTTCAGATATATAATATGGATAAATTAAAATGCGAATATTGTGTTTTTTTTTCTGGCATATTCAACGACACAATTTTGCATTTTGTCCATAACCATCCCAAGAAAACAGTAAATATCAAAATTAGAGTGGATGAGAAAAAGAACAAGTTTAAACATTTAAAATTTCATTTGAGACCAGAAGATGAAATTCTAAATGGAAAAAAACATTGTACCAGATGAATAATAAATTTACAATAACCGTTGTTGATTTTGATGATGTTTTGGAACCCCCATTGTCTATTGAAGTTGGGTATAAAACTGTTAGTTTTATTGTTCGTAAATGTTATTTTGAAATGTAATCATAAACAAACTGAATACTGTATAGCAGGAAATTATCTAGACAGTTTTATTTTGCAATTTTCGCACTGACATTGCTGCACCTAAATTGAAAAAATACACGGCGCGATATGTGGCCTCCATTTTAGTCTAAAAGGACAATACGATTACTGTGCAAATTTAAGACTGTGTTAACTAAAACTCAGTAGTCCTTCCAGGAAAAGCAAAGACGGTGCGAAAAAAATCCCAGGTTTACAGCCTACAAAAATAACTCAATACATACTATTCTATTATATTCTGTATAATATTAAAAACGAAAGAATATGGAATATGTGCCAAAAAGACACGATCCACATATTGAAATGATTTTAATAAATGTACAAAAGCAAAATTTCACTGCGTGTGAAGCGCTTTTCTGGATTAACCTTCATCAGACACGCTAGGTGTAGAAAACTTGGAAAACCGGTAAAATATTAGATTTGATAAAAAAAAATGCCAAAAAGTATTACAACAATGACCAAACAGATCAGTTTATCAATTTTTAAAGAAACCGCCAAACGTTGTCAAATTTAGGAAACATGTAAAATATAGATTTCATCACCAATTACTTTTGTCGTGCTTTGTTTAAAAGAGCTTTATATATTATTTTTGTAATTTATAGAATAAGTAAAACATTAGATGGTTTAGACAGGAATTATAAATGAACACTTGTTTTAAAATTATCCTGGGACCGTGTTAACGAAGGTGTCCTAGGATTAGGATGGTCTTTGGTCTCGGTCATAAGTCGTGTTATTGAAGGCATCCTAAAAAATGGCACGTCCTAAATTTGGTCCGTAATTAAAGTTGTAAAAACTGTTGTCGTAGGACCATCCTTGTGACTTTAAAATTAAAAAAAGTGTCTGAAATAGGTTTTATCCCCTTGAATTAGAGTTCTATGTGGCCCAACTCTCATTTTTGATATTTTACTTTCTACATTAAGCAAACTAAGATATTTTTGCCATTGATTAAATTTTCCCAATAGTGACCCATATATTGGCGTTTTACCAGTTACATTTTGACGATATTCTAATATATGTGGTACTAGACTTTTGAAATTAACATTTAACAGTTCATGTGGATATTTGCTTCCCAAACCTAGGATTTACTTTTGGTATTAGTGATTAAAGCAACGAGCAGAACAAAAATGAATGAAGAAATGCAATGATATTGCAATATATTATTTTCATTCTCTATAAAAAAAAAACACAAAGGCAATGTAATAAAAATGCTTAAATCTATTTTGCATTTGAAAATGTAAAACAAAAAACTTCAAGTTTTTTTTCAAACGCCTTTCACATCGGCGTAAATGCATGACATATGGCTATTCAGGATTATCCTAAATTCGTATAAGAATGGTCCTATTTAAGGTTATCCTAAGATGGTTTCGTTTTACATCCTTGGACGCGTCTAAGGATGATCCTTTCTACATCCCATTTTAAGTCATAAGACATTGTTTAGGATACAGCTTAGGACAGCTTCATTAACCTGTCCCCTGGTTTAGAGTAAGAACTAAAGTTATATTTCCAGTATTTGATCTGATTTTGTATGGCCAAGTATTTATAACTCAGAACGAAACATTTGCAACCACACAAATAAACTTCCGCGGGCTCTGAAATATACATTCGCATGTAGAAAATCAGCACAGAAATATACATTCGCGGTGCAAATTTTAACACCTACTCTTATTTCATCGATCTGTCTTGAACCTTTGCATAATTAAACTTTATTTATCAACAATAGAGTTCTATATATACTTAAATACACGATGAACAGTTTTTGTTCACTTGAATTTCATCTGCAAGTGTTTAATTTATGTAATTTTTCCAAAAAAACGTGTTTTATTTATAAATTGACGACTTTTTGTGACCAAAATAGCTTATGACATAAAAATGCAAGTAAAACTTGAATAAACTAAATCGTTACTATCTAATGTTGAAATCACCGACAATGCAGGATATGTAATTATTTAATAATTAAAAAAAAGGCAGAAAAAAACAGACGACTTCATTTTGAGCACAGCAATAAACTACATCGGGGCACAGAAATCAACCGCTTTTCCCTTTCGCTCTTTCCATACAGTGTACATGGTACACCTTCGCTAAGGATTTTATATCTGATGATGAGCTGCTACAACAAATCATAGATAGTAACAATAAAACTAAGCTGAAAACTTTAAAATCAAATTCAAAAAACATTTTTAATGAATGGTATCAGAGAATATATCAGAACAAACTTGATTTACTAAATGAAATAATAAAACATACTTATATAAAAATATAAAAGAAGATTTAAATAAAGAATTTTATCTCTTATATAAAAATTTTGAATCAAGAAGGGTCCTCACAAAAATCAGAATGTGCGACCATAATTTAGCTATAGAAAAGGGTAGATACTTAAAAGTCCCTAGAGAGCAGAGATTATGTGTTTCTTGCAATGTGGTAGAGGACAAAGCTCATTTTCTGCTACATTGCAAGACAAACAAGTCTTTGCGAAAAAAATTAATCGAAGAATTTTTTGAAAATACTGATCATTATGAACAATATAATGACAACCAAAAATTAAAAATACTTCTTAATCAAAATAGTTATAAACAAGTTAAAGTAATAATAAAGCAGTTTTGGGGAAAAAAATTCAATGTAAAAATAATTACTTAACTGTTGCATAATCATAAAATTAGCGCTTTTGCGCTTTTATGAAGACAAAAATTTTGATAATGTGCGTGTACCGGCTAGAAATTTAGCTGATTTTTGAAAGAAGTTTGATACCAATGGCCACTTATTAACTTTCGTGAACAACATTCCGACTTTTTCCGAATATATCAAAACAAACAAAAATGTATTTTGAAGTAAGAGCATTTAAAGCTCCGGTTTTAATAAAATTTCATATTTCTTCTTTATTTGACAAGTAAAACCTTTCCGCTATTAAGAAAAACTCACCAAAAAGTGTTTAACATGTAAATAATAAAATCACATAGGTACCTGTTTTCCTTTAATCGTGCTATATATTGACCGGGCCTATCTAATTGAAAACTCGATTAATTCAATGACTAAGATTCTCACTTGGGAGATTTCTATTCCACTTTTTCTTGTTATTGGTATCCTTTTAAAGGGGAAGGGGTTAAGAAAAAGCAAAACAGTTACAAAAGCCATGTGCAGAACATACCTTTTCAGACCACGTTAAATTTGTTTACATCCATTTCCTAACGTCGTATTTTTAGATTGGCTTGCGCGGGCACTTCCGAGTGAGTTCAAACTTGGGTCGTATGCATCTAGTTTGCATAATACAACTCGGGAAGCAAATGATTGTAAGAGACATTTTTTTGTTGAATTCTGCAAAAATACCACTGTTTGATGGACTTTTTGTAGCTTTAATAAAAGTTTTTCTTCACAATTTATATTTTTAAAGCTTAAAAAGACTGTTAAAAATTTTATGATTTTTTGATTTATTATTACTTTAATGTGATAAGTTCCTATTTAAAACAATTAATCATTAGTATTGAGGACAGGGGACTCTTAATAAAATACTTGCAAAGCTTATATTGCATTGTTCACGTAAAATATCATGTATTATACGTTAATTATGAATTTCTACTGTTGTTTTGTTATATTATTTGTTTTTGTCACAAACTCTGTCTAGATGTTTATATGACAATTTTAATTTGATTTATAATTTCAGCGTCCTGTTTCTCAAGCTAAAGACGTCGTTGGGTATCGAAAGACTGATGACTTTATAGACCTATATGTAGCGAAAACAAGAAACGAGGATGATGTTTGTGATCAACTAGTTTATCATTAAATTTAAATTTCTCTTTTAATTTTTTACCTATGATAATTCAACAGGTGACACCAATTTAAACACCCCTAAGTAGGCCCCTTAATCCCATAATTAATTAGATGTTTTTTTAGTCCAGTAGGCGTTCGGGGAACTGATCTATCTATTTGTCATTGTAAATACATTTGCTTATTAAATGCCATGGCCTTTCCGGCATATTGTAAAACATGGGCTGGGCTGGTCTGGTCTGGGTTGGTCTGGGCTATAGGTTTTTATCACATGTATTTTTTATTAGCCCAGAGGGTTGATTGTTTTACTTGCTCCGTGCCTATTATTTTTTTCACTCCGTAAAAGTAAACCTGTTCCGGTTTTATCGTCAGTATATTTCTGGCACATCTCAAAACATGCACAATGCCGTAGGGCTCGCATCTGCGATGCTCGCTATTACTCAAGAGAATCGAAATGGATATTGAAGATGTTTAAAATTATTAATTGACGTCAAAAGACTACAAAAACCTACTTCGCGCCATGTAAATCATTTTATCACAGAATTCAAAACTTTTATCCACTGATAAATAAATTAAGGACGAAACTTCAATTATGAGAATCACTGAATCCCAGGGTTCTGTTGTACTCTCAATTAAGCACGAACGTTCAATTATGAGAATCACTGTATCCCATGCATGGTTCTCTTTGTTCAAAGTAAATTTATCGATATATATAAAAGAAAAAACCAGCGAATTCGCGGCAACCTGTAAATTAAACAAAAGTCCAGTGGCAGGATTCACTACGCAATTTTATCGTTGAGCCTAATTTAACACATTTTAAACTTCAATATGGTTTTCATTTTTCTATCAAATTACAATTTTTGACAATAAAAGCAACCTGTAGATTAAACAAAAGTCCAGTGGCAGGATTCGCTACGCAATTTTATCGTTGAGCCTAATTTTACACCGGCGTTTTAAACTTCAATGTGGTTTTCATTTTTCTATTTAAAGTAAACATACCAATATAATCTATTATATAAAATCTTTGAATTTAAACCATAATGAATGGAAGAGTTTTGTGGGTTTTTTTTAAATTGTCTGAAAACAGGGGAATGGATTTCAAACATTATAAAAAGCAAGGTATAAATTCCGGAACGATGACGGCTATAGCGTTTCCGGATCAATTAATTAGGTTAATTAGCAAACTGCAGACATAATTACACATGTGCTAATTAAATTTTCAAAGGGCACAACCAACCCCTATTTTTAATATATAAAGCTTAGTCGTAGCATTTGTTGTTTAGGCTGCAACCCGGCTAACAAAAAACGCTTCGTTATTTTAGTAGTATAGATTGTATCTATCTACCTACTTTAAATGTGGTCTGCCAAATATATCGGCGACACAAACCTATAATGTTTAAACAAATCTATCTATATGTATTTATCTATATTGTATATTATATATGTAGTCTGCCAAATATATCGGCGACACAAAACTTTAATGATTTAATGGTTAAATATATTTTTATTCATGAACATTTAAATATATCTTAATATTCATGAACAGTTAAATATAATCTTAATATTCATGAACAGTTAAATGAATCTTTATGAACAATTTGAATTGGTGTGTTCCCCGAACGCCTACTGGATAAAAACAACATCTAATTAGGTAGGGGGATTAAGGGGCCTGTCAAGGGGGGAATGCAATAATTAGTTTACCTATATTTACCTTGAAAATAAAGTATAGTAGACATTGGGAAACTGAATTGACAAGAAAAATATTAAAATAAATTATAAAGAATTAATGGGTGTTTTCAAATAAAATGAAATAAAAAACTGATAAATATTTGCAAAAAATAAACATTATTTGTAAATGAAAAAAAAATGTCGAATTAAAAAAAGAAATGAAATAGAATAAAATATTTGCTTAGAAATCTCTGCTTAGAAAAAAAAGAAAGATAAAATAAAGTTAGCTTAATTAACTGAAAAAAAATATGAATTAGAAAAAATACAATGCATTTATTATACATTTTAGTTTCTTAAATCTTAAGCCACACCTATCTTTAATTTATAAACTAGTCTATTCTTTTTATCATAATCATGTGTTAATTTCTCGTTAATAACAAAAAATAATGACCCAAGCCAATTTATAAAGCTTCAAAGAAGCTTAATCAGATGTTGAGATGATGAGCTTGTACCATTATCAATTATTATTGTTCACATGTCTAACCTTTGAGCATTGTAAGCTAAGAAATAGTATAAAACTGGGTGCAAAGTCAAAATCCTCATTCTCAGTTAACATGGCCAATGCTCAGTTGAATGTGAAATTCATCACCAATAGAAGTGGAGGCCAAAATATTAGTCTTGATGGCTTCATATACAGAGTCAACCGTAGGAACCCCGACAAGGTCTTTTGGAGATGCGTTGTATATTTAACACCACCAAAAGATGACAAAACATAAAAAAAAACACACAAAAAACAAACAAACAAACTAAAAAACACACACAAACACGAGAAATAAATGCATAGAAAATTATTCATCTCTTAAATCTTTTCTCTTTTAATTTTTTACCTATGATAATTCAACAGGTGACACCAATTTAAACACCCCTAAGTAGGCCCCTTAATCCCATAATTAATTAGATGTTTTTTTAGTCCAGTAGGCGTTCGGGGAACTGATCTATCTATTTGTCATTGTAAATACATTTGCTTATTAAATGCCATGGCCTTTCCGGCATATTGTAAAACATGGGCTGGGCTGGTCTGGTCTGGGTTGGTCTGGGCTATGTAAAACATGGGCTGGGCTGGGCAATATAAAACATGGGCTGGGCTGGGCTATGTAAAACATGGGCTGCTTTAAAATAATCAATTTACATATTTTATAGTTTTAATGTTAGTTTTGTTGATCTGAATTAATTGCTTTATTGCTTTGAATTTTGATGCACATTCTATTTTCAATTTGTGACTAACTTGTAAGGGCAACAATATTGTCAATAACATATTATTACTGGAATGAATATAAGGAATTTAACCATGTAAAAGTAATTTAATAAATCAACAGTTCTACCAACACTTGTTAAAAAATTTTCCTTTTATTTTACTCTATAGTTCATTTGTTGTCATCAGCATATAAATTTTAGCAGAAACTGACCATAAATTTGTTGCAAATGCCCTTAAAGGTCATGGTGTTGATAATCAAAACAGTCAAAATTCACATATCACTCATAGTGAATCCTTGATATAGATATACTCTTCATTATTTTAAAGCAGCCCATGTTTTACACAGCCCAGCCCAGCCCATGTTTTATATTGCCCAGCCCAGCCCATGTTTTACATAGCCCAGACCCAGACCAGACCAGCCCAGCCCATGTTTTACAATATGCCGGCCTTTCCTGCCAAACTTTCTGTTTCAGTTATTTTTATACCACTATGTCATAAAATGTAATGAGATACCCTGCATTAATCATGCTTTATCAGTAGATAAGGCTAAATTCCTGAAAGACCCCCCCCCCCCCATTAATTATCATAAACTTTCATTTAGCACCCTCTACAGTCCCGTGGTATAAATCAGTTATCCCCCTTCGGGCATCCGCCCTCAGGGGAATAACTAACACATGTATCTTGAATAATTGTCTAAATAAATGTAATTATCTATCTAGTATGTAGATAACACATCGGGCAAATGTCGGGATAACACATAAAATAAACAAAACAAAAGTATTAATATTGATATTTTTTTAAATAGTGTTAATTCGTTGAAAAAGGTGTACTTATTGACAGAAACGAAAATCGATCAATATATATATACTAAGATAGACAGCTTAGTTTATTTTTAGACCAGGAAGTTTAAATGTCTCAAACGAAGATAATGGCGACGGGGGAGGATCCATCAATACAATCAGTTGAAAAATTTGACGATTATGTGAAATGTAACATTTGTCTAGATACTTTAAAGGCACCGAAACTTCTACCGTGTCTCCATACATTCTGTAAGTCATGTATTCATACTTATATAGAGTCGTCTAAGGAAAAAAAGAACGAAATTCCGTGTCCAGTTTGCCGCCAACCCGTTCCTTCTATTAGTAGTCCCGATGATGTTGAAGCCCTTGTCGAAAAGTTGCCCGAAAATCAATTCGTTGTATCATTGCTTAACAAAGCGTCATTGGGCAAATCTGAAAAGTTTTGCGATTCATGCAAACTTGACGGTACAGAGGTTTTGGCACTATCCTGGTGTGGCATTTGCGAGGAGGCCTTGTGTAAACAATGTGAGAGATGTCACAGAAGACCACAGAAGGTTCAAAATGTCAGCAGATCACGAACTGATACCGATAGGTGACATTGGCAACAATGGAGATGGTGCCAAATTCTATAATGCCATTTTCTGTGACGAACACCCAAAGAGCGTCATACAAGTCTACTGCGTCGATCATAAGAAGGCATGCTGTACCATATGTGCTACACTCTCCCACAGAAAATGCGATACAGTCATATCAATCGAGGAAGCAGCGTCGGGTATAAAACAGAAGCCAGAAGTTTCAGCAGTCTTAAAACAAATGAATGAAAATATAACACTTCTCACAGACGTGATAAATTGCAGAGAGGAAAACGAAGCTAGCGTTGATACAGAAGCGAACAACATTGAAACTGTCGTGACAAAATTTGTCAAAGAAATGAAGGAGCATTTGGATAAGATACAAAACAAAATACTTAGTGAACTGGATGCTACAAAGAAGCAGGCGGCAATGAAAGTTGCAGACGACATCAACGATTTTACGAGCTTTAAAAGCGCATTAACAAATTGGAAAACTATGTTATCCGGAGTCGTTAAACATGGTTCGGACCAACAATGCCTCGTCATTCTAGATAAAATGGCACCAAAGATAGAAAATTTGCAAAAGGAGCTAAAACACACATTGCAGAAGATGCGAAACGTTTCTTTTCAGTTTAAAAAAGCAGAAGCTGTCAAAAACTTTGAGCGCACTATCCAATCTCTCGGAACCTTAAAAATCGATGAGTCGAAAATCAAGTATAAAAAGGGTATTCTTATACTTGAAACTGATTTTCGAAACGGTGAAATCAAAGTTATTAGAACCTTTAATGTGGTACCCTATGGAAACCTTAGTGGTATCTTCCTTGGTGATATGTTGGTATTTGCAGCTACCAATACAAAGAAAGTCGTTAAGTGCAACCAGAGTGGCGAGTTGTTGGGAGAACTGACAGTCCCGGGGGCACCTTCTGACCTTTGTCACTTGAAAGACTCCAGAGTAGCAGTCTCCTCCTACAGCTCAAAAGCTGTTTATATCATAGAATGTAATGCTATGGAGCTTATAAACACAATGGTCCTGACAGATGTACCTGTGCATGGGATTTGTGTCTATGACAACAATCATTTTCTTGTTGGATATAATAACCAGCTAACTTGGATTAATCAGTCTTCTGGAACGAAATTAAAGTCCGTGAAGACATCTGGTGAATCATACTTCGTGTCATCGCCTATGAACAATGACTATATCTATGCAGACGGCGATAACTCTGTATCATACGTTGTCAATGATACAAAGACGTTTACTTACACAAACAGCCAGCTTTCAGCGCCACGCGGCATCGGGATTGATGACGAGGGAAATTTCTACATTGCAGGATTAAGCTCAAACAACGTTCACCAAATAAGCGACCAAGGAGAATTGATTAGAATCATTCCTGCCGCAACAGTTGGAATAAATCGACCTTGGACTCTGAGGTTTGAACCCGGCACAAATAGATTCCTTGTTACATGTAACTCTTCTGGAAAGGCAACTTTGTGTGAAATAGAATGACAATTCAAGTTAACTTATTAACGTAAAAACATATAAAACATTTTTAAATGGCTTTTGATTCTTATGTATAATTATGTACATGTATTTTTATTGCCATCAAGTTTCGTTTTTTGCCCTTTACCATGTTTACCGGATTTGACTTTTTTCTTCAAATCATTGGTAATCAGACAGAATGGTTGCAACAAGCATGGAGTGATTTAACTGTCTTGTTCCGGGCGTCACTAAATGCAGTTTAGTTGTACTTTTTCCTATAGTCCGAGATTGCTCTTACATCCTCGGCATTTTTCCAGCAAGCTGGTGCCGTGGGACGTCAGAGCTCCTTCCATATCAAAAACACGGGATTTAGCTCAACAGTTTTGTTATGCACTTCCAAGATAAATCAAGCAGCTTTATCATTAGTGTTGCATATATATTTTGGTCTCAAATGAAACATTTGGTTATTAAGTAGCCGTCTCTGTAAGAATCATGCAAAACGCAAAAATAGTGGCAGATGCATATTTTTGAAAACTGGTTCTTTTTATCGGAATTTGATCTTTATGATGAGAAATGAATGTAAATTAAATTTTAGCCCAATCAGTTCATCAGTTCTCGTTTAATACACAATACAAATTTGGTTACATTGTGTATGAAAATAAGTACGGGAAAAAGTCCCGCCAATTTTTTTTCTTAACAAACCAACCAAAAATATCACTTTAAGTATCCGACTGATATTTTTGTTGAAATTCAACAAGAATGGCCTACTTTTTCAGAAAATATCAACAATTTTTACAGACCCTTCCGAACTTTTGAGTAAAGAGGCCAAGAAAATTGGTTGGGTTGTGTATGAAAAAAGTTCGGGAAATTTTCCCGCCAAAATTTTTAATGTTAATTTGCAGATAGTCTAATGGACCAATTTCACTTTAGTTGATATTTTTCCCTCAAGTGGTCCAAGATGAATAACAAGCCAAAAAATTGTTAAAAACTAAGATAATGAGTAAATCACCTTTTGCATGATTTTTACTGAGACAGGCTCTTAAGAATAAAAATACAACATATTTTAAAGACAAATATCTTGAATAAGTAAAATAATCTAAATTTGTACATTATTTTGCTGATCTTGAACTTGATGAAATTGATGAAGCTCAAGATCAGCTCTAATTTTTTTTCTTATTTTACTGGATTACATCAGGTAGTTTCTAGAAGCTATATACCACTGTCGTGTACGTGAGAAGGATCGGTCATTTCAAGATGGCAGACACTTCGTTGGGCCAAATCAGGGGGGTTTCTTCTCAGTGGTATTGTATGAAATCTACAGCACTTTACAAAATCTTATATATCTCCGAAGGAAGGTAATAGAATTGTCTACTACATATAAAAGAACGAAGGAAAAAGCATGAATGGATTTTTCATACAAGACTCCCAAAGTCGAGTAAACATCTGAAATGAAAATCGAAGCGGGCATTTCTCCTGAAATCGATAATTTTACACAAAACTATAGGCTTTTCTTGCCGAAACGCAACTCTGGAAGCATCCATTAATTGGAAGCCACCAATCGCCATTCATGTTGTACGAAGGTATGTTGAAAGATGTTCACAATTTAGGTATAAATTTTTTGTTTTTGTCAAGGAGCAGTCCTGTAGTAATTTGCATATTAATCTTGAGAAAATGTGTTCAGGATCGGACTTCTGTCGAATTTTTGTTCAGGATCGGTCTTCCAAAATGTAGAAACATTTTCATATTCAAATACAAGAGATATGTACAAAATAGACCGTTTCAGGACTTTTTTTTTACATCAGTCAATTGATGATTCTCAGCTAGCGAATGTTCAATAGAGAGTACGTCCTTTACCGTCCTTTCGTTTGTTCTTGTTTTTTTGTTTTTGTTTTTTTGTTTTTTTGTTTTTTTTTTGTCTGAGGTTCTCTCTAGTGGAAGTGGACTTTGATCGATTTGATTTTTATTGTGTGTTTAGTTTTTGTGCTTTGTCTAGGAATATTGATAGGGGGAAGATTGGGCCCAAAAACTAGTTCAAACCCCGCCACATATTATATGTGCCTGTCCTAAGTCAGAAATCTTTCGTTTGTACTTGTCTTTTTGGTGTTTTCTGTTCCTTGTTTAAGAAGGGGTTCTATCTGTGACTATTTCAGGACTGGATTTGAATTATATGCATTGTATTCAGACTATGGGCCAATTGCAGAACCGCGAAGTAAAGAATGAAAAGTACTCGAAGCCAAAATGTTCGGACAGGGAAGCTAAATCCAGCACCGATGATATCGACCATGTGCAGTATATAAAAAGAAACCTGGTGTTTTAAACAATTTAGAATTTAACAGTTGGTAATTTCAATAACAAAAAATATTTGAAACTGTCAATAACACATCTTACATAAAGGTAGCTTGGAGGTCGCACCGGTACTGTGAATTTCAATAGCACTGCCGGACCATAAAATTCTGTATAAGCATAAAATAGATTTTTTCACGCAAACATGAGGTAGAACATTCTGCTCTTGTTGGCACTTCATAACCACTGACGAGCTAAGACGCTATTACATATGTTCAATGCGCAAACTAATGTCTTTTCATGGCTGCCGCTGAGCACCAAAAAAAAAAACTTTGTGAGCTAAAACCACAGCTTACGGAGGGCCATGTTTCATTTCGATGCTGCAGAGACAAGATAGTCGTATAGGACATTCTATAGTCACTCATGGCTTATTGATGACACAAGACAAGAAGGAAGCATGTACCAAAAGGACATCCGAAGGTCAAAGTCCAAAGTGGCAGAGACAAAACCAGCAAACACAAACAAGGACAGGACGAAAAAAAACAGTATATACCAATAAAACACTGAAACACAAAAACCACTGAATATCATTTAACAATGCGAACTCTAGTCGTAAAGATAGTGCACTCAGGTGCTCCAGAAGAGTAAGCGGTTTCTGTCTGCTATAGAACACCCGTCCCGCTGCCAAGGTCAAATTCAAAGTGTCAAATTGGTAAAGGAAGGCAAAACAAAACCTTATTACATACGACCATCTGCACTCATCTGAGAGATCAATGAGTGCATGATGTCTATCGTAAAATTTCTTGAATGACGACAGCAACGGAGGAGCAACATAACCCTGTGTTAACATTTTTTGTGTAAAACGTGGAAGGCCCAGATGTGTATTCCTTGTGACTCGCGGTAATTTTTTAATCATGTTCTCCTCAATGGTTCTCCTTAAATCGGTAAGTGTTGCTCCGGTACGAGTGAAATCCTTCAGTTGTGCAACTTCACACGATTTGTTCAGCGGCATCCCAACCGACGTCATTTTATCATTTTTTTAAAGAAAATTAAATGGTCTCTATGCAAAGTTAAAATAACCAATGGAAAAGAGAAGCCGAATCAATTCCGAGTATATAAACTATCACATAGGAATTAGAGAACTTTGTACTCTTAGCTGACATGTCATAACATATAAACTCTGTTTTCTTCGATTGCTAACTTCTCCCAGCTATAAGTTCTACAGCAAAGATTCATTTAAGAAATCCGGCACGGCATGATCAAAAGATCATTTAACAAATGAAAGAATTTACTTCAATATCATCACAGCAGCTTTAACAATACCAAACTCGAAGCACTCTGTTTGTTAACAATAGAAAATAATGATATGTGGAATAAGTGTACGCGGCACAGCCCACAATCAATTCAGAAAAAAACACATGGACAACCGCCAGAAGCCTTCAATGAGACCGGTAGGCGCTGCTCGCGGTTCTGCAATTGGCCCATGGTCTAAATAAAATACATATACATGTATATAAAATAATTTATGAAATATAAACACCATTATTAAGCAGGTGAAAAAGGTATGTTACTTTCCAGGTTAGGAAAGTTTATTATTTGAATCTCATTTATCGTAATTTTTTGTACTGAAATGACCACCCTGGTTGAATTCGAGTACTCAAATGCAAGAATGACGTGAAGCATTTGGATTCGGTTGCTTCTCTAACTCTGGGGCATATATCGAAGGAATTCATCTACCAAACGAAGCGGTATTTACGGAGAGGACATTATCAATATATCTGAAATTGAGATTAAAGGACCTTGGCTCTTTCATCTTTTTGTTCTTAGCAAATTCCTGAAGAAATTCATTCTCGCAATTAAGAGTATAGATTTGGCTTCCTTGTTCGAACGTTTTGGTTTTGAGTATACTTTTCGTTTTCAACTGTTTTGGATTTTGACCTTCCAATGTTTTGGTTTAAATGCTACTAATGAGAGGTTACTCCTTGAAATATCGATATATAGCATCTCCAAATTAACCGTTTATACCCGCGTTTTAGTATTTGTAATTTTGAAACCACTGGGCGATAACCGCTGCTGGTGGACCAGAGGTCCCCGAGGGTAATCACAAGCCTGGTAGTCGGACTTGTCTGGCACGAATTACCATAAAATTTCTAATATATTGTCGCTGAAATTTCCGATTGTTAAATTCAAAATTGATGAAAACACCAGGTTTCTTTCCTTGTAATGCACATGGTCGATATCCTCGGTGCTGGTTTCGGCTTCCTTGTTCGAACGTTTTTGTTTTGGGTACTTTTCGTTTTCAACTGTTTTGGATTTTGACCTTCCAATGTTTTGGTTTAAATGCTACTGATGAAAGGTTACTCCTTGAAATATCGATATATAGCACATCCAAATTAACCGTTTATACCCGTGTTTTGGTATTTGTAAAATAGAATAAGTCAGCGGGGGGAGGAGCATGTTATCAAGCTTACTGCAAACTTGGTCCAATGTTTAAATTAATTTACATGTAGCTTTGTAAGATGTTTTGGAAAAAAATGTACAAATATCACTAAAAACAACAACGTTCCTTGGATTTGAAAAAGCTTTTTTAAGAAGTTTTATTAGAGCCTATGTAATGTACATCGTTGAAAGGCAGTGTCTCTTCGTCCCCTCATGTGGTGACGCACAGCCCCTAAAGCCTCGTCTTCCCGTCGAAATATAGGTTTTAACAAAATTATACCGACTGCAAATATTGTTTAAAAAAGAACTTTTATTTTCGATTTTTTTTTATTTTGCATCTTAAACACAATTAAAAGCATTAGAAAATATGAAAGCGGGAAGCTCAATGTAGTTAAATGTTAACAATACTGCATGAAATTATATTATTATTTTAAATTACTGCAATACTCCAGGACGACCTTCAAAAGCTTAAAAAATGGGAACAAGATTGGCAGATGTCATTTAATCCATCAACATGCGAGGTATTGAGAATAACGAAGAAGCGACAGGCAATCGACACCACCTTCTCAATCCATGGACAGCAACTAGACCTTGTAAAGAAAGGCAAATATCTTGGTGTTACAATATCCAGTAACTTCTCCTGGAATGACCATGTTGACAACACAACCAAAAAGGCCAACAACAGTTTGGGTTTCATGCGAAGGAATCTCAATAGTCTACCAAGCAAAATAAAAGCCCAGTGCTATAAAACCCCGGTACGACCAATCCTTGAATATGCATCTCCAGCATGGGACCCACACACAGCCAGAAACATTAACAAACTGGAATCAGTACAGAGGAGAGCAGCCAGATTTGTTAAAGGTGACTACAGGACAACCAGTAGCTCCAGCCAAATGATTAGAGACTTGGAATGGCAGACGCTTCAACAGCGAAGATCAAACACCAAACTAGTCATGATGTACTGTATTGGGTACAACCTAGTGGAAATCCCATGCAGCTGCGCAATAATTACACCCAGCGAGCCTGAGCACAAGAGGAAACACACTACGATACATCATCCCATTTTGCAGAACCGATATCTATCGACATTCCTACTTCCTGTCAACAGTCAGACTTTGGAATCAGCTGCCTGAACACCTGGCCACTTCCAAGACCCTGGATGCATTTAAGTCCGGGCTCGCCTTGACGGAATAGACATCGAGCAGTTTTTATCGTTTTTTACTAGCACGCTGTTTCCAGACTGCAGTCACACCTCACTGTAATATAGTCCGCGCACCAGAGATTTTCTTGTACATACACCGAGCACTACAGTGCGATGATGCTCCAGAGTGAGCCCTGCGCTTCATGGAAGATAGATACTGATTATATCATAGATATTTTAATTGGTCATTCTTAAAATATTTCCGGTGGTTTTTTTTTTTTTTGGTTTGTCATTTACATAGACGTTAATATAATCATTAACAGGTAAATGGTGTTAATTGAAGGTTTATTGCAATAATTGAACTGTTATTATCTAAGCAGTCGGAGAATCTCAGATTAATCAGTGAAAGTGAGTCACTGAAACCAGGTATATTTGGCACACGCTAGTGCCCTTAAGTGACATTTTAATGTAATTTTAATGAGTTTGAAAATCTCCCGCTTTTTTGTCCAATCTCCAACTAGAAAATCAAAATCTCACGGATCCCAGCGTTCAGTCACATATTAAAAATATGGATTTTTGTGTAGAGTTAGGTAACCAGTACAAATATGGTAACTCTTCATGTTTCTTCTTCAAATGAATATTTAAATATATGGTAAAGAGTTATAGTTGGCTATGACCCCATATTTCAGTGATTAAATAAAACTGATGTTTTGGGCATCCCTGCATCTTTGTAAAATACTACGATCAGTTAACTGATTATTAAATATGTACTCTAATACACTTTACTGTTGTAAGACTGATAATATCTTAGGCGATCCTTTTCTATCAAAGATTGGGGTGAAACAAGGGGATAGTTTAAGTCCCACACTCTTTAACATATTTGTTGATGATATTAAGTCTTACTTTGATTTTAACAAATCTAACCCAGTTACACTAGATCAAATAAATTTTAATCATCTCCTTTATGCGGATGACTTAGTAATATGGAGTAGGCATTGCCTAAATGCGAGCATAGCTAAAAGGGACTACGTTTTGTTTATATATTGTATTTGGGGCGAGATGATATGGGGCGATTAAGCTTCGAGACACGTAAGTTTCGTACGTGCATATAACCAAGACGAAACGAGCAGCTTATGTGTATTTATTATTTTAAGAATATTATTTTCTTGTAAAAAGCGCAATTTATTATTTTTTAAGCATTATCTCTTTTCTTATAAATTATTTTAACATTCACTTCGGTCCTGTAAAAATAAAAACCCTTTCCGGACCATAAAAAATCTAAATCAGCATTAGCAAATTTCTCGCGGAAACAAATACCGTAGAGCTCTCCGCTCGAGCGGGCACTTCGTGCCCGCTTGCGAGCTATGCTCGCTATTAATTTCAGAATCACCCTCAGGCTTGCAACATTGTATAGATGGCTTGCAAAGATTCTGTGGAGATTGGAACCTTAGTGTGAACACCAAAAGACAAAAATAATGATTCTATCCAAATTTAAAAACAGATCTGTAATTGATAACTTTGTCTTTTATTTTGGTGCAAACACTCTTGAATCTGTTCCAACTTATAAATATCTGGGCATTACCTTTGATAACAAAGGAAAAACCAAAATAGCAGCCGAAGAACTGGCTATAAAAGCTCGTAAAGCTTATTTCGCTTTGAAATCCAAAATACCATACTCTAACTTCATTTCAGTAGAAAAATGGATAAAACTTTATAACACACTTATTTTACCAATTATGTCTTATGGATCTGAAATATGGATCTCAGATTTTAATTCAAATTTAGACTCAGTAGATAAACTACCCTTTGAAAAAGTTCAAAACATGATTATGAAGAATATCTTGGGAGTTCACAGTAAGGCATCCAATCTCGCATTAAGAACTGAATTGGGACTTAACCCAATAAGCATTAAGTCCTACTTTTTGATGTATAAATATTATTTAAGATTGGTTACCGTGGAATCAAAACATGAACAAAAATTCGATATTTTAAAAGCAGCATTCAAAGAAGAGAAAGATCTTTTCCAAGACAAAACTTATAGTTGGCTCTCAACTTTACATAAGATTAAAGATACTATTTTAATTCCAAATCTAGACATAAGTTCTTCTGAGTTCAAAACATCTTTAGAAAATTTCTACAAAGATAAAGTTCATAGATAACTTAATTTTATTAAGAATAATAATGAAGGTAAACTACGTTTTTACAGTAAAATATCATCTTCCTTTGAACTAAAGAGCTACCTTAAATATAATCTTAAAAAATCAGACAGATCATGGTTAACAAAAATCAGAATAAGTGCACATCCATTGGCCATAGAAACAGGAAGGTATTCTAAACCAATAGTACCTGCTAATAATAGAATTTGTAAATATTGCACAAACACTGTTGAAGATGAAGTTCATTTCATCCTAAATTGCCCTAAATACAAATCTCTAAGGAAAAAATTTAAGATTTTTAACAACACTGAAGTAGATAGTGAAAAATTACTGAATCCTTCAACTGAAGAGGGTGCCAGGGAAATATGTAATTACCTCAGGGAGGCTTTTAAAATTCGCTCTTTTGATTCCACTGAAACCAATCCAATATCATGTACTACAGACTAACTAAACTACTATTTTTATATCTTAAACATTTAAAATAATTACAATTTATAATGTAACCGGAGATCATGAGTTACTTCACAAAATCGACATGTCCTGAGCGGGATTCGATCCCGGGACCTCTAGGTTTACAGTCAGGCGCTCTACCTCTGAACCAAAGAAGTACTTCCCTTGTTCAGGGATAAAGGCTGGCTATTTAAATCTACTAATTAATGTACGCCGTTACACTTCCCCCTCCTCAAGAGTCATCATACCTTCATGTATGACTCTTAACACATCTAACCCTGGCTAGTTTTCCTGTTCTAACCATCGTGGGTTTTTTAGTTGGGCGCCAATGTAACCGGAGAGCATGAATTACTTCTTTGGTTCAGAGGTAGAGCGCCTGACTGTAAACCTAGAGGTCCCGGGATCGAATCCCGCTCAGGACATGTCGATTTTGTGAAGTAATTCATGCTCTCCGGTTACAATAATATAACTTAAAATATTGGGACTTCAAATGTTTTATTTCATGCATTTACATTTATACTTATGTGTTACATATATGTCTTGTGGATTACAATGCATTGTTACTCATGTGCTTTATCCAATAAACTGATTGATTGATTGATTGAAATAACTTAATTCATTAATACTTTCTTTATCGGTTTTAGGACTGTTGTAACATAGCAATCAACAAACCAATAAATCAATCTATCTATTTTAGATAAAAGTTATATCAACAAAACTTGTCAAATGTGACTATGAGTTATCAGTGCCTTTGTACTTTTAAATCGTGCAGACATTTTCCGGAAAACTGGAACTTTCCGTGGTTGATTAAAATTTAGTATCGCAATTGAATTTTTGGACGCCAAGATTTATTTCCGCCCTTTTTGAAAGACAAATGACCTTTATTGCAAAGAAATCTACTAAAACAACAACAATATCCACCTATTCTTTCACATCAGGTATTGATCTATCAAAATATACACTTACAACATGAAAACTACTGTTACGAAATAATCGGTTTTGGCTTGTGCCACGTAATGTTCATGTGTTTATTTTACCCAAAGGAAAAAAATATGGCCTTCCGTTTTATTGCAAATTACATACTTTATAAATGAATGATATTCAGGGATCAATATAGACTAAGTAACAACAGTCTATACTCAAATGTCAAGACAAGACAAAACAGGTGTGGGTCCAGGATTTTAGTTTAGCCTTAGGGACCGACCATTTAACTTGAAGGGGGGGGGGCTTGGTTTTTTCCTCAAAAAATATTTTGAAAATGATTTTTGATGAAAAAAATATTTTTAAAATGATTTTTGATGAAAAAAAATATTTTGGCAGCAGAGCTAGGTAAGAAAAAAAATATTTTGAAGAAGAATGTCTGCCATATAAATAAATAGACGATCTTCCAATTTCGATTTTTTTGGTAATTGTCGAAATCTTACCTCAAATTACTGGATAACTGGTTGCCGACGTCATTTGCCTGTAAAAGGGAATTTCTAAATTTCATTATTTAAGTGTAAATGAATTGGTTTAAAAGGACCCTCCAAGTGAAACAAATTCATTTATTTCATGTTTGATTGTTTTCCATTAGAAAACATATTTAAAAGATTGAAAGAATAATTCAATCCCTGTGCTCTCTTCTAAAAAAGCTGCCATTTTACCCCCATTGACCTCTCGTGACCCCTATTCTAACATCCGGAACGTTCCGGAATGGCACTTTGGAAGATCGTCTATGCTAATAATAAAAAAAAATATTCTGTCGCCACGCTTTCAAAAAATTAAAATTCTGTCATGACACATTCACAAATAAAAAAAATTTCGGCACTTTGCGTGGAAAAAAAAATTCTGGCCAAAACAAAAAACCAAGGCCCCCCTTCAAGTTAAATGGTCCTTACCATAGGGGGGGGAGGGGCGTATATTTTTTTTCCTTTTTTTTTGGTGTTGTTCCCCAGCGAGGCGCAAACATTTTTTAGTGATTTTAATGTTGATAATTTTTTGTCCAAGAAAAAAAATTGTTGTCCCTTTTAGTGGGCAAACACCTTTACAAAATTGACTTGTCCTGACTGGGACTCAGACCCATGGCCTCAAGGTTCGTAGTCAACGCTCTACAACTGAGTTAAAGAAGTTCATTTTTTGTACTTTACTGTCTCAACAGTAAATACTGGCTATTAAACTTACTAATGTACAAAGGGGAGCAACCCTATTACATATTTGACACAAAAACGGAAAAAGTAACCACAATATATACTGTGGTGGATCTAGAAATTTTCAAACAGGATGGTGCGATATTAAAAAAAAACATCTGGGGTCTCTTGTTTCATACAGTTCCTAACCAAATTTTCCTTGTCAAATGGGAGGGCGCACACCCAGCTCGCCGGCTCTAACTCAGCCTTTGGTATATATGAATTATAATGGCATATAAATGTATAAAAAAAAAATAGATGATAATCAACAAATGAACATTGGTATTACTGGCTGACAAAATACATGAATATGAAATAGTTATATTATCACCTAAAACATTTATTAAAAAGCTTGTGTAGATCATGTAGATAAAATAAATTATGTTATTTATGGGGAATCGGTGTTAATCTCTCAAAAACTAAAATTATGATCTTCAATAAACTTGGTAAACATTTGAAAGATAAATCATACTTTGGAATGTACAAATAATTATAAATATCTTGGTGTAGTCATAACTCCTTTTGGCTCTTTTCAAGAGGCAAAATCTTACCTCTACTGGAAAGCTCTTAAGGCACTATTTAAATTAAAAGCTGATTATATTTCCCACGGACCTAGTATCAGATCATCCTTACACATATTTGATCATACATGTACTATAAAATCCATATTACTGTATGGTGCAGATGTTTTGGGTGGAGCCTAGGATGGTGTAGTGGTTACAACCTCTGTTCTGTTAGCTAGGCACATACGCTGTAGATGTCCCAAATGTTGCGAGTTCGATACTCGCTGAGGGCACTCAAAAAATCAAAATCTGTTTGTCAGATGATTTTCAGGGTTGAAAGTACAGTAACATTATTTGATTATATACTAGACATTCATACATGTACATGTATATGTGCAAATTGTAACATTACAAATGTATGCTCTACAGTGTTCAATTTTAAAAGTTACAAATTTGCGTATTGATTTACAATGCTTTTTCCATAGGGGGAATACCCTGGTTTTCCATTCTTTTTCAAATAGATCTTACCCTAATTTTAACATCTTTAGCACAGAACCTTTGTGTTGACATGCATATGGTTTTTTTTAGCCAATAAAAAATTGGGGTTTGTGCGGCGTTAATGGGCGTAATTTTTGTTGCTTTTTTAACTTTATTTTAATTGCCCATTTTTACATTATTATGAGCGCATAGATGGTTTCAGAATTTCTTTGCTAGTATTATTCAAAAGCTTGCTTGGTGCTATATTTAGAAACAACAAATATATCAACCAATGAAAATCATTTCCTCCTACGCTTTATGTTGGGTGTAAAAAGTGGCCGGGATTTGCTAATGCGCTATTGTAACCTTTAAGGTTCTTCTAAATGAAAAATGGCTGCCATGCATTGTCAATACAAAACTTTCAAAAAATACACAGATTAAGCAAATGATGTATTTTGTTCAAAACCTGTCTCATTCGATTTAACTTACCATTACCCAGAGCAAGCTAGCATTTAAAATCCCACAATGAGTCTTAATTTAATTTTATTTACATAAACATGTAAGGTGCGTCTGATTACTATCCTACTATTCGAGCACACCCTTACAAAACTTTAATATTTTACCTTTAAAGACAGTTTTTATATGATATTATTAGCTCACCTGGACCGAAGGTCCATGTGAGCTATTACCATCACTTGGCGTCCGTCGTCGTCGTCTGTCGTCGTCGTCGTCTGTTAACAATTTTTCAAAAATCTTCTCCTCTGAAACTACTGAACAGAATTTAATGAAACTTCGTATGAATGATCCTTAGGGTGTCCTGCACCAAACTTGTGTTTCGATTTTTGATCCGTCAAAAAACATGGTCACCGTTACTAAAAATAGACCAGGGGGGTCAGACTACTGTTTTTGGCTTGTAAATCAAAAAGTATAAGAGATAGATGAAATCTGATGCCACTCTACTGCTTCAGCATCAAAAGTTCTTCAAAAGTCTCCATTTTGTCGAAGTTGTCAGATGATCCCTTATAGGGGTTACAGCCCCTTAAAGGTGAAAAATAGCGTTTTTGCATGTTTTTGGCCTATAGAATGAAAACTATTGTAGATAGAGAAAAGCTGTTGCTTGCTTAAATGTTCAGCTCATTTAGCTCTACAAAAGTCTCCATAGGGTCGAAGTTGTCAGATGACCCCTTATAGGGGTAACAGTCCCTTAAAGGCGAAAAATAGTGTTTTTGGCCTATAGAATGAAAACTATTGCAGATAGAGAAAAACTGTTGCTATCTAAATGTTCAGCTCATTTAGCTCTACAAAAGTCTCCATTTGGTCGAAGTTGTCAGATGATCTCTTATAGGGGTTGCAGCCCCTTAAAGGTGAAAAATAGCGTTTTTGCATGTTTTTGGCCTATAGAATGAAAACCATTGTAAATAGAGAAAAGCTGTTGCTTGCTTAAATGTTCAGCTCATTTAGCTCTACAAAAGTCTCCGTAGGGTCAAAGTTGTCAGATGACCCCTTATAGGAGTAACAGCCCCTTAAAGGCAAAACTTGTGTTTTTGGCTCAAAGAATGAAAACTATTGCAGATAGAGAAAAGCTGTTGCTTGCTTAAATGTTCAGCTCATTTTGCTCTACAAAAGTCTCCATAGGGTTGAAGTTGTCTGATAACCCCTTATAGGGGTTACAGCCCCTTAGTGTTTTTTGATTATTTAGAATGAAAGCAATTGCAAATAGAGAAAAGATTTTTCATGCTTATAAACATTCAGCTCATTTAGCTTTACAAAAGTCTTCATAGGGTTGACATCAAGACCAGGTGAGCGATTAAGGCTCCTGGGAGCCTCTTGTTTCTAGCTTGCTTTAGGTAAGATTGTAATACATTCATTTCAATATAATTTTAGCAAAATACTTATTTCATCTAGGCTGTGTATTTTTTGAAAGTTTTGTATTGACAATGCATGGCAGCCATATTTCATTTAGAAGAACCTTAAGTATTTTTTATCATTGCAGAATGACTGAGCAAATTCCTGTAGTGACCTGACACCTGAGTTTTACAAGAAATATATAACCCAGCAAGGAACAACAATAAAGAAACAGTAAATATAGTTTACTTACAAGTACAAGGCTTGTTTTCAATGTTCTAGGATGTGCATTTAACCGTTAGTCTGATGCTTTAGGCAGTTATACTTTCTTGAGGGATGTAGCAATAAATCATGGAGTACAGCCATTGTCTCAAGAGTGATTATTCTGAGGGTTTGAACATAGAATGTAGTTATTTTGTGTGTAGATTTTTTGCAAAATTGGTCTAAAACCCATCATTTTGTCTTTTGAGGAATGCATCATCATAGGCGGATCCAGTGGGGGCCCGCCCCCCCCCCCCCCTTTTGGCGGAAAAATTTGGTTGAATATATAGAAAATCATTGAACATGTTGAAGCATGACCGAATCGGCCTCCTCTTAAACCAGTCAGTGGGCCCCCTCTTTTCAGAATTTCTGGATCCGCCTTTGATCATGCATACATATGTGGTAGAAATTCTGGATCTACCCCTGTTTTTGTTTTTATTTAACCTCATCTTAACATTGAAGCGACCAATGCATAAAGAAATTTCATTGATCTTAGATATCATTCACTGGAAAGATAATTGACATTTTCAAATTCAACTTCAGTCCTTGTAAACATTCAGTCAGATATCCCACTTAAACAAGTAAACAGAATTTTACTTCTTTAAGTAAACAAAAATTTACTTGTTAGGGTAAAGTATTTTTCTCTGAGCAAAAATCTACATGTACAAGTAAATTTGAAAACTTTGAGCTCATTTTACTTGTAACAAAATATTTTTATGATCAAACAGATAATTTTCTCAAAATGTTTACATCATCTGCCCTATTGTCCTGCGCATGGCTGTCTTCATGGTGCACATGGCCTTTGAAGATTGCCCCCTTGGGACAATAATTGTTTATTTTTTCTCAATTAACTGAAGATAACAGATAATATCAGTCTGGTAAAGGTTGCTGATAATATTAGCCATATAAATAATCATGAATGAAAGTAAATTCCTTGGCTAGATAAAGATAGTTAAGGCACAGACCATTTGATTTTCTTGGGGGGGCTGGGATTTTCACCTGAGCCGAGAATTTTTTTTCGTTTTTCGACCACTGTGTGGGCCAGCTTATTTATTTCCCAAACACTCAATGCTAGAAAATTTTGTTAAGAAAATCTCTTTATTTCTAATGCGCAAAATGAGGGCCAGATTATTTTTTTCAACCTATAAGCTGGCCAGACTAATTTTTTTTGGCCAAAAATCAGAGCCAGAACATTTATTTTTTTTAAATCCCCCCCCCCCCCCCAAAAAAAAATCAAATGGTCGGTTGATTTAATTTCTATCATTTTACTTGTACAAGTAAATTAGTGAAAGTCAAATAAAGGGAGACAATTTTAACTCTCAAAAGTTTACCTATAGAAGTTAAAATCTGTTTACTTCTGCAAGTGGGATCTCTGACTGTCATTGGTTACTCGCAAAATAGCTTTATGACCAATCATCAACGTTACTTGAGACCATAACAATAAATCACACAATGCAACACAAATTCTGAAAATTTCCATTGTAATAAGTTTTTCACATCAAAAGAGCAGAAGGTATTTTCCGTGAGTTAACTTGCAACATTAGGTTTCAATTGATTAAGGATAGGCACAGAATGTACCTAAATATGCTAAGGATTAATTTCTGTAATAACTCAAATTACTCATTTATCTTATAACTTATCTCTTTATTTGCATATACATGTACATGTAATGCTTCTTTAACACCTTTGTTGAATTCTTATTGACACCAATGGAAACAAGAAAAATAAGTACCTTACAAATTATAATAGGGAGCATAGTTGTGCCCGCTTGAGCGGAGAGCTCTACAGTATTTGTTTCCGCATGAAATTTGCAAATGCTGATTTAGATTTTTTATGGTCCGGAAAGGGTTATTATTTTTACAGGGCCCGAGTGAATGTTTAAATAATTTATAAGAAAAGAAATAATGCTTAAAAAAATAATAAATTGCGCTTTTTACAAGAAAATAATATTCTTGAAATAATTAATACACCTAAGCTGCTCGTTTCGTCTTGGTTATATGCACTTACGAAACTAACGTGTCTCGAAGCTTAATGGCCCCATACCATCTCGCCCCAAAATAAGCAAATGGAAATATTGGAAATTAAATGATAGCGATAGCCCTGAATGTCGACATTTAGAACAAAATATGAATTAAAAATATATATGAAAAAGATTTTTAGAAATGGAAAAAACATGTTTACCAAATAAACTTATGAATTTTGTCATTTTACACATTTTTGTTTTTTCACATATTTTCAGGCTATGCTCGCATTTAGGCAATGCCTTCTCCATAGTAGAATTCATGTATATAAAATGTTCATTTACAAAAATGTTTGACAAACCTATTGTATCATTCATGTATAATTACAGGTTGCAGACAGAAGTTGGGATTCATAGAACTTACCTATTATTAAAAAAAGTATGGAACCTGCAGACCAAGGGCAGCAACATCAGCTACAGATAGCAAATGATGATGGCAACATAACTGTAATAACCCTCTCAGCATCTGCTTTGAATATACCATACGATGATGCAGAAATTCTTTATGTAGAACTAGACCATCCAATTGGTGAGGATCTTGCAACCATAGAAAATTTAGATTTCGAACAGGTTTCTGAAGCTGCAGTTCAAGCAGTTTTGAATCAAGAAAAGGGAGATAATTCATTTCCTATCACAAGTCAAGGTCAAGTGAGGCCACAGATTATACCAGCAGGTCAGGTGATCAATGAGAATAAAGAAGAAGCAACCAATGAGAATGAAGAACAATCCACTAATCAGACAGGACAGTTGTCCACCAAAGGAACAGTTGAACAGGGTACACAAATCACCACTACAATTACCAACAAAGAAGAACTATCTGATAGAAATGAATATCTGAGCCAATTGGTTAACAACAAGCAGAAACATTTTAACACTGTTTTACCAGAAACCAGTCAGGGACAAAATGTACCTAAAACGTATCGTATAATCCTACCTGAAGAAGTATTCAAGAACCAAGCCCCTATGAAGCCTCAGTTAAAAGTTCCCATAGGGCAACCTGGAAATAAAGATACCTCAGGTAAAAATGAGTCCTTCAGAAGGAGGGGCAGAAGGACAGCAACAGGTGATGAGCTTAAATGTGATATTTGTGGAAAGCAATACACTAAGAAAAAGCTCCTGACGGTCCATAAACGATACCACTCGGATTACAAACCTTTCAAATGTACGGTTGAGGGATGTAATATGGCTTTTAAACTTAGTAATGGTTTGTCCAGGCATATGAGGTCACATACAAATACAAGACCATACAAATGTCGATACTGTGATAAAGCGTTCACTCAGAGCGGGTGTCGGAAGTTACATGAGATGAGACACAGAGGTGAAAAACCTTATAAATGTGATGTATGTGGGGCTGCATTTGTGCAGAGCGGATCTCTCAAAAATCACATGGAGATGCATGAAACAGTGTGTAAATATAAATGCGATGTGTGTGGAAACTTATACAAGCATAGCAAGGCCTTGATACGTCACAGAAAACAACACGATATGACGAAAGATTACCAGTGTCCCTACTGCTGGCGAGATTATTGGGAGAAGTATGATTTGAAAAGGCATTTGCAAATCTGCAAACAGAAGAATGATTCCATAACAAATGAGGAGATTGAAAAGATATTAGAAGAGAAAATAAGATGGAAGGTAAATTTGAATGAAGAAGAAAATACAGAGAAAGAAGGGGGTGAGGAAAAAATAGAATTACAAGAAAATGTTGATGTTAATTTGGAAAATGAAGAAATGGCAGAAAGTGGAGTACTTCTACACCCATGTGACATTTGTGGAAAAGAATTCAACAATAAATACAGTGCCCATCAACACAAAATCAAATTTCACATAATGCCAGGAAAAAAAGGGTTTCTCTGTGAATTCTGCGGTATGAAGTTTCACAAGAGGCTTACAATGGAAAATCATGTCAAAGTGCACATGGGTGTTCGGAACTACGAGTGTTCAATTTGTAATAAAAAGTTTACAACTTCTTCCATGTTGAACAATCATTTCAGAATTCATTTTAACGATAGACCATTCAGTTGTAAAGTTTGCAATCGAGGATTCAAGGTCAAAAACGCTTTGAAAAGGCATATGTTTATACACATCAAAGATTCACCTCTGAACTGCGAGTACTGTGGTAAGCCTAGTACTGATAGAACAAACAAACTTAATCATCTCAAAGTTCATTTTGGACGAATTTTTGATAGAGTTGGACTCGAGTTACCTGAAGGTGCAATCTCCTCATCGAAAGAAAGTATTCAATTTTTACATAGGAAACTTTTCTATGAAAAAAACATTCCTTCCAAGTATTCTGAACAAGATTTAGAAAATGTTAAAGAGACCGTTGTCGATAGTAATTCCATGTTGGAGGGTATGTTCCGAGAAATTGTTGAAGCAATTGGAGCAGAAAAGCGCATGTACAATTGTCCCATCTCAGTGAAAGATTTGCCTAAAATTGGAATAAAGGAAGAGGAAGTTTACATTCAAAAGCCAATTATCAGACGAAAAACTCAGAGAATGAAAATCAACATTAAAAATGAAATAGATGGATCAGAAAACGAAGCAGAAATAAACCAAATTGAAAATGGAAATAAAAAAGATGATGAGGAAGTGAAAGAATCAAATGAAGAGGAGAACCAGTTGTCTATACAACCAAGTGTAAAGAAACTAATAAAAAAGCCTGGAAGACCAAGAAAACGGAAAGAATCGGACAGTGAGACTGAAATTATTGAGAAGAAAAGAAAAACAGAATCAGTGGAAACTGATGCCAAGAGCAATGAGGAAGAGAAACACATGGACAAAGATTCAGTGACTACCCCTGAAAAGGACCCATCTTCATCAAATATTACTGCTGCTATTTCTAGCAAAAAGAAAGAGACAAAATGGGTTTCACTGCTGAAAAATTCTATATGGTCCAATGCAGATGAAACAATTCAAAAGAAGCCACCGATTAAAAAAGAAACTATTGAGACCAAAAAAGACAATGACATAAAGGATTCTGAAGAAACAATGAAAGAAGTGGAAGAAAAACCTGCCAAGAATGCTTTGGAAAAACATGTAGAACTTTTAATAGACCCGGAAGAGTCGGAAATCATCAGCGTACCACTTGGGGGTACCACATGTACCAGAAGTGGAAAATCAAAATCGGAGGGAATTGCAAAATCTTATTTCTGCTCACAATGTGACAGAGGGTTCTATCTGAAACACCTGCTGGATGACCATGAAATTGCATGTAGGGGAAATAAAATGGTTAAGCCCTTCAAGTGTGAAAATTGTAGTAGAAGCTTTGCTACTCGTAAGAGTTATACCGAACATATAAAAATACATACAGTTTCAGAATGTCCAATATGCAACAAAAAGTTCAAGACGACGAATGGAAAAGATAATCACATGAGCCGTTATCATAAAAACAACGATGAAACATCTCCGAGTGGCAAGGACAAATCTCCCGTCAAAGGCAAAATGAAAAAATCAAATTACAAGATGAAAGTTAAACTAGACAGTTCAGTTGCTTCGGATGATAAAGAAGATAGCTCAAATTCTGAAGAAGAATTAAGTGTTTCCAAAACAGTTGAAAGGGCCAAATCTGAAGACGACTTGGACAATTCAGTAAATTTAGATGATCAACCTAGCATTGACGAAAATAAAAGTTCCACCATTATGGAAGAACAAATTAAGAATGAGATGGACAATAAATCGATTTTCCCCAGAAGAGGATCACGAAGGAAATCAACTTTGTCGAAAGAACAAACACAAAATGATTCAGCAGTTAAAACAGAAATAACTTCACCAGAATCAAAAGACAAGTTGATAAGTGAATCAAACGATCAACTGAGGAATAAGCCTTTTGCGTCTGAAAATGTTCGAATTTCTTCTAGACGGCCATATAAATGTGGTGAATGTGGTAGGTCCTTTTCAATGGAACAGGAATTGAGGAAACATATTAACTTTGCTCATTTGATCAACGTGACTTACACGATCTGCTGCACAATTTGTGACAAGTATTTCAGAACTGTATTTGCAAAGGATCAACACATGTCCAAATTTCATAGTAAAACAAAAGATTACATATGTGACTTTTGTAGGCTTGGATTTGCTGATGTTAAAGAGTTACGAAAACATGAGAAAATGCATCCAGAGAGTGGAAAGTATACTTGTCCGCAGTGCGAATTTGCACCATTTAGCACAAAGACATTCTTTCTCTCACACATTGAACACTTCCATGCAATGAGTCGACCGTTTCGATGTAGCGCTTGCATGGCAGGATTTAGGACGTCTGAAGAAGCAGATTATCATTCCAATAGTGACGAATGTAGAAACAAATGAAAGAGCCCAACTAAAATTCTGAAGCTGGTGGAATGTGATACAGAAGAAAAGAAATGAATTGTGTAGTTTGTACAACTTTGATACAATGTAGCTTGATTATTATACATGTATAGTATTTTGATGGCCATTTTCTTGTTGAATTTAAAATGTTAAGAATCTGTCTTCCTAAGAACCATGCAGGGTCTATGATAATGGTTATTTATTGTTGAAAAATAACACATGGTTTTCTTTACATTTTCTGAATCAAGATATATAGTGTTATTGTTGAAAATCAAGTCTGTTTTCCACAAATGTCTTGGTCATTGGAGAAATCAGTTTTTTTGCATAGCAAGAAAAGAGTTATCTCCCTTGTTTACAGTATTCATAACGCAATCTAGGTTTTATCTCTCATGACCAACATCATAGAAACAAAGGCTGTTTTTTTTTTGTTAATAGGTGACCATTCTGTATTATAAACCATGTTCAAACACATGTTATTTTTTACCATGAATCACCCTCTGCATGATTTTTAGAAAGACGGGTACTTAAAAAAACATATCATGACCTTATAATTAACAACAAACATCATTACAATTGCTGCTTGTTATGTGAGCTGTGTCACCTATGCCTTTTCCACATCTCATTATTTTCTTTGTGTGTAGAATATAAAGTCATTATAAAATAATTCCTTGGTTTTCATCCAAATTTTTTAGGGTGGACAATTTTTTTTTTACACTTTGATAAAATTTTCTGCCATTTTTTATACTGACCAAATATGAACATAACTTGCTGAAAACCAAAAAAAAAATGTAGGTGCCTGAAAGATTGGAAGGGAGGGGATGAGAATCTAGGATATTTTTATATTGGCCAAACATGCAAAGAAAATGTACAAAATTATGTTTCATCTTGTTTATGTGCTAAATTTTACAATTAATTTATTGAAGTTCAATTTTTGAAAAGTTATATATTTCAACCAAATTAATAATGTAGCAATTAAATCATACATATTTTAACTTTTCTAGACCTGGTGTACATGCACATGGTTTAATAAGAACTTGTGATTTAAAGTTACATGAATGCTTTTCATAATCATTATTCATTTATTTAACTCATATCAATCAAAATTATTAATTGTATATTTATTGGTATTTTTGAAAAGTTACATATATATACATGTATATGTATAACTCAGAATGTATTTTTATATGTTCAAGGTTCTGTGTTTCCAATTTTTTCCTTAAAAAAATTAAAGTACCGTGTGTATTTACTATTAGTAATAATGTACCAATTAAAGTTTTAACTTGTGAAATTTATAAGAAGTAAATGTAAGAGTTTTTTTAAGAATTGTTGATTGCAGAGAATAAAAGTTGTTAAAAAGGCACTAAATTATCCAAAGTAATTTTTTTTTAAAAATTGTTTGTATTTTAAAGATCAAGGACAGTTACCTTATAATTATGTTTTTATAAAACTTAAATCTAAGGATAAATTTTTATGTACAGTGAAAACTGTCCAAACCAAACCCTGACTAAACCAAATTTCACATCAAACCGAACAAATTCTCAAGTCCCAAAGAATTTTTGATAAAATATAAAGTAATTTAACCTGTTAAAACCCAATACTGTCCATTCCGAATACCGAACCAATTTTTATTCCCTTTAGTTAATCAATCATGTTATAATACCTTGTCCAATACCGAACTCATCATAGATAATCAAGGATTTACTTTCTGCTTTCATGTATGGTTTTACAAGAAATTGAAAAGAATTACCCAAGCTGTCAAAATGATTAGGATATGAGCATTTATTATCAAAACATGCAGTTATATGAATGTTTTGATAACAATTAGTTTCACAAACCTGAATTTTGTTAATGATTGTCACCAAAACATAGTTTTATAAAGTTCTGATCTAATTAATGAGAAAATATTTTCATTGTTAAAAATAAAATAAGTGAATCACTAGCTACTCCAAAAATAACCAAGAAGAATTCAATTCTGTTACTTTAATACTTTTACTTTAATACATGTATATATATAATTATATTGCATTTTCAAATTTTATGATAGCCTTTCTTTTAGTTTCATATTTTTTATCTATAGTCCATTTCCGGTTGTACTTGAACCCTGACAAAACCGAACACCTGCTAAAACCGAACAAATCCTTGAGGTCCATTGCTGTTCGGTTTGGACAGGTTTCACTGTAATATTTGAATTTCAACAGAATACTGTACATCTTTCTTTAAATATGTACATGTACATAAAATCTCATTCATCTTTAATGCACATGACTCGTTTACAAATGTAATTTGACTTCATGTGTATTCAATGATTTGTTAGTTTGAACATAGTTGTTTTCAGATTTCCTGTTAATAAATGATTATATTTGATTACAATCAGATTTTTATGCCTTGCTTTTCATAGGCGGATCCAGGGGGGGCCCAGGCCCCCCCTCCTTTTGGCGGAAAAATTTGGTTGAATATATAGGAAATCATTGAAGCGTGACCAAAGCGGGCCCCCTCTTGGGCTAGTCAGTGGGCCCCCTCTTTTCAGAATCTCTAGATCCGCCTCTGCTTTTGATAGAATAGGGGCATTAAGTGTTCAAATCTATTCTTCCATCTCAAATCAGGCGTACCTTCATATAGAGGTTACTTTTCATGAAGGAAGTATAGTATCATGAAACTTTATAGATATATCCATCAGGATATGAAAGAAGTAAAGAGGCACCAATGGAGAATTCAAGCGTCAAAAGTCTGAAAAGGCAACGACACTGCCATTAAACACAAATAAGAAAAGCAGGAAATATAAAACATAAAAAACACAAACCAACCAAACAGAAATCAACATTAGGAACTAAAGTTGTAACAAGAGTGAACTCAAGTGCTCTGGAAGAGCAAATATTACCAAATATCATTTATATGTACCAGTCTCTTCATCTTCAGGGTTGATGGATCACATAGAACAAGTAAATCTGTGAGCTAATGCCCACTAGTGGTACCCTCACTTTCAAAACTATGCCATGCAAACAAGTTCAAATTCTCAGTATTAAACAGGAAGTAGTCGACCTAGGAACATAAAATCGCTATAAATCAGATGGGACTATAGGGTAAAGCTATATGTAAAATATCAGACCTCTATCTCTTGTAGTTGTTGAGAAAGCTGTGATGAAAATTTTTGTTATGGACGAACAGACGGAATAAAAGGGTAAAACAGTATACCCCCCCCCCCCTCTTCTTTGAAGCAAGGATATAAAAATGGAGGTGTTATACATGTACTAAGGTTGAAGTAACCTTTAAGGAAGTACTATGCTGCCATTATGAAACTTGATACATATGAGCATAAAAATAATCTAAAAATCATAAAACTGACTCAATCAATTTGATGGTTCAACCAAAAAAAATGTCTAGTGAATAATGTCTTCGAGACATTTTGTTGTCATTAATTTAGAAGTTGGTAACGGTCTCCTCAAATGCATATAAAATTTTGTTTTTATGCCCCATCTACGAAAGTAGAGGGGCATATAGTGTTTGGGTCCGTTTGTCCGTCTGTCTGTCCCAAATCCCATATTTTCAAATTCCCACTTACTGACATGCCACATCAATCATATTGGTATGGTAGGTGCATCTAGTGATGTTAAGCACATTGCACGCTTCAGATGCTGGATGTGACCTATATAGTGTTCGGGTCCGTTCGTCCCAAATCCTATATTTTCAAATTCCCACTTACTGACAAATGCCACATCAATCATATTGGTATGCTTGGTGCATCTAGTGATGTTAAGCACATTGCATGCTTCAGATGCTGGATGTGACCTATATTTTCCACATGAATGATCACGTACAGAAAAATGGTTAGTCTATTCTCAGTTACTGACAAGTGCCACATCAACCATATTGGTATAGTATGTGCACCTAGTGACGCTAAGCACAATTCATGCTTCAGATGCTGGCTGTGACCTATATTTTCCACATGAATGACCACTTATAGAAGAATGGTTAAAGTTCATTCCTTCTTACTAACACGTGCATTGGTATGGTAGGTGCACCAATTGATGCTTAGCATCATGCATGCTTCAGATGCTGGATGTGACCTTTATTTTCCGCATGGATGGCCTCTTAAAGAAGAGTGGATAAAGTCCATTCCCACTTACTGACAAGTGCCACATCTACTATATTGTTATGGTAGGTGCACCTAGTGATGCCAAGCACAATGCATGCTTCGGATGCTGGCTATGACCTATATTTTCCACTTGAATTACCACTTATAGAAGAATGGTTAAGTCAAAGTCTATTCTGACTGACAAGTGCCTTAATAGCAACCATGTTGATGCTTTAGTGATTGTGGAAAAAAATAAATATTGCCAGATGGGGCATTATGTCTTTTGGACATATTCTTGTTACTGAAGCTTGTGTTTCTGATAAGCAGTACATGTATCACTTTGTTTTGTTGTATGTTTTTTGTCCCCTGCCGCAACGCGACAGGGACCTAGTAATGGTCTTCGTCTGTGCGTCCATCTTTCCATCACAATTTTGTGAGCAAAACTCCTCTGAGACTGCTCAAAGGAATTTGATGAAATTATGTAGGATTGTTTGTCATGATATGTAGTTGATCATATCGCACCACCATTTTGATACGACAAATTTTATAGGAGTTATGGGACTTTATCGCCTGTGTTCATTTTATAGATCATAGGAACACTTTGTTAGCACAACATCCCTTAGACCGCTGAATGGATTTTTATGAAATTTTGTAGGATTGTTTCTCATATGTAGTTGATCCTTTTGTAGGAGGAATGGGACTTTATCGACTTTGTTCATTTAATAGGTTATAGGAACACTCTTTGAGCGCAGATTTTGATGAAATTTTGTTGGATGGTTTGTCATGATATGTAGTTGATCATATCACAATGCAATTTCAATTATTCAAATTTCGGTAAATTTTCAACCTCAATGCAGCAGCAGGGGACATTGTTTGGCAAGATTTCCCAAAGTGAAAATTCATGTTATAAAAATAGCAAGTGAGGGCCATTTATAATATGTTTAGCTGCATGCAGTTTTCTCAGCAACTACCAAGCACAGATTTTTGATATTTGGTATGCAGCACAAGCATGTGATCCCATACTGTTGGATTGGGTTTTAGGTCTGTCACTACCTTTGAGTTAAAGAATTCCAGCCATTATTTTTATACCCCCCTGCTTGAAAAGTGGTGGCATAAAGCAATAGGGGTGACCATCTATCCTTCTACCTCAGGGTATCCATGTCTTATATGCAACTCCTACTGAACCCCTCAATGGATTTTCATGAAACTTTCACACAATCTTTGTAACATAATATAGATGTGCACTCCTATTTTAAAATTCAATCAGAATTATTTTGGAGGTTTCCCATAGCAAAACAAGGATTTGGCCAATATTGAAAGGGTAACCAATCTCTTATCCAAATCCCTCAATGGATTGTCATGAAAGTATGACATAATGTAGATGTGCACCTCCAATTTTGATCTTCTCTTCTAGTTCAGATTTTTTAAACTTGTGTCCCTTTGGTATTGTGTTTCTGCTTTCTTTAATATTTTGTAATTTATGATTGTCAAGTTCAGCATTTTTACCCTTTTCATGAAGACAATAAAAATCGCCTATCTTTTCAAGACATTATATTGTCAGAGAAGCTTTGGCCAAACAGTGAAAATATATATTTTACACACATATTATTACCTTACACAGACATTAATATTCCCTACTGAAATCTTCATTTACATTTGACATTTAAAGGAATTTGGGCAATTTGAGTGTTCAATTTGCAACAAGACCTTTCTAACTGTGACCAAAAAAGATAGCCCCATTAGTGAGAATATGTTAAATAAATCTCATTGATTAAAGAAAAGATATACATTAATTGTGTCTGTATCAAACACCTCCATAGAAACCTTTTAATATCTCAATACAATTTCAAAAGCAGCTATCAATATAATAGAAAAATTAATTCAATTATGCTAGATCTGCATATTTTAAGGAGTAACACCTCATCAGTAGCATTTAGATCAAATTTATTGGAAAATAGACAAAAGTATAAAAGGAAAAGCAACCCAATTCATTATCAGGTATTAGGATTCATATGAATTTCAAGGAAAACCTAATGTTGAAATTCCCGATTGTTGAATTTTAAATTGTTAAAAACACATGATCAATATCCTCAATGCTTGATTTGGCTTCCCTTTGGCTTTGAGTACTTTCTATTCAATACTTTGGGTTTTTTGAAATTCCAATGTTTTGATTCAAATGCTGCTGACAAGAGGTTACTCCTTGAAATATTGATATACAGCATAACCAAATTAACCGTTTTTATATTTAAAACAAAGAATACTGTAAGCAAGTTCATAAATGAATACTCCCACTTCATATTAACTCTTTTATACATGTATTACAAAAAACCTGAAGTCCAATTATCTCCCCTGAATTATATCTTAGAGAAACAGAAATTCTTCATGCACATTTCCTTAGGAAGTTTCATCAAAATCTAATGAGCTGTTTAGGAGGAGTTGCGCCAGTATGAGGACTTGAGATAAACAAACGTTGCCAAAATGGAACCGCAGTCCAGCACCAAGGATTTTGTTTCATGTGCATTTCAAGGAGAGATGTTTGAAACATTGATAATCATGAATATCAATAAAATCAATAAAATGCATTTATCCGTAGAAATATTTTTATTTGGTTAAAATAAAATATGATTTTAACAGGGTAAAACAAAGACTTAAAAAGAGAATGGTTATATAACAAATGACTTGAATCCATTAAGCAAAAAAAAAAAAACAAACAGATATGGGATTCGGTCAAGAAATATTCCTATATGCAAATAATGACCTTATGTCCAATTTTTAACCAATTTCTCAATATTACAAGGTTTTATATTCTATTTTAAAATGTGACACAAACTTATACAAAGTGGTGATATATTAAATGATCCATGGTTCTCAACAGTTGATATATAATTAAATATTTCATTAAATTTGTCTAATTTATTCATGATTTTAAATTATAAAACATTCAGTATTATTCTGTCATCATATCCGCTCCATCAGGGCCAGTAGCATCTGCCTCCAGATGTAGATCATCAAGCATCTCGGCGAGACTGATCTGTGGTATGACTTCATCGTCTGTATCATCCTCATCAACTGCAAGCTTGGCAGCATCTACAAACCAAATTTGACAAATGAACATCATTCACAATCTAAACTTAAATATCATTAGGACTTGCAATTTTTTAAATGACGGTTTGTATATATTTTTTCATGTATATTACTCTTATTGCTATTTAACATGTGTTTGGCATTTTCAACCTTTTGGCTAAAGCCCCTCTGATGAGTCCAGAAAAGAAGAAACACATGTCAGGTGTTGCCAAATTTATACCTGGAACTTTGTTGTAATTTATTTTTTACTTTGTAAATTTTGTTGCTTTTTTATACAAGGTCAATGTGAATATCATTTAAATAATATGATCAGCCTGCTTTCCATAAATCTTTGTACACATGTAACCAAAGTATCAACTCAGAGCAGTACATATTTCCACACACAAAAAATGATCCCCTTCCCATAAACCAAGAGAAAAATATCAAGATTTCAATTGCCCTAAGAGCTTTTCCAGAATTTTAAAATGTGAGGTAAAGTGTTTTGGGTTCTATTAACTAAGTTTAAATTATGGCATGAGTTTCAGATTGTTTTTTTTGGAAGCAATAAGAAAATATAACATTTATTTGGTTAGAAAATAAAACAAAGAATATGTCCAAAAGACATAATGCCCCATCTTGCAACATGGGATGGAAGAAAGAATCCAAACACTAAGTGCCCCCTACTTTTGTAGATGGGGCATAAAAACAACCTCCCAATCTGCCCCATATTTATTTCTGGAATAGTCCTAAATGAATTCTTGTTTACCTTTATAAATATCAACATTTTGTCTATACTGAGGATCCTCTTCTAGATCTTCCAAGAAATCTGTATAGTCCCTGAAAACACAATACAAACATGTTTATAGTCACAGTTGTACAGTGAAAGTATTAAAGAAAGAAGAATTTGAATAGACTGAAAATTTGGTCCTGGAAAAATAAATATTTAGTGGACCCAAAACAAACTTACAGTTTACCCACAAAAGTAAAATTTAGCAAAACAACAAGACAACAAAAATTAGACATTCAGGCCAGTGATTAAGAAAAATATTGGCCCATCATAAATTTATAAGGCCCTGTCTAATTTCAAGGACTGAAAAGGTATTGATTTTCATGGACCAGCCAAATCACAAAAGGTGATTCCCCCTGTTTAATTTCAATAATGAATTTGCAGAAACCATGAATCCATAAATCATCAAATACAAGTATAAATACACCATTGTTGATTCCCATTCTCGCAGTAAATACTAGAGGCTCCCAGGAGCCTGAATCACTCACCTGATCTCTTATGTCAAAGTTTGAATAAATTTCACAAACTTTCAAGCATACAAAGTCGTAGTTCCAGAGAAGATTTTTGGAAATCAGTTTAAATTAATAGAAAAAAAACAGTTAAAGGGCAATAACTCCTGTAAAGACCTTTTAATGCTGAACAAGAAAAGTTGCTTCGGATTTCTCTATCTCTTATACTTTTCGGGTTATAAGCCAAAGACAACGGTCTGACCCCCCTGTTCTATTTTTAGCAATGGTGGCCATGTTGGTTGGTTGACATGTATATAATTCACAAACTTGGTAGAGGACTTCCTAAAGATCAAGTGTACCAAGTTTCAAAGCAATCCCTTCAGTGGTTTCAGAGAAGATTTTTGAAAATCAGTTAAAATTAATGGAAATAAAGAAGGAATGTGTCCATGGGACACAGATGCCCCCGCTAGGACCACAACAGGAAAGTGGCTTAGAAAATACAGTTTGTGATTCTGAACCATCCTAGCAAGTTTCAAATCATTCTCATGTACGGTTCCTGAGAAAAGCTTGACAGAAATTTTTAAAGTCATGTTCACATATTTTCACATCAGCCTAAGTCCCAAACAGGAAGTAGATGTCTGACAGGTCTCAAAATTGCTTACAACGTACAGTTTGTCATACTGAACAGTCCCAACAAGTTTCAAATCATTCTCATGTACGGTTCCTGAGAAAAGCTTGGCGGAAATTTTCAAAGTCATGTTCACATATTTTCACATCAGCCTAAGTCCCAAACAGGAAGTAGATGTCCGACAGGTCTGAAAATCACTCAGGACTTACAGTTTGTCATATTGAACCATCCTATTAAGTTTCAAATCATTTTGATGTATGGTTCCTGAGAAAAGCTTGACGGAAATTTTGATAGTCATGTTCACATATTTTCACATTCGCCTAAGTCCAAAACAGGAAGTAGATGTCCGACAGGTCTGAAAATCGCTTAGGACATACAGTTTGTTATATTGAAACAACCTACTAAGTTTCAAATCATTTTCATGTACGGTTCCTGAGAAAAGCTTGACGGAAATTTTCATAGTCATGTTCACATATTTTCACATTCGCCTAAGTCTCAAACAGGAAGTAGATGTCCAACAGGTCTGAAAATGGCTTAGGATGTACAGTTTGTCATACTAAACCATCCTACCAAGTTTCAAATCATGCTCAAGTACAGTTCCTGAGAAAAGCTTGACGGAAATTTCGTACGGACGGACATAAGTAAAACTTAATGCCCCCCGACATGTCGTCGCGGGGGCATAAAAAACAGTTAAAGGGGAATAACTCTTAAATGGCTGATCTGACAATTTTGACCCTGAAATCATTTTTGTAGATCTGAATAAGCTGAACAATTCTGCAATGTTAACTTTTCCTCTAGCTCTAATGGTTTTCAAGATATTGTCCAAAAACTGCAAAAATGGTCAATTTTGACAATTAAAGGGCAATAACTCCTATAAGGAGTCGTTTCACAACTTCGACTCAATGGAGAGATTTATAGATTTTGATGCTGAACATGAAAAGTTGCTTCAGATTTTCTTTATCTCTTATACTTTTTGAGTTATAAGCCAAAAACAATGGTCTGACCCCCTGTTCTATTTTTAGCAACGACGGCCATGTTGGTTGGTCGACGTGTATATAATTCAAAAACTTGGTAGAGGACATCCTAAAGATCAAGTATACCAAGTAACAATGCAATCCCTTCAGTGGTTTCAGAGAAGATTTTTGAAAATCAGTGTAAATTAATGGAAAAAAAAAACAGTTAAAGGGGTGTAACTCTTAAACAGCTGATCTGACAATTTTGACCCTGAAATCATTTTTGTAGATCTCAATGAGTTTAACAATTCAGCAATGCTAACTTTTTCTCTAGCTCTAACGGTTTTCAAGATATAGTCCAAAAACTGCAAAAATGGTCAATTTTGATGACTAAAGGGCAATAACTCCTATAAGGAGTCGTTTCACAACTTCGACTCAATGGAGAGATTTGTAGAGCTTTTGATTCTGAACAAGGAAGGTTGCTTCAGATTTTCTCTATATCTCATACTTATAGAGTTATAAGCCAAAAACAATGGTCTGACCCCCCTGTTAAATTTTTAGCAACGGCGGCCATGTTGATTTGTCAACATGTATATAATTCACAAACTTGGTAGAGGACATCCTAAAGATCAAGTATACCAAGTTTCAATGCAATCCCTTCAGTGGTTTCAGAGAAGAAGATCTTTGAAGAAAAGTTAACGGACGACAGACGACGGACGCCTAACGATGACAATAGCTCACATGACCCTTCAGGTCAGGTGAACAAAAAATTGAAAAAAATCTTCATGCAAGTTTCACATGGTTTTGAACCAAACCTAGCAGATAAATGTAATCTCACTATAAAGTTAAAATTAGATATTTTCTAATATTATTTATAATTCTCTTTGCTAGATCAGGGTGAAGGTCATTATTAAGTTATTTATGCCAACCTCTCGTTGCTAGCAGTATCTGGGTGAAGGTCGTCACTAAGGTGTTTAAGTTTCCACTTTCTCTTTTTGTTCCTCTTGCTCTTGTCACCAAAGATCTTCTTTACAATCATCTAGAAATAGACCAAAACAAAATTACATCAAAGTCAAAAATCTAAATTAAAAAAAAACCATTTTACAATTGTTATAAACCATGGCCTAAAAGACAAATCCTTTGTAGCCTTTGCTGCTACATTCAGCTTTCTAAGAAAAATATAACATTGATACTAACACATTAAGACAACATACATGTGTAATGAGCAAAATTTCAACTTTAATGAAAACTTTTTGGGGTGAGGGGTACACAGGAGGGTAGCTACAATAATGTAGCTCCTTTGACATCTTTGATTAGGCGGAGCTACAATGCGGTCCCATTACTCGTAATGGAGCAAATCGAATTTCTTTCTCCAACTTAAACAAAGCTTTAAAATGGTTCGAAAATACCAATAATACTCTGAATAACATTGAGTTAATAAAAATTTTGACCAAGAGTCATAGATAAATATTAATTTGTTAGCAATCCAACATTTTCAAAATTCTGATCCTGAACTTCATTATAAAGTTCAGGATCAAGATCCTTCAAAAATTGATATTTTTTCTAAAATCTTTTAAACTGCGCTAAATGTCGGGAAATTTAAACTGAATTCGTCATTAAAATACTATAAGCGATATTTTAATACCAAATTTGACGTCTAATTGATTGAATCGCGCCCGGTGTGATTTCGCTTTCGGCGTTGCTCTGTTACGAGGAATGGGACCGCATTGTAGCTCCGCCTAATCAAAGATGTCAAAGGAGCTACATTATTGTAGCTAACAGGAGGGCTGTTCCATTTAAATTGACATGGGACCAGGGGGGTGCAGTTTTTTTTATTTTTCTGTTGGTGGGGTGTTAAAATGCATTTTTGTGGATGTATAATCTGGGTGGGGGGGTCTTGAACAAAGTGCATCTCCTTCCCCACATCAATTTAAATAGAACAGCCTGGAGTCACTCTATCTGTGTTTTGTTAACATCTACAAATCTTTAAAGCACACCTCCTTGAAACAGCTAATTGGATGGCAATAAAACTTTACATGAAAGTACATCAAATGGATATATGCAATATGAATTTGTTGAGCTTCAACAAGGAAAGATAAATGGACTTCATTGGATTTTTATACATAGCAGGGGTGTCCTTAGTGAGCATGCTTATAGATGATTTTTCCACTCAAAAGTTTCAGAAGGATACCTGTTTGAAGTGCAAGTTTAATTTTGACATTTGTTAATTTTACACTTACCACATCAGGAATTTTCTCTGTCTTCAGCTTGTCAAATTCAGCATGGTTGATGTTAGCATTGGTAAAGTTGAACCTGTTAAAAGATACATTTATAAAATAGACAGAAAAATATAATCAGCTTTATCTGAAAAACAAAACAGACACTAATCATAATGTCTGAATTTCATTTCATTGCAAGTCAAGTCAAATGAGGTCTCAAACCAAGAAATTAAAACATAAAATATTTCATTTAATGTGGAGAACAAACATAAGCATTGACAAATAGTTTTTGGCTCTAACCTGCATATATCAAAGGTAGCAAGATCATACAAGCTTTTGGATGAACGAAAAACAAGTACAGAGACTTAAAACTTGACATCAAAACCTTGTCTAAAAGAAATCAAAATACTAATAGATGTGAATTATAGACCTGACAATAGCAGACAGGAACTGCTTACTGTGGTTTCATTATTATTTGTTGGGTATCAATTTTTCATGGTTTTCGTGGGTTGCCATTAGCCACGAAAACTGATGCCCCACGAAAAGGAAATTCATCATTAATTTGTATGCTGCAGTCTTCAAAACCACCAATTTATTTTTGTAATTACTGTCGACCCGCGTAAATAAGCGAAAATTAAACCACCATACTAAATAACCCGCTATACTGTAATAAGATTTACCTACCCTAAAACTGTATCCCCAGGATTCAGTAGATGTCCTATGTGAGTCCTACAGATATATTGTTGATCACTCAGGCCAGAGCTTGTTATCTGGTTAACACAGATATCAGCAAGTACATGCTAAAACACAGAACAACAAGATTTAACAAAGAAGATTAATAAAGCATGGAATGGGTGTATGCAACACTATCTGCATTTGATTAACACAATCATCCTTTCAAAGCACATAAGTTCACTCTTGTTACCACTTGAGATTGTGTTACTTAGTGTGGATTCATTTATTTTCATGGGTACCAATTTTCGTGGTTTGGTGAAAAAGTCTCAGTTCGTGGATTTTTAAATTTGTGGTTCTTTAGTCTGCAGCATAGACACCAATGTTAAATTTCCTTTTCGTGGAATATCAAATTTCATGGTTCAAGGCTTTCTGCGAAAACCACAAAAATTGATAGCCCACGAATAATAATGAAACCACAGTATTGTAGTTTGGTTGTTTTTGAGTACTTTTTTGTCATCTTTTGCTTTGTGTTGTTGTCATTTGTATTGACTGATTTTGATTTTTCTTTATCAAACTTTCTAATGCCCCATTGGTGCTTCCTTGCTTCATCATAAGACATGCAAAAAATAAAAGAGTAGAGCAAAATAATTTTTTTCGAAAAAGTTGCTTAGAATATACTATTTATCATTCTGAACCACCTTGCCAAGATTTTACTTCATTCTCATGCACCGTTTGTGAGAAAAACTTAACGGGAATTTTTCAATAAATGGATGTACAAGTGGGCACAAGTAAAATTAAATGCCCACTCAAGTACATGCTGTTGCAGGGGCATAAAAATACAAAATTTAATTATTTACAAAAATGCAGTTTAATTGAGACAGACCTTATTGGACACAGTAATTCTGTGGGGTTTATCTTTATCAGCAACATACTCCACATCAATCACCATAAACTCTGTCAACTGTTTAGGATCACAAATACTCAGGAAAGGGTACCTCCAGTACTGGGGACCCTTCAATTCAGCAACTGAAAAACAAAAGAATTTTATTAACTATAATTAAAGCTGACAGGGAACATTCAGCAAATGAAAATGAAGAGATATACATACTATAAACGTGGAAATTTTCGCATGGGGGGTGGGGGTGGGGTTATACATATATGCACTTAATTCCCGATAACAAAATTTCCACAAAAATGTCCCTTATGCCAATGGTTCAGTCTGTAAGTAAAGAATATAAATAATCGTGCACAAAAAGTTCACTTTACAATGGAAATGTGAAAATTTCAATATTTAAAGTATATGTAAAAAGACAGCAGAAGCATATCTCTAAAGCATTTACCAAGTGAAAAATGAATGCAAATGATAAGCAGAACTTAACTACAGACAATTCTCAAAGGCTTGGGATCCATTAAACTCTGTGAATAAGAAAACTTAAAGATAGTTACATAGATATGAACATTTCAAGTTATCATATTATATTAAGAACATTTTTCTTCTACAAGACCAGAAATGCAGGTTTTCATGGAGGAAATATAGTTCCTTTGCATTATTTGGTAAACCTTAAGTATATGTAGACAGGAGTGGATGCAGAGGGGGGGGGGTCCAAGGAGCCCACCCCTTTGGCTGAAAAATTTGGTTGGATGTATAGGAAATCATTGAAGCATAATCAAAGTAGGGCTCCCTTTTTGAAATAACTGGATCCGCCACAGGAACATGATTGCAGAGTTTCACCTTATATTTCAACATACATGATGATGCTGCATGCTAATCATCAAGACTGTAGCATGCAAAAGAGTTACTGAGTTTTAGGAACCTGTATTTTCGAAATATTTACCTTGAAGTGTAGCTGGATCAATTAGATGGATAGCAGTTGTGACTTTGTAACATAAACACAGAGGATTGATGTTCCCCAAACTATTGGCCAACTTTGGCGGTATACAGACCACATTATCCTAAAAATAGCACAATTAAGTCTATTAATAAACAGCTTGTCCTTAAAATAAAATACAAATTCTCATTATTTAGCAGCAGTTGAGACTATATAACATTAACAAAGAGATTGATGTTCTCTAAACTTGGTGCAAATTTTGGGGAATAACAAGTGTGGCCACTAAAAGTTTGTCTTGCCTGCCGGCACCATCAATAAAATCAAGTACCTAAGCTTTCATTTCTTGATATAAACACAAAAAGTGTCTGTATACCTAACTAGAGGCTCCCAGGAGCCTGAATCGCTCACCTGATCTCTTATGCCAAAGTTTAAATAAATTTCACAAACTTTCAAGTATACAAAGTTGCAAAACAATCCTTTCAGTGATTTCAGAGAAGATTTTTGGAAATCAGTTTAAATTAATAGAAAAAAACAGTTAAAGGGCAATAACTACTGTAAGGACCTTGATGCTGAACAAGAAAATTTGCTTTCGATTTTCTTTATCTCTTTTACTTTCAGGCGTAGCAAAATTAATTGTCTGGAACTTTGTTGTCATTTGTATTTTGAGTTATAAGCCCAAAAAAATGGTTTGACCCCCCCTGTTCTATTTTTAGCAACGGCCGCCATGTTGGTTGGTCGACATGTATATAATTCACAAACTTGGTAGAGGACATCCTAAAGATCATGTATACCAAGTATCAATGCAATCCCTTCAGTGGTTTTAGAGAAAAAGATTTTTGAAAATCAGTGTAAATTAATGGAAAAAACAGTTAAAGGGGAATAACTCTTAAACGGCTGATCTGACAATTTAGACCCTGATATCACTTTTGTAGATCTCAATGAGCTAAACAATTCTGCAATGCTAACTTTTCCTCTAGCTCTAACGGTTTTCAAGATATTGTCCAAAAACTCCAAAAATGGTCAATTTTGATGATTAAAGGGCAATAACTCCTATAAGGAGTCGTTTCACAACTTCGACTCAATGGAGAGATTCGTAGAGCTTTTGATGCTGAACAAGGTGGGTTGCTTCGGATTTTCTCTATCTCTTATACTTTTTGAGTTATAAGCCAAAAACAATGGTCTGACCCCCCTGTTCTATTTTTAGCAACGGCCGCCATGTTGGTTGGTCGACATGTATATAATTCACAAACTTGGTAGAGGACATCCTAAAGATCATGTATACCAAGTATCAATGCAATCCCTTCAGTAGTTTTAGAGAAAAAGATTTTTGAAAATCAGTGTAAATTAATGGAAAAAACAGTTAAAGGGGAATAACTCTTAAACGGCTGATCTGACAATTTAGACCCTGAAATCAATATTGTAGATCTCAATGAGCTTAACAATTCTGCAATGCTAACTTTTCCTCTAGCTCTAACGGTTTTCAAGATATTGTCCAAAAACTGCAAAAATGGTCAAATTTGATGATTAAAGGGCAATAACTCCTATAGAGAGTCGTTTCACAACTTCGACTCAATGGAGAGATTCGTAGAGCTTTTGATGCTGTACAAGGTAGGTTGCTTCGGATTTTCTCTATCTTTCATACTTTTTGAGTTATAAGCCAAAAACAATGGTCTGACCCCCCTATTCTATTTTTAGCAACGGCAGCCATGTTGGTTGGTCAACATGTATATAATTCACAAACTTGGTAGAGGACATCCTAAAGATCATGTATACCAAGTATCAATGCAATCCCTTCAGTAGTTATAGAGAAGAAGATTTTTGAAAATCAGTGTAAATTAATGGAAAAAACAGTTAAAGGGGAATAACTCTTAAACGGCTGATCTGACAATTTAGACCCTGAAATCATTTTTGAAGATCTCAATGAGCTTAACAATTCTGCAATGCTTACTTTTCCTCTAGCTCTAACGGTTTTCAAGATATTGTCCAAAAACTGCAAAAATGGTCAATTTTGATGATTAAAGGGCAATAACTCCTATAAGGAGTCGTTTCACAACTTCGACTCAATGAAGAGATTCGTAGAGCTTTTGATGCTAAACAAGGTAGGTTGCTTCGGATTTTCTCTATCTCTTATACTTTTTGAGTTATAAGCCAAAAACAATGGTCTGACCCCCCTGTTCTATTTTTAGCAACGGCGGCCATGTTGGTTGGTCGACATGTATATAATTCACAAACTTGGTAGAGGGCTTCCTAAAGATCATGTATACCAAGTATCAATGCAATCCCTTCAGTGGTTTCAGAGAAGAAGATCTTTGAAGAAAAGTTAACGGACGACGGACGACAGACGACGGACGGACGACGGACGCTTAACGATGACAATAGCTCACATGACCCTTCGGGTCAGGTGAGCTAATAACAGATGCCTAGTTTTTATACCATTCAAGCAATCCATTGTCCACACAAGTATTACAAAAAGTTTTTGTCTGAAAAAAGACCTAAGTTTGCAGAGTCACTGGAGCGTGAAAATGGGGTCATGGTTACATGGCATGGTGACAGTTGCGTTGTCCATAACCGCAACTGTCTGTTTACCCAATATCAGATGCCTAGCTATCATAACTTTCCAGGAATTCATCCTCCACAAAAGTCTTACAAAAAAGTTTTTCAGCCTAAAAAAGACCTAAGTTCGCAGAGTCACTGGAGCGTGAAAATGGGGTCAGGGTCACACGACATGGTGACAGTTGAGTAGACCATTACCTGAACTGTCTGTATACCAAATATCAGATGCCTAACTTATATACTTTTCATCAATTCATCGTCCACAAAAGTCTTACAAAAAAGTTAAAGGCCTGAAAAAAGACCTAAGTTCACAGAGTCACTGGAGCGTGAAAATGGGGTCAGGGTCACACGGCATGGTGACAGTTGCGTAGACCATAACCTGAACTGTCTGTATACCAAATATCAGATGCCTAGCTATTATACTTTTCAAGCAATTCATTGTCCACAAAAGTCTTACAAAAAAGTTTACACCGCCGTCGCCGGAAAGTAATACCTATGTCTCGCCTTCCACGACTATTCGTCGCAGGCAAGACAAAAACCAGTTGACATCATTTATAGTTCTCCTCCAAATGAAAATGATTCAGACTTCCTGGTTTTCTTTTTCCATGAGGTGTCCAAAATAGTGCTTGTTTTGGACTATCCTGGGGACAGGCGTTGTTATGATAAAGATTGTTTTATATATCAAGGAAATTTTGTTTGTAGGGGTTTAAAGAGATGAATGAGGAGGTAACTGTGTGTGTGTGTGTTAGTGTTTAACGCCCTTTATCGATGCACCTGGGCCATGTAGGGTGGTCAGTGTTTATTGGTAGAGGAAACTGGAGTACCCAGAGGAAACCACCAACCTTGGGCAGGTAACTGACAAACCTAATCACATACCGTTGGGAAAGTCCCTTTTTGTTAAATACAAACGGGACCCCAACACAAGCACAGAGGTGAACGGCTAGTGATCCATAGTGTGGTATTTAAACCAGCGCTTTAGACCACTCAGCCATCCAGGCCCCGAGGAGGTAACTGATACAATCTTTACAGAATAGGTGTGTTTATAGTTGTCAGATATATGGACAAAGAGGGCGAATTTTTTGTGGGGGTATAAGCGACATAGCCAATTTTACATACCTTACATATAGGTACAATCTCCACAGAGTATGTGTGTTTATAGTTAAAGGCGTTGTTGTGAATGTCATGAGAAATCAACTCCTCAGCCATTTGGTATCTGTAAAAGGATAGTACATACCATATAAGTTGTTTTTTTAGCAGGTATCTAATTTTCGTTTTATTCGCGGTAGTTGGCTATTCACGAAAATAAAATCCCGCAAAAATAAATTCTCGCATATTTTATATATATTATTTGTACATTTAATACTCTTCTGAGACAATCGCCAATATTGAATAACGAAAAAAAAATTTGCTTGATTTATTGAAGCAATAACTTAACACATTTGTTTTTACAGCAAACAGTTTAAGGAATTTCATTTTCATTAAAACAAACTTTTATATATTCTATACTTTTATAAATTCAAGTATGCCTTATTCATATTCAGCAATAAAAACCCACAAAGACTAATTCTCACCTAAAATGTCAATACAATATCAGATATCCCTAGCTTGTTAACATATTTCAAAACAGATAATACAAAATTCAAACAATGCGGAAAGATCCCATTTTACAGAATATGTTTTGAGAAAGTCCACTGATTTTACCTGCAAGGAACAACTGTTTGGAGAAAGTCCACCAGTTTTCTGGCATCTTGATTCTGTACATAGAAGAAATCGAGGCCCTCTACAAAATAACATTCATTTTGATTAATGAATAAGAAAGATGGCCAGTTGTAACTTTTACATCGAACAAAATAATCATTTATATTTGCTCTGCAAGAGCACTCATGTTCACTTTCACAGTCATCAAGAAATGTGCCGGTTTTCGAGACCTTACAGGGGAAAAACAGTTAATTTTACGCAGGTCTGGAAGATCTTACAATCTACAATAGAAATGTTCAATTTGTCTGGCAGTATTTGTGTTATGGTCCAACAAGCCGGGAACAAATTTGGTGAACACTGCTTTCATTTTCTGCTGTTCTTGTGCAAGATTGTGTTTAGTTACATGTTTTGTGTTTTGAGTGTACATTGTGTATTTCTGACTTTATCTTTGTTTTGACAGAGTGGACTTTTAAAATCACATGTACACTACCATTGCATGGTTGTCTAATGTCATCAGATTTGTGTTGAATTAATTCTATTTATACTGTGACAATTTTTGTGCCATCTTATTTTCTATCGTACATCAAGTTAACATATTGCAATTTGTCTTCAGTTAAAAAATTAACGTTTAAAAAATTAGTTTTCATCGAGAATCAATTGTTAAAGAGACATTAATAAACAGTTGACATCACAAAATTCAACTTTAATATTAATGTTGAAATAATTAGGGTTAATTATAGTTTTTAATACCAAATTAATGTTAACAAGAATATGCCCTATCTTGCAACATTTGGGATGGATGAACGAACAGACCTAAACAATTTATGCCCCCTCCTTTTGTAGATATTTAAACTTCAAGACATATTTCCTATTTTATTGACCAAGTTGGTTACAGGTCAATCATTTCGGACTTCCTCATTTTAAATCCTACATAAAAGACAGAGAAATATATGCTTTGCTCAACCTTGCGGGAGCTAAATTGACTGAGTATGATGCCTTAAACCGGAAGACGTATAAGCTAGTCTGGAATTTTCAATTTAAAAAATAATAAACATAGTTATTGTATTAATATAAATTATTTCAAGTATTTCTAGCTATGAAATGCTTTAAATGTAAAGAATTTAAATAAAAAATTAGGACTTCAGGCATATTTTAATTATTGGCGTCTATTCTATCACTAGAGGTCTCGTCCATCAAAACAAAATGACAGAAGCGCGGAACCTGTCATTCTAATTTCGCGAAACAAGACCCCCCAATAAAAGCGGTGCATTGTCAACCAAACAAATAACTTGAATACTTCAGCGGACAAATTTCATTCCCAGAAGCCATTATATTACTTTGTCCTCAGTAAAAAAAATTGGTTTTGTTATTTTCTGCATTAGAAAATGAAATTAGAAATATTCTTGAAAAAGGGTGCGCTCTGCGAGGTCCACGTTCGAAGCAATTCACTTCCTTGTTCTGTTTGCAGATTTGTTCTTTTTTCAAAATTATGGGTATGAGCCACCATATATATATAAGAAAGTAATTTTATCTGCGGGAGCTTATCAGGTTTAACCTGTATCATAATACATTACCATGACATGGCTTAATGTTGACTGTATTGATGTGAGCTTTGTGTTTCAGTATAATCTGCTCCAGATAATAGAACGTCTTCTTGTGTTTAGTCTACAAAAATAAGTAGAATCTTGTGTCATATTTTCGAAGGAAATACTTTAAAATCAGAACTTTTTGTTAGAAATTTAATTCAGAGTATCATGTGAATAAGAATAATCTGTAAATTCTAGAATTTAATCTTTTGACTTTAGTTGAAGAGGGTTTTACCCCAATAACTCATTTCTGTGCTTTCAACCACAAAATTTTCTCCTCATGAAGTAAATTAATATGATTAAGGCCCTGCCTTTTTAGCGAGCATCGAAAATCTATATACCTTTTAAAAATAAATCCATGTGCTCGACCAGCTAAGTTTAACGTAAAGAGGGAACTTTTAAAAAAGGAATTAAATAGTAGCAAAGTCTGACCCCACCCAACCCAAATCATATGCACTTGGGAAAGTTGTTGTTAAAATATCTGGGATCAATAACTACTTATTAAAAATTCAATTATTTGTGCAAATAATAAATCCTGTAACATTCTGGGACAACATTAAGCGGGGACGAAATTATCCATTTTATGGATTATGTGACGTCATTTCCTTATCAGAGTACTTCGCGCTTCTTCAGCAGACCAAAACAACATTCGATCTGTCAGGTTTTGTGAGATTTTCTGAGTATCAGTGTTTTATTTGAAGCATTGGTAACAGAAGGTACATTAAGAAACCTGGCAGAAAAAAAACAATAATTAAAAGTAAAAATATCATGCGGGACTGAGCAAAGTGAGTGAAACCCCACAGGATGGGACTCTTCTTTTATTTTCAGGTAAGAACCTTTTATTTATTATTTTGAGTAGGTTTTATTCAGTAAATTTATGTATTTCTTTATCTTATTTCATCTTATTTAGAATTTAGCAAAGATTGGTCAGTATCATGCATTTGGTATGACTAGTCATTGGGACGATGTTGCCAAAGGCTAGCTCGGTAATTTCCGGAAAATCGTTTTTCAGCGGAAAAGACCGAATGGTGTTTAAATAAAAATCTGTGTGTAAAAATAAAGTGGATGAATTAGGGTTTTATCACTGTTTTTGAATTTCAATTTTTATATTTTTGCATAACAGATTATGATGTATTTTTTATAAGCCCAGCGGGTTGATTGTTTTACTTGCTCTGTGCCTATTATTTTTTTCACTCCGTAAAAGTAAACCTGTTCCGGTTTTGTCGTCAGTATATTTCTGGCACATCTCAAAACATGCACAATGCTGTAGGGCTCGCATCTGCGATGCTCGCTATGATACAGAAATAGCATAAAAGTTTACATATTACACAGGCAAAATGTGGACTGCGTTTAATGTACATCTGGTGTAATTTAAACGCATGTCATCTGACGCATATTAAATTGGCATTTCTAACCGTGTACGTTTGACGCACGTTTAACATTTATCTTTGCAATATTTTTATTTCATAATAAAACACACTAAATAAATAATTCACTTATTTTATACATTTTAGGAAACTATAGTCTGACAATTGGTAAACATATGTTTGACGCACGTTAAAAAAACATATGTCTGACGTGTGTTTTGACAATTATTTGACGTACGTTTACTGTACGTCGGTAAGAAACACATGTTTAACGTACTTTTATTCACTACGTCAGACGCACGTTTTTACAACTGTATGTCAGACGTATGGCTAGATTTTGCCTGTGTATACATTAATGCACTTATTTCATGACCAAGGGTCTGGAAACGGTCATATTTGCCGGACATGACCGAAATTTTGTCCTAAATGACCGAATAAAAATTCTCCCAATCGGACATTTTAAAATTTTATTATAAGCATTTTTTGACTAATCGGTCATATAATTGTTTAATTATCTTCCTGAGCATCCGGTCTTGTGGTCATTAATCTCATAATTAACACCTCCAGCAGGTGTCAAACAGGTAAACATAGCCGTAGGGTTACGCTAATTAGATAATCGGTCACACCTGTCTGACCATGGCCACTGTATTTACCTATGGTTTTAATTAAATGAGTCAACTCATGTTATCAATCTGTCCTGAGATGCCCATTTTGTTTATTTAGAAATAATTTCTCATTATATCCAGTATTTATCAAAACATGTGCACACCAAATATTGTTTACATTTAATGGTGTTTGATTACGCATGTGCGGAGAAAATATTTATTTTGCAAACATTCATTCACTGTATAGATTGTTTGATATTATTACAATCAATAATTGTTACTTATTTCATAATTAAAGTAACTTTTCTCACACATATATGTTTATTTTGTAAACAGAACAATAAAGTGGTCCCAATTTATCTACATCCGGTGATTCTACTTTCACTTTCACTTTCAATTTTTACATGAAACGTGTTTTGTTTATAATGAAAACAAAGAAATTTTTAATTATAAAGAGCCTTGACCTGAAATAAAAACGTGATCTTGATATTAAGTTCAACGTCTGGAATGTAATGCACAGAGAAACACTGCTTTTATGGATTTAAAAGGTGGATTTCCAGGGAGGCCAAGGAAAAAAGGGGGAGGGGGTAATTGTAACATTGATAGTCGGACAAAAATGACCGAAATTAGCTCAAAAAATTTCCAGACCCTTGTTCATGACCCAATTTTATACTATTTTTCTATTTACAAAATTACACTTCCTACCCCTTCCTGCCCCCCTTCAATGGACCATTTGTTTGAGCTGTACACAAGTCCTCAAAAAGTTTTCGTCACATCAAACTTTTTACATTTCATAAATCTCAGTTTCTGACATCTCTGCTACATGTATTACAGTCCACACCCACCTTTTGTCTGATCTGTACACAAGCTCTCCAGAAGTCTTTCGCCTCCACTCGGTGACAATCATCACACATGTGGTTCTTAACAACAAATTCCACAATAAATACTTGCTGCAGTACTGCGCTGTTCAAAACCTGAAATTAATATTTAATAGACATCAGTTATGAAAAAGATTTTAGTAAGATGCTTACTGCAAAAAAAACACCTTTTTTTCATAAACCATCCAGATTCTGATTCTTTTTGTAGTTGTGCTGATAATGTTTATGTTAAAGGAGCATTTAAACTATTGTTAGAATTAAATTATTTTCATGACATCACCTTAATCACAAGATATACCGTATAAGTGTTTTTTTTCGCGGGTGGAAAACTTCGCGATTTTGTTGAAAAAGGGGATGATTTTATTTACGCGTAATATATATTTCGCGGTTTAGAATATATTATAACACTTTATATAGGCAATTAACATTTAGCGAGTTTTAATTTTCGCGTCCCGTTGTTGGTCGCGAATAAAGCGAAAATTAAATCACCGCGAAAATAACCACTTATACGGTACTTAAAGTGCAATTGACAGACAAAACCCTTAAAAGCTGCACAACTTATTGGCATGTTTTTTTTTTTTTTTTAAATCTTTCAAAGAGTAGTTTTGCTTTGTATTTATATTCTGAGACATACTACTTTTAATACCTTGAAATAGGCAAAACTTTTAGAAATAATTCATATACCTCTTTCTGGACTGTTAGCTTGGTCTTAATTCTCTGTGAATGTGGCTCAGTCCACACAAAACCTGCATCTATCAATCTGACCTATAAAAAGCAATTAAACATTGATTTTGTAAAATTCTGTTTATGGTTTGTAATGAAAGTAAACTAAAACAGTGTTCTCGGTAGGCACATACATTGGGCGCAGTGCCCGCCCTTGATTCAATGACGCCCTTTGCCATTTTGCTGACCAATGTGCCCTTTTTTACGGCACCCTGCCCTTTTTTTACGGCGCCCTGCCTTTTTTCAGGTCGATTTCATATTTACGATTGCCGCCATCTTTGTTATTAATCAACTTCCTTGTGTATATTTAACGCGCAAACTAATTAGCATATAGTCGTTTACCTTTGCATCGATCGAAAATGACTAATGTGATCAGCTGTTAACTCTGTGATTAGTAATTATATGATTTGCAATAAAAGGGAGTTTTGAATAAGTTTTTACTTTATAACAATCAAAATGCCGACCAAAGAAAGACGTCTCAAGGAACAAACTAAAAAAATTGCAACTGAGAACAAAAGTTTGACATCGTACTTCACAAAGATTGATTGTAAAGTGCCCTCAATGGACACCTTCAACACTGCTGTCCAAGAACCCTTTTTGTCTGCATTGATAAAGAACATTGAAACTAAGTACATTGTATTATACTTGGTCAATTACTGTTTTTATAAACTATTGTTTATATTTTTTTATCACAGCAATTAACAAATTTGTACTCATTGTTTTTGTTCTATTTTAGGTTTGTGGACTCTGATGTGATTGAGAAGCTAGCATTGCTTGACCTCTCTCTTTTTGATGAGCTTCCTGCTACTTATGGCTTGTGTGAGATGATGGATTTAGCAGAACATTTCAAGCTTGATAGTGACGACTTATCTTTTCAGTGGACAACCTTTCTCACTTTCATTGGAGATAATCAAGCTGGGAATAGATCTATAAGCAACAACATCACAGTATTGTTAAACCCTATCATTGGTTTATCAGAGATGTATCCACATATTCTTAAATTAATGAGTGCAGCTGCTGTACTTCCATTAAGTATAGCTGAGGTAGAGAGACTTTTCTCTCAAATAAAACTAATTAAAAATGACCATAGAAATAGACTGAAGCAACCTACATTAGAAAATATTTTACACATCAAGTTGAACTGCAACAAGGACATGTTTAACAACATTCTTGAAAAGGATGTAGATGCCTTCTTTAAAGTTAAACAAAGGAGATTGTGCTATATTTAACTCATTAAATCACTTTTATGTGTCAGTTTGATTTTATCTATTTATATATTCTAGAACAGTATTTTTAATGACATTTGACATTTTTATTGCAGATATTGTATGTATACACATATTATAAAATGTACCTTTAAAATAAAGATTAACATATTTTATATTTAAGGTGTTGTATACAACAGCTTTTGATAGCATCTAAGGTGCCCTTTTTATCCCTAGCACCCTGCCCTTTTCAAATCCTAGCTAGAACACTGTTAAAAAGAAACCAATTTTGTAGGAAAAATATTATATAAAGTGACACATTGGTTAAACAAATTCATATAAAAATGTCTCTATTAGCCAATAAAAAAGGTCAGAATTGTTTCAAAAACAATATGTAGGTGAACAGCAGACCTGAAATCTAATCTAATTTAATGAGACACTATGCACTTATGCTGTTTTATACAAAATATCAAAAGTGCTGGGATATGAAGTTGCTCAAGAAAAATATTTCAAAAATATTCCATAACCCCATTCATCATTTGATAACCAAGATTTTTACTTTTGAAATTGGCCACGTAAAGTTAACTCACAGATTTCAGTCCTCCCAATTTCTTTAGACAAACAGATAAAAGTTCTCTGGACTCAAGCTGAGCTGGTACCCAATGGTTTGGAGGCTGAAGATACCTGAAAATAAAAACAAATGCATCTCTTAGCATACCTGTTACAAATTAGTAAAAATCTGCATAAGGCAAAATAATCAAAATATTTAGCTCCTCAGGAATCTGCCTCATCTGTTCTAAAAAAGCCTCATTGTCTCTTTTTATTGCCTTTTCATAAAATAAAAGGTAACAATTTTTTTGTGGTCGTATAAAAATGACCTGCTTCATCACTTTATTGTGTATTTACAATATAACAAGCTGCCTCATCCACTTTATGGACCAATAATGAATAAATTAAAAACCTCACTGCCTTATCATCTTTTGACGAAAAATTGCCTGAGAAGCTAAAATTTACTAGTTATCATTAATTTGCAAACTTAGCAAGCTCTTTTATGTAGAAAGTCTGTCAAATTGCACTGAACTTAAGATACTATGGAAGAAAAATCCTTCTGCTTGGAAACATTCAGATTTCTCAGAAGTTTATGAAAATTTCTATGTGCAAAGAAAAACTGCAGTGAGAATAAATTGTCCAATTGATCAAAATAATCAATGGAATGAATTTTATTTTTGTATCTACAACTACACAAGCTTTTAAATGTCTTTCTCATAAATTAAGGAATACAATACTGTGAGCATGCTCACAAAATGATGATATCAATCTCTTTATTAAACACAAAATCCATTTATCTCCCCTTGTGAAATGTTCAGAAAACATTAATTATTATATCAATCTTATTACATGTTTATGAGGTACAGTTTTAAAACATGCTTTAAAATTTCCTGTCATGCCTGTTTAATTGTATACATGTATTTGCCTGTTCACTCATACATGTACATTTGTACATGCAGTTGTACACGTATGAGTGAACAGTCTCATGCACATTTATATAACACAAAAATGTAACCTTTCACAGTTTCTACAGAAGTACAGAACGCCTTGTTTTGGTATGCCTTCTGTAATGTCAACTTGGGTTCTAAGGCAGGCTACACACATGTTTGTGGGGTTCGGCTCTATCTGTGTTCCACATTGGCAACATAATCTAAAATAGATAAAATAAGAGAGGTGGAATTAAAATACATGACAGGACATCAAACAAATGGCATTTTACAATTCTGCAGGGGAAAATTGCTTGTAGTCTCATGGTCACACCATGTATGAACATTATCATGTACCTAAGAGCTAAGGTCTTTGCACTCTATTCCAAATTAAAAACTAATTGAAAAGAGAGTGAGTGAGTGTTTTACACCCTCAAAATGCTTTATACTAGGAATAAATCAGGACGATGAACATGAACAGGATGATTTTCAGTACTTCAGCATGTCCAGAGTAACATTTTGCCCCTAGGCTGGGGGCGGAAATTTTTGCCTGTGTGATGAACTACTAAGTGTCCACAAAGGTATCTTAGATCTGCATGAACCATGGTACTCTCCTCACACATCGACGGGTCACCCATTGTTATGAGTTACACTTTACGTATATTACAAAGGTAGTGTCTGTGCGTCCTTGCCGCGTGGAAGAATAGACTACATGCTCCGCGTCCACGCTTCCGGAAAAAAACCCTAAAAAGTGAGTTTTTCCGGTAAGCTTTCCGCAATTTGGTAATTGTAATAAACTTTATAAAATATCCGGGGCAATACAAATTTTAATATATCAGTAAGGAAGCTAGTATTGGTGAAAAATGCTGAGTTTTTGTAATGATGGTATATAGACGGTATTATGATAGAATATCATGGCATTGCAGTGTAAAATTTTTATAAAGGATTATGAAAACAAAAACAATATCTGGTAGTCGATTATATCAAGACTCATTTTGTCACCCAATTCTAGTAGGAAGAAAAAAAAATACAGAAGATCAAATAATAGTCTAAATACTCGACCTTCTTATCTACAACATATTTGTACAGTTTTTATGCCCCCGTGACAACATGTCAGGGAGCATAATGTTTTACTCATGTCCGTACAAATTTCCGTCAAGCTTTTCTCCAGTCAGGGGCATTACTTAAATCAGTGATTTTTAAATCACTTATTCAAGTAGCATTTCAAAATGCTAAAGATATTTCCAAAAATCTAAATTTACAAAAGAACAGTTTAAGAAAATTTATATTAATTAATAAATATTGAAAATAGATTTAGTAAGCTTCTTTAAAATTACAAAATTATAGATTTTGCTGCCACCTGTTATCAGTATTTCCCCAAAATATGTGATTTTCTGATAAAAGAAAGACCAAATGTAACATCCCATTACTTCACTTTCTGAATTTTCCCAGCTGTGGCAATAATTTTCCCATTAACTTCAATATCTTAGGTTTCTGATTATGTAATTAATTACCCATGTTCGCGATCAAAATCTTTATGTTCGCGATGCCTGAAGATAGCAGGGGTTACCTACCAAAACATTACTTAAAAAGGTGATTTTTTAAAGGTAAAAATTAATAGGATACTTAAACAAGTGATTTGGAGGGTAATTATCCAGGGAAACCGTAAATGGGAATGACTTGAAACTTTGTAGGATCGTTCAGTATGACAAACTTTACGTCCTAGGCGAATTGTAGACTTGTCGGACATCTACTTCATGTTTGGGGCAGAATCAATACCAATATCGACATGAAAATTTCCGTCAAGCTTTTCTCAGAAACCATACCTGGAAATAACAAACTATAAAACTTTTAAAAAGGATTGATTTAAACACCAGTGAATTTTTAAGACGCAATTTTGCCTTTGAGCAAGTAAATTTTTAAGTCAAAATATTCCTTTTTGTGTTTAAATATACTAACAATGCAAAAATAATGATAAGACACAAGCTCCTGACGCGGAGCCTGTAGTCTATTCGTCCACGTGGCGTGGACATGCAGACACTACCTATTACAAAACCCCGGAGAACGAAGGCAACCATATACAGCCACTTAGGGTACATACTTGGTCGTTCTGTGGGCTGACCACAAATCCGATGTCAGGCTAGGCTCTGATGCAGCCTATTCGCAAAAAGGATCCTGCATGGGACCAACATAATGAAAAGAAAAAAAGTTGTAACTTGTTTCAACAGAATATATTGGGAAATTTTAACACTTCTTGTAAATTAACATGTTCAGCATCTTACATGAAGCCAGTAGTTGAAGGTTTGCTTTCAAACGTGTACTCCATTTCACCATAAACTGAATACTTGTGCTCTTACAGAAAACATGTGGTTGTGAAATGACGTTTGACCGGAAGTAAAAGAAAGTACAAAAATATGCAATTAATCCGGATATGTTTCCGGAAAATTAGTATTTTTTCCCTTTTTAAGTCAACGGTACGATCATTTATTTAAAAAGTAATTCCTTTGTAATTTAATATGATAATGGCTCTGCCCTAAAAGCTCGCGAAGATACAAAATCAATATAATAGGTGCAACCAAAACTAGGTTTAAACTTAATTGGATCTGGACAAAATTTCAAATTACCCTCGGCTGGATCAATAGCTAAGAGGGTCCACTTTTGGATAAAAATTTAATAATTTATTTGAAAAAAATGTATTATCCGTAAAAACGCAAAAATATGGTTTGCGGCCGGGACAACATCATCCATAACTTAGTCGATCCTTCAGTCACATCATATCATTCGACAAGCAGACAAAATGTCACCGCTCTTCTGCCAGGTTTTGTTATATTTTTTGTATACCCGTATCTATAATTGCCAAGTACTGTCTGCAAAAAATTGACTTAGAAACCTAGTGGAAAATGAAGACGTATCCAAATGATCATTTAACTTTGTCAGATTGAGGGACCACATAGGATAAGGATGGATTAGGATTTTATTTTCAGATCAGGTAGGACCAAATTATCATACATAGGTAAAAAACAGTTGCTGATCACTTTATTTTAATGAATCTATGTTATGAAAAGTTCCGAAAATTGATTGACAGAACTCCCACCATTTTTCTGCGCATGACTATATATGCACTATGGGTAAAAGGTCACGAATTCTCGCGAGAGAAAGCCATATTTCTGTAAAAACAAAACAACTAGTGTTCGTTCGTTAGATAGTTATTATTTATTGAGAAAGTTATTGTCATTATCAACAAGAAAAGGTTTTGTTTTGTTACCGTTTGTAAATAAATAAGCGAAAATAAAGAATCTCGCTAACGCGAGACCCGGTATTTTCGTAAATTCCCAATGCATTCCGAGTAGCGAGACAGAATTTATTTTCAACCATCGTATTTTGAGTCTCGTGCAATTTGGCAGACTCTGTACAATAGTGAGCTTCGCTTCGCTCGCATATAAATTTTATGAATTGTTGTTTAAAGTAATGACTTTGAATAATTCCACTGACAGGACAGGGTTGCAAATAATTTTTAAAAGTTTCCACTTCGGACTTTCTTCCGTACAATACAATACAATACAAATACAATACAAATTTTATTAGCCAATACGTCATTTTCGAGTTCATTGCTTTTCCGGAAAAATCCCTCAATTACACAGAAATTATCACGTGACTTTACCAGTTTGTGAGTCAAACTGGTTTGCTGCCATGTAGACTTATACAAAAGTGATTGTGAGATCATCAAAACAATAACATCTCTATGAAAGGTAAATACTTCAATTGAATGAAGAAATATTCTTACGTGCATAGAAATATTGTCAAAATTGAAGATTCTGTCTTTAATAAACAACAAGCAATATTTATTTTGATCTATTGCTCTTAACTGCACCGGAAGTCGTCATGCCTAGAAAAATATATAATAAAAGAACCTTTTCCGGATTCCCCAGCCATTCCGCAATAACCCGAAATTGACGTATTATGGGCCCACAAGGGGCATTTACAACTACAAACATATATGATCAGTGTACTCACATATTATATGGAGTGACTATAAATAAAAATAGGAGTCAGTTCACATTCATGAGAATTAACAATGAAAATACTAAAAATTAAGTCACATTACAATTTAGCAGGAAGGAGCCCAAGTCATTCAGAGTTCTTATATCTTCATTATTGAAGCACCAGTAGAATTGATTAAAGTTTGATAACTGGGTGAAGTTAATATTATATTTTTGAATACTTTCAAATAATTTATTTCTGAGATCAGAAAACGTAGGACAAGAGGTAAAGAAATGGAGTTCATTTTCAATTTCATTTAAATTACATTTTTGACAAATTCTTTCTTCTTTTTTAGTTAAGGGTTTAGTATATCGTCCAGTCTCAATGAATAATTTATGGTTGCTGGTTCTGAATCTTGCTATGCATTTTCTTAACTCAGGTCTTTCTATAAGGTTAAGCATGCTAAGAAATCCAACGTAAATATTCCGGTCTGAAGATAACGAACCATGTAATTTTTAAACGACCATTGCAAGAAGCTGATGCTGTAAATCAAATTAAATACGACATTTTTAACCACCTATTTAATTACAACAACGGGGGACTTTTGATCTTAAACCGGAGGCAATTTCTTAGCATGGGTATTTTTCAGTTCCAAAATTGGTTTTAATTGAAAGATATGTTCTAAGTTTACCATCTTCTTTCATAAGATTGTCACGAGTTTTATACCAGTTATCAATATATATATGTTTCATCTGGTTTTTAATTAAATGTTTAAAATAATGTTTATTTAGATGACTTGGACCCCTCTCCAAATCAATATTTAAGATTTATAGTAAATGTGAAAGTGATGAGTACCAGGTGTCTGCACCATTATGATGTAAATCCTTCAAATCAGAGTAGGCATCTTTTAAAAGATTCGATGGACATGTAACAATTCGGTGCCAACAATTTAACACTGCTTTAAAATGTGTAAATGCCATAGGAATTCTGCCAAATTCAGACATAATAGCAAAGTTTGAGGATTTTTTGTTAACAAACGAAAGGTATTTTAGAAAGTGTAGTTCTAACTTAACAGAGGGGAAGACACCTGGCAATCTTCTAAAATTACATAGACTATCTGATTTCATACTTTTTGGAAGAAAACAACCCCATATTTCAGATCCATAATCTAAAATGGATCTAATGGTGTGGTCAAAAACATGTATAGCAGACTTTATACTAGGACCAAGGGAGAACAGATCAGACTTAAGTTTATACAATCCTTTCATTGCTTTTCTGTACATGTCATGTTTGGTTTCATTGAAAGAGCCACAGGCAGAGAAGATTATGCCAAGATACTTGTATTTAGTAACATTATCAAGCTCTTTACCAAGAAAGAAGAATTTATTTTTTAGTAATTTACCTGTTTTATTGAAAATCACAATTTTGGTTTTATTAATATTTAGATCTATACACCAATCTTTACTAAATTTTCCTAACTTATCAAGTTTACTTTGAAGGCCAGATGCAGAGGTTGAAAGCAAAACAACATCATCTGCATTATAGCAAGCAATCTATTCTGCGGTTATTAAGAAAAATTGGGTCAGAAGAGTCTTCAAGATACTTGGGAAGATCATTTATGAAGAGCTTAAACAGATTAGGACTCAACACATCTCCTTGTCTAACTCCAATATTAGAGTAGAAATTTTCAGAAAGGGAATCACCATGTCTCACAGCTAGGATAGACTTACTGTACATATTCTGAAGAATTTTATAAAATAGACCCCAATACCACTTTTGAGCATTTTTAAGTAAATTGCTTCATGTAAAACTGTATCAAAGGCCTTTTTGAAGTCTACAAAACAGGCAAACAGTTTGTTTTTATGAGCAAACTGCTTATCTATAATAGCTTTTAGTACAAACATGTGGTCAGCAGGCCTTGCCTTTTTTGTGAAACCAATTTGGAATGGGGAAATTACATCATTTTCAACAAAATATTGATCAAGTCTTTTATTAAATATAGAGTTGAATAGCTTGCCTAGACAACCAGTGATGGCTATACCCCTGTAATTTTCAGGTTTACTTCTATCACCAGATTTAAAAATTGGTGTGAGGTATCCAGCCGACCAGTTATTAGGATAATAACCAGATAACAAAATGGCATTAAAGAGCTTTTTTAAACTTGGTAAAAGATAAGTTTGGGTTGCTTTCAGTATATTATTGTCGTATAAATAGTGACAAAGATCTAATAATTTTTTATTACATACAATTTTACAATGTATTCGCTAAGGTGTCAAGTATCATATTGTTTAGTGCAGTTTCATAGTATAGTAGCAAAAACACAAAACTATTGAAAGAGGGTGGGAATAGTCGAGAAAAGAATGTAGAGTTATAATAGCAAAAATGACAAACATATTGTATCATAGACATGAACATTTAATAAACAGGTCTATGATGATACATATGAAAATGACCAACAAAAATAAAGAAAAAGGGAAAATGTAACCACCCCTTCCAATATACATGAACCTCAGAAAAGAGTTGCATGACAAAAAGACCAGATGATACCCGATTTGTATCATGGCATGTTCAAAAAACACAATGTATATCCAAATGTTTAAAAATGCTTCGGTAAGTCTGCTTCATACGAAAGAAGAAGCAGAAGCAAAGAGGTACATATGAGGCATCCGAATGTCAAGGAGCAAAGAGGCACTAATGAGGCATTCAAGTTTCAAAAGTGAGAAAGGGCAACGACAAAACCAATAAACATGAACTAGAACAGTACGAAGAAACACAAAACATCAACAACAACAAAAAACACAAGAAATCGATAACATGAAATAAAATCGTAGTAAAGTGGGTGAACGCAGGTGCTCCGGAAAAATAAGCAGTTCCTGCTTGCAATAGCTCGCCCGCCCCACTGCCAACTGTCAATTCAGTGAGTCCGTGATATCCGGTAAAGGAAGACAAAACAAACCCTACATTTACATTTACAGCTATACTCCTTTTCTTCAATCTGTTGAAGATTACAAGGAGGCGCATGAGTGGGTACAAAAATAATTTATACCAAAACAAAAATAAATTAAAATTAGGTTATGCAGCAGTTCAGTTGGACAAAAGTGCATTAAATATAAACAAAGTGCATTTGATTCGTTTTTTTTATTTTTATTTTTAATAATTAAGATAAAAACAAAGACATTTGTCTAGCAATATATCTGGAGCAACCCAGACTTGAAGGATACTAAGTCTGGGCTGCAAGCCACTACCTCTGGTAATTTGTTCCACAGTCTTATAGATCGGGGGAAGAAAGAGGAAGAGTGGTAGTTTGTTAGTGAAAAGGGCAATACAAATTTAAACTCTCTTGATGGAATAAGATATATGGCACTGTTAACATTCACTAAGTTGTTTTTTATTTTATAAAGCATGACAAGAGATGAGATTTGTCTACGTGTTTGTAGGGTAGGCCAGTGAAGTTGTGTAAGCATGTTTGTGACACTACTCTGATAGTCGTATTGATTAAGTGTGTACCTGGCTGCCCTTCTTTGTACCATTTCTAGTTTGTTTATGCTGTTTTGTTGCCAGGGATCCCAAACTGTACTGCAGTATTCGAGCTGAGGGCGGACATATGTTTTGTATGCTAACTCCTTTGTTTTGATGTTATTGGTATGGATGTTTCGTTTGATAAATCTTAGGGTGTTGTTTGCTTTATTTGTTATTGTATTAATATGATTATTCCATGAAAGATCTTTGGTGATGGTGAGGCCCTAAATATTTAGCTTTATCTGCAGTTTTGAGTGTTTTGTTGTGCAACTTATATTCATGTAAAATAGGGTGTTTTTTCCTAGATATATGGATAATTTCACATTTATCAGGGTTGAAGGACATTAACAACTCTTCCTCCCACTTTTGGAGTTTGTCTAGGTCAGATTGGAGTGTGTTGCAGTCAGATTGCGAGGCTATGGTGAAGTAAACAATAGTGTCGTCAGCAAAAAGGCGTGTTTTACTTGCAAGGTTGTTCGGCATGTCGTTGATATAGATGAGAAAAAGACAAGGGCCCAGTACCGAGCCTTGAGGGACTCCGGATAGGACAGGACAGTTGTTGGACTCATGGCCATCAACGACAACCTTTTGCTGGCGATTACTCAAGAAAGATTCAATCCAATTGACAGTTTTGTTATTAATACCAATACGTTTAAGTTTAAGGAGAAGTCTGAGATGGTCAACTTTATCAAAAGCCTTAGAGAAATCCATGACGGCTACATCAGTTTGTTTTCCTTGTGCCATGTTGTCTGTAATTTCTTGGATGAAAGTTATCAATTGTGTTTCGCAGCTGAGTTTAGATCGAAAACCGTGTTGAAATTCATATAACAGATTGTGTTTATCTACATGTTTGGTGATATTAGAGACAAATATATGTTCCATCATTTTACTAAGTATACTTGTGAGAAAAATTGGTCTACAATTCTCTGGTTTACTTTTTGCACCTTTTTTTAAAAACTGATGTAACTAAGGCTTGCTTCCAATCTGATGGGACAATTCCTGTTTCCAGGGAGGTGTTAAAGAGGTCAGCAATTATTGGTGCCAATTCGTTATGTACTTCTTTTAAGAAGTGAGGTGAAATCTTATCTGGGCCCATAGCTTTATTTGGGTTTAGGTTTTTAAGAAGTTTGGCCACTCCAATTGAGGTAATAATAATATCTTCCATTGCATGTTCTGGATGTTTCTTTGATTTAAGGATGTTGTATTCACTAATGTGTGCTAGCTTCAATGGTTTAGGGGTGGTAAAGGCAGAGTGAAACTGAGTGTTTAGGGCTTCAGCTTTTTTTGTTGGATCGGTATGTGTTAAGCCATTTACTTTAAGAGGAGATACACCAATATTTTCACTTTTTTGTTGCTTTATAAAGGACCAAAGTTTCTTGCTTGGTTTGCCTGTGTTTTCGTTATCTTGGTTGTCAGTAACAATGATTGATTCTATGTATGCCCAGTATGCATTTCTAAGTTGGTTTTTGACCTGGTGTTTCAATGACTTGTATTGTTTTAGGAAAGTGGCTTTTCTTTGAGGTTTTGCTGATCTATACTGTCTATATTTCTTGTCTCTTTTTCTAATTGTTCTTTTGATTTCTTTGTTTATCCAAGGTAGATCTTGTCTGCTCTTAGTTTGTTTGGATGGGACATGATTTTCAATGAGTAATTGTATCTTCTGTTTAATGCATTCCCATTTTTGTTCAACATTGTAGTCTTTAGATGTTTCCATATAAGTATTTTTGAATGTGCTTATTTCAGTTTTTATTTGTTCCCAATTAGCTTTCTTGTACTGTATTATTTTCCTTGGTGTTTTGCGTGTTCTACCTAATTCTATGCACAATTCATGAAAGACGATGTCATGGTCAGATGTACCAAGGCCGGGTAATGTATGGGTATTATGTACAAGTGAAGGCTGGTTTAAGTAGAATAAATCAAGGATGTTTTCATGCCTTGTGGGTATTTTAACAACTTGTTCGAGGTTGTGATCGTTCATGATGTCAAAAAACTCAATATACAGGTTTGAATGACTACAACCTGGCTTAAGTTCGTCATTTACCCAGTTGTAATTGGGGAGGTTGAAGTCTCCAAGAAGCCACGTGTGTCCATTTTTGGGGACTCTCTGCAAGGATCTACTGAGTTGTTTTATGCTTTCGAGATCATTTTCATGCGGTTTGTAATATGCACCTATATAGATTGACTTTTTACCTTTGATGTTAACTCTACTGCACTCATCTGAGACATAATCTTGCTATAAGCAACCATTGTGTCAGACATGATATGCTCTGCCAAGAAAATCGATATATGTCCCGCAAGCTCTGGAATAACGAATCAATTGTGCTAGCTGTGTCAACTCCATAAACTCCATAAGTTAGAGCGGACGGAATGTTGCTATACACAACAAGGGAACGTTTACGATTTGAATACTGAAGTCATCACGTTTGTCATAGAGCTTGGTTAAAAGTCTCCCTTTAATAGAGTCTATTTCGAGACGTAGATTCAAATAAGAAGCAGACTTCATTAAATTTAAAGTTAGAAAGAGCAAAGACAAAACCAATAAACACGGACGATAATAGCACGAAGAAACAGAAAACATATAAAACAACTGAATAGCAATCAACAACGAGAACTCTAGCAGTAACGAGAGTCAACTCCGGAAGAGTAAATAGTTCTTGCTTGCTATAGCACATCCGTCACGTTGCATGGTCAATTCAGCATGTCAAACCGGAAAAGGTGAGCAAAACAACGTCCCATGACATACCAACATCTGCACTCATCGAAGATATAATAATAAGTTTATTTGCATAAAGACCATAGTAGGCCAGGCAATACATATAATAATACATAACATGAACATATTCACATAGAAGTACATACAAATATAAAGAAGACATAATAGAAAATGAATTAATATAATATGCATGCACTTGACCAGTATAGACCTCATTTTCGCAATTCCAAGGATTGCTTTATAAAGTCAATAATAATGGACAAAACATCCATATCATAGTTTAGAATAAGTACAAGTTTATTAAAAGAGTCAAGCTGGTTAAAGTTTGTATATTTATTAGATATTTTGTTTAAAAAACTATTACGTATACTGTTATTTATTTGGCAGTCAAAAAAGAAGTGTGCCTCGTCATCCAAGACATTGCATATTTTACAAAGTCTCTGATCACGAGGGATGTTTTTGTATCTCCCAACCTCAACAGCCAAGTTATGGTCACTAATTTAGTAAGAGTTTTTCGACTATTGAAATTGGGGGTTTTCAAATAATCTGCCATATTCATATTTAGCTTTAATTTGCTATATAGATATAACTTAGAGCTATTATCAAATTTTACAATTTTGTTCATGAAGACTTCTTCATATTTATCATTGATAATTAATTCTTTTACTGCTGCTTTTAACTTTAACTTTTATAACTTTATAAAGTTTATCAGGAAACTCTAAATCTTCTTTATCTATTTGAAATTGATTCAAAATAGAGGTAGCAAAATTATACCAAGTATATATACCCTCATTGCTAAGGGTTTTGTTAACAACAAGAGCTTCTTTAACCAATGGATTAATACCCTGAGAGTTAATTCTGGAATAAAAAGTATTCACTTGTGTTTTAATAAATGATTCTAGAGGCAACCTTCCTAGCTCTGCTTTTGAAGCAATGTTACTAGCTGTTCTTCGTACACCTAGCACACTTTTACAAAATTTATTATGTATTTTTTCAAATGGAAACTTTTCAGCTAAAGACAAGATATCCACATCTCTGCCACTCACTGAGGACCTTTGTATAGCTTTAAAGACAGTAAAATATTCATCCATAAACCAGACCTCACTGTTATATAATAAAATTGGTCTAATTAAAGCGTCAAAGAGTTTACAAGATAAATTTACCGGTATATGCTTAAAATTGACATCAAAGATATAGAAACCCCTATTTTCTCTATGTGTGCATGATGTCTTCCATAAAATTTATATATTTTGTGAACAAATAACCAAGGAGCAACGAAACCCTTTGTTAACATTTTTTTCTGTCAGAAGCGACGCTTTGATGGATGCAAGTCCCGCAAGCTCTGTAATACTGACAAATCAGGTGTGATACGTTAACTCATGCATAAACAGGAGCGGACGGGGAGAAGAAGCAGGTAATCAAACCGTAAAAGTGCACTATGTGTACCCATTCGGATGTCAATTTCCAATGAAAAACACGTTCACCAAACTGTGCAAATATGTTATCTATAAAAAAGTTGAGCGTTTTGATTTTTGGATTTTCGACAGATAGAAATCATAGAGTTGAGACGTCGCATAATTATGGACGCTGCATCAAGCTAGGGGTGGATAACAATTAACCTTGAAATCTCATATGGCGGTGTACAAAGATCTCTGATATCAGTCACGTGACGAAAGAATAATATTTACGTACATATAAAAACTATGACGTTACCGTCGAAGCCCGTGGTAACGGACAAGAGTTTAGCGCCGCCATGTCGTCTTACTGTAGGTCTTTTTCTTGTCAGTTGGTTGAGTGTGGATTTTAACGAACTTTGAAGATGTTACCCGTTTTGTGGATTACAAGTCTGGTCAGCGTTCTGTTGGTTCAGCCTTGGTCCGTGAATATACTTTCAGAGCATATTGAGTAAGTAACGAGTAAAAGAAATGTTTGGTTGGTTAAACCACATTTAAAGGTAAAACACGAATAAATTTAACACAATAAAATGCTTAAAATTAATAAAACAATTAAAGGCATCCGACCAAGCAATTCTTTTATTTCCTTATATGAGCCACAGTGCAACATTTTTTATTATGATGTTAAATTCGCCTTTTTTTATATATTTTTTAGCGTAAGTAAATCAATCGACAAAATCAGTTATGGTTACAACTATATGTATATTTAATTGATAAAAGTGGAATAAACTGTTTGTTTTATAGATTTGTTATTAGACTAACGGTATCTTACTTTTTTTTCAAATAAGTTTTTACTTTTTAATTTGATTTTCAGGCTTAACCCTAAACCTATTGATCCTGTTGATTTGGAGTTTCTTGAATATGAAAATGAATACCTCCGTGTCTGGAAAGATACAATATTGTGTGTTCTTTGCTTTCTCCTGATACTGGTTGCTAGAATACAATGGAAATGGTTGTTGGCCGAAAAGAATGGTAGGCACATTTTCAATAAGTGGGTTTGCCCAACAACTAAAAAACTGCAGCTTGTTTTGGTTTTGCAGTTCCTGCTTTTAAGTGTATAAAGAACGCATACACTTTGAAACTTTACAAGCATTTGTAATAAGATATTTGTAGTTTAAGAACAATCTTTTCTAAATCTATTGCATTGAACTTTCTTAATAGCGTATAAACTTTTCAAATCAAACTTAAAAAAAAGTTGAATTACTAGTATTAATAGTTAGAAATAAAAAAAAACTTTGTTAATCTCACATAAGCATAGTTTTGTCGACTTAAAATAGTTTTACATATTTCTTTCTTTAAAGATCTTGAAATCCTTTTCAAGAAAAGTGATGGCCTGCCTGTTTCCAGTCAAGATATTTCAAAGTTTTTCAGCGGTAAGTCCTTCAACGACTGTGGTGTAAAGAATTTGGCTTCTCTCACGTCTACACCCCTACTAGGAAGAGTTCAAGTAAATATGTTGGTTAATATTTCTACTTCGATGCGCCGATAAATTTAATTACAGAATTAACAAATCAAATATGAAAAATATAATTGTTAATCCAAACTTGTTTACATTATTCTTGAATGGAAAAAAATTCAGGAGACATTTTGATAATTTTGTTTAATTCATCTTTCGTGAACGAACTCCCACAGGTAAGCTCTATAAAAGAGAGATTTATAGAATAGAAGAAAATGAGATGTGGAATAAGTGTACGCGACACAACCTACATTATAAACGTATATTTTAAATATCCACAATGGAAAACAGCCAGCAGCCTTCAATGTGACCAGCGGTCGCTGCTCGCTGTTTTTCAATTGGCCCCTGGATTGAAAATTAAATACATATGATTCAAGCCAAATCCCAAAGTGCATTGAAAGACCCTCTTCTTGACAAAAAACAATTAACATAAATTCGACTAAATACAAACATAAGCTTTGATAAAGATTCCTGGCTTAGGACAGGCACATTAAAATGTGGCGGGGTTAAACTAGTTTTTTGGCGCCAACCTTCATCCTAATGATAATCAACAACAAAGCACAAACTAACACACAGTAAAAATCAAATCGATAGAAGTTCAATTCAACAAGAGAGTATCTGAGACAAAAAGACAACAAGTAATTAACGGGACGTAAAGATACTCTCTTGAGAACACTCGAAGTTACTGACAGCTAGCTAAGAAGCATCCATCGACTGATGTAAAAAAATCAAGTATGTCGATTTTAAATCCGACACAACACGTCAAACACTTATGATTTGAAGACAACAATGAGAATAAGCTGGCAACCGGCTCCCTACTGTTCAGATCTTCAAATAACAGCGGGGTACCGGCTACAAGGAAAAGTTGTCCGTAGGGGCATGCTAAAAGATAATATATTATGAGACTTGCATATTAACTATTTGGGCTAGCTAGGTGTGATACGAGAAAATGCCTGGTTGCTTTCCGTTAACATAAAGGTGCGATCTATACAACAATTTGTACACCAGTGAAAAGTTGTCCGTAGATGCATGCTAATAAATAACATAATTAGAGATCATGCGTATCAACTTCTTGGGCTAGGTGTGATACGAGAAATGCCTGGTTGCTTTCAGTCAGTATAACGATAAGATTTATAGAAGACAATGAATGTAAAGTTGTTTGTAAATGCATGCTAATAAATGCATGATTGAGATTGGGCTAGGTGAGATACGAGAAAATGCCTGGTTGCTTTCCGTTAACAACATTTAATTCATGCAGTTAATATCTGATCCGAGTTTGAATATTTGATATTTTATTTCAGATACAGAGCATATGTTCAATGAACTGGAAAAACGCATCGGTATTCTAAACAAAAGATTCAAGAAATTAGAAAAGGATGTCGATTGGGATGATAAAGTGTATGTGAAGCAAAACGATGAAATCAAATTCCTTACAGAGAGTTGGAACGGCCAGTATGCCACGTTTGGTCTTGTGGATATTGACCCAGAGGCAGGAGCAAATGATTGGGTCACAAGGATGGAACTTTTTGATGTTCAGGAGAAATTTGGTAATTTTCCTTTTTTCTAGCTAAATCCAGTTTTCTCGTTAACATATATAACAAAAGCTTGCACTCAGTCAAGGGTACTCCCATTCAACCATGCACTGCAAAAACAGGAAATAGATGTCTGACTGAACTGGAAAGGAAAGGCAAAACATGAGATTACAACTTATCATACACAAACTGTATACAAATTTGAAATTAATCCCTTCAGTAGAAGCCGGAAAATCTGCCACGAAAAGGGTCTACTTTTTACCATAAAAATCTGTAAAACAGGAATTGGATGCCGGACTGACATGGAAAGAAGAGGCACGTTATAACTTATCATACTAAGCTGTAAAAAAAATGAAACAAATTGAGATCTGATACGAAAGTTTGTAACATATATTATATTGATATATTTTATCTTTTCAGATGCTGATATGTGTGAAATGGAGGGTTGGATTGAAGATATGGGGTTGCTTGAGCACTAGGAAGATGATTGTGAAGAAATTGCTACCGGGATTTAGATAACGGCAAAAGGCTGAACATTTCATTGTCTTTAAACATTTGATTGTTTTATTCATATTGAATTAAAACATATATTTTGATCACAAACTTTTTGTTTACTCTTTTAATAGCTTGCCATAGTCTTAATGATTTGCTTAAAGTTCCTTACAGAGGAATTTATCGCACTATGGAACATGTGCGATACGATAAAACGCATGATTGCTATCAGCCGCATTTAATTAGTGAATATATCGGTCTAAGCAAACCCGAAATGCGCCTGGTTGCTATCACCGGCACTTGCTAATTGTGTTATATCTTATTCACCATGTAGAAATAAGAGGTTTTTTTTGTCGGAAGGATGCAAAAAAGCACTAAGAAAGTGTTCCAATCTCAACAGAGAAACAAAACAACAGACAAAAGCAAAACACAGTAAGGACAAAATCACTAGTCACTAACGGGTTCGTGGTTCGATCCTCGTCAGGGGTGATAATTTCATGAATCGATTTTCCGACTCTCTCTCGACACCATTTGCGAGAATGGTCCCAAGAAACGAAGATAGTCCTTCGGAAAGGACGAAAAAAAGGTTGTCCCGTGTATGGGTAGAGCAATACCCTGTGCACGTTAAAGACCCCTTTGTAAAGTTCGATAAGAGTAGGCTCAATGGGGGCCGTTTACAAATGCCACAATCGATAACTGCAGGCTGGAAAGGGAGAGGCATTATGCTTGTTTTCCAATCCAGGATAAATAAATATGATTAAACTAACAGTAGTACTTACACAACACAAGAAGACTGCAATTAATTTACTCTATCAGAATGTACTAGTGTGATTAAAAGGTGTCTTCTCTAAATCGTTCAGAGAATATGTTACCAGCTATGATTAACGCCAGAAATCTGAAGACAGTCAAAATTAAGATACAGTACATTAATTTTAAGAAAACCATGGACCTTTTTCGGGACACCGGGATTGGCCATATTTAAGCTCGGGATTCCGGGATTTGGACAATTTATGATGTTATTCCATCAAAATATCTAAAAGATGGAGCGAGTGTACTTACAAAACCTGTCACATATATTATAAATCTATCTATTGTAAGTGGTATCGTACCGGACGATATGAAAGAAGCAAGGGTTTGTCCAATTTTTAAAAAGAATAGTAGGTTAGAGGTCGGTAATTACAGACCGGTTAGTATCTTAGTTAATATAATCTCCAAAATTTTGGAAAGAGCAGTATATTGTCAATTAGAGTCATACTTAACTAAAAACAATCTATTATATGACTTGCAATCAGGGTTCAGAGGTAATTTTTCTACAGGTACATGTTTAATTCATTTATTAGATCATGTAAGATCACAGACTGCAGTCGGACTGTACACTGGCATGATAATGCTTGACCTTCAAAAAGCATTTGATACAGTAGATCATTATATACTATACAATAAACTTAAAGTTATGGGAGTTACATCTGTTAAGTGGTTTGAATCATATCTGACTGACAGGCAACAGCTTATTAGTGCTAATGGCACCCAGTCAAATTTCCGTAAAGTATCATGCGGTGTACCACAAGGTAGTATACTAGGTCCCCTTTTATTTTTATGCTACGTCAATGACATGTCTGCCAGTGTGGGGTCTGACTGCAAGCTGCTTCTCTATGCTGATGACAGTGCCATCTTATATTCGCATAAGGATCTAAATGTAATATCTCAAAAACTGGGAAGGGAACTTCAATCATGCAGTAATTGGTTGGTTGACAATAAACTTTCACTTCACTTAGGTAAAACTGAGTGTATTTTATTCGGTTCTAAACGTAAACTACGAAAGGTCAGGGAATTCTCAGTGACCTGTAATGAACATACTATAAAATCGCAAAAAAGTGTAAAATACTTGGGCATAAATATTGACCAATTTCTCTCTGGTGATATCATTGTCAAAAACATTATACAAAAAGCCAATGCTAGATTGAAGTTTCTTTACAGGAATGCCAAAAGCTTATCTACAAATGCAAGAAAGTCACTTAGCATGGCACCTATACAATGCCATTTTGATTACGCATGTTCATCGTGGTATTGTGGTATTAATAAATCTTTACAAAAAGAGTTGCAAGTAATGCAAAATAAGATCATAAGATTCATTAATGGTTTTGATAGTATGAAAAGGGTTGATTATCCTGTTTTCTCTTTAACAGGTTTTTTGAATGTAGAATCAAGAGTTCAACAAATGCGTCTAAATCATGCACATAATTTTTTTTTATAACAAGTGCCCTAGATATATGAAGAGTAATTTTGTGAAACTTTCAGATACCCATAATTATAATACAAGGACAAGCGAGTGTAATTTTAATACACCACAAGTTAATTCTCAATCATCAAATACCTTTTATTATAAGGCCATTAAGGACTGGAATAGTGTTCCGTTAGAACTCAAGAGAATCAAAAATGCCAATAGTTTTAAATTAAGTATAAAAAAAAATCCTTTTTGAAAAGATGAAGGACAATTTTGAAAGTGAATTTATTTAATAATAATTATTGAAATTATTCATTTTACTTTTTTATTAATTTCCATTTGCCTGCCTAAATCTTGCGTCGGCCAACTTGTTAGTTTTTGGTTTTTAGCCCTAATCAAGCAGGGTACATTAGAGGACCCCATTGGAAATAAGCTGTAAAGCTTTAATGGGCTTATCCCAGGTTCAGACAGACATAACCTACTTTTTTTTTATGGCTACCAATTAAATTTTAACAATTTAGCCTAGATGCATTCATGGCAAGTTTTATTGCAACTACTATGTCATAAGAGTATGCTTCATATTGTAAAATGTGAAAATGTGGATTTATGTATGAATCTGAATAAAACTATCTATCTATCTATGTAATTTAAGTTCGGGTTTCCGGGATAAAATTATATCAACTTTACCGGGATTCGGGATTTTCTTATTTTTAAGTCGGGATGACGGGGTTTTGTAAAAAATAGTTCGGGATGAGGGGATCAGACCCCCTCCTACCCCCCCCCCCCTCATCAGTGTAATAATAAATTGATATCAACTATTATCTCGCATTTTCTCTTTCAGTGTAACTGGCGGATCATTTTCGTCGTTTCTCTCAATTCATTTTCTTTCTATATATAAGCGTTTTGGCGGTGCATTTTCTTTGCGTTTTTCAGTTCACTCAAAAATAGCCAAAATAAGCGATACCCTGTCATTTCTTCTTCTTTAGGTTTTCAGCAAAACATCAATAAATTGAAGCCTTACTTGCTGTGCGCATGCGTGCTCTTTAAAAGAAATTTAGCAAATCTACTATAAAATATAAGTTGACAATAAATTTGTGCATTCAAAATATATATACAGAAAGTGATTCAATGATTTTTGTCTTTATTTTGGTTTTTTTTTTTTTTATTTATTTTTTTTTTAATTTTTAAAATTTATTTTCTTTAAAATAGTGATGTATTATAATTGGCCTTACATAATGCTTGAAAGAACAGCAGGTGTAAGCTGTGTTCTAAAAGCATCTACTGAAGTGGCCTGTACAACTGAGCAGGGAAGAATATTCCATTGGATAATGGTTCTTGGAAAGAATGACTGTTTGTAGGTGTCTTTGGATGTGGTAATATGTCTATAAGTGTAAGGATGGTTTTGTCTAGTTCTGCTGTCTGTTGGAATGAGAATGTGCGTTGGAATGGCAACTAGGCAGTGGATAATCTTGTACATTAAAATGACTCTTGTTTACAACTGTATTGCTCGAGCGTAGGCCACTGGAGGGTGTTTATCATGTCAGTAACACTACTGGTGTTGTGGTAGTTTTTAAAATCATATCGAGCAGCACGCCTCTGCACCATTTCTATTCTGTTCTTTGTGGTTTTGGTTGTAGGGTCCCACACACTACAGCTATACTCAAGCTTTGGTCTGACTAGAGCTTGGTATGCTTTTGACTTAATGTCTGTATTTGCCACTTGGAGATTTCGTTTAAGAAAACCTAGAGTCTTATTTCCATTTGCTGTTATGTTTTGGTGATGTTTGTTCCATTTGAGATCAGACTGGAGTGTTATACCGAGATATTTTGCTGATGTAACGGATTCTAGAATGTGATTGTGAAGTATGTAATTATGGTTAAAGGATGATTTTTTCTGTGTGATTGACAACTTAGTGCATTTATCTGGATGGAAGGCCATAAGCCAATCGGCCTCCCATTGAGCGGCAGCATCAAGGTCTTCTTGTAGTTTTTTGCAGTCATCTAGAGTTTTGATTTCTCTGTAAATGATGCTGTCGTCAGCAAAGAGTCTTAGCTTGCTATGTTTTAAGTACTCTGGAAAATCATTTATATACATTAGGAATAAGATGGGCCCAAGACGGTGCCTTGGGGTACGCCTGATGTTACTGGTACTGACCACTGGCCTCCACGTGGAAGGTAATTTCATTATATCATAGACCTTTGTATTATATACAGGTCTATGATTATATTGTCATTAAAGAATAAGAATAAGAATAATTTTATTGACTCAAGCACATTATTTTAAGGCAGTGTCTGCGCGTCCACGCCGCGTGGATGAATAGACCACAGGCTGCGCGTCCACGCTTCCGATATAACGAGTAATTAAGGATTTTTTCCGGGCAATTTCCGTTATTTCGTAATTTTTATAAACTTCCCAATGCGTAGAGCAATAAAGTAATTAATATTTAAACATAAAAATGTATTTTAATATTCACTGATATACAATTTAAGTATTAAATAAGTGAAAATTAGCGAAAACTGCTAGAATTTCGTAATTGTTTTTATTAATTTTTATACATCATCAAACGGAATGCAGTGTAAACAATAATTCTTTGGGAATTCGAAAAAAATATAAAGAATGATATAAAAACGTAATTATGGTCTAAAAGAAACCAGAAAACTCTAACTGAACCGTTTTAATGCAGACTGCATAAAAATAATTGCAGTGAAGATATATTAAAATCGTATACATGTAACAGTTAAGCTATCAGTCGGACACGGAAAGAATCTTTCCACAGGAATTTTAAGCTTACGGCATACACTACTACTGAGAAAATTAAACGTGTTTTCATTTTCTCAGACAACTACATATACATATGATAGAACGAGGACTTGCTCACCACATCTATCAATATTATGCCAGGATTCAAATGATAAAAGTTGGAACTAAAAATCTATAGCTTGAACAATCAGTCTCTATCAATATTTGATATATTTTAAGAGTCAATGTGCATACGAAAAAAAACAACATTTTGTTGGGTTTTGTTTTGTTTTCTGTTAGGATGTTGCTGGGATGTCCGAAATTTTGCATTCGGTTGTTATTTTTGCCGAATATTCTCCTTTTTTTCAAACATTTTGACTACTTGTTCTCGTTATTAAAGTTTACATAAATTAGAACTTTCATTTACTGAACTTCCATTCATTGTAGTATGAAATTGAATTCTTTGTCATTATTTGTACCTGGAAATGTCAAAGTTCCGTGACATTAGATGCGAAATGTGCATGCCGAAATGCAAATACCGGAAGCGCAGACACTTCCTTATAATAATGGCACAGGCCCAATGAACAATATATAATAACAACAGTGGTTTACAAAAGAATATATGATCATACAAAAAATAAATCTACTCAATACGTTTTTAAAGCTAGGGAAGATCCTTTAATAGGGGCATTTTAAATAGTAAATTTTAAGCTCTAAAATAAATTCCGTAAAATATTTCCCCCTTAAAACCCATTAGGAACCTGGAAGAATTATTACAGGTTGTTGAATATCACACATGGAAGAAATTATCTTTTACAAAAATACCCTACTAAATATTATGTAAAAAGATATATAATCTATAGACGCTGCTATACCTTATTTAGCAATTAAATGTGTAATTTAGACCAAACATAGATTGAATAAAGACGTAAAATATCAGCCATTCTATAAGAAGTGTAAACATGGAACCCCCGGGCATGAACATTAAAGAAAACATTTTTTTCACTTTGAAAATTCCGCCGTAGGAGACTAAATTTTGCGGGAAACTGGTTACCAAGATTAATTGTTTTGTTTCGCTATTCTCATTGACGGCTTACCTGTTCCAGTCTACACTACTCGTGTAATGGTGTACACATGACACACTGTCAAAAATTTATAGCCATGTAGCGCGTCGGTCGGGAGAAGCAGACCATTCGAAGAAATTAAGAAAAGAAATGTTTAGATATTTAGATTAGTTGGTAAGAAATTGACAGACATAATTATTGCAAAACTTTCTACAGACTACTGTACAGTACAACAATCGTGAAACCTCTCTCTCTCCACACTTTTATTGCCAATATTTACATACAATCAGTAACCAATATGTGTCACGGTGACATATAAAAAAGAAAGTTTTTGAATTCAAAACAATGATTTATTTTTGATATGCATCATGCATTTTCATTTTTAAACTAAAATCCTGAACTTTGTTAAGGGGATACGTTACGTTAAAAACGACGTTATCGATAAAATTTACCTGTGAAACAGAAAAACGTCCATTTTCGATTTGAAAACCAACGTCAATTTTACTTGAACAGCGTTGAACTTTAACGCTATTGTTTATCTTTGATGTAAATTCTTGAAAAAAGATGGTCCATGACCTATGACAAAATATACACGGTTGTTTAGAGAAAGATTTGGACTTTCTTGTGTTAGTTTTTGGTTGAAATGTAATGAGAAAATTTTGTTTTAATCAATGGAGAATAACAAAGTTTTGAAAATATTGGATCTTTTCCCATTACTTCTATATAAATTTCCCGCCAAAAACGATAATTTCAAAGTGAAATTACTTGAAAAATCGACCCACGACCCCCTATTTTAAATGAATATTTCAATGTGTCATGGTATTACCATTCATTATGCAAATTTGTTTTGAAAAGTAAGATGGTCGACCAAAGTAACGTATCCCCTTAATAAAGAGGGTGGTAAATTAAAGGGTTATTTGCACCATGCTCGACATTTTTTATTTTCCGTTCATCGATTTCTGAATTTTTTATTTCTCTTCAGCTGTGCATTGGGGGCTCATGGTTCAATGTATTCACCTTAATTTATTTTACGTGTTTTGTGATTTGCATGGATTATTTTCCATTCATGGTATCTTAGACAAAAAATGCCATGCACAAATATTGTTCACCAAAAAATCATAAAATTCAAGGACTTCTCAATTCATGCAATTTTCGCCTACTCCTTGCAGTGTTGTACTGTTTCAAGAATATACACAACTGTCAAAAACTGAGCAAAATTCAGGGATTTTCCTTTATTAACAAATAATATTTTGTTTCCTATTTTATCGTGCATCTAGATCAGCATGAATTATTTTCCATTCATCGTGAAAGCCACTTTTTATTTTCAGTTCAGCCGTGCACAGTACCCCCCCTTTACAATAGGGAGTACAATTAACCTGTTCATGGTGTTAGCCAAATGTTTTACAGCTCCCCTAACTGGAATAAAACAGTTGTTATATTTCGTTCCTTGCAGTCGCTACATTAGCGCCTGAATGCTCATTCGAAAATTGATTCGTTTAAATTTGTCAGTTGAGCATGCAGCAATGTTTTGACTAAAATTTCTTAAGACCATGCAGTGTATATAAAAATTAAATTATCATTAATTAATTATTGATTATCACATAATTAACACCTTTTTGCCATATCTGTTGTAGAAAAGATAAAAATAATTTTATAAACTACCTAATATTATTAAAAGGATTATGATTGGCTGTCTGAACTGGACAGCGAGTGACGGGAAATTTTCAAGCCAAGTTCAAGCCCTGTTCTGCCGAAGTATACGAAGACAGATAGGGCTTGAATTATTCGAGTTACAACACCCCAAAAGAGAAACAGTTTTACAACAACAAAAAATTGTGGTCATGTAATTTTTTTTAAACATATTTTTATATCTGCTACTTACATGAAGAGGGTTCCTCTGTCTGTCTTATATTTCATGTATATATTGCATATTGCTTTTAAAATTCTATAGTCAACCATATGCTTAGTGTATAAATAGGGATTTTCTGTTCCTAGATCATCTACTTCCTGTTTATACAGAACAAAAAAAAATATAAAAGAGCAGGGGTATCAGGAGAGGTTCAGAGTTCAATGAAAATGGATGGGGGCGTAATTGCAAAAAATGTCAAAATTTCTATGAAAATATGAGGTAGTTTGGTCAATTTTATATAAGAATTAATTAATTTCTCACTTGACATGCTTGAAGTGGGATCAGCCACTGGTTGTATCACTGAGGGTCGGTAGGACCTTTTGCGGGACAGCGGGAAAGCCCATTTATTTCAACGGGAATTTGGGAAAACCCATAACGGGAACCGGATTTAGCCATTTTCATTTTTTGGGATGCGGGAATCACACATTTATTTTCGCGGGAATCCGGGATTTCTTGTTTTATTTGCCGGGACTTCGGGATCATACCCCCTCCTACCCCCCCCATCACTACAGTGAGAAAAGCTTGCAGATTTACTTGTTATACACTTGCACTTCTCCATTTTATATTAAGAATATATGAAATAAAAAAAAGTTGTCAATCAGTTAGATTAGTGTTAATTATCAATAGATTAGACTATAAAGAAATGTGGTATAAGTATATGCGACACAACCAACATAAAGAAACTGCAATTTAAAAAATCCCAATGGAAAATGTCTAGCAGTCTTCAACATGACCAGAGGTCACTGCTCGCTGTCTTGCATTGGCCAAAGACTAAAAATACGATACATAAAATTCAAACGAATCCCTTAATTATCAACAAAAGACCAATCTTTGTTTATATATACATGTATGAAGATATATGATTTTAAACAATGTGAACTAAATCACACCTTAACGTTAATGAATAAGAAATTTCTTATATAATTTAACTATACCAGAAGAAGCTTGCTTAGTCTAACTGTAGGAATACAATTAACAGGTTATTAATGAACAGTTTATGGTTGAGCAAAGAGGGAGAGGTTTAATCACACAAGTACATGCATGATATTGGATAATCCTGGAATGATAATTGTTAATATCAAGTGAGCAAGAGCACTTGTATATCAGGTCAGCTATTATCCACCTTCATCTTCAGCATGTTCAGATAAGAGTTAAGTTCCAGAGCCTACAACAGAAATTAAAATACTTTGCAATGATGGAAGGGTACAGTTGAAATTATTTATATTTTAAAATAGAATTAACCTCCACATGTGAATAAAAAAACCAACAACAAAAACCCCCAAAAACAACAAACTAAACAAAACAGAAGGAAAAACCTCAGCAAAACAATAAACAAATAAAATACATAAAAGTTTAGTTATCATGGTTATGTAAAAAGAATTTCTCAATGCTTCGACGTGGATCTGCCTCGAGCTCAGGCACCAACCGTATATCACAAAAAAGGAGATTTTCAATTTTGACTCGAAAAGGTCTATGTTCAGCACCTTGTCATAAAAATATTCCCATTGCCTTGTATACATTTTTAGTGCTAAAAAAAGAAGATATTTCATTCACCTGGGTGCATGGCTGAAGCTAGGAAATATTTTTTTCTGTAAATTTTTGTCTTACTTGGAATGAAATCTCATACCCCTTTCAGAAACAAAACAGGATTGGTGCCTTATATACATTTGCTGATGATGTACAACCAAGCTGAAAGTTAATCACTTTTCATGACTTGAACCAAACCTGAGAAAGGGGAAACAACACATATTTAAAGCTGATGACCCACAGGGACTTGCTCCCCTCTATCAATATTTTGTTTGATTAAATGTGTGGTACGAAAAACACAAATGTTTTTTTTTTTAACAGCACATTGACTCTATCAAAATATTGATAGAAGGGGAGCATTCAATCCCTGTGGATAACTCATTAACTATTGATCTTTTCAATAGAATGAGTGGGAAATTTTACTCCTTTATTGTGTCTGTTACAGCAATATGTGTCTCTTTACATAAAATGATCATTTTTTTTCAGATTATTTAAGTCTTAAAAAAGAGAGAAAGAGAATAAAGAACCAACATTTTCAAGATGGCTGCCATAAGTGACCATTTCTCCATTTTGAGGGACTACTTTTCACAGCTGTATAAAGGCAAATCTTTGTGTGATTTGTCCTTGGTGGCAAGGAATGGCAAAGCTGTTGTTGGCCACAAACTGATTGTTGCGGCATTTTCTGCGGCCGTTAGAAGCGAGGTCAATAGATGGAAAGATTTGCCACAAGTTTCAATTGTATTGGGTAAATAATGTATAAATAGAAAAAAGTATTTATAAATCATGTAAATTGAGATAAATAGATGTTTGAAAAAGTACATTCATAAAAAATCCCAGAAACACATGCAATTTAAAAATCTTTACCAGGAAAAAACATGAATAAATAAATGAAGTGGGCAGGCGAATTAAAGTTTAATGTTTCATCCAATTTGATAAACTATGCTGCCATTTTAAAAGAAATTGAACAAAAATTAACATAATTTGCCAAGATATCAAAATAAAACATTTGGAGGGGACTGAAAAATTGTGGCAGGAGGGAATTAGAATCTATATATTTTTTATATGGGCCTAATGCATATTATAAAAAAGTTGATTTTTATTGCAACTGTGAAAAACAAAGAAACAAAACATTTAGAAAGAAAATAATCAAATAAGATAATAAAAAAATTAGAACAAGATTGTTAATTTTATGCAGGACTTGAGGTCGATAGAGTTTTGTATAAGTAAAAATTCCTGAATTTTAACCAAAGTTGATTGTTTATATGTATGGGGAAAATGTTTTGCATGCAAGTTTCAGAACAATGAGAAAACTTCTACCTCTTGTTTGGGACCCTACACTTAAGCTTGGGCATCTGTGTGACTGTGTCCAATGGAGACATTCGATCCTTCTTTAAATATTTTTTTGTTTTAGATTGTGACGAATCAGTATTGCAGAATCTCCTAGACTTCATCTACACTGGCGAAGTTGAATGCCCAGTTGAGTTAGTGCCTTTGCTACACCAGGCGAGTGTTGGTCTTCAAGTTCCAAGTCTGACAAGCTATCTTGAAAAATTGTATGGCCAGCCAAAATCAAGACCAAAGAGAAAAGCAGCACAGAAAGTCACAAATTATGACAATTTGAACAGTGGTAATGTTAAAGGTGGTGGTTTGAATATAAATCAGGAGGAGACAATTGGAGGACAAAAAGGGGAGGTAATTCAAGAAAAAACACCAACTAGGAGAAATGTAAATAGACAAACAACACCTAAGAATAAAGAGAGTACTTCACAAAGAAATAAAGAAATGACTGGAAGTCCTGCTTTAAACATGGAAAGACAGGATCAAAGGTCAAAAATGGACCAATCAAAAAGCTTAGAAAAACCATCAAAGAAACAGAAGACAGGACCTGGTGATGGAGAATATGAAATAAGGATTAAAGAAGAGGCAGTTACAGATGAAGGAAGTGAAAGCTCACCTTGTAAAAATCTCAGAAAGAGGCAATCTGTCAAGCCAAAGACTTTAAGTAACAATGATTTTGATTGGTTGGATGATGATAGTGTTGATGGTTGTAGTGATGGCGATGAAAATGATGAAGACTATGATCCATCTGATGAAATTGGTGAAAAAGCAGAGAAGACAGAAACTACAAGAGAAATATCTAGAGACAGTTTCCTAAGATATTCGAATGGTCGGTTTGCACATAAGGAATTAAGAATCGAGTTAAGGAGGGTAGATGTGGAAAATTTTACGAAAAAAGACAAGAATGAAAATGCAAAAAGTAAGAAGTCTTTCAGAGATAGAAAAATAACTGATCAAATTAGGAATAAGGCAGATGTTAAAAGGTATACAAGAGAAAATATGTCAAAACTTGCCAAAAGAAAAAAATCTGCAAGAAAAGGGAGAAAAATAAGAACAGCCCTTAAGTTTTCAAAGGAATTTAAAGGTAAAATCAAACACTGCAATAAAAACCAGAATTTTGTATCAAATACAATGATCATGGCTGAGAAGGTGAAAAAATTAAACATTGAACCTTATAAAGGTATAAAGAAAAATCATTTGAACATTTTGAGCAAGAATAGCCATCAATATTCATGTAAGATTTGTTCATTTTCTGCTGGAAGGCTCAATGAAGTTAGATGTCATATAAACAAAACTCATGAGAAGCGTGATTGCTGGCCAAGGAAGAGAATTGTTAAAGTTCCAAAGTCGAAAAGAAAATCGATGAGAAGAATTAGAATGAAAACTAAAATGTTGCAATGTTTTAGGTGTAATAGGAACTTATCATCTGTCCGAACATTGAGCGATCATTTAGTAGAGATTCATCAAATCCCAACATTGAAAGTTCGAAGACTCACAGGCTATCCCAAATACTTCACCATTGACCTGATGGATTGTAAATGTCAGCATTGTAATAAGGAATTTGAATGTTTGAAGGATCTTCGAGCTCACTGCCGGCACGTTCATAAAATGAAACGTATTGAACCAGATATCCCATGTTCGGTGGAAAATTGTACAAAAAAATTCCTTAACAGAGGGCAATTGCATGACCACTTAGCAAACTTTCACCAGCTAGAAGGAAGCACGTTGAAATCTCATCGTAAGAAAATATTTAGAGATCCAGATGAGGAGAACTGGGAGCCACGATCAAAAGCAAAAAAATCGACAGTAGCTAAAGCTCCAAAAGGTCAAATGACAAAGTTGAAGGGTCAAGATGGTTCAAAAGGTCAAAAGGCAAAGCCGAGGATAGTTTATAGTACAAAGGAAAAGTCAAACATTGATGAGCTAAAGAGAAGGAGAAAACAGTATAGAATTTTCAAACCAAGAAAACAATATGCTTGTCTCAATTGTGTGCAATCTACTGTGTGTCATTATTACTTGGTAAATGAATATCACAAAGAAGTCTGCCACAAGAAGATCTATGTTTCAAAATTATTTGAAAGTACCATGGTCATTAAGAAATATCAGCGAAGAAATTTTCCAACTTTGGAAGAATATGAAAAGATCAAAGTTTCTAAACCTAAGACAAGCTTAACACCAGATTCCTCAGCTATTCCACATAGTGATGTTAATGTTATTTTTGAAAATGGAGGATTGTCAGACATTTTATCTGATGCAAGGGGACAAATAATCTCCCACGATGGTTTAAGAGAAAAACATAAAAAGAAGTATTTGTACATGTGTAAGAAATGTAGGTTGACCTTTTCAGAATATAGCTCCTTCTATCTTCACTGGAGAAAGAAACATCATAAATTCAGATTACAGCAAAGAGAAATAACTAAAAGGATCAAAGCTCATGTTAATGTCAGACGGGGAGTGTACTTTCGAAAAAGAAAGAGAAAAGATTTCAAAGGACCAGCTGTTTGTCAAATCTGTAAAAATACATATTTTAACCTTGCCACTCTATCTAGACATTTGCGATATAGACACAACTACACACCCAAAGAGGCATGTGAAGTAACTGGCTTTCCGTCCAAATTCAGGGAAAAAATAGGACCTCAGCTATATAGTCGTAAACCAGAGATTACTATAACTTGTCAAGTATGTCATAACACATATTCTTCTCCGCGACAGCTTGCCAAGCACTTACAAACAGTTCACAATTATTCGTTTGAAAAAACAAGGGAAATAACTGGCTATCCTACCTTTATTAGAGCCAAAAAGGAAGTGACAGAGAGTAACTATCAATGCCAGACATGCAATACATTTTTTTCAATGAAAAAAGATCTGCTCGAACACAATGTAGAAGCACATGGGGTCCAATGCTTTGTCTGTTCCAAGAAGTTCCTTACAAACAATACATTGAAGAAGCATGGCTACCATACCCATCCTGAACATTTCTCACAGTTTGAAGAAATCATGGTGGAAACCACATCAAGAGAAGAGGAGCAAGAAGAGGAATTTCTGTGTGAGAAATGCGAGTTTACAACAAAGTATATAACCAAACTCTCGGTAAGATAGTTTTATAAACTTAACCCTTTAAAATCTTTAGACCTGAACACATAAGAGAGAAAAAAAATGGCAAATGAGCTTTTGTATCTGATAGAAAATAATGAGATGTGGAATAAGTGTACATGTACGCGACATTGCCCACAATTAAGCTGCAATTTAGAAAAACCACAAGGGACAACTGCCAGCAGCCTTCAATGAGGCCATTTGGCACTGCTCACGGTTCTGCAATTGGCCCATGGTCTAAATAAAATGCATATAATTCAAATCCAGTCCTGAAATAGTCAAAGATAGAGTCAAAAATAAGAAAACCCAAATGGCACCAGCATGAAAGTAACCTTAAAGCAACTTGGCAATGCTGAAGAAATTATTGATTTTAGGAGCAATTTAATAAAAGAAACCTTGTATTTATCCATGTCAAGTATTTTTCACCATTAAAATTTTAGCTAAAATTTAGGTATTGAAAATCTTAATTATTGATACATGTAGGTGGGTGGTTGAGGCTATGGAAATCATCTTCAACAGTTTTTCCAGCAACTACAAATCACTTGTGATATTTGACATGCAAAATTAACACCTGGTCTTATATTCATTGTGCATCTAGATTTTTAGTCTGTTCATTGCTGTTCATTGAATCTGCTCCAAAATCCTTCCATTTATGTTTGACCTAATTTTTGTCTCGCCTGCGAAGCAGAGCGGGACATAGGTGTTACTTTACCGGCGGCGGCGGCGTTAACTTTTTGGAAAAGTTTTATGAGCACCTCCATATCTCAAGAACTATAGGTCCTGGGTTGATGAAACTTGGTATGCATATGCCCCAGTAGTAGCTTAGCACAGTTGCATCCCCATCTTTTGACCTTGACCTTGATTTTCCGGTTGAGTGACTTTGACAATTTTCAATACATATAATAGCAATGAAAAAGTTTTGCGAGCACCTCCATATCTCAAGAGCTATAGGTCCTAGGTAGATGAAACTTGGTATGCATATGCCCCAGTAATACCTTAGCTCAGTTGCATCCCCATCTTTTGACCTTGACCTTGATTTTCCGGTTGAGTGACTTTGACAATTTACAATACATATAATAGCAATGGAAAAGTTTTGCGAGCACCTCCATATCTCAAGAACTGTAGGTCCTAGGTTTATGAAACTTGGTATGCATATGCCTCAGTAGTAGCTTACCACAGCTGCATCCCATCTTTTGACCTTGACCTTGATTTTTCGGTTGAGTGACTTTGACAATTTTCAATACATATAATAGCAATGGAAAAGTTTTGCGAGCACCTCCATATCTCAAGAACTGTAGGTCCTAGGTTTATGAAACTTGGTATGCATATGCCTCAGTAGTAGCTTACCACAGCTGCATCCCATCTTTTGACCTTGACCTTGATTTTTCGGTTGAGTGACTTTGACAATTTTCAATACATATAATAGCAATGGAAAAGTTTTGCGAGCACCTCCATATCTCAAGAACTATAGGTCCTTGGTTGATGAAACTTGGTATACATATGCCCCAGTAGTAGTTTAGCACAGTTGCATCCCCATCTTTTGACCTTGACCTTAATTTTCCGGTTGAGTGACTTTGATTATTTTTATTGCATATATTTGCAATGTTTAAGTTCTATAAACATCTTTTGATCTCAGAAACTGAAAATCCATGTAAATTCAAAATATAGTGGAAGTAAGAAAGAATAATTATTTCTGATGGTGCCGGCAGGCGAGACATACTTTAGTGTTAACTCTTGTTGTTCATAACATCATTTTTCTTGTTATATAGAGCCATGTGATGGAGCACCACCCTGATGTCCAGCACAGCTGTCCAGAATGTCAGTGGACATTCAGAAATCCGTATTCCTTGTCTCGTCACATCATCAGAAACCATGGTAACGAGGCTGAATGTTACAGGAAGAAGAAGTGCTTGTTTTGTACAAAGAAGTTTATCAGGATGAGTGATTTGAGAATGCACCATTTTAAAGTCCATGATATTCCACACCCTGACATCAAGGTATGATTAATTAGATTTTATATGGATATATATTCCAATAGATGATAATAGAATTTGGGACAAATTAACAGGCCAAATCCTACATATATCAATGGTAATTCAAAAATACAAAAAGGATAAAAGAAAGCTAGCAGCCTTAAAATTTTTAATGCTTAGCACTGTTTTGCAATTTGCCCAGGATTTGAAATGTAATGAATGTCTTCCTTGTTTTGTCTAGTCTTATGGACATTTGAGATTGATTCTCCAAGTTCAGTAATTTTGTTATTACCTTTATTTACAATTCTAAAATTGCATGTCTGATTCACAAAAATCATAAGATTGCATGTCTGATTCAAGAACAATCATAAAATTAATTTTGTAGTAGAAAAACCTTCTTTTGAACATTTAGAATACCAACAAAGATGATGAGTAAAATAGCTATGGAGGACACTCTAACAGGATTAACCTAAAAGGAATATAGTTGTGAATTACCATTTAAAGATTACAAATGTTTAAAATTTCTATATTATGAAGAAATAAATCATGTAAGTCTATGTTAAGAAATTTGGACACAAATCACTATTTTTCAGGGAAACAGGTGTAAATTTTATTTTATGGAATACATTTTTACACCACGGTTTAATTTTGTTGTAAGAAATAAAAGTGTAAATTCTATTTTTAGGAATTCATTTGTACAAATATCTATTTTAAGAAATACAGGTGTAAATTTTTATTTTAGAAATACAGGTGTAATTTCTATTTTTAGTAATACAGGTGTGAATTTCTATTTTTAGGAATTCAAGTGTGACCATGATGGATGTAAGAGAGTATGTTACTCGGTATCATCGTTACGGTCCCACAAGAAAAGCCATATTGAAAACCATGAGAAAAACTTCAAGTGCACTGAGCCGGGTTGTAACTTCATTGCCAATATGAGACAGTAGGTTGATTATTTTTTATACAAGTGCAAAAAAACTGCGGAGTGAAAAATCCTGGTTATAAAATGGTGTATGTCGGGCAGGCTGGCGGCGGGCGGGGAAAACATTTTCGTAACAGTTTTCTCGGCAACTACTTATCACAGCCACTTGATATTTGGTATACAGCATCAGGATGGGGACTCATAACGTAGGAACCGATTTTAGGTCTGTCGCTTATCTACTTCCTGTTTAACGAAATCCGTCCATTTTTGACTTTGACAGATTTATATGGTCCTGCATAGAGGATGCAGCAACTAAATACATACTCTATAGATACAAAATCATCAACAATTTTTTCCAGATTTCACAGAGCGAAAAATCTTGGTTATAAAATGGTGAATGTCGGGCATCAGGCGGGAAAGAAATTTGTGTAACAGTTTTCTCAGCAACTTCTAATCACAGCCACTTGATATTTGGTATACAGCATCAAGGTGGGGTTCAATGGAATTTATGTTGGATTCAATTTCATATCTGTCACTCACCTACTTGCTGTTAAAGGAAATACGGCCACTTTTGACTTTGACAGATTTGACAGTCCTAATTTCAGTCGCTTGATTTTTGGTAAACAACATCAAGACAAGGTTCAATTGAATTTATGTTGGATTGAATTTCAGGTCTGCCGCTCACCTACTTGCTGTTAAAGGAAATACTGCCACTTTTGACTTTCACAGATTTTTTGTGAACTATAGCTTGATTGTGGGCTGTGTCATATACACTTATTCCACATCTCATTATTTTCTATTGCATTTCAAAATACAAAATCCACGAAAATTTGTTCAGATGCTAAGTAGCATGTCCTGATTTGCATATTAAAATTTCGTGCAAATCTGATTAATATTTTTGGAAAAAACTTCATTTTTTAACGAAAATCACAGATTTTGAAAATTGGACTTTGTGAACACTAAAACTCTAAAACTGTTATCGAAATATTTCTGAAACTTTGTTCAGATGCTAAGTAGCATGTCCTGATTTGCATATTAAAATTTCGTGCAAATCAGATTAATATTTTGGAAAAAATCTTCATTTTGTATCGAAAATCACAGATTTTGAGAATTGGACTTTGTGAACACTAAAACTCAAAAACTGTTATCGAAATATTTCTGAAACTTTGTTCAGATGCTAAGTAGCATGTCCTGATTTGCATATTAAAATTTCGTGCAAATCTGATTAATATTTTTGGAAAAAACTTCATTTTTTAACGAAAATCTTAGATTTTGAGAATTGGACTTTGTGAACACTAAAACTCAAAAACTGTTATCAAAACAGTTCTGAAACTTTGTTCAGATGCTAAGTAGCATGTCATGATTTGCATATTAAAATTTTGTGCAAATTTGATTAATATTTTTGGAAAAAATCTTCATTTTTTATCGAAAATCACAGATTTTGAGAATTGGACTTCGTAAACACTAAAACTCAAAGGCTATTAACAATACAGATCTGTAGTTTCATATGCATTCCATGGAACATGCCTTAGTGGTTATAATTAAAGTTTGTATGATTTTGAAAACACTTAGATATTTTGCCGCGGGGCCCTTTCTGACTTTGTCAGTATTCTAGTTTGATTAGTGTTCGTCTGATTGTTGTATTGAGATGACCACCTCAATATCCCTGTTATGTATTGGCATACCATAAAAAGGTTTTACCCACCATTTCATTTGAAATGCCTGTACCGAATCAGGACCGTTGTAATCTTCAATTTGATTTTGGTTTATCTTCCATGTTTTGTCTTTTCTCTTGGACATCGAGATTAATCCTCAAAGTTCTGTATTTTTGTTATTACCTTAATTTCACTTAGGGCTATTCCAGAAATAAATGTATGGTGGGGGGTTGGAAGGCACTTTTACATTTATACCCACCATGCATAAAATTTTATTTTTTTCCCTTTATGTTGCATTTGAGAAATATCTAAAAATACCACCACCCATACTATTTTAATTATAGTGCCTTCCGACCCCCCATACAATTAATTCTGGAATAGCCCTTATACACATCTCTTAATGAATTCTTTTTGTATTTCAGTAAGGTTCTACGTCACGTGAGAACTGTCCATCTACTGTACAAACCATCTTTGTGTGAGCATTGTGGGAAAGCATTCTCGTCGGCTGGCCACATGAAGGTTCATGTCCAACGACTCCACTCAGAGGATTTCAACAAATTTCAGTGTCAGCATTGTGATATGAAATTTGGAATCAGAAATGCCTTGAAAAGTAAGTTTTCAATTTTTGTTTTGTCTTCAGGGCAAACTTCTTGGATTGCTAAAAGGTATTGAAGATATATGCATGCAGGTTTCCCTCGCCATCCTTGAATTCGAGGAAACCTGGAAAAGTCCTTGTATTTCATTTCAATGCTCAAAAAGCTGGAAAAATGCTTCAATTTTATCAAATATCCTTGATAAACCCTGGAATTTCGTAGTATGCAGATTTGTTGACCGTTTGATAAAAAAGGCAGAAAAATATTGGATTTTAAAAATTTTTTGTAGACTTCCTTGAATTGAATTCCTTGTGAAATGTGGCTGGAAAGTCCACCAAAGGCTGCAAATGTCAATCCTTAAAAATGACCTCAATACCCTTTAAAAGTCCTGGAAAAACCATTGAATTTTGTGTCCAAAAATGGTGGGAACCCTGTGCATGGGTCTTTAAGAGAAATTTAAGATACATGATACAACATGATATGTGTGCAACAAAATACATACTATAAACAAATGCCTTACAACCACTTTTTAAGCAGGGGTATAAGTGAATCATATTAAGGAGAGGAAGCAAAAGTCTGTCAACAGTTTGGCTGGTTTCATTTCCTTTTCTCTGCAAATATTGCTCAGTGTGACTGTGTCCCTTATATATCAATCAATAAATACTGTAGAAGCAGAAATATTTGTTGGGGATTAATTTTCATTTATTTCGTGGGTAAGAAAAATCAACCAAATTAAATCCCCTCGAATTTTAAATATCTAGTTAAAGAGTGTATATCAAAATTATAAAATCCACGAAAATTTGTCCCCACCAGTTTTGTGCTCTAAACCATGAATTTTTATCCCCACAAAAATAAATGATTATACAGTAAATAAATCAATCAATCTGGTTTCCTTTCAGCACATTCTTGGCATGCCCATAAGATACGAATGGAAGACGATACACGAGAATATTTCATGTGCGATCGATGCTCGTTTCAAACTCCACTGAGGGGGAAATTCAACAATCACATGAATAAGCACGACAATATCAGGAATTATTTCTGCGACCAGTGCGATGCTAAATTTAGGACTCACACTACCATGCTAAACCACATCAAATGGAAACATTCGAACGACGAACTCAGGTGTAAACATTGCGACTACAAGACGAAGACCAAGAATCGTCTTAATGAACACTTGCGTGTGCAACATCAGTTGAAAGGAGTCAAACCTTTTAAGTGTATATACTGTGATTTTCGTAGCGCCACTGGTGGGAATTGTCGTAAACATATCAAGGGACGGCATAAAGGTCAGGAGGTCAGATACGAGGTTGATCGTGAACCATTGGAACACGCCAGGAAGGCACGTAACGAAGGAAACATTGAAGCACTCACTGTTCCAGGGGTGACTGAGGAAGGTGAGGAAAGTAATTCTAGCGTTGAACAGGAAGTGATCGAACATGAAGTGGTGATGGAGGAAACCACTGCGGCTGTACAAGTTGAACCAGAATATGTGGCAAACTTTGGAAACTTTTCACAGATGTATGGCGAGATGGAAATGCAATGAAGTACAAATTTTTGACTTTTCACTTTTGTCATGAAATTTTATAATGTTCGACTGTAATTTAATGTGGAATCATGATTTTTTTTTAGTTTTACACACTTATGAACTTCTGTATTCCAACTTTTTTGTAATTCTACATTGTATATCTAAAAGCTGTGTTCTTTATACATCTTAAAATTTTTCAAACAAAGGTGAAACATTGTTCAGATATTTTCCCAATACCATTACATCTTTACATCTTTAGATATTTGAAACATGAGTGATACATTTCTCAAATATTTAAATGCACATTGTATTTGCCTAATAACATGATATTTTGTAATGATAATTGATCAGTTTAAAATTTTACTGGAACATTTTTATCATCATGATCATCTTTTATAAGACCAAATTTATGTAATAAATTATTTTAAAAAAAAGCCAAGCATTGTACATTTGTATTAAATACAACTAAAAAAATTTACAACAAAGGATTATACTTTTGGTTTATTACCTTCCAATATCTTCAAGCAAAACATTATTTGGTATACACCATGTGCTTTAATTCTACAAAAACAAAAATTTCTATCTCTCAGATGAGTAGAGAAGTAGGTTTGTCAATGAAGATATTCTGTATGGTAGTCCTGCACTGGATATGACATACACTAGATTGCACATTAGGAAGTATCTTTCAGATGATTTAGCATTAACAGCCATTTTAAATACAACATGTACATGAACACTAATTGTCGCAATGCCACAGGGGCAAGCAATATAGTTATTGCTTACCCTTCTAGAGCACTGGAGTTACTGAGCAGATTGCAGGTTGGTTTTAGTTTGGGTTTTGTTTTGTTGTAAATTTTTCCATGTTGATGTCTTTTGTGTCAACTTCTTTTTGTCTTTGCTTTTTTTGGGCATTTTTATTGCCCATTTGGTTCTTATTTCCCCCTCTCTGACTCAAATGCTGCTGACAGGAGTGTATTCCTCGAAATATCAAGCATAACCTAATTTAAAAAAATGGAGCAGTTTCACACAACAGCTTATCCCTTCGCACATTAGATTAAAATGTAAGTCAATGTGACCTTAATCTGGAAAGATATACCCACGTTCCAAATATCATTCCTCTCCAAAATCAGATTTGCTGAGATATTCACTTTAACCAGAGTCATTCATGCAGAAAATGTAGGTCAAGGTGACCTTTATATTATTTTGGTACGGATGGTGGCTACTATCCAAGATGCACTCACTTACTTGCAGTTACTGAGAAACTGACCTTTACCAAAACTTTAACCTCAGCCTTCCATGCTGAAAATGTAGGTCACGGTGACCTTCTTTTAGTACGCATGCTGGTTACTATCCAAGATGTACCCACTGACATGATGGTCATCTTTCTATCACTTGCAGTTACTGAGACATGGACCTTTCCCCAAACTTTAACCTTTGTCCTTCATACTGAAAATGTAGGTCAAGGTGACCTTATTTTGGTATGAATGTTGTATACTATCCAAGATGTACCCACTGACTCAATGTTATCTCTCTAATGGTTGTAGTTGCTGAGATATAGACCTTAACCAAAACTTGAACCTGAGTCATTCATCCAGAAAAAATAAGTCATGGTCACTTATTTTTGGTACTGACGCTGACTGCCATCAAAGATGTACATACTGACAAAATATCATCCCTCCATGTTTAGTTCTTTAGTTGTTGACAAAACAAAAACCATTACTTCGTACGTACAATGAACTCTGATGTATTAACAAAAGGCTATATCCCCTCCTAAACACCTTTGGGCTCAGGGATTACAAGTGTTGCACTAAGCACGTTAGGGAATTCATGGTACAATTTGCCATGCTTAAGTTATATTCCAAATTCAGTAGAAACCAAGATATGTTACCAAAGAATTTAACAGACTAATTAACAGACAAAGTGTTTTACATGGTGAAAAGTCCTTGTTATTTAAAGGTAAATGTCCAGTTTTTGGTATACAGCCTCTTGATACTTGATACTTGGTATGCACCATCAGCATGTGGTCTAATATTGTGGAATTCACTCTCATTACAACTAGAGTTCAGGTTTGTTAATCGATATTCAATAGTTTTTGTGTTTCCTTGTATTATATGTTGTTTGTTTTTTTAGTTCTGTCCTTGTTTGTGTTTCTGGTTTTGTTTCTGCGCTTTTCGGACTTTGACATTTGGATGCCCCACTTGGTACCTCTGCTTCTTTCTATTTTAGGTCTTTCTATCACCTACTTCCTGTTAAATGAAATTTGACCATTTTTGACTTTGACAAATTTAATCAACATCTAATATGGTGTTAATAACCACCAGGTTCAACAGGAAATCACAAAGGAAATAAAGAATTGACATGAAGTTTTCATAGTTTTTATTACAGCTTTTTAAAGCAAATTAAGAATTAATAATTTCTAGTGAGAAACAACAGACACATGTTAACATAACAAAATCACTCATGTGTAAAAACATAAACAATGTAGCACATGTAAATAATGACAAAACATCAAGATGGAAGATTTTGGTCAGCTTTGATTTACAGTGGCAGCTCTTTACAAATATTTCTAGATTTTGGTTCAACAATTACATTATACACTTACAGCATTACAAATTTTTTCTTCATATTATAGAACAAAACTTAATGATGGTAATTACACCAATTGCTTAAAACTAAAGTAATTATAACATGAAGATTATCCTTAAGGCTGCTATGTGGCTCCCGCAAGGTAAAAAACGACCTGCGACCTGAGGGCTTTTTAAGGGCGACTTCCGACCTACACTTCATTAAATCGACCTATGCCAAAAAACGACCTGCGACCTCCGCCAAAATATGCCTTTTAAAAGCGACCTTGCGACCTCACGCCCCTTTTAAAAGCGACCTTGCGACCTGAGGGGGGTACCCTGCGGGAGCCCCTGCTATTGAAAGAGAAGGATTTGGAGTAAACATGTATGATCGACACAAAGTCAAATTATTTTAAAATATTGAATTCTGATTAAACCAAGCATAGTCATAGATCTTTTATGTCTGTTTGCCATAAAAAATATTTGAAATTTAATGTTACCATATTAATTAAAAAAACAAACAAACAGAAATTGAATTTGAAAAATGGCATTGTGGAACTGCCGACCACCTAATGTCAGTGAAAAAATTAAACAATTAGTTAATCCTTAAAGATAATCTTTGAACTAGTTTTAAACCACATTCAAAATTGGAAAAATTCTTTTTTTTAAAATTATTGGAACAAAATATAATTTTCAGGTATACTAAATATTTTAAAATTTGCAGACCTAAGTGTGCAAGTACATCATGATCTATTGTTTTGATTGGTGAGAACAAAAAGCATAACAAAGACTTTGGCAGTGCATAAAACAAAAATCCACACAAATATGAAAATTGACCATGATATGTTTAAAAGATATAAATATGAGAGATTTGAGGTGTTATATGTGCTGCTTTGAATTATAAAGCGAGTGCATAATCTGATGCTTTTAAATGAGAAAGCATTCATTGCTCTTGGACCATTGACAGTACATCCAGTATAAATAAGTTAATTATACAAATGTTGTTTTCCAAATAAATATTTTTTTCCATATTTATATCTAATGTTCTTCACAAATTAATTATTTAACTTTAATGTCATTTAATACTAAGAAATCCATGATTTTGAAATAATTGATTCAGATTGTGTTACAAATTTATAGGACCGAAATTTTTTTACTGGTTGTAGGATGTCGGTCCTGTGCAAATTCATCATGACTGATTTGTAATGAAATTTGAAAGGGTTCCCCCAAAAAATACTGCTAAAACACTTTCTTGTATAAATTGCTAACTTTAAAAAACTTTGCTATACCATCTGTAAAACTTTATAAATATTAGGCTTTAAAATATTTTTTCAATGATATTTGATGAAGCACAAGAATACACAGTTTTAAGTGAAAGATGTACAGTGAAACCTGTCTAAACCCAACCCCTTTGGAACTGATGGATTTGTTCGGTAAAATCAGGGGTTTGGTTTATAGAGGTTATAGATGGAATAAAATGTAAAGAATGGACTTTATGTCCAGTTTGGTTTATACAGGTTTATGGTTTACTCAGGGTTTGGTTTAGACAGGTTTCACTGTAATAAAAGTGAGTAACAAATAAAGCTTATAGCATTTCTGATTCAAATCTGCCGTAACGTGAAAAAAATAACAATAAATATTCTGAAATATACAGAACAAATAGCATCAACATTTACATTACACAAATATACATGTATATGAAATATTTACATAAAAATATCATGAACAAATAAAAGGAATGTACAAATGGCCGATACAAAAAAAATCATGTATCTTAATGATACAAAAATCATGTTTCTTAATGATACAAAAATCGCATGTATCTTAATGATGCTATAAATCGTATATATCTAAATGATTTCTGGAAGAGTAAATTTGGAAGATTTTATTGCACGATGGAAGAAAAGACAAAACTCCCTCAATGTGTGTAATACAAAGATACAATTATAATTTTTCTCCCATTTAATATATGGAAATGTGACAATGAAAACTATTTGAGGTATATTTCAAGTTAGAATAATTTTTTATTTGTATTAATTCTTAATTTTCAGTATATATTCTTTCATTTTTAATGAATTATTTTCATGGATATTTTCACATAGTTATGTAAGCAAAAGTAATGTCTGAAAAATTAATGTTAGATTTTTTTGCTCCCTTTTCCAATACATACATGTATTGTAATTAGGTAACAAAGAACATTATTTACTGGTTAAATTCCATAGAGGGATTTATATCAATTTATTATTGTTTGTATTTCCATTTTCTGTATATTTTTTCATTGATATTTTAAGGTTGTTAAGTTAGCAAAAGTAATGCACTCAAAATATATATTTATACAGAAAAAAATAATATTTACTAACATTTCAAATGTGTATTGTCAAAGTAATTTTCCTCAAACATAAGTAACTCATACATACTAGTACATTAGGATTTCTTAGGGACGAAAGAAAGAGCTAAGAAACCCATAGCCATAGAATTTTACTTTTGAATTTTTAATCCATTACATTCCTATTTTAATTATTCTGAAATTGCCTTAAAAAGCTGAGAGAAATTTTTCAAGACAGTGTTGAAAGAAATAAAAAGAACCTTAAATATAAAAGTTTCAAATGTGCTGATAAGCAGCCAAAATATATTTATATTTGGAGTAAAATCAGCTTCTCAATAATTGATTACAGTTAAAAAATCTCAGTTTATTTATCACATTCAGCTCAGGTACACATAAGGCTAGACAGAATCGATTACTTGTTCTTCTGCTCTCATGTCAAAATTGAAAAGTAAAAATAAAATTTAAATTTTGAGCGCTCGCTCCAAATTCTGGTCAAAACGACTAAACATCTTATTTTCACTTCAGATATCATAATTATTTGTCAAAAGCAATTGATAAGTACATAAAAGAACAATTTAAATATGTATTAAGGTCTTAAAACACAATATTGGGTGTTGTTGTCACTTTCTTAAATTTGACATAATTTTTAAAATGTCTGGAAATTTTAGTCGCCCGCTTCAATAAAACAACAAAAAATAAACAATAAATAAAAAAAATTGTCGCCCGCCTGTGTGAATAAAAAATATTTTTTAAAAACTAAAAACATGCCGCTCGCCTACAGAAAAACCATTCGCTCCAAAAAATTAGGATTTTTGAAAAAAATATGATAAAAAAAATTTCGCTCGCTTGCTCCCTTTTTTAAATTAAATTGTCCAAAGAACAAGTAATCAATTCTGTGTGGCCTAAACTATTTTCTTTAAAAATAATTTTTCTGATCTAATATACATTTCAACAAGAGCATTCTACAATCTTTCTACTTTTCTACTTTGGCAAAAGACTTGAGCATCACATTATAATCACTGTCTTTTTTCAATACTGTCATCTTTGACGTAACTTTCTATTAATTAACTTGTATTCTAAAACTAATTTCCTACAAGGCTTTAAATACTGCAGGTATTATAAGTATCAAAATTTTATTATATTATTTTGAATTATTTGCCTGGAAGCGTATGGTTTAAATTTTTTTAAGGGAGTACGAGCTTCAGAAATTGAAAATTTTCGAGATCCTCGGCTTTTATCCATTCATATGCATTAAAAAATTTTCAACATGTTTTCTTAATATTTGTTCAGAAGTATTAAAAGAAGGTCATAATAAACACCATAAACCAATTTCATTCAATTCTAATTACAATTTTTATGTTAAAACAGAAGACGAACTTTCAATGTATTTCCTATGAAAAATCTAGAGAAGTTTTTTTCCCCGCCATATTTTTAGGTGCTTATATCTTGAAAACGGCTCCATGTTTTTTAAAACTTTTTTCATAAAGTCTACCTATTTTAAGCTATTCTTTCCAAATTTTCTATTCTAAAAAACTTTTAATTACAAAAAATATCAGGCTCGTACTCCCTTAATTGTTTTAAAAACGACTGATAAAATAGATGATCCTTTTTTCTAAATATTTCTCTCCTTTATATTTAAAAGAAATGCAATATTATTGTTATGCCCTATTTTATGTATTTTTAGTTTCAAACTCTGTGTGCAATTTTACCTTACATTTTTCTTTTAATTAACATTTCAATGAAATCTAATTAATAAATACATTATTGTACTCTTGCAATTAATAATAGTCTGCATACATGTATGGTTCTTAGGGTGTTTTTAGCAAAACATACAGAAAGGGGGTGGGGGTGGGGTGGGGTAGCACTAATTTAAGCAGTAAATTGCAACTATATGTCAGCATTCAAAGTCACATAGATTTAACAAAAATACAAGTTATTATTTTTTTATTCAATAAAATGTTTCGTAAGTGTAGAATACCCTGTCTGATAAGTGCCACACCCTTTTCCACCCCACATGAATATTTTACTGAAACAGCCCCGAAAACAAAAGAACAATAGTTAAATAATTTTCACATTATTCAATCAATAACATGAATATGTAAAATGCAATGCTAACAGTCGATCAAATGAAATATATAAGATTGCTAAAAATAAATCACAGAAATTTGATTTATCTAAAAATAGATACTTGACTGGTCCTACATTCTATAAATAACAATAAGAAATCACATGACCACAGCAGGGATAAATGCATACAAGTCAGCCATATTGGAACGGCAGAATTTTTTCTCGATTTTAATTATCATTCATATATTCTTTAAAAAGACAAATAAATTGAATGCCAAAATCTGTAAACTAAATATCAAAAATTTCATTGGTAAATCTTGCTTTAGTTTTAAATATCACAACCAAAGAAGTCATGTCATAATTCATATGGAAATAACAAAATAACTTAATCACAACCAAAACTAAATTGAATTTAATACTTATAAATAAGAGATCATAATGTAAAAAAAACATTAACAAATTTCTTAAAAGTAAAATTTGAATTTTCATTTTATTATAATTTTCCAATATCAAATGTCACTAATGCCATAAAACCTGACAGTCTGAAAGTAATGTAACTTGAATGGGGGGGACATTAATTTTTTCTTGAAATGAATCAGGAACATCAAAATTTCTTAAATTCTTGATCACCAAGCAGAAAATGTAACATTTGTATATATACATGTTTGATATAAGTGTCACGGCTTGAGAATGTACATGTTTTAAACTTTAAATGATGGAGGAAACCAGAGTTCCCAAGGGAAACAATCCACCTAGAGTTTATATATAGCTGAAATACACATTTATCCCTGTTCAGCACTTGACCATGAAAAAACAATAATAACAATTTAATAATGAAAGAAATAAAATCACACTATTTTCACAATTTCTTTTTAGCACTATTAGATGGATTATGTCCCTTTAAACTGTTCCCATTCTTTATAGGATTAGGAGATCGATTTGGCAAATTTCCAAAACTCTGGCGTTTATCTGTACTTGCACGTTTTCTTGACCCTCGCCTCTTCTTGTCGAGAATTAATTTGTCGTGCCTAACAAATACCCCATGTCTAGATCGACATTTAAAGTAGCGTATACCATTCACTGAGCCATCATTTTTACCTAAAAATAAATAAAACATGAAAATTATTTTGTTGATAGGGTATCTATGTTATAATAAGGTTTGAGCAGGGGTTCAAATTAACATTCTGGATCAAAAGGTGGGAAGTCCACCAGATGTTATCAAAATGTCCTCAGTAAGAGTAACTGTAAATACAGACAGGTCCAGGACTTTTATAAATATTTCAAAGGTCCTGAAATTAAATATTGAAGGTCCTGGACCTGTGACCAGTGCAAATTCAAACCCCTGATTTCAGTACTTTTCCAAGTTTTTTATTGTTAAATCACAATCAGCCATCATTGGTCCAAGAAGGAAATTGAAAGTTTACAATACTTTTTTTCTGAATTTTGTGTCATGAAGATTTATTTCACTTCCCTGTGAACTCTTCAAAACTTTGATTTTTAGATATTTAACAATGAAAATATCATTTAAGATAAGGTAAAAACACACCTTGTACTGTGATGCAATGTTTTGTATTAATGTTTGAAATAGAATTCTTTCATACATCTATTTAGGTTAAAGACATAGAACCTTTCAATTTTTTACATTGAATAAAAAGTACATATATTAAAAATATACTATCTTAAACTTACCTTTACCAACATAAAAACTTAATGTTTTGCAGTTTTCTATAAAATAATCTTATTTTAATTATTCGCTTTGATTAAGTATTGTCCAGCATAAATATTTACTTTTTGTAAATGGGTACTGTTAAACTGAGAAACGAAATGTAACCATACAAGGCGAAGAGAAATCGAAATCGGTAAATTAAAAAAAACGACTGGTGTCGGCTAAAATCGATTCAATTTTTACCAGTTTTGCTTGATTTCGTTTCCTTTCTAAATTCAGATTTCGGTTGCTAATTTTACTGTTTACGTTTCCTTCTTTACCGGTATCGTTTTTGTGCAGCTCCATTTCGTTTGGTTACTTTTTGTTTCTCAGTTTACCAGTACCCGCAAGTGTTTACATTCTATAATTAGTTTGTCCTCTTTTTTGACACTTCGTTTTTTTCATCAGTTTTCCGTCGAAAAGAATACTTTCTGGCAGGATTTTTGAAAATTTAACAGTTTCTTCAAAGGTTTTACAATGTATTCTTCAAATAGTGTGAATTTTAGTATTTTTTAAAAATTGCCAAAATGATAGGTTCTATGTCTTTAACAGATTGTTATGGCTGTAGCATTTTCAACACTAATATTTGAACCAATAATTTTCCAATGTAATCTTAACCCCATCTTGATGATGCTATATACCAAATATCAAGTGGCTGTGATAAGTAGTTGCTGAGAAGACTGTTACGAAAATTTCTTCCCCACCTGCCTGCTCGCGTAAAATCAGGCCAAAAAGGGTAAATCTGAATGTACCCCTGATTTAAGACAGACAATCAGATATAACATATGGACCTATAGTATGGTAAGCATAAGAATTACCCTACATGGAATACAGCAAGTGATTACAAACCTTCTGGCAGATCTAGCTCTACTCCTACCCATGGTCCTGCAGCAAATTCTACAGACCCTACAAACTGGACCACACCCGTTTTCTGTGCCCCTTTAGAGGGAGTCACTATCACACTTTCTCCAATGATAATCCATGATGGAACAGGTACTTCTTGTAATCTGTCTAGATCAGCTCGACTTCCAAACGAACAGGTGCTCACAGAGTCATCACATTCTACAAGGCATAATGAGGTTGAATTCATCTTCAGCAATATTTGATACTTATTAAACAAAGTGTGGATTGTTTTTATTTGGGGATAAGCATGGTCAGTAATTTTCTGTTATTTTTTTAAAGTGTAAATTGTTATGTAATTATGCTCATATTTGTATAACTAACTTTGTCCTGAAATGTTTTTGCTCCAGAGCTACTGATAAGTTTTCTATAGATCATATGTAGATTTCGATTGCATTGCTCATTTTGTTTAACACATGCAATGACCGTCAGAAATTGATTTCTGAAAACCTAACTCAATTAGTTTATCAAACAAATACTTGTAGCAATATTTAAATAATTTTATATATTTTTATAAGATAAATATAAAAAAAAAATTAATGACTCTCATATTGAAAAAATTTTAATTGGAAAATAAAAATAAAATAAAAATCAATTTCTTCCTGTCCTGTTCTATGGATTTTAAATATATCATAATTTTTTAGGTTCAATAATGTCACAGTGTAACCCCTCTAAAACATTTTTAAAAAATTTTCAGGCTTACACCAAAATATATTTGGGGGTTGGGTATTAGAAAGTACCTCTCCCCATTTGAAATTTAAATCAGCCCTCCAGCATTTTAAAGATTAACACCTACCCTCTTCAACCTCTGCATCAGACATATGAAGATCTAAACTATTTCTCTTCATGCTTTCCTCAATCAAACTTTGTTCCGATGGCAGAATACAAGACAGGGGGCGCTGCGGCCGTTTTATCACGCCTTTTGTCTTTTCTAACGTACTTGGAGGGGTAAAACTCTTATTTGATATCAACTTATTTGTTGTCTTGTTTTTATCACTTTTCGCATCATTCTCTTCAGAAATGAATAGATCTATGTTTGTGTTTTCATTCTTATCATCGATGATTTCCTCTTCGTCTTCGTCAAATCCTAATTTCTCTAGCTCTTCCATGGCAGTTTCACTATACGGGTCGACCTCCCCGGTTTTCACTCCTATTGCACATGCACCTGAATCCTTTGATTTAGAATCAAACACAGCACCAGAATTACTAATATCTTGGCTATTTTCTACATCTACATTTGAATTTTCTACAGTTTCTATCTTTTCTTGCGATAAAACAGTTTTATTTGAATCTGAATCGGAAGCTTCCATCACATTTGTACTATTACATTCAGTTAAACGTTCGTCTGACTCAGAATGACACACCCCTTGTTGCTCTTCCTCACTCTCGCTACTCTGTTCCATGCTTCCTTTCTGACTCCCTCTAGAGTCTTTATGTCCATCTGCATTATCTTCGATACTCCGAATGCTCAGCGAATCTTCCGAAGACAAAGTCAACATTGACACTGCTTGTGAACCATACCCGCTTGAAACCAGACTTGGTGTAAAATTTTTCCCTTGAATTTCAGCCAAACTATCATTTGTGGAGGAGTGTGGTATTTCCTCAGTTGTAGAATTAGTGGCAGGTACTTCCTGTGTTGGCTGTTGACTCTGATAGGACTCAAAGTCTTGGAAGTCATCAGAACTGACGCTATTTGGTTCTGGTTCGATCATGGATTGATATTTGTGTCTCTGCAGTTCAGCTAGATCGGATTCAAAATCCTGGAATGGAAAATTGTATTTGCATCATTGACATGAAATCATAGACCTGTATATTAAAACATATTCTAATATACAGGTCTATGATGAAATTAAACCCTAAACTAATTGTTCATATATACTAGAGGTCGAGTTACGGCATTGTCCTGCAATGTCATAAAGATTTCTGTGTCCCCTATATGTTGCTTTGCAACATGTTGCAGGGAGCATAAAAAATTCTGAATGAAAGATTACCTTCAGAATACTCACATTGCAATGTGAGATCCCAATGCTGATTGCAGTCTTGGTTGTTTGGTGATTTTTGTTTTGTTTTGTTTCTTTTTATAGTTTTAGGCTGATTTTGTCTTGTTTTTTTTATCCTACATTCACTAACAGAGTGATAGACACCCCTACCACTATAGCCCTTTTCAAAACTATTCTAGCCGTGTGCATCTGGGACATTTTTTTACGTCTGCACTACAGGTTTATAACTTCTAGGTCAGCATTGCCATAGAAAAAGGTTAAAGTCTGCTAAAAATGGTCAACTTGTTAAAACAATTTCAATCTGTTAGCCACAGTATTAAACTACTCAAACATATGATATCATCTAAGACTTCACTCCAAACCAGTATATTTGAATTAAATGTAAGAATTAAAATAGAAAACCTGGGCAAGTTTTTGAAAAGGGCTATATACATGTATACTTTACATTTCAAGGTAGGGGTGCCCAAAATAAGGTTACTTTTCAAGTTTGTTGGGCTGTTGTTTTTTTTTAATACAAACTTACATCATCTGAATCTCGCTTCAATAGAGGTTTCATTTCTCTGTGATGTTGTTCTTCCACTAGTGTTGACATTGGCTTGACTTTTGATGCCATTGGGCTAAGAAGTGACTTGGGTGAAGACGCTGGAAATTTAAATGAAATAAAAATTATGACAAATTTTAGATACAAAGCCAGGCCTACACGCCACAACACATAATTTTTTTTTAAGTCTGAGAATATTCTCAACTCTCATAGTATACACAATGAGTTGAGAACTTAGGTATTTTCTTTAGTTTTTCTGTGTTTGAATCAGTCTGATACTCTATTTCAATTTGAATGAAAACAAGAAGTAATGTCTGTGTTATATAATTTGGGTTTCCAATGATAAAAAGAAACTTATGATGTAACAAGAACATGGAAATATGCTATTTTGACCTAAAAGGATCATAATCCACGAACCCAATGTTATAGTGATAGCAATAGTGCCCATTTACACTTTACAGTATGTTGTACTATATTATTTTCAAATAGTTAAATTTGAAATAAAATTTTAATTACCGGTATAAATTTGTAAAGATCATGCTTAAAGGGCTTATTCTATATGTGAAACGGGTTCAAATGTAAATTCTTAAAGCCCATGCTGTGAACAAAAAATTGTAAAAGAAATTGGGTCATGTTTAATATGTTTGCATTTCTGACCTGTTTTTTTTTCTGTTACAGATTATCATAATCCCATGTGATTTCTCAAAACATGAAATTTGATGATAAAAACTAACTTGCTACAAAATGTAAGTTAAGATCTCTAATAATCTAATTTTTCTAAAAATAACATTCAAAACAGTAAATAAATTTTCAAATTGTTGTATTTTTTCTAACAAAAAAGATTTACAACAAAGACTAACACCTTTTTAATGAGATTCAAACCATTTTTAAAAACAAAAAAACAAAAGTCAAGATGCATAAAAAGCTTGAATTGTACATACAACATGTACTATCATTAAAACATTCACAAGAAGAGGAAAAATAAAATGTGTTGTCTTAAACAAAATTGCATTGTGGGTATGATACTTACAGAACTTAGCTTGTGTACGAGAACAACCTGGGTAATGACGTTGTGATTTAATATGTAACCTACATGTAGGTCATTCCGAATGTACCCTTTTATTTGTTAAAAAGATCATTGACCCATACAAAGCAGAGGTCACCCGCGTTCTGTTTTATATTTCAACCCGTGAAAAAAAATCTACCCAGGCTGCCCAGGGAGGGAATGTCAAACGCACCCTTTACAATATTTCACAAAATTAAAATTGCAAAAGCAATATTGCTCCCATTTCCCTAAAACTTCTAAATTCAAAGGGCCTCAACTTCCGTAAAATTAAGTGGCACCAAATCTTCTGATAGTATGCACAAATACAAATGGTCTACTGAAACCACATTCCAAGTTTAATTAAAATTGACATGAAGTTTCTGAAGTCTTAAGGGAAAATAAAGATTTATATAGATTTTTTGTGACAAAAAGTTCAAAAGACAATAACGAAATCAAGTTTCATTGTAAATTAAATAATTACTAAATAACCAATTAACTGAAAGATGAAATTTCATAAAAATAAAAATGCAAACTTGTTTTACCCACAATGCAACAATATTGATGGACAAACTCTATAACATTTAGAACAAGACATTTGAAAAATGTATAACATACGCTTAGCAGTTAGACCATTGCCTCTTAAACTGAGAAAGTTAGGTCGGGCTGTAAAGGATACAACATTTAAATAGAAAAGTTAGACACACAAAATACAGTACAGAGTATGATAAAGAACAAAAAGTAACAAATAAATGAATGGAATAAAAATATCCAATTCTCAAGTAGTTGTTTACCACTGTACAAGTGTACAAAGTTTCATGAATTTCGTCAAGCATATCTTTTTCAAAGATAAGCCACATGCTATGATGAAAATATCATATAGTTTTTATCAATTTTTCTATCTTAAAATTATTTCTCACATTGCTGTTGATAAAATAATATTCTTCTGGTGTAGCAAGCTCTTTCCTCCAATAAATGAGCTTTAAAATGGAGTATTCCAATGTAAATAATTAACTCACCTTATCATTTTTTTCATTTTCATATACACTTTTTTACTTTAATTCAAAATACACATTAAGACTGTACAAAGCTACATCTGTCGAAAGAAGCAACTGAAAAATCACTGCAAATCTAGGTTACAATAGTAACCAAAAGAGAAAAGCATAAATAATAATATTTACACAACCAAAGCACATTGATAAAAAGTTTATACATGTACATGTGCAAACATTAAAATAAAATAAAATTCTGAAAATTATGTCGATTTTCTTTACAACAGTTTAATAAATTTTAAATGGAAATTTTGTTTTGAGCATAAGAAGCACAAAAATCATAATTTCAGAAAAAAATAAACTGAATTTGAATCTATAATTAATATTGGATTCTGTTACACAGAAATATATGAATTTTGCTGTAATGGATTTCACTTAAGTTATAGATCTCTCCTAAATTATATAAAACAAGGAAATGTGTCAACATGACACCCATGTCCTGCTGGCAAATATCAGTGGACCGGAGCGAAACTCAAACTTGATATGTAACTCATCAGGGTAGACTCGCATATCAAATATCTTTAGAAAATTTGCTATGTTCAAGGGCCATCAAAATCAGTGGACCAGAATGAAATAAAGGTAATAACAAAACTACCGAACTTGAATGATCAATCTCATAGTCCAGAGAAAATGACAAAAACGAATCAGTCATACCGGACAACTGGTGGATCACAATTGTACCTGACTTGGTACAGGCATTTCAAACGAAATGGTGGGTTAAACCAGGTTTTATGGCGCCAAACCTCCCTCTTCCATTGCGATCCTCAAGTCCATAAAATATATAGTTACATAGAATAGTGTGACACTGTAAAATTTGCTTAACCCATAATACATAGTTACGTAAAAAAGTATGACACTGTAAAATTTTCTTGGAATTAGGTTTTATAAGTCGAAAATAATAGGACTGTTTGATATGAAAATTATCACGAACAAAATGCAGAAGCTTTTGTCTGGAACTTTGTTGTAATTTTTATTTATTAAGAGAAACACAAAACCAGAAGAATTAAAGATCGCAATGGTCCTGACTTGGTACAGGCACTTCCAAAGAAGTGAAACTCAAACTTGACCTGTTACTCATCATGGTAGACTCACATACCAAAAAACGTTTGAATATAAGCAAGAATGTTGAAAAAAAAATGCAGATAACTAAAGTGTGTTGACGGAAGGACGAATGGATAAAAAAACTATATGCCCCCCCCAAAAGTTGTCGGGGCATAAAAAGATAAAATTTCCATATAAAGGGGACCAATATTAACCAATTCATTACAAAATAAATCATTCAAGTCATGACCCTGAACAACCCCATTCAATGTATCAATCATAAAATGTGAAGGCAATTTTTTTCACCCTTTGTTGAAATGAAAATACACATGTTTAAGGTAGCAAAAAATTACATGTTTTTTAAACAATTTTTATCCAATATGTGACACTATTTACAATTGTGCAATATAGATTGATTGATTGATTGTTAGTTGTTTAATGTCCCGTCAGCGATATTGCAGCCATCATTGGGACATAAACAGGTTGTGCAATATAGATCACAAAAGTGACAGATATAATATTACAATGAAAGCACATGCACAACATTGAAGTAACGGCTTTGGTTGATAAATATCATTACCTAAACTTTTACATTGTCGTTTCAGTTCCTTTGCAATGATTTTTAGGTTCTTTCCAACATCTGACCTTGACCTCTTACGAAAAAACCTACCAGGTTGTGACCCCCGTCGTCCTGGCGACAGACTGTCGAATGAAAGATCTGATATACTGTCAGCTCGAAGCTAGAAAGGAGAACAAAATAAAATTTTCAAAGATTGAAGTGTGCATGATTTCATATGGAATCCAAATCAAAATTGACCTCAAATTCGTTTCAAGACATGTGTTCAAATGTTTGATTTTTTTAGTAACATAATCATTGGTCATTCCATCTTCTACCAGAAACATAATCTAATTCTGTACACTTTGCCAATTTTAGTGAAATTTATAATAAATGCTATTAATGGTAAATAATAAATGCAATCCACATGCAATTGAAATTAAAATTTTCACTTCTAGTTGGATAGGTTCAATATTTTTCTTTTCAGTCCTTGTGAAATATGAAGTTTTTATCCTTTGTATGAGTGTTATATTTTAACTACTTTATTTTATTTTTTTAACTCCCGAAAGATATTCAAACTCTATATTTAAATGTAAAGATACAAGTTACCTGTCCATCAAACTTTGTAGGTGTCAACCCACCCTGAAAAAAAACAAAGCGGAAATTTGATTCATACCAATTCTATCTTATACAAAACCAATAATAAAAGCAGCGCTTTTTTTTAATCCTATATTCATTGGGTTTTTGGGTTAATGTGCATATCAACTCCATAGCTACCTTTTCAAAAATGCTCAATTAAAAACGAATAGTCATTTCTTTATTCAAAAAACATTCAAGAATTAAAAGATGCATGTTTTTTTTTATTGCTCAAAAGTTTAAACAAATGATAGGACCAACTTATAAACTGCTGTTTCAAGATCTCTACAAATTTTTAGCCATCACAAGGAACTAAGTTTTTTTCTGGCAGCACAAGGAGAGGAGGTAGAACTTTTTAAGATTGTCCAAAGCTTTACTTACATGATGAGCAATATTTGGTGTACTGGTGGTCTTCCTTAAAGCTCTACCTTGGGCTGATGTCAGCTCCTTAACTTTAACCTCCTACAAAACATAAATGATGAATACTAATTGATGATAATGCACATGCTTCAGATGCTATTTTTACAAATAGAAAGTAATTGTTTTAAATCTTTCATTTCTACAAAAGCTTTGCTTTAATACATACTATAAACTTAAATATCATCTCACTTTAAGAACCATAACTTGTTTTTTTTTGTAGCCATCCCTTCATATCATTGTCGACCCTTTGTGATATTTCTTACTTGTCATAAATTATTCATTCTGAGAATGGTATCCATAGCCAACACCCCCTTAATATATTTCTCTAGTCATGTTTCATATTCAAATGCGTTATCTCATATTGTAAGCCCTAACCACCACAATATATATATATATTTACCACATGAGATTTGCTTATCTTTTGATTCTTTTCTGCAATAATTCTATTTGGCATCAATATACTCTCTACAGCTGACCCCCCTTGATTTATTGTATGTTCCCCCATCTGAGACATTAATCTAGTTTTTTAACCCACCTCTATTTGATGTATTCAAATTTTCAAAGGTCTTCATCTAATTTTTCAATCCTCATTTTTCATTGTATTTCTTACCTGCCGTAACCTATCCAGTGTCAATATACTCACCACAGCTGAATCCCCTTTTATATATTTCTTTATTTAAGTTTCCCCCATCTGAGGCATTCATCTTTTAATATTTTTCTTACCTGCCGTACCCTATCAAGTATTAATATACTCTCCACAGCGGACACCCCTTTGATATATTTCTCTATGTAAGTTTCCCCATCTGAGGCATTCATCTCATACTGTGTACCACCATTTATTTGTTTATGTAACCCCAACTTTCATTCAGTAGATTTCTTACCTGCCGTAATCTATCTAGTGTCAATATACTCTCCACAGCCGAAACCCCTTTGATATATTTCTCTATATAGGTTTCCCCATCTGAGGCATTCATTTCATTCTGTGGAGCATCCCTCATCTTTTGTAACCCATCAATCATTATATTTCTTACCTGCCGTAACCTATCCAGTGTCAATATACTCTCCACAGCCGAAACCCCTTTGATATATTTCTCTATGTAAGTCTCCCCATCTGAGGCATTCATTTCATTCTGTGAAGCATCCCCTATCTTATCTTTTTTAACCCCTCATTCGTTATACATGTATGTCATACCTGTCTTAATCTGTCTAGTGTTAATATACTCTCCACAGCTGACACCCCCTTGATATATTTCTCTATGTAAGTCTCCCCATCTGAGGCATTCATCTCATACTGTGTACCACCATTTATTTGTTTATGTAACCCCATCTTTCATTCAGTAGATTTCTTACCTGCCGTAATCTATCTAGCGTCAATATACTCTCCACAGCGGACACCCCTTTGATATATTTCTCTATATAAGTCTCCCCATCTGAGGCATTCATTTCATTCTGTGGGGCATCCCTTATCTTTTGATTTGTAACCCATTACTCATTGTATTTCTTACCTGCCGTAACCTATCAAGTGTCAATATACTTTCCACAGCAGACACCCCCTTGATATATTTCTCTATGTAAGTTTCCCCATCTGAGGCATTCATTTAATTCTGTGAAGCATCCCTTATCTTATCTTTCATTATATTTCCTACCTGCCGTAACCTATCCAGTGTCAATATACTCTCCACAGCTGAAACCCCTTTGATATATTTCTCTATGTAAGTTTCCCCATCTGAGGCATTCATTTCATTCTGTAAACCACCATTTATTTTGTTTATCAACCCCCAACTTCAATCTTACAAATTTCTTACCTGACGTAACCTATCCAGAGTCAATATACTCTCCACAGCTGACACCCCCTTGATATATTTCTCTATATAGGTTTCCCCATCTGAGGCATTCATCTCATTCTGTGAAGCATCCCTTATCTAACATGTATATTTTGTAACCCCTCATTTGTTGTGATTCATACCTGTCATAACCTATCTAGCGTCAATATACTCTCCACAGCTGAAACCCCCTTGATATATTTCTCTATGTAAGTCTCCCCATCTGAGGCATTCATTTCATTCTGTGAAGCATCCCTTATCTTTTGTAACCCATTATTTCTTATATTTCTTACCTGTCTTAATCTATCTAGTGTCAATATACTCTCCACAGCAGAAACCCCCTTGATATATTTCTCTATGTAAGTCTCCCCATCTGAGGCATTCATCTCGTTCTGTGAAGCAGCCATCTGTGCTAGAGTCTCCATGTTCTCTAAATCTTCAGAAGCCTTAAATATAAAACAAAGAATAAAATTTTATATTTATGATAGCATAATGCAATGACATACATTTGTGTACCTTCATGTAATATTCAAGGCTTTATACAAATACTGTTTAATCATTAATTTTCGTGGGGATAAAATTTCGTGGTTAAGAGCAAAATAAGGAATTAGTGGGGACAAATATTCGTGGATTTTTAATTTTGAAATACACTCTTTAACTTAATATTTTAAATTCGTGGGGATTTAATTTCATGGATTTCTCTTATCCAAGAAATAAACGAAATTAAATCCCCCACGGATATTTCTGCTTCTACAGTATACAGTGGGCTTTTTTTCTGGTGCCCAATTTACATGGTTTCCATTAAAAAGAGATATTTTGTTGGGTTTTTCATTTCATTTCTTTAAGGAATCAACAACAACAAAAAACAGATAATTAGATTCTAGTTTTGATCTTACCTTTGGAATATTAGAAACTACTTCATAACTGACACCACTAGAAAATAACTTTTCCTGCAGAAAACAAAAAAATACAATTCAAAATAAAGCTAAGGGCTGTTCTAGAATTAAATTTGTGTGCGGGATTTAATTCTGGAACAGTCCTAAAAAGAAATGATTTATCAAAATGTTTTTAAAATGACATTCGAATTGCTTTATAAATATAAGTTCAGATTGTGCAATTTACTTTTTCCATTAAAGCAATTGTTCATTTTGAAAACCTTGTTGCAATTAAAGTGCTGTTCCTTTAATTTGTAGTAAGATTTTTTTTCAAATGCATAAACACACTTAGATTTTTTTTAATGTGGTTGATTATGTAGGTTGTGTAAAATACACTTATTTCACATCTTCAATCAAACTACTTTTTCAAGAATGCAGGTGTTTTTTTTTTCCTGTCACAATTTCTGCTTTTATTAAAGTATCACGGTGATTCCGAAGGTTCTTTTGATTTCACAGGACCAAAACCTATTTTAAACAAAAATTTGCAATAGTTCCAATGTAAATAATCTTGATATTTTAACGGACCAATCCGATTTTTACCGGATATGTCAAATGGTCAGACGGACCTTCAGAATCAATGGTATGATGGCTTTTTGCTTGAGATTTTACAAGGTGGATCATTTGCCTGCTCACCAAATCTTACATGTTATATTACTTGAATGGCAGTCTTCCATGGAAGATGTATGTCGTCTGCATCTTAAAATATTAGGTAAACATGAAGTAGATGTGTTACAGGCATAAAATCGCTTTACACCATATAGTACTATAGAAAGAAGGTAACAAATATCAAGGCTGTGACATGTAGTGAAAATTGCAACTGAAATTTTTGTGACGCAGCAGGACCACGAAAGATGATGCCAAAGTAACCCCTATATGTCGCTTCTGCAACACGCTAATAATGGGTTAGAGTTTAATGATCTTTTCTTGCTTTATCACGTACCTGTCCAGTAATTTTCTTCTTCAATCTATCTGTTAGACTAGTTATACTAAAGTTAGTGTATATATTGAGACATAAACGTTTCCGTAAGACAATTTCCATGTAAGCTGGATGACTGAGTCGAACAACAGCTTTCAGGATCATATAAATTCTTTCGTTCGAAGAGGTGACGCGATTTAACATGGGTGAGTCATGAATGGAAGAATCCCAGGATGCAACAGCATATATCTGTAAATAGAAATAATCAAAACTAACATACCATATTTTGCCGTGTATAGTGCGCATTTATGTACAATGTGCACTCCCTTTTCATGAAGAAAATCTGGGGGAAAAAATGAAGTTTTGTGTAAAACGCACGATCATTCTCTATGCAAAGAACCCTCAAAATTTGTCTCTTTTTTTAATGAAAATAAAATTGTTTTGTTATTATTTGCGAAAATAAAAATAAAGTGTTAAATTATTTGTGTATTTTATTATGACAGCGAGGTCGTAAATCCCGGTAATGGTCCCCCTTTTCAATCAACAAACAACAAGAGTTAACCCAAGCTCACATCTTTTGATAAAATCAATAAAGGTGTCAAAACAGTGTTGATCAACACATTACTATTCAAACAATCCTGAAGTATTACAACTGAATGGCTTTAATTGTTAATTGTCCAAGCCAGTTTGACAAAATATCGATGTTGTGTGTAAATTGGTCCCAGGTCCAGCCAAGGAGTCTAAACAAATAATTACTGGTAAATCTAAATTATCTCCTGCTTGGGATGAGTATTTATTATAGGATTGAACACCTATTTTCGGTCGTTCATATCTCTCAGCTCACAAACTGAATGAATGGCCGAAGGCCGTTCATTTTACAGTTTGTGAGTGAAGAGATCTGTTCATACATGCATGAACGACCGAAAATAGATGTTCAATCCTTATAATTCTTCAAATTTATACCTTTTAAAAAAAATAAAAATAAATTCGGACACAATTCGATATTTTAGACAACGTCATCGCCACCATATTTGTTTACATTGGAAACTAGGCAGAGGCGTTCATGAAAGTATGAACGGATCTGGCAATGACGTTTCGACCAATCAGAAATGAGTATTCGTATGAACGCATGTCTGATAAGAATTATTCACAAAACAATAAGAAAATGATTATCTGTTGCTCAAGTTGCTCAAATAATTTCATGAAAGAAAATACACAATCATGTAAACAAACAAATCTATTTTTAGAATTATCTAAATGAGGTTACTGAGGGGCATTGACAATATTGATCCAGAAAGGAAACAAGTAAAAGGAGAATAAATAAATAAATTTAAACCATATTTTATTATTCTTTTTATTTTAATAAAGAAATTGGATAGAAGTATTTTTTAAGAACACAAATATTTATACCAAACTAAATATCTGTTGCTTCAAAATGGCGGTCGATATGAAAATAATAAACAAACACATGAAGACACTGGAATTAAGGTTTTATTTGAGAAAAGCGTGATAAATTTTATTTAGAGATACTAATAATGAACAGGATTCAATAAAAATCATGTGAGTTATGATTCTTGTGTTCAATCATGGATGAATCTTATGTCCAAAGTCTGACAAACATCGATCTTTTGCCATTGCCGGTGGTCATGAAAATGTATGAAAATCTCATATAGGGATGTATTGTGCGCACCCCTATGCTAGAATCAGGAAAAAATGTAAAAAACTGCGCACTATACACGACAAAATACGGTAGAACATTGCACTATTTTAAGGGCAATGACCTAAGACAAAATTACCACAAAATTGCGATAGATCCAACAGTCTTCTTTTTTCAAAAGTGGAAGTTAAGATTAAAAATATAAACAAATTTTGGAAAAGCTAATTGAAGTAAGTACATTTGTATAAGATGAATAGACTTTTTTATTAAAGTGGATTAAAGCTTAATGGTTTGAACATGCCATTATTTTTTGGAGGAGGTCTATACCTTGATCTTTAATATAAAAGTCAAATACATGCAAAGAAAATCACTTTAAGCCTTTAAAAGAAATGCTCGTAACAATTTTGTGACAGGTTTCATAGTCTCTAAATCTGCCAGAAGATGAACGAAAAATGCACATAAAATGCGGTATTGGATGATACTTATTCACTTACACTATCTTTATCTGTGATGTTTTTGATGATGGGTAAGGTGAATTGTTGAGATGACAGTTCTTTGGGTAAAATAGAGTTGATTCCAGCAGCTTGGAGTCCCTCTCGAGAGATGGGTGTACTTAGATCATCAGCTGAAATAAAATAAATAATTTATTAATTAAAGATTTAATTAATTGCAAAACTAATTTAATTTAATTGGGTAGGTCTATTGTCACATTGGAGGAAATGTATAAAAAGACAACAATATACAGTTATTTAATGTGTAGCCAGGCAATGGATCAGAATATTTTCCCCGAGGTATCCAGATTAGCTTAATGTTCTATCGCCCGAAGCCGTAGGCTGAGGGCAAAAAGAACATTGAGCTAATCTGCATGGATACCAATGGGAAAATAGTTCTGATCTATTGCCTTGCTACACATTCAATAACTGTTTTATTACCTAATATTTTCTAATAGAATTATTAGTTGTATCGTGTTGAAAGAAAATTAAGGTTATTTTTTCCATGTACTTTCAAAAAAAGAAAAAGAAAAAAGAAAGGGTTTAACAGGGATGTCCAAAACACCAGTTTTATTTAATCCCTGGGTTTAATGACCATTTGAACTACCCCCTTTTATGGAAGTAATGACAGACCAGCTGGTTTAAACCAGAACACAAACAAACAGACTTTGCAGTAGCACGGACTTAACGTAAATGACCCGGAATAGATAATAAATATTCATGTTTATAAATCGGACAATCGAATTTGAGGTCAAAATGTCAACAGGCAATAGAACGTCACCGGGCAATAGAACACCTTTCTATTGCCCGGTAGAATGTGATAATGGTGAAAATTAAAATATAGTTAATAGAAAAGGAAATTTTATTATATTAGGTAATAACAACCTTTGTATGTAATCCCTGAAGTACTTCATTTTCTTACATTTTTATTTGTGATAGCATTTCAGCAGAGTTTGCTGCCTCTTATTGTGGAAAAGTTCAAGGGTATCAATTTCAAAAATTTGGAACAAAAATGTTAGTAAAAGACCTGGTTTACAAATTAATAAACTTACGAATACTGCAACTAATAAATTCAGAACTTTTCAACTATCTCTACAATAGTGTTCATAAGAAAGAGTAACAAGTTATCGCACATAAACCAGAGAGTCAATAGACAACAATGACAACAACCTTGCCATAATATAATACGATTGCAATAAAATTGTGGTTGTATAAAAAGGTAGTTGATGAATTGTACATTTAACATATCCTAGTTTTAAAACCTCACATGGTAGACATACTCACCATTCAGATCAAGGAAGACAACTGGTGTGTGACGCTCAATATCATCAGGTGGTTCCCTGAAAAATAGCAAAATGTGTTTTATACAACCACCTATATTGGATATTAACTCCAATACATACATGTAGTTGTTTACAAATGGTCAGCATTGACATCAGAATCCATACAATAGATATTTCTTACACTCTAGGGTGATTTAAAAAATATTTAGTTTTCAAAAAGTCAATACATTTGGTTTTTATTTTTTCTGTTTAATTCTATGAATGATCTAAATCATCTGTTTAGTTGTGTAATACATTTATGGTATATTCTCTGTCCATAATTAAAGATTGATAATTTGAAGATTGGCCTCATAAATCTACCTCCCCCATTTTTTACTCACCAGTCAGCTGGTGCCCCAGGAATACCACTCCCTGGGGAGGGGACCATCACAGCATTCCTCTCTTCCGTTAGACACACCCACTGGTCCATTAAAGCTCTCTCTCTATCAGCATCAGCTTCTGTTTTATCTGGTTTATTTATAAGTTTCTGTATCTGTTCGTTCAAATATTCCTTCCGTCTTTCCAGGGCCTCAGACCATCTTTCTCGTAACAACGACAAATCTTCTTCCTGGTAACTGTCAAGTCCTTTCTGGGTCATCTTGTTCCGAGAACATATACACCCCACGGAAATGGATGATATTGATTCACAGATCAAAGGTAAAGTTCCAGAGTTCTTACTTGGTTTGACTTTGACACCTATTCTTCTGGTGTGACCCTAAAATGTATTCCATACAATTGACAGTAAAAAAGATAAAAGTGTTGCTTCCAGATAATTTCTTTTTACTACTACACATACATGTAAAAAAATCTCTGTTTTCTCAGATCCTATTTAAAATTGTGAGTCACATGTCTTGAATCTTGATAATTAATTCAATTCTTGTTGAAGAAGTTTCTTCAGGGAATATATTGTTTGTATAATTGTTCTTATATTAACCTTTGAACTCAGTGTTTTATGTTTAAAATTCATTTAGGATTAATTACATCCCACAAAATGTTAAGGATTTTACTGTATGCATCTCAATTAATGCTATGTGGTTGATATTTGTAAGAAAGCAAGCAGTTAACTTCTTAGTATGTTACAAACTTTACTGATGGTATGTGAATTCCACAAACAAGAATGTCAAAAAGACATAATGCCTCCAAAAAGAACATTTGGGATGGAGGGACAAATGGACAGAAAAACAAACATATGAATGGACGTGATCAATATATGCCCTCTATTTTCGTAGATGGTGCATAAAACCCCTATTTTCGTAGATGGTGCATAAAACCCCAAGGATCTACTTTTAATAAGTCACCTGTTGTAATTGAAAAATCCCTGCTGAGGGGACATCAGGGCGTGGCTGGACTTCTACAGGAACATACTCCCCCTGGTGGTTTAATTCTTGGATATCGACAAACATTTCTATTTTTCTCATAACCTCATGCCATCTGTAAATAAAATTTTTAAAATTTGCCATGAAAACATTTAACATTTCAGAAAAATGACCGAGATTTATTCAACACTTTTAAGAGTATTGATCCTTTTTTTTCTGACAATATAATCATATAAGTGATTTTCCTGGTAATTCTTTCACATCTTTAAATGTTTGTTATTTTAATATAAAACATATTTCTATTCTCCATGCATTACACAAAACACGTCCAATATTTAAGACCCTTAAAATATTTATTGCAAAGAAAAGCAGGATCAAATTTTAAATGGACATTGTGAAAGTGACCTTTCCCTGACATTAGTTTAAACTCTGATGAGTCTTGAATAGACAAAATGCTTGTCTGGAGTAGCAAAACTTCTTGCCTGGAACTATGTTGTAATTTTGGTTATTTTTAAAACATATATTTGTATACTGAATTGAAAAACAAGGTTTATGATCATGCGAGTACGTCTCCAGTTTGCAAGTATGGCCTTTGTAGACGCCCCCATTGTACCAGCTCTTATCTTGACCTTGACTCTATTGACACTGGACCTTTACAGACAGACTCACCTTTCTGACAGTGACCTTGACCTGACATTGACATTATCCACAGATTTATCTAAGTTGAAGCCTTGACTTCTATGACCCCAAACTTCTATAGATAGAGCACCATCTTGACAATATTCTATAAATTCTTCTGTTGTCTGCACCTTAAAATCCTGTAAGAAATTTGCTTGTAATCATGATATAAAAAGATTAGTTATTTGAATGCAGTTACAGTGACAAATTATTTTCTAAATTAAATATTTTATTTTCAAAATTTAAAAACTGTGTCTAAGAAAAAACTGCTCAATTTCATTACATAAGAAATTGAGACCAACAGATTTGAAACTGAATATCAAGAGACTGTGATAAGTAATTCCATAAAAGAACTGTTAAAACCCAAGGCCCAAGATTTGAAATTTTTTAAGAGACTTATTACAACGTAAAATCCTGCAAAAATGTATTAACTCGAATAAAAAAACTTTAAACACTATCTGTAAAAGTCTGCTAGGGTTTTGGGTTTATTTGAAATCTAGAAAATATTTGATTTCACAAAAAAAATAAGACAAAGTTTTTTTTTTTTTTTCTATTTGGTCTAGTATTTATGACCAATAGAAAGGTTCGAAATAACAAGTTACCCCCTTTACAAATTTCATCTTAATCTAAAACTTTTACCTTAGAATGTCTGAAAACAAACATCTTTGTATTGTCTTCATCTTCAGAGTCTGGGTTAATCTCAGGGGCGACAACTATCGACTCATCGTGGCCCCAGAACGTATACTGACAGAACACAAAGTGGCACAATGATGGTGGCAAACCTTTGGCTTCATGAATCTTTATCTAAAATAAATAGTTTAACAAGCTGAATTCCACATGATGAATACTTAATTAATATATTTAAGGGGTTTTTCAATCCCAAACAATAAACAAAAAACTGATGATTTTTTTCTTAACATGGCTTACATCTTCTTTCACAGTGAATGAAAAAGAATTAAGATCAAGAACATTTTCTGGACTTGTAACCAACTGAACATTTTTTGTCTAAATGTAGTTAAACATACACATGATATATAAAAGGTAACATTCATCCATTTTTTTTTCAAAATAAAAAGCATACATATGTTAATACATGTTTAAGTTTAAAAAGCTAGTGCTTTTTACATTTTTAGCAGTTAATTCAATCAGATGTTAAAACTGCTTCCTTAGTTGGTGATAATCACACCATTTGAAGTAAGAATACACCATGGACTGATAATGTACAAAGCCCTACCCTGACAATCATAGGAGCTGGACGTCTGTCGAGGGGACTAGCATCCTCCTCATCCTCCTCATTAATGTCAGCATAACGGTCCATAAATGATCCTCCCAACTTAGAAACTTCTACATGGAGCTTGCCAGAGACCTGAAAGATAAAACCATAATTGAAATGCATAGTCAAACTACTTATCCATCATGTCCATCTGCACTTAACTTTTGGTGAGTGGTGGATCCTTTTTAAAGGCTTCTGGAAATGGAAACTTCCTTTTCTTCTAAAATTTTGTTATGTTTGTGCAGACTAAGACAATGGAAATGTAACCAACTTCCTGCCATCCAATGCATTATAGCACTTAAGGTGAAAGCCCCCTTTTTCTGAAGCCCCCACCCTGCTGTTTGATTTGATAGTTTACAGTCATTTCTATAGGGGAATGTCCATTGCGTTCAATATTTAAGCTTCGCTATGTGCCATGGATCATCCAGCTGATGACAAACCACTGCAAACACTTTTCCAGCAGACATGATACAATGACCTTTGTTTAATAAGAGACAAGTACAGTATCTTATACATGGAAGTTCTTGTCAAGTTTGGGAGACCCTCTGCTATTTATCAATGCTACTTTTAAATACGAAAAAAACAATTATTACCTCCCCTTGCTGACTTATTATAGGTACTTGGTAATCCAGTTTGACATCATGGAACAAGCATTCTAAGAATAGATTGGCTACACCAATCAGATTGTGATTCTCTTGTGATTCATAAAATGGATCTCCTTTCACTGGTGGACCATCATCCTGTAAAAAAAAGAACATAAAAGAGGTGTTTATTTGGACAGTTTAGTGTTTTTTTTAGCTTGTTTTTTTTTTTAAGTTGTGTATTTCATTTTTTAAAATTGTCTCGTCTGTTGTAAGTATCAATTTTGCCCCACTTTTGATATTTGATGCCATATTGATACTCCTTAGCTTCAAACAATTTGTCTAAACATAAAAAATAACAATTTCATTCAAGTCCTTTTCTAACTTGCAGTTTGTCTATCTAAAACTTTCAGTCGGTTGGAACTTTTGCTCTATCTTGAAGGCAAAAGCACATTTGAGGTCAAATGTCCCATGTACTTGACCTCCTTGTTACAATAATGGATTTCCATTTCTTACCAATCTGTATTTGTGGTCAATTATACTGCAAAAAGTGGAAAAAGTGGCAATTTTTTAATGGAGCCTCTTAAAAGTTATTTCTGGGGCATATTTTAGTGTGTATCTTTTGTCATTGTGTTACTTTCATTTTTGAGCCCCATCTAGGATAGTAGGGGGCTTATAGTGCTCAGATCCAAAATGTTGTGAGATAGGGCATGATGTCTTTGTTTTTATCTGTTTTGTTCCTAAAAGGTGTATGGATATTTTGAAGAAAAATATCCATCCCAAGTTGGAGACAAAATTGAACCAACCAAATGTTATTTATAATGTCCTACAAATTTTCTCCCATCTTCTTTTACCTTTTTCCTTCAAGAAACAACTTCTGTCGTTCAAAAATCAATACATAGCTATCACTACAAACATTAGAGCAATTTGCACAGCTAAGCAGAAATCAAAAGATATGATAACGATTTCTCCCCATTATCAAAATGATATCTTTTAAAACAACATGAAATGCTACTAAATGCAAGCAAATTTTCCTCAGGCTAAAAATTGACAGGAAGCATTATAAATGACTTAAATGAGGTATAATTTGTGACATGCAGCAATTCAGAAAACCAATTATTCTTTCATTTTGACATTGAAATTGTACTGTCAAAAAATTGTTGACAACAGTAACATTCAATCTCTCAATCTTCCAAACATGCAACTTTAAAATAAAGAAAACAAAATAGCATCAGGTAGGAGAGGAAACCCAATTACAATGTATCATCTTAATCTATAATCTCCACATGTCCACATCTTTGTATTGTCTTTTGTTCAACTGATTTTAAAATATGCATGAAACAACTATAACTTTTGACATTTAAAATGTACATATTGCTATTATAGAATAACTTTTGATAAATGGAAGTATTTGAGAAATCTTTAAATAAACATCACAAATGGTCTTGTTAATTTTCTGAACATAAATTCACTTGAAGTGAAAGATTTATGTAGAGCATTTAAGCCTGACTTCATTTAACAAGTTGGTAAGCAACCAACTGAAATTAAATCATTCAATATAAGACCCCATGTTAATGCTGAATACTAAATATCAAAATGCTGTGATAAGTAACTGCTGAGGAAGCTAATACAAAAGTTTTTCCCTGCCTTGCCTTGCCTACCCCAACAATCATTGTTCTTTTATTTCAATTTTAACAAATTCTACATAAAATGGCAACTTCAACATCAATTCAGTAAAAATCATAAAACCAATTTATAAGAAAAATAAATCCTAAACCACAATAACCAAGTAACTAAACAAAAATGCAAACTTAGGAAACATGCAAAGCACACAAACCAACGACTCGTTATCATCATCGTCTTCTTCACACTGTACCATCATGGGTAATCCCAGGGTCTTCCGGTCCTCATACATGTCCCGCATGTCGATGAGTTTATTCTCAAACTTCTCCATCGACCATATCTGGTTCCCTCTCTTCTTTCTCTTGACCAGTATGGCAGGCTCACTGATCATGGTCCCTTTCTGGAAACAAAATACAAGCAACGTAGCTTTTGTAATGTTGAAACTTTTTGGATTTGACCATCATTTAATTTATCCTTGATGTAATTACAGGTGTGTTGCATCAGGCAGGGGATATTTTCTTTGGATAATTGAGCAAAAGTATTCTAATCAGCATGTATTGTTGACTTTTTTTTCACACAAATCCTATTTTGAAGTTCATATTACTGTGGATTGATTTCATGCATTTTTGAAGGTACCAATTTTCATGGTTTGATGAAAAAGTATAACTTCGTGAAAAATTGATACCCCACAAATAATAATGATTGATTGATTGATTGTTGGTTGCTTAATGTCCACGAATAATAATGATAACTACAGTATACATTAATGGACACGACAACATGTGTCCCTGAAAAAATGCTCACCCGTCTATTAGGACTCAGATTACAAGCAGGTATCTGTAGAGTAACATGGAATTCTGTTTTCTTCCCCATCTCCTGGGCTAAAACATTGGCCTCTTGAACTAATGCATTGGCCTTGGCTACTTCTTCTCTCAACTTGACCAAGCTTTGTTTGAATGTCTTTTCTCTGAAACGCCAAATAATAAAGAACATCAAAATAAGTCATACTCTTGGCAGCAATTTACTCTCATTAGTATTGTGAAAAATTCAATAAACAAACATTTTGTACTAGTTTGGCATCCTTATCAGTTTCAAACTGTTTTCTTCAAGTAAATTGTTAACTTTTGGGCTATCAACATTTTGATCAGAATACCTTAGAAGTATTGATTTGACAGAGTAAAAACCCCAAATTCATAATTCAATCCTGAACAGGGTTGATAATTTCATGGACCAATTTTCGGATTCTTACTTTTGACATAGTTTGCAAGGATGAATGCTCGCACTTCAAAAAGGCACAAAAAAATGGTTGTCTAGTCATGATCATGTGTTTGGGGAGAGCAACACCTCTTCTTAAAATAAACAAAAGAAGGCTCAATCCAGGGGCCAATTGAAAAACAGCAAGCAGCGACTGCTGGTGGCATTGAAGGCTGCTGGCTGTTTTCCATTGTGGATGTTTTTAATTTACGTTTATATTGTAGGTTGTGTCATGTTAACTTATTCCACATCTCATTTTCTTCTATCAGTGGGTGTTACTATAAAGGCTACACTCATTAACTCATACATAGCAAAATTGGAGAGGGATTCCTCAAAGTGTTCAGTTTAGACAGACTTAAAGAGTTCCAGATTGTAAAATGGCACCCCTCCAAAAAATTGTGCTGGTGCTAAAGGGCCTTGAATATTTTTTATTACTGTACCTTTCCTCAGCCCATCTTTGATATCTCTTCTGTATACCACTGTTTGTAGACCCTGTTGGTGACGTAAAACTCATGTTGAACGGCAGAAATGGCATTGATGGTGTCCCTGGTGACATGATCTGGCTCCGTAACAACTGCATTTGTCTTTCATACTGTTTTCTCTGTTGCTCCAATGCCTCTGTCAAAAATAAAATAATTTGTATAAAACATTTCTTTCCTTTTTTTTAAAATGACATAAAATAAGTCAGACAAAAACAATCACACTGAAACCAGTTTCAGTTTGGCTCAGTTTAAACTCCACCACAGTACGAAGACAATGGAGCCAAACTGCTGTCTAATTTTAATCAGATTGTGATCCCACTCCCATGCATGACCTCAAATACCCCCCTTACCCCAACCCACACAACCCCCAACACACACCTTCCTTAACCTCTTGATATTGTTTCACCATCCCTTCTATTGCCTCCTGAATGGGATCATTACTAAACTGTTTGTCCAACATTCTCCTGTCATCATCATGCCCCTTAACCCCAACCCCACTCACTTCCAATACACACCTTCCTTATTGTTTTTATGTTGTTTCACCATCCCCTTTTTTGCTTCCTGTATATTGGATCATTTCTAAACTGTTTGTCCATCATTCTTCCTAACCGCCCAACCCCACCCTGTCCAAAGTCACTCCCAATACACACCTTCCTTATCCTTCTGATGTTGTTTAACCATTCCTTCGATGCTTCCTGTATGGGATGATTACTTAACAGTTTGTCCATCAATTATCCTGTCACCACTGTCTCCTAACTCAAACCCATCCGTCCCCCATATACACACCTTCCTTTTTTCCTTGTGTTGTTTAACCATCCCTTCTATTGCCTCTCGTACTAGATCATTACTTAACTGTTTGTCCACCATTCTGCCCCCCAATCCCCACCCCCTGTCCAAAACAAACCTTCCTTATCTTCTTGGTGTTCCCATCCACATGTCCAGAGTCATTCCCCATACAAACCTTCCTTATCCTCCTGATGTTGTTTGACCATCCCTTCTATTGCTCCCTGTATGGGATCATTACTAAACTGTTTGTCCATCAGTCTGGCCAACAGACCCCACCCTGTCCAAAGTCACTCCCAATACACACCTTCCTTACCGTATAGCGGGTTATTTTAGCGGGTGTAAAATTTGGCGGTTTGTAGTTCAAAAGGTATGGCAAAAATTTTGGTGGGTTTTATTTTTGCAGATGGGCAAAACCATAGAAAAAAATTGGCGGACTAGCAATCCCGGATTACGTAAATAAATGGTAGGTGAAGCCACATTTAAAAGGTAAAACAAAATATGAAATATAAATAAATAAAACCTTTAAAACAAATAAAAACTAAATTGCCCAAATTTTCGGACATAAAGTCCTTCTTCAGGGGCTAAAAAGTAAAAAGATGTTATCACATCGACTGACGAGGACAGAATGACACAAAACGACCCGAAGAACATGACGTAATGTCTTAATCCTGAACTTGATGACTACATAATGAATATTAAGAAAAGGTCTGTCTTTTAACATTAATACCCAAGGGTTGAAAAGTGCCTAAAAAACTGATTATTCTTTGCTCAAGAAACTGTCTTTGTTTTTCGCCGGTGCATGTTTCAAGGAGAACGGTCACCTGCATATCCTGGACGCTATGGTTTGGCAATGAAAAAACCAGGGTGGGGATTGGGGGGCAGAATGGTGGACAAACAGTTAAGTAATGATCTAGTACGAGAGGCAATAGAGGGGATGGTGAAACAACATCAAGAAAATAAGGAAGGTTTGTAATTAGGGGCGATTATGGTAGTAATGATCCTTTGAAAAAAAAACATCCCGGATTACCTCTGTTTGTGTATTATTTCCAGTAATATTTAGTAATATTTTCATTTATTTAGTTATCGATAATTTCAATTATAAAAACATGTAAAAATCACATTGCCTTCCAATTTTGTAATTTTTACAGATTGATTCATTACGGTGTGGTTTGTTTATTGTACTAATGTTTATTTCATCGTTAAAATGACAGTAAAACGAGGTGTCAATTTGACAATTAGATCACAATCAGCTAGGCCCTTGATCTTTAATACACACGGGTAAAATAGATGAATCAATTAGTCAGAATAATTTATGTTAATTTGCAGTTTAAATTAACTACCTACCAACTGATTTATCTATGAGTAAAATGTTCACAAAAGAAAACATTCTGCGCAAAGTATTGTGTACAGATTTGCGGAAGGACATTAATTATTTTATAAACTATAACTTTTGATTTATACAAACTTATGGAATACCAATATTTTATAAATGACCATGTTATTGATTAGATTTACAATACCGATTGCCTACAAAACATTTTATCGGGTCTATTAAAATCATAAAATTTTAGCGGTTTTTATTTTGGCGTTTTTAGTCAGACCGCTAAAATACGCCAAAATTTGCACCCCGCTAAAATAACCCGCTATACGGTATCTTCTTGATATTGTTTGACCATTCCTTCTATTGGCTCCTGTACAGGATCATTACTAAACTGTTTGTCCATCAATCCTTCTAACTGCCCAACCCCAATTCCTACCCCCCTCCAGAGTCACTTCCAATACAAACCTTCCTTATCTTCTTAATGTTTTTTCACCATTCCTTCTATTGCTTCTTGTACTTGATCATTACTTAACTGGAAGGTCATCATCCTACCCAACAGCCACCCCCCCTGATCCCCATCCCTTGTCTAGAGTCATTCCCCATACAAACCTTCCTTATCTTCTAGATGTTGTTACACCATGCCCTCCATTGATTCCTGTATGGGATCATTACTGAACTGTTTGTCCATCAATTCCCCAGTCACAACCCCCCCCCCCCTTAACTCCAACCCCACCCACTTCTAATACAAACCTTCCTTATCTTCCTGATGTTGTTTCACCATCCATTCTATTGCTTCCTGTATAGGGTCATTATTGAACTGTTTGTCCATCAATTCCCCAGTCACCCCCCCCCCCTTTAACTCCAACCCCACCCACTTCTAATACAAACCTTCCTTACCTTCCTGCTGCTGTTTAACCATTCCTTCTTTTGCTTCTTGTATCAGGTCATTACTAAACTGTTTGTCCATCGATTCTCCTGTCATCATTGACCCCAAATACAAACCTTCCTTATCCTCCTGATGTTGTTTGACCATCCCCTCTATTGCCTCTTGTATAATGGGATCATTACTAAAATGTTTGTCCATCAAGTCTCCTGTCATCATCGTGCCCCCTAATCCCAACCCCTCCCATCCCCAATACAAACCTTCCTTATCCTCCTGATGTTGTTTGACCATTCCTTCTATTGCTTCTTGTATTGGATCATTACTAAACTGTTTGTCCATCAATTCCTGTTGGGCAAAGCTATAGTCTATCTGTTGTTCAGGTTCAACAGATGTGTTAGTCTGTGGACCTAAAAATTTAAGAATTTGATAAATTTCCATTCATTTTGACTTGCATTTTTTTTTCCTTTAAACAAATGTTGTCAATTTAGAAAGTAATTAAGGTCTTTCCCTTTTCAGAAGGAAAGACCTTACTGTATTTCTTATGATTATTATTATTATTCTTTTTTTCTTCCCTCAAAAAACGAAAAGTGTCTTGACCGATCTTAACGAAATTTGGCATACTTATTCATCACTACCAGGACTCGACATGACTCATGCTTTGAGCGCCAACTCTTATTAGTTTTTGCGCAATAGCGCAAAATGCTGTTTACCCTTGTTATCAGGTGAGCTCAGAAACGGTGATAGTTATCAAGATTCTGTTTAGTGAAAATGGTAGCTTACATCCTGATGATGATTTATCATGCAAAAAGAATGCTGTAATTTACTTCCTGGTTGCGCGCGTATGGCGCAAACTTGGCGCAAAATGTCAAAGCTGTCCGATTTTGATGAAATTTGGTTTCCAGGGAGATTTGAGGGTTCTGATAACGAATCTGTGGTCAAAAATTTTTTTGCGTTTACCATTGCCAAAATGGCGGTCGTCAAATGGTTTTTTACTTATAACTCAAAAACCGTTAGAGATAGTATAGACAATATATGAACAAAAAATGATCGTCTTGAGAAGACCTACAACTTGAGTCCAAGAAGTGCATGATTCGGTTGACTGGTTTCAAAATGGTGGCCAAAACAAGTTTCACAAAACACGTTTTTTGCCCATAACTTGAAAACCAAAACAGAAAGTATAATAAACATGTATACTTAAATGAATCAGTATGCAAAGAGCTACAATTTGAGTCCAAGGTCAAAGGTCATGGGTCAAGGTCATTCCCTAGCAACAAGGTAACGTTTATGAAAAGTCCGTAGCAACCATATGTATTCTTAACCAACTTTACCTTCTGAGTTTAGAAGCTAGTTTCTATAACTGGAAGTGACCTTCTTTCCATAGCAACCGACAAAATGTCCTTAGCAACCATACTTTTTTTGACACTAGGCCCCTTGATCTTTATTTTTGACCCTTTATGATAACTATTGGCAACGAAATGACTCAATTGTCTCAAGTTCTTGTATAGGGCACCATAACGCAAACTAAAGACAGGGAAAGACCTCTCATTTGTTCTCTGAACAAATGGCATTTTAATTCTTATATGTATTGCTGATTAATTGATAAATAATAAATAATTGGTAAATAAGGAAAAAATACTATATGTTATTTAGATAAAGTCTGTAATTTTATGTTTTATCTATTAATTTAAGCATTATTTGGTGAAAGCTTATCAATTATGAATAAATATTTATAAGGTCTGACATATAAGAGAAATTAGTTGAAGAGTTTTTGATCCATTTTGAACCTATGAACCTACCATAAAATTTTACATAAAACATGCAAAATAATATAGATACATTTATTTCATAGGGATGAAATTTTGTGGTTTCCCCATAAAGATATCTTCTCTTTTATCTTTTCAAAATATGTTCTTCCTTAAGTAAGGTAATACAAAAACTCCACAATTAAAACTTACATACACAGGCTTAAACAAAACTTTGAAATTATTCACCAAAATACATGTCTAACTCCATGGAGACATAATCAAAACTCCTCAAATAATTTCTCTAAAGTTTTTTTTTCTTAACATATTGCATTTCCATTGAACTTGAATTAACAGTTCAGTGCCTGTATCTATGATATCAGACCTTATAAATATTTATTCATAATTGATAAGTTTTCACTAAATAATGCATAAATTAATAGATAAAACATAAAATTACAGACTTTATCTAAGTAGCATATAGTATTTTTTCCTTATTTACCAAAGTCAATTAATCAGTGATCCATAAAAGACTTACTTAGTGACTTATACTTTGAAAAAGACAACATTTGTTTAAAGAAAAAAAGACTACAAGTCAATTTCATCTGGTATATTTTCTGAATTTAACAATCCACCCTCCCTATCACTGAATCATCCATCCTTTCATTATGAGTAGATTATTTTTGGAAATATCTAACAAAATTTTCATTCTCACTGAAGACTGCTGGCAGTTATATATCCATTGTGGTTTCTCTAAATTAATACCCCTTCTTATGTGAGCTGTGTCACGTACACTTATTCCACATCTCATTGTTTTCCAATAGACAATTGATAAATAAAAGATGGACTTTTTTCATAGCAATGCTGCATTTATTGTCAATCCCAGAGTATCCAGATGAGTAATAGAGCAACTTTTTGCCCATTACATACATGTGACACTTTTCATCTAATGATAGCTTTATATTTGACAGTGTAAAATCTGCAAAACCAAATTTAGAAGCATTTACACATTTTGCAAATCAAATGTGACAAAACTTTTAGATGCTAGACTGATTCTTCTTGGACGTGGCATCAGATTTCAAGACACAAAACTGTCAAATAACATTTTCTTCCTAATGTTGTGGTTTCATTATTATTTGTGGGGAATCAATTTTTGTGGTTTTCGTTGAAGGCCTTGGCCCACGAAATCTGATAGCCCACGAAAAGGAAATCTAACATTGATCTGAATGCTGCAGCCTTCAGAACCACAAATTTAAGAATCCCCGAACTGATACTTTTTTGTCAAACCTTGAAAATTGGTACCCACCAAAATAAATGAATCCACAGTACTCCAAATCAAGAAGCCAAGGACAACATGACAAGCCGACCTATCCTCACTTATGGAACAAAACAGATTGAATTACATTGTATGATAGAGATCATTAATTCAATTGGCATAAATGTCTTGATTCATTTTGTATATCTTCTATGATAAGATTACCATGGGAATTGCTGTACTACTTTTCCTAAGTGAGTTTCCTAAGTTAGAAAATGTGACAAAAATATTTTAGCCAAGGACAATTTTTTTTATATAAAACATCAGGTTTCATTTAAAATCCTAACATGTAAATTGACTAAAGTATTGTTAAAGAAAAACACTAGTCAAATTAACTAAGCTACAACAAAATGTAGAGATGACCTATCCTCACTTATGGAACAAAACAGATTAAATTACATTGTTATAATAGACATCTTTCATTAGATTTTTTCCACATAAAGTCTTTATTCATTCAGGAATTTTCAATGATAAAATTACCATGGGAATTGCTGATGTTCTTTTTTGAAGTGAGTTTCCTAAGTTAGAAAATGTGACAAAAATATTTTAGTGAAAAGACACATTTTTTAAAACGGAGCACCGCGGCCAGGTTTCATCTAAATCTTTACATGTAACTTTACTCAAAATTGTTATAGAAAAATACTAGTCAGATTAACAACATTACAACAAAAATTTGAGATGACCTATCCTCACTTATGGAACAAAACAGATTAAATTACATTGTATAATAAACATCTTTCATTAGATCCTCTCCACATAAATGTCTTTTTTCATTCAGGATTTTTTCTCTGATAAAATTAGGATGGGAATAGCTGAAATACTTTTACTAAGTGAGTTTCCTAAGTTAGAAAATGTGACAAAAATGACGGAGCACCAGGTTTCATCTAAATCTTTACATGTAACTTTACTAAAAATTGTTATAGAAAAATACTAGTCAGATTAACAACATTACAACAAAAATTTGAGATGACCTATCCTCACTTATGGAACAAAACAGATTAAATTAAATTGTTATAATAGACATCTTTCATTAGATCCTCTCCACATAAATGTCTTTTTTCATTCAGGAAATCTTCAATGATAAAATTACCATGGGAATTGCTGTACTACTTTTCCTTAGTGAGTTTCCTTTAGATAGTGTGACAAAACATTTTAGCCAAGGACAAATTCGTTTATAATCAGGTTTCATCAAAACCCTTACATTTAAATTGACTAAAGAATTGTTATAGAAAAACACTAGTCAAATTAACTACGCAACAACAAAATGTTGCGATGACCTATCCTCACTTATGGAACAAAACAGATTAAATTACATTGTTATAATCTTTCATTAGATTCTTTCCACATAAATGTCTTTTTTCATTCAGGATTTTTTCTCTGATAAAATTACCATGGGAATAGCTGAAATACTTTTCTTAAGTGAGTTTCCTTTAGAAAATGTGACAAAACTTTTAGGACAGTCAAATAACTCTTTTTATACATTGCATTAGGTTTCACTTAAATCTATACATGTACATGTAAAATTTACTATATGAGTGCTTGATATTAATTACATAATAAAAAAAAATTGTTCTCATTTTGAATTTGTTTGGTGAAATTTACCACCTGAGTAAAAAATAGCCAGATTTTCCTTTAACAGGAAAGAGTTGCGACACAGACCTGAAAATGGAACCCCATGCTGATTCTGCATACCAAATATCAAGAGGAGTTGCTGAGAAAACTGTTAACTGAAATCATTTTCAGCCATTTCACTCACCATTCACCACTTAAAAACCACATTTTTCATATATTATATTCCCATTAGAAATGTCAAAGCACCATTCAAAAAACAGACCGACCAATAGCTTCATTCTTGTTATCCATTCAGGCACAAAGCCATGGGACAAAAAATGTTAACCACCAAACCAATGATGGAATATCAAGGTGACCTATCCTTACTTATAGAATAAAACACAGAACATAACATTGTATAATAGACATCTTTCATTCAATCTTTCTATATAAATGTCTCTACTCATTGAAGACTACTTTTCTTTAAGTAAGTTTCCTTAAGAAAATAAGAGTGGAACACACTTAATGATATCAATTGTTGAATTAGAACATCCCTAATACTAAGAGAGTTTGAGTATGCATCAAAAATACAGTGTATAATTAAAGTTTGTTTTTGCCTACAAAAACGATGTCTCCCCCAATTCCGCAAAAAGTTCTAAGTTCAAAGGGCCATTACTCCCACAAAAATTTGAGGATAAAAATTTCCTGGTCACATGCACAACTACATATGGTGTACTTCCTATATACCAAGTTTCATTGAATTCAGTTCAGTAGTTTCAGAGAAGTTGCGCTGACAAGATGATAAATGAGGATTTTCGGCAATTTTCTAAGTTCAAAGGGCCATAACTCCCACAAAAATTTGAGGATCAAAATTTCCTGGTAATATGCACAACTACATATGATGTACTTCCTATATACCAAGTTTCATTGAATTCGGTTCAGTAGTTTCAGAGGAGTTGTGCTGACAAACTTAGTGACAGACAGACGGACGGACACGACAAAAACAATATGTCTCCCCCAATCTTATTGGTCAACATAAAATGGAATACAATGAAGCTGCATGAAATTCAAAGCTTTTTGAGAATTTGTTTGATGATGTCATATTTTCCTCCTCTTGACCTTTGACATAAGTGCATTGTAAAATCCAGATTTCCAAAATAGTCATTAAATGTGCAAGAAGCAGAGGCACCCATGGGGCATCTAAATGTCAAGATCCGAAAGGGCAGTGACAAATCCAGAAAACACAAACAAGGACAGGACAAACAAACAGACAACATTTAAAACACGGAAACACAAAATCTACTAAATATCAATTAACAACGCTAACTCTGGTTGTAATGTAGTCAATTCAAGTATACCAAGTGTCTGAGTTTTTGTCAGTGAAGTGAATATTATGTTTATGAAATCACTTTAGTTTCACAAACAAAATCCCAAGAAACCAAATATTTCTTTTTAGAAATCACTTTCATTCATAATTTTATATGTCTGCTTACTGTTTAACTTTGGACAGTTGATTCTAAAGAAATGATTGATTCCCCATAAAATTCTGTCACCATGTCGAACTCTGGTCTTCTCTCCTATAACTGAACCATTCACACAAGTCCTGAAAGATTGAAAAAGAACAAAATTTTGATAGTCTTTCATAGGGCTGTAAAAAAGGTATATTTGTAAGAACTCATCTTTTCATAAACAATGGATTGAAGACATCAACAAATATAAAGGACTATATTAGAAGTTGAAAATCCACAAAACAGATTTTTTCATGAATTCACATTATTGACTATATTTTATATGTGCCTCACTCACGTCCTGAGCAAGGATTTTCTAACAAATTTTATGTTTGTATTCTACACCCTAATGTAGGTGTTCTATGTCCAGATGGGGGTCCCTTTCTTTGATTTTTTTAGGATTGGTTCTGATTGTATGGCTTATATTTAATTCTTGAGCCAATTGCAAAACATTAAGTAGGAGGTGGAAAGGGGGGGTCCCCCACTCCCCGCCCCCTCCATCCTGCCACCTCAAACCCAGTACCCCCGTCCTACCCCCGCCCCTTTCATCCCCGCTCCCTGCCCCCTCCACCCCAGCTCCCTGCCACCTCAAACCTGGTACCCCCATCCTCCTTGTCCACCCCTGTAACCCCCTGCTCCCCGCCCCCTCTACCCCCGCCCCTTCTACACTCGCTCCTAGCCTCCTCAACCCCCTTACCCCTTGTCCTCCCCCTCATTAAGCAGCAGCCATTGTTTTTCTTTGTGGATTATAAAAATACTGTTAATTAATAGGTTGAGTTGCTTGTAAACACTTATTCCACATCTCATTACCTTCTAAACTATGACAACAAAACATGACAATGGCAGCAAACCCTGAATGTTGCTTTGCAAAAGAAGCAGAGGTACCAATGGGGTATCCGAATGTCAAAAACCCAAAAGGGCAGAGACAAAACCAGTAAACACCAACAAGAACGGGACAAAAACAGACAACATGTAAAACATGGAAACACAAAATAACTGAATATCAATCAACAACGCAAACTCCAGTCGAAACAAGAGTGAACTCAGGTGCTCAGGAAGAGTAAGCAGTTCCTGCTTGCTTTAGCACACCCGTCGCGTTGCCAATAGTCCATTCAGCAAGTCAAATCCGGTAAAGGAAGACAAACCAAAACCCTATGACAAACCAACATCTGCACTCATCTGAGAGATCAAAATCCCATCTTTGTCTATAAGTGCATGATGTCTTCCGTAAAATTTCTTGAGTGAAGACAGCAACCGAGGAGCAACATTGCAAATGACATAACCACACAATTCTATTCCTTAATTCTAAAACAATATCTTCAACAAGAACTTGATACTTGCATCTAATTGAACAAAATTGTTTTCAAAGTTTTAAACCCAATAAATTGGAAATAAATCAACTGTTTTTCCCTTACAGCAAATTGTCTTCTAGGACCCAGTTGAGACTATAAATTAAGCCTTATTGCATAATGTCGTTAGTTAATCCTACGGAACACAATAAATAAGCAATTTTTGATGTCCCAGAGGAGCCATCCTTCCTTATGGTGTAAAAGTGCTCTACAATAAATTTAAGAAAACTCAGCATTTTGAATACAGATTGGTGCCAACATGTCCTGGTTGAAGAAAGAAAGAACATAAATTCAGATCTATGTCACTACTGTGGATATCACAAGGAACAGCCAAGAAATATGGTGTAGAATTCTTGAAATCTAGAGACAAATTTGAGAGGTAGCATTGCAAGGTTTGAAATAAATGGGTTGCAATTGCCGAAGGGCCCCATAAATTTTCTGTAGCTACTAGAATTTTTACCTTTTTTGTATAGAATCATCTTGGTGGGCTTACTTTTAAGTTAGTTATAGGCTACCAAGACATAATTCTTACATTAAAACCCTGCATTGGAATTACAAAGTATGTTCACAAGCTCTAAATTCTTAATCAAATAGTTTGCACACCAAATATTTTTAAAGACTCTGCGATTTGACCTTGTGAGAAAACTGTTAAAAAAATTCTCAACCACTTACCACTAGTCTCAGAGATTGAAGTCAGTAAACAGGAAGCATGATTAAAGTAAAGGACTAAGATGGCAGAAGAAGCAAAGACATCAGTTTAATGATTAGCTTACCTAGCGCCCTCTAGTGGTGTGACATAGACGTCATTATTCTCGATATCCACCATACAATGTTCTGGATTGATACCCAGTCCACTGAGCTGTATATCTTGTTGTGTGGGGGCATCGTGTCGTCCAACTAATGTATGATCCTGAAAGTATAAAGAAGCATTAAAGACAGATGTCTAACAATATTAGCTGAGGAATTTTAATTCTAAGTTTAAACCTGTATTTTTATCCTGGGTTGGGAAACAAGCTTGATGCTTAAAGGAATCCCCTCCATGCAGTGAGTGAGTTTATGAGTGTGGCCTTTGTAGATGTCCCTATTCAGCCTACTTTTATCGAACTCTTAAAAGGGGACTTTTAATGTGCATAGGATATTATATTTCCCATACACAGGGAAACCTTCTTTTGTCCTTTCCAGTTTTTTAAGTACCAAATTAGCTAAAATGTAAATGAACATTTTGTCAAATGTTTGTAGACCCTGAAGTTTTAAATGCTTAGCTTAATCATGGGACAAACAGACTGGAAATCTGTATGTCCTTCAACTTTCATTGGATGGCCAAAACTTTTTTGAACCAATGTTTTGTTCCTGCAAAATTATGAACCTGTACAAACCAAACTAATATGTCTGTACTGAATAATAATTGAAGCAAAGAGGCACCTATGGGGCATTGGAGTGTCAAAAGTTTGAAAGGCCGACAACAAAACCAGTATACATGTCGAAAAAAAACAACAAAAATAACTGAACAGAAATCAACGACAGGAACTCAAGCCATAACAAGCAACTCATATACTCTGGAAGAGTAAGCAATTCCTGCTTGCTATAGCACCACAACCCTTACCCTACTAAATGTCAATTCAGTGTGTCAAATCCAATAATGGAAGATTGTCAGTCCAAAAGGAGTCTGTCATAAGACAGGGTTCGCCATTCAGCAATACTCATTTGATAGGCAAATCAATTTCAACAATGCATGATTTATATGCTACCAAAAGCCTCTGTAGGAAACATTATAAAGTGCCTTTGTATTACAAGTGTGGCCACTAAAAGTATGTCTCGCCTGCCGGCACCATCGCTAAAATCAACTACCTAAGCTTTCATTTCTTGATATAAACACAAAAAGTGTCAGTATACCTAATAACAGATGCCTAGTTATTATACTATTCAAGCAATCCATTGTCCACACAAGTATTACAAAAAGTTTTCTGTCTGAAAAAAGACCTAAGTTCACAGAGTCACTGGAGCATAAAAATGGGGTCATGGTCACATGGCATGGTGACAGTTGCGTTGTCCATAACCGCAACTGTCTGTTTACCTAATATCAGATGCCTAGCTATTATAACTTTCCAGCAATTCATCTTCCATAAAAGTCTTACAAAAAAGTTTTTCGGCCTGAAAAAGACCTAAGTTCACAGAGTCACTGGAGCGTGAAAATGGGGTCAGGGTCACATGGCATGGTGACAGTTGCATGGACCATAACCTAAACTGTCTGTATACTAAATATCAGATACCTAGCTATTATACTTTTCAAGCAATTCATCGTCCACAAAAGTCTTACAAAAAAGTTTACGGCCTGAAAAAAGGCCTAAGTTCACAGAGTCACTGGAGCGTGAAAATGGGGTCAGGGTCAAACGGCATGGGGACAATTGCGTAGAACATAACCTGAACTGTCTGTATTCGAAATATCAGATGCCTAGCTATTATACTTTTTAAGCAATTCATCGTCCACAAAAGTCTTACAAAAAAGTTTACGGCCTGAAAAAAGACCTAAGTTCACAGAGTCACTGGAGCGTGAAAATGGGGTCAGGGTCAAACGGCATGGTGACAGTTGCGTAGACCATAACCTGAACTGTCTGTATACCAAATATCAGATGCCTAGCTATTATACTTTTCAAGCAATTCATTGTCCACAAAAGTCTTACAAAAAAGTTTACGACGCCGCCGCCGCCGTCGCCGCCGCCGGAAAGTAATACCTATGTCTCGCCTTCCGCGACAATTCGTCGCAGGCGAGACAAAAATTGAAAATGATGACATATATGTCCTTGTCCTCTTTTGGCCATCAAAGGGGATTAATTAAGGGAAGGAAGCTTATTCCATAATGTACAAGATAACTTGAAACACCTAGTTGAAACATATAAATTCATATGTAGCACAACAGCCACAATCTTAGAAACAGCAGGACTATGCATTTAGGTTTGCTATGACATGTCATGAGGTCCAGAACAGTGTGATATAAAACTGTAATTCACACCTGTCACAAGCCCTTTAATTGTGTAACATGATGCTATACATTATAAAATCTACATTTTATAACCCTGAGGTGACATACTCGATTTGAAAGGCTTAATCAAGTATGTAACATAATGCTACAAACAAAAAATCTAGATTTTAATCATATTGAGGTGACACTTTGGTGAATCTTTGTTGTTGTCCCAAAATAAGATAAAATCAAAATTAAAGCCATTAAGATATAATTAAGTTTTCTTTGATAATTTTTAAATGGCCCAATACAACTTCTGCAAGAGTCAAATTGTTGTTGTTCCTCAAGATAAACTAATAATTAAAACAGTCAAGACACTTAGAACTTTTCTTTGATAGTTTTGAAATGTCAATGCAACAACTTCTGCAAGCTTAGTGGTTGATCAAGGAGAAGGTGAAAGACAACCCTTTTTCCCCATGAAATTTTGTTAATCTATGCACAATTAATATTTAAACAAATGAACCTGGAATCTTCTCTTTAAACTCCCTCTTGTCATGGACTCTTGGAGGACCCCCCCCCCCCCAATTTAAAAGATTGTTAGATCAACTTCTGAAGTTACTGCTGTTGTCAATATACTCTGCTATCATTTGTTAATTTTCATTTCTTTAGTCCCAGAAACAAAGGCAAAATATCAAATAATATTAATAAGATCACTATTTCATTCAATCCAATTTTAATTAGATTGTTTTATATTAACATTATAATCATCATTAGCAAATTCTTTTTTAAATTTTGGGTCTTATCATGTTGTCAAAATTTGGAGGCATAATAGTGAAAGCAGATGCCTTATTACCAAAAATACCAAATATTGAGAGTAAAAGATGTCATCAATTTTTCTTGTCATAATCATGTATATCTATTTAGCCATCTTCGCTTAGTATTAAAAGTTATATCTACAAAATGTACATTTAGCCATCTTCACTTAGTATTAAAAGTTACAAATTTTACATCACCACTTTTCAAGTATTTCTCCCAATGAACAAATCTCCAACATTATATTCACATTTCCTAAACTTGATATTCAATTGAATTTTAATACCAAATTTGATTAAACTCTTCCAAACAGCATTAATAAGCAAAATCCAATAATCCAAAATATAAATAAATGAATTTTCTTAAATAAATTTCATTTCAGCATTAACACAGTTTTCCAACTGCATTATGCTCTGTGAATAGTATAGATTTATTAGTAACCTAACAACAATACAAATGCATTAAAATTACTTTAACAAAAATGAAAATTGCATTTTCAAAAACTTAATTTAATTGACAATTGAAAGGGGGTATATAGTTACATGGAACTTCTACTGTTCGCGTTGTGATGTCAATACTTATTTGCAATTGAATTGTGTTTTCTTTGAATATAATATGCAAGAAATTGATTGTATAACTTTGAATCAGTATCATATTGCATCTCAGAATACATATATGGGTAGAATAGGAGTTTCAAAAAACTTATTTGAAATTCTATTGTTTTCTTTTAATATGATATGCAACATATTGATTCTGAAAGTTTGAAACCTTTATTCTAAGCAAGAGAAGAAAACAATACCTTATTCTTCAAATTTCCATGTCAATACATGTACATGTACACCACTAAAAAAAACTTTATGTACATGTACAAACAATTTGAAATAAAAGTATATTAGGAATAACTTCCAGTTTTAAAATATTTTTTCTATTCCTTCTCAAAAATAATCCAACACTAAGCATTTGTTAGGCACAAACAAAACTGTTATTTTCTCCACATATAAAAATATTATAATCCACTCCTTAGTCTAATAAATATGAAAAATAACACTCAATAAAAACACTTATCACACATTCACTGTCTGCTTTGAAATTAAATCCTCATCTCTCCAATATTTTTTAATTTGAAGTTTCAAACCTGACCGAACCTACCCTAGACCTATATACATAGTTAACATACAAATAGCCTTAGTCGTCTAATGATATATGACATCTCGTATTACAAACGACCCGGTCGTCATATAACGCTTGATGATATTATCCATAAAACATTTAAGTGAGGATTGTCTGGGCGAGGTGTTACATAATAAAGACAATTAGACACAATTATTGTTTCTGAGACACCCCCGTCCCCCACCCCAAAGAAAAGATTATTGAAAATCCATCTTTTATGAAAAATATTTAAATGTGCTCAATGTTAGGTGTTCAGTAAAGGTATGATTCATACAAAATTGTACATATTGTTCCTAAGGCAAGCACCCACCAAAAATGTTTTTTTTATAAATATACATTTTTAATATTTTTCATGGGTGATAATAATTTCATTTATGATGACAAGCACTCAAAGACAGTCTTTTTTGTTATTTCACAACTATAAATATTTCTTTTATTTCATTTGGAGAAAACTTTTTTTCTTATTTATATCAAATTGTCATTTTTCCCTTAATTTTCTAAATATACAACAACTTGAAAGTATCATACATTCTGAATCAATATTCTAATGCAAATGCCTTTCATCTAATATTTATTAAATTTATCTTTTTTTAACCTGTTTTTCAATGGATCAGTGAAATTCAATGCATCAAATTAACCTATAAGCTAGATTTCTAAATAATTTTTTATTAAAATGAAAAGATTGAATTGAAAAAGATACTTTAAGCAAAGATCAAGGTCAAACTCAAATGTTTACAATTCAAAATGACTGGCTGTTTTCATCACAGATTTTTTTTCTGTTGGTTTATTTTTGGACAATGTGTCATGAACACTAATATTTAACGTGTAATTATTCTAATGAAAATATAATATAAGCCATCCAAAAAAAAAATCTGTCAAAGTCAAAAATGGCCGGATTTTGTTTAACAGGAGGTAGGTGAGTGACAGACCTGAAATTAAATCAAATGTTATGAGACCCCATCCTGATGCTGTATAGCAAATATCAAGAGGCTGTGATTATAGTTGTTGCTGAGACTTTTACACAAAAATTTCTTCCTCGCCCGTCTGACATTCACCATTTTATAACCCAGATTATCCACTCCATGAATCCTGCCAAAATGTCTCAACTCCAACCTTAGCAGATTTCTTCTATTAAGTCTTTTCATAAGTTATGAGTTTTCGTGCTCAGACCTAACGTTTGTAGCATGAAATTTCAATAATTTTACAGTTTATACAAACATAAACATTGACCATATCTCTAAGAAATATTTACATGTGCTGCAATTATTAACAATTTCAAAAGTTCACTTTTTCACAAATTGATGGGGCAATGATCTTTATTTTGTGGGAAAATGCTATAGATAATCAACAGATTATTTGCTGGTTGTAAATATAATGAAGCACCAAAAATGGAAGAGCAAGTCAGCCTTGCAGATTATGATATTGAGTTGACTTAATGTTTTTGCCTGGAATTTCTATAATTTTACAATTTGTTTTAACATTTATATTGATAAAATCAGAAATCAGTATTTACATTTGAAATTAGAAACTATTTCAAACATTTATTTTTTTTTCAGAAATCAATTGGTAATGTTAGAACTGGTGGGAAAATTCTACAGAAAATTGACAGCTTTGTCTGCTTGCTGGCTGTCAGAAATAAGAACCTATATTTCATCTCTTTTTTTTTATAAAATGGGTCAAAGACAGAAATGGCAGGATTTCGTTAAACAGGAAGTAGATGAGCGACTGACCTAGCCGATATTGAATCCTACTTTATGGGACCCCACCCTGATGCTGTATACCAAATATCAAATGGCTGAGATTAGTAGTTGCTGAGAAAACTGTTTCAAAAGTTTTTTCCCGCCCGCCGGACATTCACCATTTTATTACCCGGATTTTCACTAGTGAAATCTGGCAAAAAAAGAGTGAGTTTTACAGGTATTTTGCTGTCAGCTCAAAATTATTGTCTCATGCATGGAATTTCCATAATTTTACAGTATCAATTTCATAAATCCATGATTTTCCAGTAATAATTTATAAATCCTAACCAATGGCTTAAGTATTGACAAAACTAGAAAGTAATATTTGTAATTATTTACAATGTCCGGAGCACCTGAGTTCACTCTCGTTTCCACTTGAGTTCATGTTGCTGAATGCGGTTTTGTTGTTATGTGTGTGTGTGTTTTATATTGTTATGTGGTTTGTTTTGTTATGATGATTTTTTGTCTACCGGTTTTGTCTTCGTCTTTACAGTTTTATGATACTGATTTCCCCTTTGATACACCTTTGCTTCTTCAACCATTTATTTTGCCAAATCATTCTGGTAATGCATATCAATGTTTTGGGAAAGTTTTAGTAAGAAATATTGACAGACTTGTCTATGAGATGATTTTTAACATTTGATTTTTCCCCAAATCAATCCCTAAATGATACATTTTGATAGAAAGTTTGTGGAGAAATCGACAGACCTGTCTGTAGGTTGTCAGACATAGGAGCCCGTAGACAGCACTCTCTTATGATAATTTAACAACCTTTGTCAACAGTTGATCACAAATTGGGCTACTTATTTTTTTGTTTATGACCAAATACAGTTAATTCTGACTTAAGAAAGTTTTGTAACCATGTGAGAATTTTGAATACATTATAATTAACAAAGAAGTTTGTGAAGGTGAAGGCAATTAACAAGAAATCTAAAAAAAAATAAAATAAATTGTAAATTTAAGACAACAAAATTTAAATATATTTAATTCTTTTTTCATTTATGAAGTGAGTGTCGGCTAAAAGTACTTATTCCTAGTAATGAAGATGTTCCTAAATACAAGAACATTTAGACTACAAAATGTACCGGACTAGACAAAAACTAACTGAACAGAAATTAATATATTAGTCTATACCTATCTATCTTCTATGCTTAATATCCTTCTACTTTATAGACATCCATCAATTATTTATATCAATGTTATATAATGTTGACTATCCCCCATGAAGTAATGGTCAACATTTGCACAAGAAAACACTTTCTACTTTATTGGATAAAATCAGCAATCGAATTAATTTGAGATACTTTATAATGTCAAAGTGAGTTTGACCACTGTGAAAGATCATGATGTATGGCAGGCGCACAGACACACTAAAGGTGCATTGAAATGAAAAGTACAAAAACTCAAAACTGATCTGTAAGACTATCACTATCTATATCCATATTCCATAATTTACAATTTCCTCAGTTTAATAAACATCTATCATTTATTTATATCAACGTTACATAACATTTGCTAACGCCCCTGAAGTAATGGTCAACATTTTGAGACAAGAAAACACTTTCTATGTTACTGGAATCAAAACCAAAACCATCACTCAATGAATTTGACAAACTTTGGTGTCGAAATAATTATGATGGTATTGATATATCTGAAATTTAAAATTTTTAAAGTTTTACTCATAACATATATGCCAAAAAGTATGTATCCCAAAATCAGAAAGTTGTCCTACAAAATACAAATACCAAAACGGGTACAAATACAGTTAAACATCGATATTTCAAGGAGTAAATTTACATCTCATCATCAGCATTTGAAGCAAAACATTGGAAGGTCAAAAACCAAAAGTATTGAATGAAAAGTACAGCTTTCGAATGGTAACTGGACAGAATTAATATATTAGTCTATCCTATCTATCTTCCACGCTTTATTTCCTACCGTTTATAAGACATCTATCAATTATTTATATCCACATTACATAATGTCTACTAGCCCCTGAAGTTCTGGTCAACATTGATACAACAAAACACTTTCTTCCTTATTTGACTCCCATCAAATTAATTTGATATACTTAATAATAGTGTCAATAGATGTTGATGGTACTGAAAGATCATGATGTCTGGGGTGCGAAGAAAATGTCATTTAAGGTGATTTTACCTCAATACATGTATATCCAACATAGTACCTAAATTTGGTATAGATATTACACAAGAATTGACCACTTTTTCCGTTTTAAGACAAATCCATCACCAAATTGATTTGATATTTTGATGATCATCTACTACATTTGCTCTTACATACACAGATCAAGATTCATATTAAGATAATTAGGAGGCTAAAACAAGTAACCTGAGAGCCCATCCTAGGCCAAAATCAACTTACCTAAATGTTTTAAAATGCTCACCCATATTAAAGCAACAAGTTGCTTCAATATGCAGAGAAACAGACCAACAAAAATAGGGCATCTAATGGGACATTAAATGATACCCCACCACGATATAATATTTATTTTTCAAAGTGGCCATTATCTCAAAAACTATTTTTCAGATCATGCTGGAAATTGAACTAGACCTGAATTTTATTTTACTAAACAGCTGTGCAAAATATAATTCAAATCCCTTGACATGTTTTCAAGTTATCAGTGACTTTGTGTGGCAGGGTATAAAAACTAAATTTAGAGGAAGAAAATACATTTCATCTGCACTTATACATCTATCTTTTCTGATCTGGTACTTGTCATCATGCATTTTCATTGCAATGATACAAAATTTAGGTGGCAACTTTTGTAAGATATAGAAATTAGTGAGACTGGTATGTGGTCTTTATTGTAGAAGTAGCTACAATTTGACACTTTCAGAAATTGAGGAAATCTTTGGAAAAAGAAATTACCAAATCAGTCATGAACATCAAAATGTCTTTGACAGAAATTCGTCATTCTTTGAGAAACTAACACCATATTAAACAGATTCCTATAGGTTTTAATTAACTCAGAATGTCTTAGTCCTAAAAGAGTCTTTTCTCTCTGGGAACATAATGGAATAACAGAATTTCTTTCTTCTTGCCAGACAGTGGAATTATGGAAGATTTAGGTGGTCTTTGTTGCACTGAGGATTTGAGAAAGATTGAGACAATGCCCTTTCTAGCTTCTGATAACCTTTGCAAAGATAATAACGGAGTATGTTCACAAAGGCCCATAATTGGCCCTGTAATTGGGCTGATTTTTTATGTTTAAGAAATTTAAATGAATGCTTTGGAAATAACCCACAGAAGTAACCTATATCTAACAAATATAATAGTTTTCTAATAATAAAATTGTGTTGTTTCCTTCGATGACACCCTAAATAGTAGAAAAATTTGGAAAATCTTCATTTTTGTCGATTTTTCACCCACTATTGTGCCAAAATCAAAAGTGGCTGCATGATCTGACCAACATAGATTTTTGTTTATTTATTTATTACTTAATAGTGAATATTTAACAAAAAAATAATTTTGGTCAGAACATGCAGCCAACATTATATTCATCATTCTTTACAGAAAAAGAGGCTAAATGTGTCAAAAATAGCGATTTTTACAGAAATTCACTAACTTTTCAAGTTTCTGTTTTTCACAAGAGTAAACAATTCATGCACAATTTATGACATTTTATAAAGTATAGAGTCTTATGACCATTCTAGCAGCATTATTTTGTAGCTGTCTCAAATTTGAAATTTAGGGCCGCTTTTGGCCCTTTCCGAACATACTCCTTTGTTCATAATGTGTATTCTATTTTGATGTTGTAAATGTAGAAATCATTTCTTTGGTTGTACTTACTGAACTAATAACCTTTCATTTGATGTACCAAGGACACTTCCTTTGGTAAAGTTTCATCAAAATCCATTAAACAGTGTATTTGAAGATGGCTTACAAAATGGACATGCACACAGATAAACAAGGGTGATTCCTATATACTGTCCAAAACTAGCAGGGGTTGATGCATTAAATGCATCAACCCCTATGATTATTACAAATGATATCAAATTTCTTTTTAAAATGTTACTTTTTTTAAAGACAAACATTTCAGTAAATCTGAGGGCGAGTCCGGCAAATGAACACATTGAAAACACAACCCTTTGTCAGTTGTTTTTGTCAATGTTTGGTGTGGCCTTAAGTTTCAGAATTACAGTGGATTCCTCTTATTAGCATAACCAATTTGTCAGAGAAATTTATGCAATTAACCGAATTATCCCAACAAGAGTTAACACAAAAGTATGTCTCGCCTGCCGGCACCATCAGAAACAATTATTCTTTCTTTCTTCCACTATATTTTGAATTAACATGGATTTTCAGTTTCTGAGATCAAAAGATGTTTATAGAACCTAAACATTGCAAATATATGCAATAAAAATAATCAAAGTCACTCAACCGGAAAATCAAGGTCAAGGTCAAAAGATGAGGATGTAACTAAGCTAAGCTACTACTCGGACATATGCATACCAAGTTACATCAACCTAGGACTTATAGTTCTTGAGATATGGAGGTGCTCGCAAAACATTTCCATTGCTATTATATGCATTGAAAATTGTCAAAGTCACTCAACCGGAAAATCAAGGTCAAGGTCGAAAGATGGGGATGCAACTGTGCTGAGCTACTACTGGGGCATACCCATACCAAGTTTCATCAACCTAGGACCTATAGTTCTTGAGATATGGAGTTGCTCGCAAAACTTTTTCATTGCTATTATATGTATTGAAAATTGTCAAAGTCACTCAACCAAAAAATCAAGGTCAAGGTCAAAAGATGGGGATGCAACTGAGCTAAGCTACTACTGGGGCATATGCATACCAAGTTTCATCAACCTAGGACTTATAGTTCTTGAGATATGAAGGTGCTCGCAAAACTTTTCCATTGCTATTATATGTATTGAAAATTGTCAAAGTCACTCAACCGGAAAATCAAGGTCAAGGTCAAAAGATGGGGATGCAACTGTGCTAAGCTACTACTGGGGCATATGCATACCAAGTTTCATCAACCTAGGACTTATAGTTCTTGAGATATGGAGGTGCTCGCAAAACTTTTCCATTGCTATTATATGTATTGAAAATTGTCAAAGTCACTCAACCGGAAAATCAAGGTCAAGGTCAAAAGATGGGGATGCAACTGTGCTAAGCTACTACTGGGGCATATGCATACCAAGTTTCATCAACCCAGGACCTATAGTTCTTGAGATATGGAGGTGCTCATAAAACTTTTCCAAAAAGTTAACGCCGCCGCCGCCAGTAAAGTAACACCTTTGTCCCGCTCTGCGTCGCAGGCGAGACAAAAAGTGAAACGTAAATTTTAAACAGAAAATACAAAGAATTTATATAATTTTGTCTAATTATCAAATGTGCTGATTAATTAGAACAGTCAGATGACACTTTTAATGTATTCTAATACTTGTAAAAACATTTGTGACATAACTAAAGGTTGTAAAAACATGTTTTGATAGCTTTTATCAAACAAACTTCAAAGACCTCTTTAAGAAACATATAATTTTGACAGGTGTCAAGGTGATTTTTTAAAATTTTAAGTCAGTTAACAGGAATTTAGCACTTTTTTTCATATTTTCAATGCAATTAAATGAAATTTTTAGCATTGAAAGTATAGGAAAGGGTTAAGTGTTTTAAAATCTTAGTCAATTAAGAGGATTATTCTAATAAGAGTAAGTCAATTAAGTGGAATCCACTGTACTAACCTTTTTAAATTTTTTGACACAAGGTTCAAAGGTTGCATAATCTTCTGAAGTCCACATGATAAACCTTTAAAACTGCTCTCAAAACCAAGTATGAAATTGATGTCTTCTTACAAGTTTTCAAATGTTCGTTTAAGTTTTCTAAATCTTAATTGTTACATTGATTCCTCAAACAATTTAAATGCACCATTGCATCAAATTAATGGTATTATTCAAAAAATATTTTCTCAAAGAATCATCAATTTTGTTACTTTTCAAACATAAATCTGTGAAATCCTTTCAGAAACTTTCAAAATTCACTTAGCTGCATTACACATACATCTCCTTAAAACTAACTTGTAACGAAACTGTCCAAAACTCCACTACAATACAAACAATGAAATATTTCTTCTAAGATTGTTCTTTGAATAATCTCCAAATTGAAACTTATAATTCTACAATGGAGGAATATATATTTTCGTCAACAAACTACCAGTATTATCCAATCCAAAATCTAAAATAATAGAGCATCATTTCTTCTTCATTTTTCCTTTAGAGCAAGTACAATGTCCACTTTGAGAAATTGTCTCTTCTTGAAACAAAACACTTCAATTCGTTGTTGTATATTTTCAAATGACCAAATTTATCATAGTTAACTTGAACAGTCCTTGAAATAGTCTTTCCTTGTTACAAAACACTTGAAATTAAATGTTGTAGAAAATCTTCAAATGACCAAATTTATCATAATAACTAGAAGATGAGTCCTTGAAATAGTCTTTCCTTGTTACAAAACACTCGGAATTAAATGTTGTAGAAATATCTTCAAATGACCGAATCTATCATTATAGCTGGAAAAGTCCGTAAAATTATCTTCCTTGAAACTAAACAGAGGGATGGATTTCCCAATTTTACCGCCAGATAATCTATATCCCTCCAATTACTGCCAATACTAATAAATGTATAATTTATCGCTTGTAACAATTAAACGTATCGGAAAATATTTTTTCAAAGGAATTGAAAATGAAAACAAAACAATACTATAGCTCTGAATGGCAGTTAAAATTGACTTATTTGTTTCCAATAGTTTATAGCATTTTGTCAATAACAAATAATTAGGCAAAATCTCTGTACTCACAAATTTAGTAACTAATAACTGGTACAACTATAAAAATAAAATCCTTTATAAAAACAAACTATTTTTCTTATAAGAAAGTCTCACTGACGAGGAATCAGATTAAAAAGACCTCATAACTCAATCTGAAGTCCATTGTCAGTATAATTCCTTTTGTCTTTTTCCACACTTGACCTAAAAACCAGCTCAAACTTAAAATCTTGAGCAACCAATTTCAAAACGTCATCATCCTTATTTTGAGAATCCATTAATGTTTTTTTTAAGATCTATACCATCAATGTTTTTTTTTTTTTCACAAGTAAACACATTAGAATAACAAATTGAATTTTGCTCCATTTTCAGTTTACAATCAGAATAATGTCTTAATGGAAATTCAATATTTTTTTTCCAAAGCAAATGTTGTTATATCGGAAACCAAAATGTAACATCAAAGCACCAACAAATAAGCGAGCCCAGACTTCAGCTTTCAACCCAAATATATTATCCTAACATTCTATCAGAATCAAAAATTCGCTTCAAAGCACTGAAAAATTACGCCAGCACATTACGGTAACAAATTGTTCATCTCATTGAGTCTGGTATCCGTCTAATATATATTTTCCAAATATCCTATCTGAAACAAAATGTTGCAATAAAGCATCACTACCCTAACACATGGACAAATTATAGATAGTTATTCCATTGACATTTTTTCAATACCAATATTGTGTCCAAATAAAAAATTAAGTTCCATCAAATCCCCAAAAAGCAAAGCTGTCACATTGCATCAATAAATAATAGAATTTTTTCAATGAAAATATTCTAACAGAATCAAAAGTCGCAATTCAGCGCCCTAAAAAATTACGCTACCACATTACATTAACAAATTAAAGATGTGGTCATTGCATTGACTTGTCTGCCCATAGTAAATCAATATTGTCCAGGACAAAAATCTCCACGCATATAAATTCACGCCAAAAAAACCTTTCAACAGCGTAATAAATTTGCAAATTTTGTAACTATCAAGAAGACCCTTGCAGCAATTACTTTTTATGGCGAAGATCAGCTTTTTATTAGCTGGTTACGACAATCCAATATTAAGCCAATAACGTCTTCAATTTCGACACATCTGAGCAAATACAAATTTTCATCGTAAAAATTTCTCAAGGCAAATTGAAACTGTACACATCTGGTCATGACAAATTTACTTTTTTATACCAGCATTTTGAAATTGAATAAACAAAGAACCTAGAAGATCATGGCAAAAAAAAATTGAAATGAGCAGAAGGGGTTATAAGGCATATGTTTAAAGACAAAATTACAAATAGCTTTAGCCATTGTTTCCAAAAAAATTTCCCTAAAATATTTTTGGGAGAGTTATTTCTCTTTTCGTCTTTACAACAATCATAAGATTTTATAAGAAACTGACATATTTTGCTTTTAATTCACTTACATAAATTCTATCAATTCTAAATCAAGTAAATCTGTTCATTTGGTGACAAGAATTCTATGACATATTTTTTCCGCCTTCTATCAATCTCGTATACCTATTCATCAGCCGTCTTTTGTCCACGGAATAAAGGGTAATAATTTAACAGCGACTTAATTATCTCTGAATCTCAGAATGGACAGTAGATTAGCCTCGGAACGGCTCTCTAACGACTACTTAGTAAGAAAATGAGAAAAAGGTGGAGATGGGAAAACAGCTAAAATGTTTGTTAATTACCATAGAAGAGAATTTATGACATTACAACTCTTTAAGAAACTGTGATTTTAAGAAAACAAGAAGAAGTCTGAGATGGAAAAACAGCTAAAATGTTTGTTTATTACCATAGAAGAGAATTTATGACATTACAACTAAGAAAGTGACGTGATTTAAGTTTGTTTTGGGTCACAGAATATATGTGTGTGAGTGTGTGTTGGTGTTTAACACCCTTTATCGACGCACCTGGTCACAGAATAAGACTTAAACATGTTGATATTTTTTCCATTATAGGATATAAGTAAAGGTTGAGAGAAGCAAAGAGGTACCATTGGGGTAGACAAATATCAAAAGTCTAAAAGGGCAAAGACAAAATCAGGCAACACTAAAGAGAACATTACAAGAAACAAACAACACAAAAACAGCCGAAATTTGATTTTTCAAAGTGGCCTATCTCAAAAACTATTTTTTGAATCATGCTGGAAATCGAAATTGACCTGTATTTTATTGTATAAAACAGCTGTGCAAAATATCATTAAAATCCTTTGACGTGTTTTCAAGTTATTGGTCGGAAACTCAAAATTTCATGAAATTTGATTTTTCAAAGTGGCCTATCTCGAAAACTATTTTTTGGATCATGCTGGAAATCGAACTTGACCTGTATTTTATTGTACTAAATAGCTGTGCAAAATAACATTCTAATCCTTTGACGCTTTTTCAAGTTATTGGTCAGAAACCTTAGGGGGATGGACAGACAGACAGACACCGAAAAAACTGAGGGTATAACATAATACCCTGCCACTTCGTGTGGTGGGGTATAAAAAATCGGTCAAGGTAAAAAATGGTCTGATTTTGTTAAGCATGAAGAAGTGAGCAACAGACCTGAAATCCAAGTTATGGGACCCAACCCTGATGCTGTACCGGTATATCAAATACAGAGATTCCTAAGGACGCCTGAACGACGGACAAATCTGGTAAAAATTCAGTCGTTCCGGAAAAAATCATATCTGCGGGACCAGAAGTCTGATAAAAATTCTGCTTTTGTATTACCATAACAATACAAAATCCTGTAAAAAAATGTTTGGTCTGGTAAAAGCAGAAGCTTTACCAGACCGAATGTCCGGTAAAGTCATTTTCACCTTGGGAATCTCTGCAAATATCAAGTGGCAATGAAAATTTCTTGCACACCTGCACGCTTGGCCGCTGCCTGCTGCTCACCATTTTAAAATCAGGATTTTTCACTCAGTCTGTGATGACAGACCAAAATATATTTGTGCAAGAAAAATCACAAAGCCATCTACAATTTCACACCTTTTACTCTTAAAGGCACCGATATAAACAACTTTTACACCCTTAACAGATAGATTAAGCAATAAGTCTTAGGGCTTCACTTTCCTTCGAATTTCAATCAGTCTTCATTGAATAAATCAATGTATCTAAATGTTATTTCATTAGTTTTCTTTAAAACAGAATCGATTGAAAATTTGCCCAAGGATTCAATCACACCGAAAGTTTGATAATTTTGTTGCCGCCATAATTTCCCCTTTATTGATGATAATAAGATCATACTAAGCAACTGGGAATTAATTAACAAGCTTTTTTTCGATAAGTTCAGCATTTTGGTAAAGTACACATTTTGCAAAGGGGGATAATTTTGTGTTGGGTCAAAAACTAAGGTCTCAAAAAGCAGAAGAACTAAATATCTTAAATGTCCACAAGGAACATAACATAACCAAACCATGATTTGAAATTGCCATAATTATGTCACGCTGCCTCAACATTTCACGAAAAAAAAATCTTTTTTTCAAGTAAATAGTGTAGCAATAACAATTTCACAGTTTCTCAGCTTATAAAGGCATCAATATAAACAACTTTGAGGTCTTAAACAGTTTGATTTAGCAATAAGTCTTAGGGCTTCATTTTCCATCAGACTTCATTGAAGTTACCAATGTATCTTAATGTTATTTAATTAGTTTACTTTAAAACGGAATCGATAGAAAATTTGCCCACGGACTCAATCACACCGAAGGTTTGATAATTTTGTTGAAGCCATAATTTCCCATCTTTTGATGACTATTAGATGAGGTTGGGTAGTCTTGATGAGAAAACGTGATGAGCAACAGTGAATATTTAGTTCATAAGCTTTGGCAACAAATTTTGCATTTTGGTGAAGTACGTATTTTGTAGATTATTACAAGTTGCACTAAATTGTATTAAATCAAAATGATTCCTACTCTAAAACTAGAATGTCAGTTTTCCATGGAAGACGACTATGTTGCCTACGTCTTAAAAAATTCATTAAACAGGAAGACTAGATTAGTTATGGCCATAAATAGCTTAACACCATTAAGTTCTATAGGAGGAAGCTCAGTTATGCCCAATATCAAGAGGCTGTGACATGTGATAGCCCAAATAAATGTGACAGAAATTTTTTTTACTCTGTAGGACGCAGGACACATCAAGACAAAGGATAGTGTTGTGGTGACTCCTAAATGCGCTTTGCAACACATTGCAGGAAACATTAAAATAACCCCAACAAATCAACACTCAAATCACAATATCAACCTGGAAAGGTGGGACCCAACATTCTATATATGCTAAGTCTATGAGAAAATTATCGCAACATTTTCTTACACTTTTTGTATTCTTGTGATAATTCATTAGATTCCAATACTAATATAATTCAGCATGTTGTAAAAATTGGCATAAATCTCATTTTTAATTAAAATCTTAATTTTATTAATTACTAGTACTACCACATGCCCAAAAACACATGCCTAAAATGGCAAAATGAAAATCTCATTTTAAGTCTATTTCATACAGAAATTTGATAAAGATGGATACAAATGTACCATGCAAATTCAAATAGGATTGGCAAAATAGGATTTTCACTAACATGATTTCTTATCGGAGAAAGATCTTCAGAAAATTACTGATTCAACAAATCAATGTCAAAGGCTTGTTTTGTTTGCTTATTTGTCACCTTCATAGGAATAAGGGCACAAGAGATTCAGATCAGCACTCGTAAGGTTTCTAAGCAATTAGGAGCGTGATTAATTTGACGAATAATTCCCAGCTTTTTTATTAGAAATCTGATTTATCGGAATCTTATCAACATAGCTGGCATCTGGTATTAAGTAGAGATTTGTCGCCAGGATTTCTAAGATGGAAAACAGGTCACTGATGTATTACAATTACCAAGCTATCACAAAATTTTCTGTTTGTCACACATTTCAAATATAAAGACAGACTAAAAGGTCTTCTTGTTTTATTTTGCAACCTATATCAGTTTTACAATAAAAGTTGTAATTTCTGTCAGATATATAGTTTTACCCTTGTCTGTCCACATACATACACCCTTAACACTTAAGTTAAGTTCTTGATTTAAGTCAATATCTTGGTTACTATATTGGGGTCAAAATATTTTACCACTTTGAGTTACATGACACCACTCATAAGAAATTAGGTCACTGCAACCTATCTTTTACGAATGAACAACTTTGGTTAATTTCTTGGTAAATGTCCAAATCTCAGGAACTACATGTTGGGGGTCAATGATATTTCAAGAACAGCCAGGCGGCCATGGCTCACAGACACAATTTCTCAGTTACATATCTATTTTCTAACTACACGTACTTGATGTTCCTCCAACAGAAATTCACCCACATATCCTCAGCAAGTAAACATCATCCTGGGAATCTTAATTTAAGATGTATGTTGTCCTTAATATTTCATGATATACCATCAATTAGTAAGATAATATTTCACAATCTATCATAATATACTAAATAATTATGAAACATCATAAAGCTGATCTATATTTGGTAAAACCTAATTACCTACATATTCCTTAATATATATCAGAAACTCATCTATGTACATATAATTCAAATTAGCAGCAGATGTATCCATTATAATATTATACAGCAAGATATTAAGGGCTCCTTATATAAATCACAAGTCAAAAATGACCACATTTTGTTTAACAGGAAAGAGGTGAGCAACAGACTTGAAATCGAATCCCAAGTTATGGGACCCCACCATAATGCTGTATACCAAAAATCAAGTGGCTGTGATAAGTAGTTGCTGAGAAAACTGTTACAAAAATTTTCATCCCCACCCACCCAACCGCCCCCCTCCCAGCATTCAAAGTTTTATAACCCGGAATTTTCTCTCTGTAAAATCAGATAGGAAAGGCCCTAAGGTAACAAAAAGACATCATTGTTCCTTGAGACCATCTTCGAAAATAGTTGACTTTGTCTGTGAGATCGTCAATTAGGCATAATGCCTCTCTGATCCATTTCAATGAAGTTGGTTGGGCCAGCTTCCGGTCCATAGAAATCTTGTTCAATCTAGTGTCATCATAGAGATTCCAAAAATTGGCCCATGAAATTTTCAATTCTGAGGAGGAGAGAACCAAAAACCTTGGTAAGTAAGCCAGAGGCATTAACCACTACATTACCAGCTCTCCATGATGTTCTTTATGATGCCCAATCTCACAATTTGGATAAGTACCGGGAAATTTTTCGCGTCAGTTTTATTTTCGTGGCAATGTTGCTAGCGCGAAAATTAAACAGCGCGAATAAACTTGTCCTCTGTTGTGGTCTATGGACAATAACATTTCTTCGCAAATTTAAAAATGTGCTAACTACAATTCAGTTGTCATACCACAAAATAAAGACGGCACGAAAAATTTCCCCCTTTACAGTAACTTAAATTTTAACGTAACCCTGATTTGGGATGGACTGACAAACATACATGAACACTACATCCCCCCTACTTTATCATATGGAGGATAAAAATATATTGCAAGAAATCAAGAAATACGCCTACAAATTTCTATTCACCAACTCCATAAATCAATGTCAAATCATAAATATTCACCAAACGTTACAATGTCTCTTCTCCTCTTAAGAAGACTTCTTGAGCCAATATTAATTAAATCTTTGGGGAAATCGTCTTTTTTTCTCCCAAAGAAGCTTTATTAAGTTGCGAAGGTGGACTTTGTTTACTAATCGAGTTGGCTGCTAATGTGTATCTGTCGTGGAAGTCAATTCAAGAAGATTTGTTGTTGACGAAATGTGACTTGAATTTGTTTTCGTATTTTTTTTAAAATTTCCAATCCAAATTTCTGAGTGACGGATCCATTTCCGTTAAGTGCCAAAGTTAATTTAACAAATTTCTAAAAAAAAGATATAGCTTGACTTTTTACTTTATAGAAAACATGTTTATGTACACTGTTAGATTGAAATGTCTGACATATAAGAATAAATATTGGACAAATAAGAAAGAAATTAGTTGTCTATGGTCACCAAACATGATCGTCTAGTAGACCCATTAAAAGCATAAAAGAGTTATATAATACAGTGGTTTCATTATCAATCATGGGGAATCATCTAACTAAATAGAAAACATGTTTATATACACTTTTAGATATACGATAAAAGAGATGACTTTAATTTTCAAATTTTTAATTTTCCTAACCTTGAGAGCAACATACCTACCTCACCTGCTTACGGTGTTTATATTTCACAACTTTTTCAATATGCCAGGGCTTGTACACATTTTTCTGATTTTTTTTATATGACACAGCTGTCTCCATGACCGACTCTTAGACCAAGGTTTCAATAAAATGCATCTCATATGGTCCCTAAAAAAATTCTTCCATCGTTATCAGCCACTGGTGGAAAAATTCAAAATTAAGTTGAACGTATTGGTTAGTGATTGTTTTGATTGGAGTTTGGCTGATTGTTGTACAGATATGATTATCTTATTATCCCTATTATGTCTTCACATTACCATGTTGCATTGTGTGTTCTACTGGTCCCTAAGATCGCAATGGAAGACGAAGGTTTGGCGCACCATACAACCTGGTTTAACCCACCATTTCATTTGAAATGCCTGTACAGAGTCTGGACCATTGCCATCTATAACTATTCCAGTGTGGCTTCCATGTCTTTTCTTTTCTTTTGGACATTGAGATAGATCCTCCATGTTCAGTAAGTTTGTTATTACCTTTGTAAAAAAGTCTGATCTACAACAACAAATATTAGAGGAAAAGAGAGAAATTACTGTAGAAGCAGAAATATTCGTGGGGGATTTAATTTCGTTTATTTCGTGGGTAAGAGAAATCCACGAAATTTAATCTCCACGAATTAAGATTATTTAGTTGATGAGTGTATACCAAAATTAAATATCAATGAAAATTTGTCCCCTCCAATTTAGGTTTCGTGCTCTGAACCATGAAATTTTATCCCCACTAAAATAAATGATTATACAGTAGTTATCTAGTTGGCAAACATATTAGTCTAATAGACCTTTATGCAGCATGTAAGATCAGTAGTGGCTGTTGTCTCATTTTCAATCATAGGGAACTTTTTTACAATATAGAAAACATGTTTATATACACTTTTAGATTAAAAAGACTGATCTACAAGAATAAATATTGGACAAAAGGACAGAAACTAGTTATCTAGTTGGCAAACATGATAGTCTAATAGACCTACTATAAAAAGCATATTAAAGTTCTATAATACAGTGGTTTCATTATCTTTCATGGAAAACCAACGGATTTTGTGAGGACAGTCTGCCACGAAAATAAGAAGTTACTTTTACATTGAATCCTCTTAGCAACATGCTCAAACCATGAAATTGAAATTTCTGTTTTCTGAGAAACCACAAAAATTTGACGCTTAAAAAAGTGCCTGAAACAAACTCATTTTATAAAACAAATTATGAAAAATATCTTGTTTTAATGATTAAAAAAAAATCTTTCAAAAATTTACTCATCTAGAACTAACATACAAAACTCTTTTCCATTTCAAAACGTTTTGGCAAAAAGACTTTTTGCTCATAAAGAAGGCGAGTCTTTGTTATTCTTAATTTATTGAATGTTTTGGTTTGATAAATCAACTTCATATTTATTCTTAAATTATATCTTATTTCACAAAATGAATATAAATAGAAATAGGAACCCTTTTTTATTGTGAATTATCATATTGTGAATCTTAAGAAACTTTTTTTGGTCCTAATAGTCTACCATCACTAAAATGTCAAAACTGACCTTTTTTCTCTTCTGTATTTGAATTCATAAGAATGTTGACAGAAAATCAAATGGATTAGCATTCATTGATATTTTTTGAAATGCTTGATCTCTTAAGGAATGTAATGTGAATCTTATACTTTTTTTGTTCCACAGTCTACCATCACCAGAATGTCTGACCCAAAAACCACATAACTCCATTTTCACACTTTAAATGCTAAGACTTCAAACATTCCCAGTTGAACATCAGATAACAGACACTTCTGAATGAATATTTTATCTTGTAATGGAAGATCCTGAGGATGAGATTCCTGAGGTTGTTAGAACAAACCCTTACCCCACCAGTTTTATTGGAAAATTCCAGAAAAATGCTCATAAAAAGCCCCCACTTTTGTCTTCGGAAGACAATAAGCTCAACCATCCTCATTTTTTTACCCTTTTTTCTGGCCTTGTTATGCATGCAATCTTTACAATATTCTTTTATTTCCATTATATATATTCCATCACCACAATGTCTGACCTAAAAAACACATAATTCCATTTTCACACTTTAAGATGGCCAGACTTCTGACATTCCAATTGATTGATGTTCAGAATCAAAAATCAAATACATTCCATTATATTAGATCTAAATTTGATAAATTATCAAGATCTGCAACAAAAAATCCAACAAGTAATACTGTGAGCGAGCTCACAAAAGGATACCCCCCGCTTCATATTGGACTCTGTATTGTAAAAAAATCTCAAGTCCAGTTATCTCCCCTCAATAATAACCAAGAGCAATACAAATTCTTCATGCACATCTACAGATGATGTACTTCTTTCATGTAAAGTTTCATCAAAATCCATCAAGCGGTTTAGGAGGAGTTGCGCTTACAAGGTCTCCCATTGAATAATGTATTTAAAAAGTCTAAGTCCAGTTATCTCCCCTGAATGATGTCTGATTGCAATGAAAATTCTTCATGCACATCTACATATGCTGTACTTCTTTTATGTAAAGTTTCATCAAAATCCATCAAGCGGTTTAGGAGAAGTTGCGCTTACGGGGTCTCCCATTGAATAATGTATTATAATGTATTTAAAAAGTCTAAGTCCAATTATCTCCCCTGAATGATGTATGATTGCGATGAAAATTCTTCATGCACATCTACATATGATGTACTTCCTTCATGTAAAGTTTCATCAAAATCCTTCCAGCAGTTTAGGAGGAGTTGCGCTTACGAGGTCTCCCATTGAATAATGTATTTTAAAAAGTCTAAGTCCAATTATCTCCCCTGAATGATGTCGGAGTGCTATGAAAATTCTTTATGCACATCTTCATATGATGTACTTCCTTCATCTAAAGTTTCAGCAAAATCCTCCCAGCGGTTTAGGAGAAGAAGCGCTTACGAGTTATGTGGACAGACGGACAGACGGACAGACAGACAGACAGGGTGTTTCCTATATACCCCCCCAAACTTTGTTTGCGGGGGGTATAATAACTTTCGGGGTAAATATTGTTTTTTCATTAATAAATTCTGACAAAAGAATGAAAGTGTCTGAGTTTCTATTGATCAAATTTGACTCTTATTTCAGAGATAAGTAAGAATTAGGTTTCACTAAGGCATGCAACTCCAATTGACCATTGAACAAAATAGGAAGTAGATGTCTGGCTGATCTGAAAAAGGAAGCATGGGGGAAACTGATCATGATAAGAGCTATTCCATTTAAACATAGGAAGGCAAACATTTTTAATATAGACCACCTTAAGAATCATTTCTATAAAATTAATTTTAATCCACTATGCAGTAGTTCTAATACTAAGTCCTGGCATAAAAGCAATTTATTCTGCCTTCCTTTGGAAAGAGTATGTTTTACCAAATTTAAAATCAATATCTCTAGTGTAAGCTGAAAGAGTGAACAGACAGAAACACAAACAAGATGATTGCTATTGCAAAATAGCCCCTTCTCATAAACAGGAGCAACTAATTATACTTAGAAAGTTGATATCAAGACTGATTTCATACATACAAAATAACTTTGTCAAAAATTTTCAGAGGCAAACAGTGAAATTTATATATGATTTTTCACTACTCAAAGAAAAGTTCTTTTTTAAGAGTCTGTAATACTATCCTATTTATTAATATTATAATAGTCTAAAGTTACTTATAGGTCTAATCAGCTGAGTTTTTTTTGGTAAATATATTTTTGTTTGTTCAATAAATTGTAATCATGAAAACACAAGTCACTTAAATAAATGAATTACTTACTTACTTACAAAATATTTTCTTGCTCACCAAAACAAGATTTGGACAATTATGAAGAGAAAAACCCTAAATGCTGTATGTCCTGAGCAGTTAATGATCAGCCAGATTAACAGGAGATATTGCATTATAAAGAAACATCAGTACAACAGTGAAGGGGAAACAACTCTATTCCACACGAGTAAAAAAATTCTTGTGAATTTAGCTAAGAAAAAACATCAGTACAACAGTGAAGGGGAAACAACTCTATTCCACATATTAAGTGAAAAATTTCTTGTGAATTTAGCTAAACAAAAATCTTTGAAAGATTCCATTCAAATATCTATGAAAACAAAATGGACCAATGATGCCTACATATCTGTTTTTAGAAAAAAAAGTCAAAATTACACTATAGCAAACTCTAAGTTTCATGTCCACAAATGATTTTTTAAAAAGCAAATGAAGTACATCTCAGACCACTAATTAAGTGCTGTGGATTCATTTATTTTCGTTGGTATCAATTTTCGTGGTTTGATGATAAAGGATCAGTTCGTGGGTTCTTAAATTTGTGGATCTAAAGTCTTCAGCATACAGATCAATGCTAAATTTTCTTTTCATGGTATATCAAACCACAAAAGTTGAACACCCACAAATAATAATGAAACCACAGTATGCATTTTGTATTCAGGTTAGTAAGTATTCATTTCAAAGTTCTTCCTGGTTAACTTCTTGAATCACAAGCCCAAAATCCTTTGAAAATTTTACTTTACATATACAGTCGAACCTCGTTGTCTCGAAGTTGAGGGGACAATTGAAAATTATTGAAGTTATCAAAGGTTCGACTCATCCGAGTTACGAATAAACTGGAAGTGGAATCATCCATCATTTTTTTCTGATGTACGATCTCCCATGTCTAGATGTATCTCATATTTTGTTGTGTTTGTGTGTTTCAAGACGTGTCATCGTGTAAATAGTTTCCTTTTTGTGAAATGATTTATTAAATAAAAATAGGGCATGTAATGGGACATTAAATGATACCCCGCCACGTTATAATATCAAAAGTTCATAAAATTTGATTTCAAAGTGGCCTTTCTCGAAAACTATTTTTCATATCAAGCTGGAAATTGAACTTGACCTGTATTTAATTGTACTCAATAGCTGTACAAAATATCATTTGAATCCCATGAAGCGTTTTCAAGTCATTGGTCGGAAACTCAAAATTTCATGAAATTTGATTTTTCAAAGTGGCCTATCTCGAAAACTATTTATTGGATCATGCTGGAAATCAATCTTGACCTGTATTTTATTGTACTAAACAGCTGTGCAAAATATCATTCAAATCCTTTGACGCGTTTTCAAGTTATTGGTCAGAAACTCAAAATTTCATGAAATTTGATTTTTCAAAGTGGCCTATCTCGAAAACTATTTTTTGGATCATGCTGAAAATCGAACTTGACCTGTATTTTATTGTACTAAACAGCTATGCAAAATATCATTCAAATCCTTTGACGCGTTTTCAAGTTATTGGTCGGAAACCTTCGGGGGACGGACAGACGGACAGACGGACAGACAGACGGACGGACGGACAGACACCGAAAAAACTGAGGGTATAACATAATACCCTGCCACTTCGTGTGGCGGGGTATAAAAAATGACAAATATTCCAAACTTGAATCAACATCATCTGATGCAAAAGCCTCATTCAAACATTGATAATACAAAATCAGTTAGGAAACGAATTTACACACATGTTATTGTGGTCTATTTTGAGTTGGGTACTTGAGCTGACGCCGCATTCTTTTATTTTAATAAATATTTATTTATCATCGTAATTTATGTACTGAAACTAAAATCATTTAAAAAAACGGCTTTACTGGATAAATTCGTCTCCTCAGATTAAACACACAATTTACCATGACGTTAAAACGCTTGGGTGATCAGATCAAACAGTTACACATGAATACATACATGTCCAATCATTAAATAAACAACTCATGATTAACACCTTTTGAAGCCATATACAGCGGTCACAAATCAATTAAAATGACATCAAAGAATTTGAATTGTCCACTTTGACTAATCAGGGTTAATTACTATTGTTTTCAAAGCGTGGGGACTGTCAAAATACATCGACTTAACCGAGATTTCGAAATATCAAAGTTCGAGTAATCAAAGGTAAAAATGCATTGCGTGAAGGGGAATTTTGCCGGGACTATCAAAATAGTTCGAGTAAACCGAGTATTCGAATAATCCAAGTTCGACACATCGAGGTTCGACTGTACATGTAGCTGACCAGAAACATCTGAAACCAATTTTGCTGTGCAGGACCATTAAACTTGTTCCTAAATTCAAATAGTTGTTTTAATAAATCCTACCCCATGTAAGCTATGTCTTTCAGTACGAACCAATCAATGTCATAATAAATTTTACACGAGTAACTGCACTATCAACCAATAGTAGTTACCTTCTTATTAATTCAAGTTAGTGATTGGACAATTTTAGATCGTAACTAACAACAGGTGTATAATGAAGTGCGATTAAAATAAATTTGTAGTAAATTTTCTCACATGCTTAGGTATTTAAAAGTTTGTCATTTTCAAACTTTCTATTGTTACAAAAATAGAGTGGGAAAGTTTTATTGCAATGACCGTATTGCCAGTTTGTACCTACCTTTAAGTAATATACCAGCAGTTCATTGAGTGAGGGGTCAGCATTTAGGTTGACAAGGAAGTATTTCCCTGTTTCTACTTTGATCCCAGAAGTTTCAACAGAAACACCCATTTTCTCCAATGCTTCATGTCTTTCCTAAAAAGATTAAAACTAACTATCAAAATTCATATTTCAAGAATTTCCCCCCCCCCCCAAAATGCTCCACCTTACACAGAGATGCCAAATACCCGCAGAGGGTCTGGGGGCCACTTAAGGCCTCAGGAGCTTTGGGGAAAATGCTCTCCTGGCAGTAAATTAGGGCTTTCAGAAAATTTCTTAACTTTGTAAAGAGAAATAGAATATATGAAGAATTAACAAGATATCTTCTTTTACAATCAATGAATCATTAAGTTAATGTCTGGGTATCACTTCTGATGATTTTTGTCTGTTCATTCATTGATGCATAAAAGTGTGAAGTTTCATATGATACAATCTTTACTTCATTAAAACGTAACACCCTAAGGCAACTTGGACAACTGACCCATACAGTTTATGCTCCTCTACTTCTTAAGCAAGACATTAAAAGAAACTCTTTAAAACTTGACTATAAATTTAAACATTTTCTTTATTACATATTTTCAGGTACCCAGTTTGGACTAATACTTTACGTTGTCTCTTTTTGTTATTGTTGATTTTTGTGTTCAGAAGTTTGACTTTGCCAAAATTTTGTCACTGGTCATTAAGACATGTTTTCATGTTTCATGTATTTGAAGTGTTTTAAATTGTAATTATTTTTTTTTGTCCCTTTCAGTTTCTGTTCCCATCTTTTGGTCGCTCCTATAAAATTTCTATCCTCCATCTTATCCCGAATGACCCCATGTTATTTTTTTCACCTTGTGTATTTTTTCTGTTTCTTTTAGTTTCTCCTCCCAGGTTTTGGTCATTTCTTTCATCAATTTCTCAGATTCTTCCAATCTGTCTTGTAAAGCTGGTGCTTTCATGTTCTGTACAAATAAAAATTTGTATATATTTCAAAACATGAGTTATTTCCCTTTAGATTTTTGATATTGTTCTTATAAATGAGAATAAAAGAGATTCTTTCATCTTCTGATGGGTTAAAATAATTGAATACTCAGGTATTTTTCCTTTCGTTTCATTTTTTGGGGTAATTTTAGCATTGATTTAGACAATCTAATCTCTATTCAAGATCCAACATTACATTTTATTTGTTTTTAAACAACTGTTTGCTTTGAAATTTTGCTTATAAAATGTTACAGTTCGTACTAGGTTCATTTTTTGATATCTTCTTGAAAGGCTACTACATCTTTTTTTTTTAACAATGGCCAAGAACTTTAATAGAATTGCTACATGACGAAGCAACTTCATATTTCTATGAATAAGTTTTTAAATAATTTGTTCATCCAGAAATAAGATATACAAACAGCACAGGTAATATAACTGAGTTTTTTAAACCAATATTTCCCACCTGAGCTTCATTAAGTTGCATCTTCAAGAGATCCAGCTCTTGTCTAAGGTCCATAATAATTCTAGCATTGGGGTCCTCATTTATCACAGCATGGTTGACGATTCGTTTGGCACGATCAGCATAGCGTAAAGTCGACAGGGTTTCTTCAAAATTATCAGCAGCAGGACTTAGTGTGGCTATCATGACTGTTTTACTATTTCCTCCTAGGTTATCCTAAAAAAAGTGGAAATCATTAGGAGAACATATAAAACACAGGGATTTTTAGTAGCATGTTAAAAGATATTTTTCACTGTTTATAAAAAACAAACAGCCAGAGTAGGATTTTCATAGTCATATTATGATTGACATTTTCACCTTTCATGCCTTTTGGCCAAAGCAACTCTGAGGAGTCTTTAATACATGAAACACTTGTCAGGGGAAGCAAAGTTTATTCATCAATAAGAGGAACCTCATCGCAGTAACTTCTTGTTTGCTAAGCTGTTGTCACAATTGTTCCTATCATTATTTGTAAGTCTAGCAAGCAATATGCCTCAATTGAAGAATGTAAGCTGTTTTTAACTGCTTTCCAAGGATCCTGAATCCAAAATTAAAGGTCCAAATTTGGAACCCTTGATTATCCCATGATAATCTTTAACTTAGGGTTATTAAACAAGTAAGCTGTTCTAGATCTGAAATTCCCTGTGGTATCTAAGTACCTTCAACAACCAAGTCAATACAGAATCTCTATAAGGTACAAATTTATCTTTCTTCTTTCCTGCTGACTGGTCAGCCAAAGCTGATATCACTAGACCAAGGGTTGTAAGAGATCTACAATGGAAACGTAATAAGATATATAGTTATTCAATGAAATCTGATAGACTGAATCCTTTTTTGACTAAAGATATTTTTGTGGCTAGGTGTTTGGTCTTTTCAAGTTCCATGTACAATTGAAATAAGAGAAAACTTGGTGTAGAAATGGCATTTTAACTGCATAATTTTCTTCTTTTTTTGTTTGTTATATAAGCATCAAATTGTAAGAATATTATTTTCTTTTTTGTGCTTTAAAAATCTGATAATAGAAGCAAAGTTCTATATCTTTTATTTATATATTTTTGGGGGATTTCGGGTTTTTAAATTATTTTTCTATACAACAAGAGGTAAGTTTGAAGCTTTGAACCATGATTAAACCTATCATTTCTTTTGAATTGAACTGCCTGTACCAGGTCAGGACCATTGCATTCTTCAAATTCACCAGTACATATCTACATCATTTTGTTCAGCTCTTTTTGATCTTTGAGTTCGGTCATACCAGGTTGGTAATTTTGTAAACTTGTTCCTTACGTTATTTCTGTAAGGAACAAGTTTAAAAAAATACTTCCCAAACTTCTTTATAACCTTCTAACATAATTACTTGTTAATATTGGATCCCTCCTTCAGCCTGTCACCCACGGCTCCTGTTTTCTGTGCTCGCTCACTCCCTGCAAGATCCACCAGACTGATCTTACTGACTTTTTCACCACTCACCTAAAATGTAGATAGAATTACTATTTTAGAATTAACCAATAAAACTTTTTTTTTTACTTTAAACTTTTTTACAAATTGTTTTTTTTTATAGATTCATAAGGAGTCATATTCATACCAAGTTGAAAACAACATGGACAACACAGACAACGACAGAGTCATACCATTATGCATCTACAACATTTTTGTTGTTTTATAAAAACCATATACTGTAAATGGCGAAATTTTCACAGCAGTTTAATTTTTGCAATTTTCATGTTAACATTGATTGCATGAAAATTAGACGGCGCGAATATATGTGTCCTTCATTGTAGTCTATGTACAATAACAAGACAATTTGAATTTAGCGAACTATAAGTCAGTTGTCTTACCCGGGGAAAAAAAAATTCACAGTTTACAGTTTTGTTCATATTTAAATTTACTTTCAATTTACAAAGGAGTGAAGGACGAGCTAAAAACTCATGTGAATCCCTTTACAATTTGTACCTTTGTACATGTATTGCAAAAATTTTTAGAAGCGGATTATTTTTGTAAGGAAATTCAATAATGAGTTTGGTGCATAGGAGCTGCTTCATGTAGTTTGGCCCCTGTGTAAATTACTTTAGCCAGGAAACCTTTTCTTGTTGAAATACTGGTACTGCTTTCTTGTTATTACTTGGGTTGGAGTTTAATAGTGGGAAGGGGAGGGTTGTAATAAGATGTTTCCAATCACTAATATTATATTTAATCCCTGAGCTAAAACACAAAAAACACCATACAATAAACCATGTTACAAGCTGCTAGCTATTTTCTACAGCAAATTCCAAATCTGTCTTAAAGTTTGTTGGTTTTTATTTTATTTACAAGAACAAATATTTTATATAAAATTAAATAAATAACCATTTGAATCCCTTTATTGTGTCATACTACTTATATTCAAACAATTCTTACAAGTATTTCAGCTATAAATTTGTCATAAAAATTAATTTTGCACTCCTTTTCTTCAACCATTACATGTCATATATTGATATATCCTTGTCAATTACATCAAACTAATTTAATTTTATTTTCAAAAAATTTTCAATTTGCATTTAATTAAAAGAAACAAGTATTATTCATATCTAAATACTTTGAAATACTGGTATATTTTGTAGCATAATAAATGATTTTGGTGATGGAAACATACATATTGAATGTTTTTCTTTTTCTTTTTTGAATGAACTCCATTCTGCCATCTGTCTACTTGAAATTCAAAATTTTCATTTTTTTATTGCTAATATTTGAGAATAAATTTTTAAGAAGTACAAGAAAAACTCCCTCCTCAAATTTATGTTTTTTGCAATTTTTTTTATCTGTTACAGATATTTATCTTTCATTTCTAATTAATTATTATTCAAACCAAAGATTTCATTGAAAAAGTGTCTTCTTCATCTTCTGATCAAAATAACTGGAAAATTTACCAAATTTCAAAACATTAATAATAACTGTTTATATAACTTTTTAAAAATCATATGATATAATACCCTTTTTTAACACAATGACTTTATATTTTAACTTTTGACCAAAATGACACGAAAATTAATCAATTTCCAATATATACATAACCTATCAGTTTTAATGGGAAGAAATAAACCATAACTCTCAATTAAACACGTCAAAATATAATTTATGTAAATTAGTTTCAAAGATTTTCATCCTTAATTGACACGACCAAATCACCTGAGGTGTGCTATAATGTACACCTTCGACAAATTTTAAACAATTACAAAATAATTAATTTACCTGTCATTTCACAAAACAAAAGGATATTTTTTAATACCTCAATCTGGTTTTTGCATTTCTTTTTAAGATTTTGGACTAAGTGAACCCAAAAATGATCCCTCGCTAAATCATAATTTTTTTTAACATGGACAAAATGTATTCAATTTTTATTTGCTGGACTTTGTCATTAGTGCTTTTCCAAGTGAATGGATTTTCTAGAAGAAACTCAAGCCAATATCATGGATTTCCAGAACAGAGAGTTTCTCAATATGATTCTTTCAACACACAAAGAAGAAATGGTTCTCATCATCAATTAGGTATTTATCTATAATAATAATTTTAAATACATGTAATGAATCAAATATGCTTTCATTTATTACTGTCATTTTTTCTTTCAATTTAATTTTAAATACAAGCACTATTTATCTTAATATTTGATACAAGTTTTTCTTAAATATTTATGTAACTAATAATTATCACTTCAATCAACTTTGTTTATATGCATTAATCATAAAAAAATCATTTCTTAAATACCAAACTAAAATTTCCTAAAAGAAACCCATTTCTGCATTTACATGTATAATGCAACACTAAATAAAAAAAAGATTACTTTCCTATAGCTTTTCAGTATTATTACTTATTGTTTTCATCCCATTTTTTATATCATATTTTATCCCTCTTTTCTCAATTTCTTCCTTTCTTACCCCACGAAAAAAAAATATATCTTTAACTGACAATCAATAATACAGCAAAGTTCCAGACAATCTATACTACTAAAATAACGAAGCGTTTTTTGTTAGCCGGGTTGCAGCCTAAACAACAAATGCTACGACTAAGCTTCAAATATCAAAAATAGGGGATGGTTGTGCCCTTTGAAAATTTCATTAGCACATATGCAATTATGTCTGCAATTTGCTAATTAACCTAATTAATTGACCCGGAAATGCTATAGCCGTCATCGTTTCGGAATTGCACGTATGAACAAGTTTTACTAAAAAGCGCTAGGAAGCGCCCGGGTTGGTATTTAGCGCCCGAGACTAAAAAGTTTATTCTTATCTGTAAATGAAAAAGTAATGGGTCATAAATTGTTACAAAATTAATTAATCAATCTATATATTAGCCTAAAAAATACTTAAAAACTAGAAGTACGTGTAGAGGTAAAATATCTTCAGTGCCGGTTTGATATTTTGTCCCCCCCCTTTTTTACCATGTTTGAAATTATTTCCCATGTTTTCAGACAAGTACAAAATATCCCACAATTATGCTAAATATTTAAAAGATTTTATATAAAAGATTATATTGGTAAGTTTAGTATAAAATTGTATGCAAAAAAATGGTTTACCGTCAAAAATTGTAACTTTTCAACAATTTAAAATTTATCATATTGAAGTTTTTTTCTACGTGTAAAATTAGGCTCAACAATGTCAATAAATTGTCAAATAGCGTAGCGATTGATTGAAATTTATCCTGCCACTGACCATTTGTGCACTTTAAAGGTGGGGTAACAAATAACGTAGAACCTTTAATTTGCGATTATCACAACCATGTAAGGTCATGCAAATGCAATGTATAAATTATTGTGTGGTCTTTTTTTTAAAGCAACGCGACGATTGATTTTCCCGCAAAATCGCGGGTTTTTTCTAGTAAATTTTGATAATCCTTTAAATGTGTTTTGTCTAATTAAGACTCATCAGAGGTGCTCTACAAAAAAGATTCCAAACACAATATGAATATGAAGAACATAAAAAAATTAAACAAAGTATGCCAAACTGGAACCTAAATAGTGACTAAGATCAACCTAGGTCTGGGGTAGGAGGAGCCTAAGAGTTTAAATAATTTTGATTTTTACATGGATAATTTTATAGGTTTGATGTGATCTTCAATACAAAAGTGTTGATGCTGGAGCCGATTATTTGGATTTAAAACTTAACAAGCATCAACCAATAACTCTTTTTTTTGCTTCTCTTATCATTTCAGATTAAGTTTTTAAACAATACTTTTAATATTGATAAAAATAAAAACTTAATTCTATTTTTTCAGATGTCTACCTGTCTCAAGGTCAGCAACAAGAACCAAAGAAAGAGCCAATCTATCAATACCAAGGGAGAGGAGCATGGAGCCAGAAACAGATGAAACCAGATCAAACTGGTCAAAACCCAAAGCCACCTATCTCATACAGAGGAAGAAATAATGCTCAAAACCAACAACAACCCATACATCATACTATTCCAACTGGGAACCAGTTTCCTCAACATGGATTAGGACAAGTCAATACTGCAATGAATCCTGGGATTGTGCCCTTTATTGACCCTGATCTCCCTGATGGGTTGGATGACCTCTGGGAAATGCAGCAGAAGCACTCTGCCATCCAGCACATGATGAATACCAATCCAGGTTTAGCACAGGCTATGCTTCATAAACAAACCATGCAAGGTCAAGTTCAAGGTCAACCTAAAAGTAGTGGTGGCCCAGGTAGGGTGAAAGTTTGGACAAATCCAGTGGACCCTTCTAAGGGAAGTAACTTGGACAACAATCAGCAAGTACCTAGAGGTGAATATGAAGCACCTGCAGTCAGAAGAGAACCCAATACACACATTAATTATGAAAATGGTCCAATGCAATACTCAGAGGCACACAATGCCCCCTCAATTAAGATAACTCATCAGAATGGGCAGCCAGAACAACAGCCGCGAGCAATGGCGTTCAGAAGTAGCTGGTATAGGAAGAGAGGTGAAGAAAACAGGAAAGGAGACTCTTCACCTTATCAAACAGCAACCAGACAACCTAAAAATTACCAATTTACAACCCAAGCACCATACCAATATGACAATAGACAGAATTTGTACAAAGGGGGACAACCACAGCATGGAAATCAACAAGTACAAAATGATAATCCATCAGAAACTGTGAAGGGAGGTTACCCTGTAAATCAACCTTTCTATGATGGAGGTAGACAAGCCCAACAAAGGGAAGTAAGCCATACTACATTCCCTCCAATGTCATGGGACCATCAAAGACCAGAAATGTCAGAATATGTAGGACCAAGGGACCTCTCAAGGCAAAGTTTTCAAAAGGGCCCAGAGTCAGAAAATGAACAGGCCCAAGCACGATCCTGGTACCCAGATAATCCAGGAAGATTTCAGGGCAACCACCCCCAAATGGGTGTGCCAAATTATGGAAGAAGGGACCAAGATAGGGAAATGGAAATAGAAAATGAAAATGAAGGGAGAAAACATTCATTTTCAATGTCATATTCTGGAATGGGGGACAGGAAAATTACGGATGTGTTACTAGACGAACTCATAGCCGAAAGAATGAAACAGAGGGGTATAGTTCTTCCACCTGAACAGACAAAAGACATCCCATATCAATCTCCAATTGAAAATGGCAATTATCAGGAGAACGGTGGATGGCCAAACCAGCCAGAAAGAGGTAGTGCTAAATCACAAACAGACCCCGTTTGGCCAGAAAATCCAAAGAAAAACAAAAACAATGGTGAAATACCCTCAATCACTGGTAGGGAGGTTTGGGTGGATCCTAAAAATCAGAAAGAAATATCAGCATCCAAAATGAAGCCTGATGTCCTAAATGACATTCTAGATAGATTCTTCCAAGGTGGCATGGACGAAATTGAGACTCCTTATGGTAAAATAGAAAGGGAAGCCAATGGAGGGTTTGAAATGGAGGGAGATCTGTTGAGAATGTTGCTACAGGAAATCAGAGAAAGAAAGAAAGGGGACAAAACTGGAAGGATCAAAGAGGAGACAACTCTATCCCCAAGGCAACTAGAACATTCAAGAAAACTTGCTGGATTTGATTATAATAGAAGGAATACTGCCAGACAAAATGGAAACAAAATGGACACCCAATCTTCACAGGAGGTTGTTGAAGGACAACAAAGCAATAGGGAAAATATTGATCAAAGACAGAGAGATATTTGGGACTCTTTGCCAACAAATCCCAGTGAAACAGGAGTTCTGCCAGATATGAGACAAAACTTCACTAAGTCTGATCCATATGCAAATAATGGAAGAAATTTGACCAATAGCAATCCATCAGATTCAAGAGAGACCAATCAGAGGCAAGATGTTTGGTTTGCTCCTCCCAATAGGCCTGACAATTCTGATAAAACAAGGGGAAGTTCTCAAAACTTATGGCAAGCTGAAAGGGTTCCACCCCATGGACAACAACCTAGACAGTCATCTCCATGGGATCCTATTGATTCATCTAAATCAGAATATCCAAAAGGTGTACCGTCTCAAAGGGTTACAATCCTAAGTGGAATGAACATACCAAATCATACAGTTTCTACAGATGTAGGAAAGGTCACACTGAAGCCAAATGTTACAAGGAACAACATTCTTTCCCAATTCTCTGTACATCTAAATCAGACACCGTTTGAGGATCCTATGACAATCAGACGGCCCCAAATGGCTGCTAGAATAATACAACTACCTGAAGACATCAATGGAAAATCAGAAAACAAAACCAAGGATGGATCGGAGAATGGTCCGAAAGCAAACACAGCTGTACAACCAGCCGAAGATTCTGCATTTGATGTTATTATCGTAACTCTGGTTGCCATGGGATTGCTCCTAGCTCCTGCAGGCTGCATCATGTGGAGAATCCGTAAGAAGTTACGTGAGGAAAAACGCAAGAAATTGAGGAAGATTGTCAAAGACCAAGATAGTAAATTGACAACACAGGCCATGATCATTCACGACTTTGGTCATTTCAAAGACCAGTCAGAAATCAGTAGTGGAGCTCGTAGGAAAACTTATTTCAAGGACTATAGTGCTAATGAGAAGAATGTCCATGAACTTCAACCTTTGAACTCTACTACGGGAGATAACCCAAGAAATGTTATTGTTCATCAAGTCAATGAAGTGTACTAATAATAAAATCTATCTTAATCTTATGTTTCTTTGAAATGAGATTGATCAATAGGAGAGTTTAAAGCATGAAGCAAAGGGTACAAATAGTACATTTGAAATTATTGGTTGAAAACAACAGGATAAAATCAGTATACATAAAAAAAACGCAAAACAAAACCATAAGTGCACATCACACAAAAACGTGTATGCCTTAAATGCAACTAGCAATACAAAATCGAAGTTGAAACACAAGTGAAATTAAGTGTTCTAGAAGAGTAAACAGTTTCTGTTAATTTTTGGTGTATCTTAGTTGTTTTTATCTATTTTAGAAGTAACTAGAAAATGTGTCTATGAGCCACAGGATGGCCCTCCCGTTCTTGAAATATCATTGACCCTAAATGTGTATTACCTGGGATATGGACCTTTACCAAGAAATTGATCATAAGGGTTCATGTGTAAAATATAGGTTGCTGTGACCTTATTTCTGGTGGGTGGTGCCATGTTACCAAGACTCATCGAGTAGTGAAATATTATTGACCCCTAACAAGTAACTACACTTATTCAAGATATGGACCTTAACCAAGAACTTAACAAAAGTCATTCATGTGTAAAATATAGGTCACAGTGACCGCATTTCTAGTGGATGGTGTCACCTTACCCAAGACACATCTAGTGGTGAAATATCATTGACCCCAAACATCTAGTATTCAAGTTATGGACCTTAACAAAGAACTTAACCCAAGTGGTTCATGCATAAAATATAGATCACAGTGACCTAATTTTTATTGGGTGGTGTCATGTTACCTAAGACACATCTAGTAGTGAAATATCATTGACCCCCAACATCTAGTATCCAAGTTATGGACCTTAACCAAGAACTGAACCGAAGTTGTTCATGCATAAAATATAGGTCACAGTGACCTTATTTCTAGTGGGTGGTGTAGCCCTACCCAAGACCCATCTGGTGGTGAAATATTATTGACCCCCAACATCTAGTATCCGAGTAATGGACCTTAACCAAGAACTTAACCAAAATGTTACGGACGTACGTACATACGGACGGACGGACAAGGGTGAAACTATATGTCCGATCCACATACGTGGTCGGGCCATAAAAAGCTCCATATTTACCCAAACTTTACATCAATACTCAATAATTATGTAATTTTCCTAGCAATAACATGATGCTCGTCATAAAACAAGACCATCCTTTGTGGCCAACATTAATTGGTTGTTTCATCAGACAATCTGTGTAACTAAATGCTATTACAAATGAATATTTTTGTGCATTTAAGTGGAAGAGGAAATTTTGTACTGTTCAAGGCAACATGCCAAAAACATGTCACATGTATAAAATTAGTTAGAGTTGCAATGTAAAAACTCCCCAGTCAGTCACATGCATTAAACCTTGCTACACCTGATGTACATTTCATATACTCAAGGCTCATCAGAGGTGCTCCAGCCAAAAGAATATGAACACCATCAAATTCAAAAATCCTAAAACCAAAAACGTCTTCATATTTACACAAACTTTATATCAATACTGATAATTTTCCAAGTTATAACATGATGCCAGTCGTAAAACATATCCTTTCTTCTGTGGCCTTTATTTATTGGTTTGGTTGTTTTACCAATCAGTATGTGCATATATGGGCCATTTTGATGCTACATAGAAGAAGGTGAATTCATCTGTACTTTAATAAACAGTTCAATTGAAAGACTCATGCAACTGCAGCAAGTGAAAGTTCCTTTATGTTAGCATAAACTTTAAATCGATATGGATCTTTTTTCAAATAGACGGATTATGCAATTTTCCAAACGATGATGACAATGCTAGATTCTGTGATTTTGTCTCTTCAGATGCACTCTAGTCAAATTTAATCTTATTACAAAGAAGCAGAGGTACCAATGGGGTATCCGAATGACAAAAATTCCAAAAGGGCAGAGACAAAACCAGTAAACACCAACAGGAACAGGACAAAAACAGACAACATGTAAAACATGGAAACACAAATGTAACTGAATATTAATCAACAACGCGAACTCCAGTCCGAACTAGAGTGAACTCAGGTGCTCCAGAAGAGCTAGCAGTTCACACCTGTCGCATTGCCAACAGTCAATTCAGTGTGTCAAGAAAAAACAAAACCCTATGACAAACCAACATCGGCACTCATCTGAGAGAAAGAAATCCCATATTTGTCTATAAATAGAACAATGCAATTTACAATGATTAATCTTCTTTGATCAAATGCAAGGGAAAGTGTCTTATATTTGCATAAACTTTACATCAATACTGATCGCTCTTTCATTATGTAATTTTCCAAGTGATAACAGAACGCCAGTCGTAAAACAAGTCCGTCCTTTTGTGGCAATCATCGATTGGTTGTTTACCAAACGGTATGTGTAAACACAGGCCATTTAAGACTCATCAGAAGCACTCTAGCCAAAAAGTAAAGAAAAGCAAAACAACATATGATAATGAACAGCATACAACAATAAAAAATCGTGAAGTGAAATTGCCTTTATATTTTCACAAACTTTACATCAATACTGAATGATTACATAATTTTCCTAGAGATAAGGTGATGCTAGTCATAAAACAAGTCCATCCTTTTGTGGCCATCATCGATTGGTTTTTACTTCAAAGGTCTGTGTAAACACAGATAATAAATCTAAAATGGTTTTCTTATAATTACATAATAATTCAAAAGCAGCTGAATTCATTTGAATTGGAAAAAAGAACTGTTCAGGGAAAAACATCTAAATCCCATTGTTTTCCTTTTACATATAATATTATTTTTCAAAAGCCAATAAAATCAAAGGGAAGGGACTGTTTCAAAAGTAACTCGGGTCACGGAAAATAAACTTCTTATTCAGCTTAAGTTTTTTTCTTTATTATAATAAAACAGTATTTCAAAAAGCAGCTGAATTTAAATGCTTTGTCTAGAAGATGATAAACTGTTTTAAAAGCACTTGCATTAATAAGCTTTGTCTTTGGAAAGGAATATTTAAACTCAAATAGTTTTCTATTAATATGCTTTGTCTTGACTGTTTGAAAAGCAACAAAAATCCTTTTATTAAGAAAAAGATTTAATTCAAATTCAAAATTTCTTTATACATGTATCATAAAATAATATTAAATACGAAAGAATGTCACAATGTTAAAGTTATGTCAAATCTAGAGGAGTCTGATTTCCCGCCAAATTTTTGACCTCATAAATCTTGGAAACGATCACACCTCTTGTTTTCTTTTTGTCATGATTAAGTGGACAATCAACTATAATTTCCATAACAAATCATAAAATCATTGATATAAAAAATTTCAGGAGTGACCATCCTTCAAAGTCTTTTTTGTAATATCTTTTATCTCTATTGATTTGTCTCGACCTTTTTGGACTTACAGCATTCAGATGCCCTATTGAAGCTCTCTGTTTCTTTTTTCATGTATGACTGAAAATACTTATAGATATTGCAAATCAATTGCTATTAAATCAAAATCTAATAACATTCCTATAAGAGCATCTACTTCATTGTTGAGGCTTCCACGGGTTACCCACCTCAGACCAGATTGATTTTAAAGCATAATTTTAATGAGGTCATTGGTCGTTTTCACTTGATTTTCAAAACAGGTTGGTTTTTTTTATCAAATAGCTTCAGGAAGTCTCTACCCTGTGAAAGCCCCATTTGTATCATATGACTCTCACTTATTGAAACACCATAGCAGAGTTTATTAAACACTCCAGTTTTTCAATTAATTCTGCCATTAAAATTGGAGAAAATTCTAAAACATAGTACACCATGTTTCCCCTGCTGAGCGAAAAAAAACAACAACTTCATTGAAAAAAACTAACACTCAAGTTATACAATTTGTTTTGCCATGAAAAAGAGATATTTCGAAAACATTGAAAAAATATTTTCCTGCTGAGCAGAAGCATCTAACTCCAAAATGGGAAAAAACTTTAACAGAAATAGCAATTTGTAACTAAAACATGGATTTTATCAGATTTAAATCAAAGCTACGTTTTTAATTAACGCAAGATAATTCCATGGTGTCAATATCACAGATCACGGTAAACACGTTCCCGCCTACCGATTTACACAGAAACCAAATCAACAGATTTAGAATTACATGATTACACGAACATAAAACTTTTCCTTAATTAAAACAATTTACGCCAGACGTTATCAAAAGTTTAATCCTATTATTTTCACCTGATATTGAATTCTGCGTTCCCAAGTCCTAGCAACCGATGGAAATTATTTACAATTCAATCAACATCATGTTAAATCATTTGGATATTGGTTCATGATTTAAAACTTTGAGTAATCGAAAGGGAAAGGGAAAGGTTTTGCATGTTTTGAAAGTTCCTATTCAAGAACCAAATCAAAGTTGATGGTACAAATTCAATAACCATCAGTTAATATGCAGAAACGGTGAATATTGACAACTAAATCAACACCATGAACTTAAACTTTGAGTTTAGAGGAGATTAAGACAGGACTTTTAACTTGTTTAGATTTGTTGGAGTTATGCAAAAGAATAAAATCATTAGGATATGATTATTGCAGCTAATGCATGTGTAATGTGCAGTTAGAGGAATATTTACAATTTAATCGCATCATGTTCAACTTTGAGTAATAACCAATAGGGCAGGAATAAGCTTGGTTAGGTTATTTACAATTAAAAGAAATTCTTTTTTCTGTTACATTATTTGATCATTGGGAGATCATAAGCTTTAGTGGGATTGATTGATTGTTCTGCTACCTAGGAACCGATAGAAAAGTCAACATCAGGATAAATTTTGAGTTTAAATGAGTAAATGACAAAATAGCTGTTTACAAAGTTTTCAAAGAATTCAATCATTTGGATATAAAATTCAGTAAACAACAAGTTAATACGCAGTTTGCTTAATAAACAAACATGTTCAACTTTGAGAGCTTTTTATTGAGATTAATATTACTTTCTAACTAGATTGAAAACTCGATCATTTCAGAAAAGTGATCAATTCTGATACCTGATGAAGTGGATTTTTTTCTCAAATTCAACGACTTCAATATCTATTACTCAGAGACTGTGGAGTGGACTCATAATAATAATGTTCTAAAATTATAAATTCTATTTGGGATAGAAGTAAATTTTCCAATAGGACTTCAAATACTGAAGAGCTATGAACTCTTTTACAAACTGCAAAAGGAAAGATTGCTAAAAACTCTTGTCCAAGTCTTTTAATTGAAACTCATCATCTGAAACCTGTTAATTAAACTTTTATTTCAAATAGAATATTACATCAGCTAATGGATTTTTACAAGTTTTTCTGCATCAACGGCAAATATTGGTGTTTACTTTTTCATGTTTTAGATGTGTTTTTCATTGAGAGTAAATAGTAATTCTATGCTATGAGAAGAGGTTTATTTTTTTCTTCAATAGATTTTACTTTGGGATCTAAAACAATTTTTCTACAAAAATACAGAATTGTTCAAAAAGTTGAGAAACTAACAGTGTTTTGATATTCAACTTCAAAATCAATTTATAGCGAAAAATATGGTTTTAATTTTGACATAAAAGACCACAAAAGTGACTACTGATCTGAATTTGTGCAAGAGCCAAAAATAGTGGAAATTTTTAATGTGATCTGATTGATTTTTTAGGGTTTCCCAAAGCAGAACTAGGACTTAGCATTAAACTACAAGGAGGTATCAATCTCTATTCCCAATTTCCTGCTAAACCGCTCATGTGTGAAATAAAAGTAAATTCAGTATTTTCTAGATTCTATCGAAGAATATAGATTAATAATTTGTTCACTTGAATAAATTAGGTGGATAAATTAGAAGAAAGAGCTTAACTATTATACATGGATGTATTCAATTATAATTTCTGGGTCTTTATTTCAATGAAAGAAAACTTTAATTTAAACTGTGTAGCGAGAAACTTTCAAACTTAAATGTTTATTTTCTTTCGAGTGAATATTTTACGTGTGCTTAACATAGGAAACTTTTGGAAGGATTATCATAGGATATCTACATTTCAAACGCACCATTTCAACATGTCTGAAAGCGAAAACAAATATATGAAGGCATCAACAAAAGACGTCATTGTAGCGACGGCCATTTTAACGATTCTTATGACCTTGACAGTGTTAAACATCGTCATTTTTCTCATTTGTAAATATCTGAAGCGTTCCAGGAGAAATTCTGCCGTGGATGTGAAACAGGTCAAACGGATAAAAGTAAAGTCGGCATCACAGATCTCAAAAGATTTTGAGAAGGAGAGCATAAGAATACTAATGCAACAATTACAAAAGCCCCTATCAAGACGTAATTCTGTGGCCGATGTACAGGAGGAGGAAGAAATGACGGACTTTGTAAATCGAGAGAGAACACAAGATGAAAATGCTGTGATGATTTCAATAGCTGATGAAAATGGAGATGAAAAGCATAATAAAGATGAATTGAAGGGGAACAACTCTTTGAAAAAGTCTCCCAATGGTGTAAAACATAAAACATTGATAAAACATCCTAAACAAAGTTCCAAAACAAGTCTTTTTGGGAAGTTTGCAAATTCACTGAAAAATGGAAAGAAAAATGATGATTCTATCAGTATGAAAAAGTCTCCAAAAAAGAAGGGTCAAAAACCTGATAATAAACAGAAATATATTGATGAACTAAATTTGGAAGATTGGTCAGACAGTGATCATGGTTCTATCTTAATACCACTTAAAACTGCAAAAACAACAAACAATGAGGCAGTGACTACTTCCACAAACAAAAGTGATCAGGAAACAGAAATAAAGCCATTGCCTTTAACAGAGGACCAATCAAATCCACTGTTAGGTATAGACCTTGACCTTGATAGTGAAAATTCCAAAAACAATATAGCTGATGACAAGCCTTATAGTTGCTTTGACAACAAACAAAAAAACAATATTGTAGCCATCACCTTGACAACGGAAGAAGGTTTCCAATCAGAATTAAAATTTGGAAGTGAACTTAACTTGGCTCAGAAGAGTTAATTAACCTAAAAGATAACTTTTGAGACCTTAAAGTCTGAAAAAAAACGTATGAAAGCTGTAGAAGCAGTAATTAAGCAGTTAAGGATAAAATAAAGTTATATCAAAATTCTAGAAATATGAATGAGCTAAATAATTCATATAAATATTGTACATCTTTAATTCACTAATTTGAGACAGAAGGTTACTCCTAGTAATGAGCACACTTCTAAAATACTTTGTACCATTAAAGTTCTTGGGAATCTTTGACCAATCTAATGTCTTAACGATTTTTGTTCTACATTCAGAAGAGGGGAAGACTTTCTTTGAAAAATGTTTAGGATTGGTTCTAAATTAAATTCATATTTTATCTATTGTTAATTTTAAGATGGCAAGCATCGACCATTAGTTCCATTGAAGGCTATACTGGCGATTTTCCACTTTAGATTTCAAAAATAAACATTAACACAAATTTTTACATTTTGTTTGATCATTTCAAGTTATGGATTTTGAAAATGAACAGTTATAAACACAAATTTTTACATCTATAATTTTGGGCAAGGAAAAAGCTAAAATTCAAACTTCAAGATTTTGAAGTGCCGGTGCAAAATGTGAGTTAGTTTATATACATCAATCTGAGAAAATTTCAGCAAGATTATTGACAAACCACACACAGTGTGTATATGTGTTTATGATTTCAGTGAGCAAAATCTGGCTACATAAAGCCCATCTCTAGACTGACTAAGCTAGAAACACTACCTGATAGTCAGAATACTGAAAAAGAAATAAAGAAATGAAATTGATTGATTGATTAATTAATTGACTGATTGATTGAGTTATTGTTTCTTTAGTTAATGGTTGATTGATTGTTGCTCCAGTTACCATTAGTTGCAGTCAAGCTAAGAAATGAAGTCTGAGGGTTCCCACTCCTTTTTCATGATGAAATTCAAGGTCATTTCGAGATTTTTTCAATACTTTTTCTCAATTTCCAAGGTCAAATTTATTGTTTATCAAAGGAAATCTTCCTTGTTGCAGATGATGTTTTGTTTCGTTCAATTTATGTTTGCAAATGTATAAGTTGGTCCAAGAGAGATATCTGTTACCCAGCCATCAGATTTTCTGACACTGTTTCAAATTAAAAACATTGAAAATCTAGGCATTGCTCAGGTCGATGTCCTAGGTGCTGGATTTGGCTTCCCTTTTCAAACTTTCTATTGGATTTTTGTAATTCTCCCCCAACATCTTTGATATTATGTGTTCTAATTGTTCAATTCTAACTAATGCTGCTGACGACATTCAGTTACTGATCAAAATATACATATCCTGCATATCAAATTAATTATTGTTGACCGTTCAGTAATATTTGGGGTTTTTTGTGCATTTCCTTTTTGTTCTCTCTATGTGTATTATGTATAACAACACAAGCAAGCTTTTGAATAACATGTTCACTTTGTATCATTGATGAATGGACAAACTGTAAAGTACAGGGCTCTATCAGCCATGTAGAGATGCCTATGAAACATTGCGGTAATTTTAAGTGATCGCTGCAACACAAGTATCTATGGTTTCCCTTGACATTATGTTTTTATATATCAATAGTTCCTATGAGAAAGATAAACTTTTTTTCTATTTTTGACCCTTAAAAAAAGTCTGTTACCTCCGAAAACAGGAAGTAGGTGTGTGACTGACCTAGAAAGGTAGGAGGCACAGTATAACTCATCATGCTAAAGCTGTGTACCAAATTTAAAATCGATCACTTCAATAGAAGAAATCTGTTACGAAAGTTTGCAATTGACAGACAGACAGATGGACAAATGGCCCAGGCCCCCCTCTCTTACCATTGGGGGTATGAAAAGACAATCATTCTTTTTACAACTAAAGTATACATAAGCAACATATGTGGGTCAAGTCAGTTCTTTCCAGACCAAAAAAATATAGACAGTCATTCTTTTAACAGCTTTAACATTAAGATTAATCATTATAGTTATCAAAAAGTCAACGGGACCTTTTATTACAAACCATTTCACACCCGCGTGGGACCCTTAAGGGTAGTCAAGCTGGCCAAACAAGTTCATATTAGACATAATACTATCATTGTAAATAAATAGCTTAAAGATTAAAATAATGACTTCAAATATCAAATAATCCAGAACTTTGAATTCAGAAGAATAATATTAATTGATAACTTTCAATGATTTTAAAAGTTAATGGGTTAATGATAAAAATAATGACTTTGAATATCAAACAATTTCATTCGGAAAAATAAAATAAATTGATAAATCTTAAGATATATTTTGACAAGTCTTCTGAAGGCTATTTCTTCCAGTATCTTGGTAAATGATAAGGGCCCATGGTCATTTAGGGTAGGTGTACAAGGTTCACATGGACTTGGCACTGGCTTAATTCACCTTTGATTTAGAACAACTATTTTGAAAACTGTTCATAGTGCTTCAGTATTTTTCAGTTAACAATTTGTTAAACTGGAAATAAGAGTGCAAAATATTGTTCAGAATGGACAATACTTGATGGCAACAATAATACTAACATATGTGATTTTTGACAAAAAATATTCTGCTGAAATGCAAAGCTTTGGATTGACTGCTCAAAGAAAGATAATTCAAAACAAGACAAAGACCAAATAAAATATTGGAAACATTAAGAAAACTATGTGATCTTTATTTCATTACTATGCAATTTATGTTTCAATATAGAAGGAAAAGATCCAAATTAAATATTGCATATCTAATGGCAGGAATTCAACTCGTGATTTTGGAATTTGTATTGGTGCTCACATTAATTGGAGGTACAAAAGGTATAAATCCTTGTTCTAGCTCTTGCTCAACATGTGACTTAAACAGTGTCGGAGAAATTGAAAATCTCACATGCTCAGTATTCTATCACATTCCTAACTCAGTGTTAAACCTCAAATTCCAAAATGGAAATATATTCAGTGGAATTCTAAAAGATTTTTATTTCTTAGGAATAAGTGAACTGGAAAGTGTTACAATTACTAACTTTCAGCTCGGAGAGCTTTGGGGCCCTTTGTTTATCAACTGTTCAAATTTAAAAGTCATGGATTTTTCAAACAATAAAATATCATCCATTTCAAAAGACAACTTTGATGGACCTTCAGCTCTAGAAATCATACGATTAAACAAAAACAAAATCACCGACATTTCTAATGATACATTTGCCAATTTGCTGTTTCTGAAGGAACTAAATTTAGCGGAAAATCAGATCAACAGTCTAACTGGCCGTAGCTTCATTGGATTAACAAATTTGCAGATTCTTGATTTATCGAAAAATAGAATTACTTCCATTGATGAAAAGGCTTTTATCCACTTGTGGAGTATGGAAGAAATTAATTTAGCTTACAATAGGCTAATGCAAATTAACGACAGTTTGTTTAATGGATTAGCTAGTTTACGGAATCTCAGGCTATCCCATAATTCACTTGTAAATTTATCATCCAATGCTTTTACAGGAACCAAACTCCAAACATTTGATTTATCATGGAACAAATTAACAAAATTTCCTACAGAAGTACTACAACAGACATCAGGCAATAAATCAAATGTTTACCTGCAGAATAACTATATTAAGACATTAGAGGTCAATAGTCTATTCAATATTACCCTGTGGTTTCTAAGTTTAGCATCAAACAAACTGGCAACAATAGAAAATAATGCTTTTAAAGACAGCCATGTGAAATTTATAAATTTAGCATCCAATTATTTATCAACCCTTCCTCAAACAATGGAAAACTATCTTGGATCAGGAGTCAAACCAGAAATTAACTTTTACAAAAACCCTCTAGTTTGCAATTGTGATTTTCTGTGGTTTGGAAAATTTCTTTCAACCATCAAGTGGAGAAGACTTCCACTTTGTGCATCTCCATCAAAATATTCTGGGAAGAGTGTAGTAGACTATTACATAATTTCTAAAAATAGTTGTGATAGGACAACACATGAACTTACAACAAACCTGACAACAATATCTACTCCAAAACTAAATGTCACTACTGTTAAACCCTCATTTTTGACATTTGCTCCAATAACTATGCCACATAAAAGTATCAAGGGTCCATCAGTTACAGTCCCTTTCCTAACAACTTTATCACCAAACACAGACCCACATGCCATGCCCACAGCAGCCCCTCCCACTGATGTACAGGCAAACCCCACTCCTGCACCTGTCACTGACAGGTTTGGGAAGGTCATACCCCCAACAAGGAAGACATTGAGCCATAAAACAACAAGTTCTATTTCATTTACCATAAATCTTAACACATTAAATTTCACAAAGGCAATTACAACTCCACATGAATTTTTACCAAATGCAACAAAATCACCTCATATGACAAAAGCAATACCAGCTACCCAAAATACAAAAGAAAGCTCCAAAAGTAAATTTATTGTGATAGGATTACCGATTGTCATAGCTCTTGCAATCATTTTTCTCATAGCACTTTGTTTTGTTTTGATGTTTTTGTTAAAAAGACGCAAGAGAAGGGAAGAGAATGAAAGACGGACACTTCTAGGCCAAAGTGTGTTGAAATATTACCAGAATGGTAAAAATACACTGGGCCCTGCTAGAACTGTATTTATTCATAAGTTTAGTAATGATTAAAATAAATAAATGTATCAAAATCATGTTTATTTTTTTACTATTTTACTTGCATGTATATCCGCCTATTAGCCTTATCATGCTTATATTACACATGAGAGATTAAAGAGAATACAAAAAACATCTGTAATGACTGTATGCTTAAAACTAGTTGTGAGATTCTCCTGACATTCACAAGACTTTATACACATCAAGTTGTGAAACAGACCCTATTCACATATGGCACTTTTTATGCTTGGTGACAAACCTGGATAGCCTGATTTTACTTGTGAATAAAAATACTTGACACATTTTTAAAACCTTTTTTTTTTATTTGAAACTGTCCCCAGACAGAATATATGTTTTGATTCCTACCCTAGACAACAGTTTTCAAAAATCTTGAGTCAGGATAATGATGTACACCTCATGTAGTTTACTGTTTTTTCTTCTTCATGTTGATTGCTTCGACAATCAGTAAATTTTTTCACATAATATGCTTTGATACTTTCCAAAGACGCTTTTATATGTTTTGAAACCTATCCCAGATGACACATCTGTAAGAATCTGTGTAAGGATGATGTTGAACACGGCATGAGATCTACTGCTTTCATTATTCATGTTGGTGGCTGTCAATATGTTTTGATATCTGCCCTAGACTTTATATGTTTTGATACCTACCCCAGATGACACATCTGTAAGAATCTGTGTAAGGATGATGTTGAACACGGCATGAGATCTACTGCTTTCATTATTCATGTTGGTGGCTGTCAATATGTTTTGATATCTGCCCTATACTCTATATGCATGATATGTATTGATACCTACCCCAGATGACACATCTGTAAAAATCTGTGTCAGGATGATGTTTAACACGGCATGAGATCTACTGCTTTCATTATTCATGTTGGTGGCTGTCAATATGTTTTGATACCTGCCCTATACTTGATATGTTTTGATACCTACCCCAGATGACACATCTGTAAGAATCTGTGTCAGGATGATGGTGAACACGGCATGAGATCTACTACTTTCATTATTCATGTTGGTGGCTGTCAATATGTTTTGATATCTGCCCTAGACTTTATATGTTTTGATACCTACCCCAGATGACACATCTGTAAGAATCTGTGTAAGGATGATGTTGAACACGGCATGAGATCTACTGCTTTCATTATTCATGTTGGTGGCTGTCAATATGTTTTGATATCTGCCCTATACTCTATATGCATGATATGTATTGATACCTACCCCAGATGACACATCTGTAAAAATCTGTGTCAGGATGATGTTTAACACGGCATGAGATCTACTGCTTTCATTATTCATGTTGGTGGCTGTCAATATGTTTTGATACCTGCCCTATACTTGATATGTTTTGATACCTACCCCAGATGACACATCTGTAAGAATCTGTGTCAGGATGATGGTGAACACGGCATGAGATCTACTACTTTCATTATTCATGTTGATCTCTGTCAATATGTTTTGATATCTGCCCTATACTTGATATGTTTTGATACCTACCCCAGATGACACATCAGTAAGAATTTGTGTAAGGATGATGTTGAACACAGCATGAGATCTACTACTTTCATTATTCATGTTGGTAGCTGCCACTGTACGAGATTTGTTCCCTTCACTCATTAAATTATCAATGTCCTAAAAATAGAAACTAAAAGTAATATCAAAACTGCCATACTGTGGTTTTCAATCTCAAATGCTAGTATCTAAAGAGTCAGATGATGTTTTTGCTCTAGTAACACTTAATACATTAAATTCGGGTAGTCTCAAATATCCAAGAAGATAAGAAATAACAAGGCATAAGAATATAGGAGAAATTGAGGATCCAAAACATATTGGTGCATGAATTTTAGAACTGATTCACCACCTTATAACATTGGTGATTCTTAGATTTTGTTGCAAGTTTAAGCTGTAGATATTCACAAAGTATCAAATCTTTCTATGTTTTCTGTAAAATCAATTTTTTTACCTCAAAACAGGACACAGCTAGTTGAGACAGACCGTCGACATATGGTCCCAAAATGTTATGTTCCCGAACTTTAAGATTCTGTTTACTTCTGAAAGAGAAATTACAATTTTAGGTAAAAGGGAAGTAACTCAAATTCAAATCAAAGTCATTACATTCATTCCACACTGTGAATTGCTTTGTGGTTAACAAAATTATAGTTACATGTTAATGATAGTACATGTATTTGTTCACTTTCATTACACGATTTGCATGCAGTTGTTAATAACCTGATTCTAGTTGACTTTAACAACAATAAGCCAAGCTTTCAGCTTAACAGATCTGTTAACCATTCCTCTTTTTGCATGGGTATCACTGTTTTTATAATTAATGGAATAATCCCCCCTATCTTATGTTAAATATGATATTTAGCATTAGAAAATTCACAAAAAGCATATTCAAAAGTGATAAAATAGAATAAATTTGAATCAAATATTGTTTTGCATGCAATAGAACACAGTATATGCCTTCATACTGATGTTTAAGACCTATCTATTGATGAAGAATGGATTATTTTTTCAAAAACATATCTCATTCTCTTTTATTTCAAGAGGTTAACACCTATGCTTAAAGAGGTGCTATGTAGTGAGTTCCAAGCATTGATTCTGCACTAAATTAATGTAAATAAATTCTGTCTAAGTAAAAAATGGCTGGATTTCTTTAAACAGGAAGTAGGTGAACAACAGACCTGAAATCGATCCCATGTTACGGGAACCCCGACCCTGATGCTGCATACCAAATATCAAGTGGCTGTGATAAGTAGTTGCTGAGAAAACTATCACGCAAATTGCTTCCGCACCTGTCCGTAGGCCATCCGACAATCATCATTTTATAAACCGGATTTTTTATTCGGTGAAATATGGCCAAATATGTAGACAGGCAAATTTCCTTATACAACATATAAGCAAAAACCCCATTAAACTTTTGTTAACCTTTAGCCAAAAACAAATCAGTAAAACTAGGCAATAACCTGATTCTAGTTGACTTTAACAACAATAAGCCAAGCTTTCAGCTTAACAGATCTGTTAACCATTCCTCTTTTTGCATGGGTATCACTGTTTTTATAATTAATGGAATAATCCCCCCTATCTTATGTTAAATATGATATTTAGCATTAGAAAATTCACAAAAAGCATATTCAAAAGTGATAAAATAGAATAAATTTGAATCAAATATTGTTTTGCATGCAATAGAACACAGTATATGCCTTCATACTGATGTTTAAGACCTATCTATTGATGAAGAATGGATTATTTTTTCAAAAACATATCTCATTCTCTTTTATTTCAAGAGGTTAACACCTATGCTTAAAGAGGTGCTATGTAGTGAGTTCCAAGCATTGATTCTGCACTAAATTAATGTAAATAAATTCTGTCTAAGTAAAAAATGGCTGGATTTCTTTAAACAGGAAGTAGGTGAGCAACAGACTTGAAATCGATCCCATGTTACGGGAACCCCGACCCTGATGCTGCATACTAAATATCAAGTGGCTGTGATAAGTAGTTGCTGAGAAAACTATCACGCAAATTTCTTCCGCACCTGTCCGTAGGCCATCCGACAATCATCATTTTATAAACCGGATTTTTTATTCGGTGAAATATGGCCAAATATGTAGACAGGCAAATTTCCTTATACAACATATAAGCAATACCCCCATTAAACTTTTGTTAACCTTTAGCAAAAAACAAATCAGCTTATTCTAGGCCATGATAAAATTAATTCAAAATACATCAAATGTCTCAAGTCTGTAAATTAAAAAATCTTAATTTTCTTTAGTAAAAAAATATCCTCTCCACTCAATGTATCAACTTGAAGACTTTTAAGATTAAAAAGCACCAGTCAAGTTCTTCAATCAAAGTGATAGAGACTTTATTGCTTTCTGTCAAGAATGACATTAGTTTAAACACAGATAAGACCATGACTGATACAAAAACTAACAAGAGAAGCTAGCCAGATGAAGCTGGCAAAAAATATTCTATTAAGACTTTATTTTTCAAAAAGAATGCTGGTAGCATTTTTATTGTTTTCCTACATTATTGACTGTATTAAAGGTTAAAAACAACAAGATGGATCGTCATGATGAATAATAAGATTAAACTAAATTAACTACAATAAAATTTTGTAGAAATATCAATTAAAGTAAAAAATTGCCAGATTTCATTTTACAGAAAGTAGGTGAGCAACAGACCTGTATTTACAATTGGAGTTGAGAATATTCTCTGAATTAAGTATTTTTTAAGTTTTGTGGCGCCTGGGCCAGAAATCAAATCCCACATTATGAGTCCCCATCCTGAAATTATGTATCAAATATCATGTGGCTGTAATAACTAGTTGCTGTGAAAACTGTTACAAAATTTGGTGCCCCGCATGCCTGCCACCAATCTGACATTCACCATTTTATAACCTGGATTTTTCACTCCATGAAATCGGGACTAAAATGATGGTAAAATCAATAAAAATCATATCACTATATTTAAGCTTTTTTTTTACATTATAAATTTAAGAGAATATTTTCCATTTCTTTGTTCTATTCTATTGAGACAGCAATTAATTAATTGATGTCCATTTTCATTACGGACATACTACAAGCATTTAGTTTTCTATGGACACTGATCTAAAAGATGGCCATTCATTTAATCAAGAGCTTCTTTTTTTCCATTTATATAAATTATCTGATGTCAGTTTTCATTACAGCGTTTTCAATATTACCAACTTTTCTGAACTTACATCAATTTGTTGTGTTGCTTGCGTTTTTGTTTGTTTGTTTGATTTCTACCAGTAATTACTAAGACTCAAATTAATAATTAACTGATGTCAGTTTTCATCATTCCTTAACATAGATGCACTAAGCAGGGACAAAACAAGAAATTGATAGTTAGAAGGGACAATATTATGTACTAATTCTGATGTTTATACACGTAATTATATTTATAAGTTGTCATTTGACTACTTACTTGTATATAATGTCAATATTTGTTTGTTCGTATTGAAAAAAATAAAAAAAGTTTCTAGTTTCAAGACAGACTTTTCACAAGTCAAAATTTGCTATGTAAATTCAGGTCATCTGACCCCAAAAAGCTAAATTTTATGCAACATGTGTAAAATTTATATCTAAGTTACAGGAGACAATCTATTCCATTTCGAACCTATCTGAACTGCATACTCTTCAGAAGCACCTGAATTCGCTCTTGTTAAGACTAGAGTTTGTTCTGTTGATATTCAGTAGTTTTTGTGTTTCCCTGTTTTATTTGTTGTCTGTTTTTTTTGGCCTGTTCTTGTTGGTGCTAAATGGTTTTGTCTCTGCTCTTTCAGACTTTAGACATTCGGATACCCCATTATTACCTCAGCTTCTTTCGACCCTTGTAATCTTAACCATTAATTCACCTTTTTATAATTAAGATTTTTATTTTATGATATTTTGCCAAAAATTGTGAACAGATAGTTGGACAAAAGATATTACAAGTAAGGTGTATAATTAATGAGATTTTTTTCCCATTTCATCTAATTCCACTTAACTAATTGACGCCAGTTTTCATTATTGTGTAATCTAAACATATCAAATTTCCTCAGGACAGTCGTCTGAGCAGTGACGGTCTCAACCATTATGAAGAGTCACAATCAATTACTGGTATTACCCGCATAACGTGCCAATTTAATTACTAATAAATTGAATTACTTGACAATGTTAGCCACAGATACTATAAGAGCCTTAGATTCAGCAAATTGTTACATCCAGAATTGAAAATCATCCCTTATTCTTTGAGTTAGTTAGTTAGATAGTTATAGTCATAGCTTTGCTCCTAGGTGACATGGATGTTTCATAAAAAAGCAAGAAGGGGGCTTGAGATGCATGTTATTAATTTAGTAGATATTGATTCACTTCTATTTGACTTAAAATAATTCTTAAATAAAAAAACTCATATTTTTAGGCGGAAATACTTTTAGGTATACATTTATAACTTGTTTTTTAATTTTGCAAAATGATATCCCTTATTTCATATGCATATCTGCATTTAAAAAATACTATCGCTATGTAGAATTTCATTAAAACCCATCCAGTGGTTTAGCAGCAACTTTGCTTTAGGATTAAGTGAACAAATGAACAGACAAACAGAGAGACAGAAACTATGTAAAATAAATAACTTTTTGGGGCTGTCTTTGTAAACATATTAAACCCACCCTTTAGGATCTAGTAAATCGTGGACTTTTTCATTATAAATCTCCATGTACGAGACTTCCACCTTGTAAGCCACGCCCTTGTCCTCACTATGGCTGTCAATCGTAGAGAACATGGCGTTACAAAGGCGTGGAATGATCCCCTGACCATCATCCTGGAATGTACCCATCATGGTGTAGGATTTCCCTGATCCTAAAAATAGAAAATGTATAAATATATCACAAAAGGAATTCCCAAATTCTAAAAATAAACAGCAAATAGAATACTAACAAAGTCAGAAAAGGCCCCACCGACACAAAATTAAAAGTTTTTTATTCATTCAACAGATATTGACAAAATAATAGCAATTCCTTAAATGAATAGACGGAGTGGCCCAACTCACAGACCTGCTATTACATTAGGTGACGCAAGTAAAAACACAATTTTATTATGGGTGTTGTATTATTAGATTAATCTCGAAAGCAAAATGCAGATCAGTTAACATCATAAACTGCCATCTTATTTTTTTTATACACTTATACAAGCCCTTCCCTATCAATTTCACAACTTCCAGGCCAATTACACGGAATCATCCCGTCATATTAATTACACGTAAACTTAAGAGCGTGTCATAAATGCCATTGTTTTCTCATTTCAAGTGTCTTGAATTGGCTCGTCCATCATTTTTTAGTCTACATTTTTACAACATCGGTTGATTAAAACATTGATTTTCCGCTCTTTATCCTTTACCTAGATACATCTTTATTATCACGTAACTCTCGTTTAGAGATTAAGATATATATATATATATTTTTTTAAGAAAAAAAAACTGAACATGAATTCTCACAATTATGGCTTGCATAAAAACATTGATACATTTTGTATCAAAAATCATGCAGGAACATCAAATCACTATACACCATACATGCCCATATGGCACTCTTAGATAAAGCTTATAGTTGATCATATAACTGAAGCAGAAATTTTTGTTACAAATAGACAGCTGAACACAGGCCCAACCCAATACACAAAGGATAAAACCCATTTTTCTTTGAAGTAAAAGGATTAAGTGTTTTTTAAGTCTTTGGCCAATGCAAGCATCAAGCAGTAACCTCTGATCCTGTTAAAGACTGCTGACTGTTTTTTCCATTGTGATCTTTTTATATTGCCGCTTCTTTATGTTGGCTGTGTTGCGTTCACTTAATCCACATCTCTTTATTGTTTTTTAATATAGGAATATAGCCCCCTCTAGAAGACGATATTATTAATGACGTTTGCTCTCATTATCATGCGACTTGTTGAGACTTTAAAAGATATACATTTTTTTAATTCTTGACAATAAAAAGTCAGACATGATTTCTCATAGGGTTTCCAAATTTGAATCATTTATTTTTTACACGACTCTTGCTTTAAGACATGATTCCCATTAGATAATCAAATTTGAAAATTTTTTTATCCTGTAACTAACTCTAGATTTTAGATGCGAGATATTTTTTTTCTCTAATTCTTGACAATAAAAAGTCAGACATAATTTCTCATCGGAATTTTAAATTTGAAGCAATTCTTGAAAAAGAACATTAAAACCAAGTTAACATTTGCAATTTAAATGCTGTTACTACCTAAATGTCTTATTTTATTACTTTTTGAAAGAGTAAGGCAAATTTTAAGCCTATTGCAAAACACAGAGCAATAACATACAAGTCTAAATAATGATTTGTTGAACTTTAATTCTGTTAAGGGCTAAACGTCTTTTTTTATGACTTTCACTGAAAAATTAAGGAATTTTAAATGTCAATGTCTTAAGCAAAACATGCTAGTCTAGTTTAAACTGTTAACCTTTAAAACTCTGTTTAAAATTGTTTTCCATGGGCAATCCAGAGGGGGGGTGGCAGGGGGGCCAAGCCCCCTTTAAGGCCGTAAAATTTGGTTGGATATGTAGCAAATCATTAATGCATGGCCCGAGTCAGGGTCCCTCACTTTTTGGAAATTTCTAGATCGGCCACTGTTTTCCTTATGCATGTATTGATGTTCTAATATATTTTTTTTCCAATATTGAAATCGAGGAGGATTTGCATATTTGCATACTGGTTTGTTCTTATAATTCTTTTTATAGAGTATTTTGACATAACAATTCCTTAAGTCATATCAGCCCTATGCTGTCCTACCATATAAACACTGAACTTGCATAGCTACATGTAGGTGTTGTTTAGCTGTGTTTTTGCTTCTGATTTTTGATACCTCAATGCATGTCTTATTTTCTTGTTTTCTTGAGTATCTTTTTGATACCTCAATGCATGTCTTATTTTCTTGAGTATCCTTTTGATATCTCAATGCATGTCTTATTTTCTTGTTTTCTTGAGTATCTCCTTGAACATAAAGATTTGAAATCCTTTTGATTTTCAATCCTTTTGGTTGTTTATATACAGCTGCTTTTAATACAGATCTTTAAAGAAACTTCATTTTTTACAACTTGTATTCATGATTAGCATTACTGTACTTTTAGAAAGGAAATATTTCAATGCCTTTTTTTACTTCTTATATGTTATAAAACTTTTTGTCTGTTATGAAATGCTTTCTGGATCACCTGAGTTCACTCTTGTTATGACTTGAATTCCCGTTGTTGATTTCTGTTCGTTGATTTTTTGTTTTGTGTGTCTTCATGCTGTTCTTGTTCCTGTTTGCCGGTTTCATCATTGCCCATTCAGACTTTTGACACTTGAATGCCCAATTGGTGCCTCTTTGCTTCGTTCAACGTGATCTCCAACAAGCAAAAATGATGACAACAACAATGACAACGACAACATTGCCATAACATTATATGATCGCAAAAATTTTGCAAGGTATAAAAATGGAGCCGTGTAAAATTTCTTTTCTACAACAGTTATTAAGTTACCTGTTTGTCCATAAGCAAATATACAGGCATTGTATCCTTCAAAGGCTCTCTCAAGAACATCTCTTCCCAGTGCATTGAACACCTTCTCCTGACCTACAAAATAAAATAAATATTTATTTTCGGGACTTCTATATTTTGCATTTCTTTTCGGGAGGCATTTTCAAGGATATTTTTTTTTCTCGATAATTGCGTAAACACAATAATATGACTATGAAAATCAGCTATTTGGGAAGGACTTATTTTCACAAATATCTGTTCCTCGCAAAACCTGGGAATACAATTTTTTCTTGAAAATTAATTGGTTTACAGTGTTACAAATCATTTCATATGACATCATTTGGAATTTTCATACCAATGGCTGATATTGAAAGAAAAACTTTTCAAGAAAATGTATGAGAAACATTGTCATATAATCTTGATCTAAAATTTGAACACAGTGACTGTGAGTTACAATTATAAGAAAAAACACTTTCTAACAGTAACTTTTAAGAAACCAGGGCAAAGAAACCAATAGCATGCAAAACATACATAAAGTTGGGAAAAAAAACATGTCTGAATTTACAGCTTTTAATGTCAAATATTTGATGTAGGAGAAATGTTATCCTAAACGAATAAAGATATAACCTATTTTACTCAAAAGGTTAACCATTACATATATGTAAAGCACAAGATTTCATTACCCAAATGTCTTGAAGCATAAATATCACTAAACAAAAATATATTAGCAACATTTTCAAATTGGGAAATCTATTCCCAGGAAAGCATACAACAAGATTAATGTTTCTACAGATTTACAAAGTTATCTATCAGATTTCAATCTTAATGCCTTCATTTAAACAAGATTGCTACGCGTAGCCATGTGTCCCCCGCCGCTGCATGAAAGTTGTGTGATATGTAAATTTGATCGATATATTGTCTGAGAAACGATAGAAATTGGTTGTTTCGGAGACGAAATCATTCAGTCAAAACAAGGAAGGAAACCAGTGAACATAATTTTTTTTTGGACAAAGTCCCATTTTTTGGACCGGATAATGACAAATTCGCAAATAACGCGAAAACTGTTAATATTGCTTCAAAATTTCTTTCCTATTATTATAGAGTACCTTTGGCTCTATCAGCCTACAAAATTTCAGAACCCTGTGCACCTAGGTAACCGAGATATTGAATGTCCTATATTTTGACCTTTCTTTCCCGTTTTCATGGAAACGACGGCCATTTTGAAAATTTCAATTATGGGATGATCACCTACTAATAGTACCCTATCAGTGTGTAAAGTTTCAGCAACATCGGTTCAGTAATGTCCGAGGAGTTGCACCCACAAAAACGTTTGACAAAGTCCCATTTTTCGGACTGAAAAATCACAAATTCGTAAATAACTCGAAAACCGTAAATATCGCTTCAAATTTTTTTTTCGTATTATTATAGAGTACCTTTTGCTCTATCAGCCTACAAAATTTCAGAACCCTGTGCACCTAGGTAACCGAGATATTGAATGTCCTATATTTTGACCTGTCTAGCCTTTCTTCCCCGTTTCCATGGAAACGGCGGCCATTTTCAAAATTTCAAATATAAGATGATCACCTACTAATAGTACCCTATCAGTGTGTAAAGTTTCAGCAACATCGGTTCAGTAGTGTCCGAGGAGTTGCACCCACAAAAAACGTGACGGACGGACAGACGGACGGACGGAGACCATTACTAAGTCCCTCCGACGCGTTGCGGCGGGGGACAATTAATTTTCTAGATTTTTACCAACATCACTATATTTAATATGATTGTGAGCATGGTTTCAGAGTGTCACCAACTTACATCAGTGTTGCTGATCACAGTTATGTTAGGATTTTTTTTGTGCCATTGTCTTTTTTTTTGGTGTTACTGGGGCTGGAAGACAAATTTGATTCTTTATTTCTTATCTATTTTGATCAAATTGTCTGCCATTTTAAAGGAAATTGAATGAAAAATTAACATAGTTTGCCTAAAACACGCCTGGGAATCTCGAAAGTCGCAACCAAAATTCTGGGACACAGAATTTTGTGATTTACTTTTATTGCAATAAATTTGAGAAATCGAAGAATGTCACCCCATGTATACTTGTTGAATAACTGTAAATAAAGCAAAAACAGTTTAATCTAGACTTGTCCTGGTTAATAGAATCCCCTTGACAATATAAAAACGATTTCTGGCTTAAAATAGTGGCTTTTATAAGGATGTTGCTGGCCCTGTTTTGGTATTTCTGTCATTTTTTCAAAATTCTCTGGATTTTACCATCAAAATAGGGGTAAAATTTTTGCCCACGAACCCCTATTTTCTTGTAATTAATGTCTTCAATATGTCATAAAGAGGTTATTGACAGAGTTTTATCGAATCCTATTTATTCTGTCATGGGTTTTGACAGCTTAATAGTGCTTATGCTAAACCTATGAAAAAGTCAGAGAAAACATTTTCCCGCCAAAACTTTATCATCAATTATCTTGAAAAGGAGGTCACAAACCTGTCAAAATTTTTTGCTTATTTTATACCTTTTCATTTCAAGCATCAAATTTATTTTCAATAAAAGCAGCAAACATCCTTAACTATTATTTTTGGTATATTTAAGATCTGTGACAAATTTCACATGGAGTGACATTCTCTGATTCCTGAAAAAAGTGTTATTTCACTTAGTATTAATAAACTTCCGGGTTATTATATTTGGTTGCGACTTGCAAGTTTCCCAGGCGTGTAAAAATAACAATTAATTTTTTTCACACAGCTGAAAAAATCAGAACAGGAGAGGATGAGAGAATCTAAGATATTCTTTATATATTGGCCTTATCTCTTATTAATAAATGCTTTCTGCTGATAATAAAATATTACGTAAATATTAAACTTTAAAATCAATTCTTCTTGGAAATTAAGAACCAACAGGGATTAAACATATTGATTCCGCCACTGACACAAGTCCCCATACGTTATTGAATTCGTAGACTATCAAAAAATTAAAAAGAAATACTGTTTTTCCTAATACCACAAGATTTAGTGTTGTAATAGCAACTATAATTAGTTACCAATTTTTTATCCACATAGGAATTTGTCAGAATAAAATAAAGATGGATGCCCCAAACAGGAAGTAGAAGTTTTACAGGTCTGAAAGTCGCTTAGAATGTACAATTTGTCATACTAAACCATCCTACTAAGTTTCAAAATCAATTTCATGTATGGTTTCTTAGAAAAGCCAAGGAATTAGAGTACTATAATTCCTTGGAAAAGCTTAAGGAAAATTTTCAGGTAAAGGACTAAAGCCATGAACCCTCATATTTGGCCCTAAACCGGGCCATTTTTTCAAATTCATTTGTTTGATAAGATTTTTATGGCCAAGTACGGTAGTCTAGAATGATTACTTGTTACAAAACAAAATCAATTCTAAAATTTTCGGTACTTGTGACGTTGTAATGACGTCATAAAGTGACGCTAAAATTGAATATGTACTAATTTCAGCTAAATTTCACAATTTTCCACTTGGTTTTTGGTGAAAATGACATGGGCGCCACCCCTCGTCAATAATTATTTTTGCTTAAACTTTATAAATACATTATTTTCTTCATATTTCAACAAAAATTTCGATGGGCGAGGGGTGGTGCCACATAGAAAATCACAAAATTGGGACTGAAAAACAAGTCATTCGGCCAAAAAGTGAAAAATCACTGATTTAGGCTATTTTTGAAGGGTTAGGGTACTTGAAAATTCAATTATACACCATAGTCAAATCTTTTCTCTTTTAACACAGACATCCAGCTATACATACACAAATTTTGGTGTAAAACAACATATTTGAGTATTAACAGGGCCAATTATGGGGGTTCATGGCTCTAGTCCTTTTCATCTCAACCCAGTCCTAAACACAAAGTAGAAGTCCAACAGTACTGAAAGTTGTTTAGGATGTAGTTTGTCATACTGAACCATACTACATAGTTTCAAAGCATTCTCATGTACGATTTCTGAGAAAAGCTTAATTGAAATTTGTATGCACTAATGGACAGAAGGATGTGAGTAAACTAAATGCCCCCTCCCAACATGTCTTTGCGAGGGCATAAAAAGAAAAAAATTAAAAACTCCATGCTCATGCTAAGGGAATTTAATAAGTGGAAAAATTTAGGAAAATTTAAGGGCCAATGTCTCTCTCTTATCATTTTGTTTACTAAGGTAAACTTCCAACTAAATAAAATAAGCCTTATAACTTTAGAAGTTGGTTAACCATTAAACATAATAAAACAAATTCATACTGAGCATCACATTGCATGCAAGCAGACAGTCTGTTTCAATCTGAGAGAAATTAATATGCCAAAAGTCTCTAATTTCTGACAATTTCACACCCAATAAACTCTCTATGCATCAAGTTTTCAGCAATATTTGGTGAACATATCAAATAATATGATCAGAGATAATTCTATCCTATAAATCAAAATGTGATGCAGTCTAATCAATACTGTTGAAAAATTGGTCTGAATTATTCACTTTTTTAATAACAGTTTTGGTTTTTATAGCTTATCTAATTTGTTTCTTTTTTAATCATTTTGGGTAGAGTGAATAAAGCAAAAATAATTACATAGTCACTGAAGGCCATAAATCTCCTTTCTATAAAAAAATAAATAACTTTTTAATTCAATCACTATTAAAATTTATTTCAGGGGAGATGACTCAATATATTTTTGTTATACCAGCAGGAAAGATAATCAATAAATTAAATTGAAAATAGTTATGATAGTTATAAAACTAAATCTTTAAGCATACACCATTCTTTATTTTTTTCTCTCTTAAATTTTGACAAACCAGACTTATAATTGGTTTGAGTTTAAATTAAAGTCGGCTGAAAAATAGCAATTAAGCAACAGGAAATGCACCTTCTTCAACTTCATTAGGAACAGATGGACAAACAGACCAACAAATGGACAAACAGACCCGGACACCATATGCCCCATACTTTGGTAGATAGGATGTAAACCAGCTCTGTCAATAAGTAGCTGTTCATAATTTCAGTTGTCTAGCTAGCTTACTGCAATGATGAAGGCAAGGACTCATATATATAGTTTTATCATACATTTTGATTTGATAACTTTAATTTTGTGCGTGTGAAACAGACGTAAATTTACAAACCATATTTTGACAAGGGACTTTTTTGCCACATCAAGCCCTCGCGAGCACTAAAGTGGGCAAATATGGCCATATCAAGACCTCGTGTGCACAAAAGTGGGCTAATATGCCATATCAAGATCTAGAGTCTCATTTTGAAATTTGATGTCATATGTGTTAGTTATTCCCCTGAGGGCGGATGCCCGATGGGGGATAACTGATTTATACCACGGGACTGTAGAGGGTGCTAAATGAAAGTTTATGATAATTAATGAGGGGGGTCTTTCAGGAATTTAGCCTAATCTACTGATAAAGCATGATTAGTGCAGGGTATCTCGTTAGATTTTATGACATAGTGGTATAAATATTTTAATCTATTACTGTAAAATTAAAGTAATAAAAAAAAACTTAAATCATTATTCCTTCAAGTTTCTCAGTCTGCCAATTACATTTTGCCTTGAGTTTTAATAAATCAAGTAACATACATCAAAAGGCAAGACAAAAAATCTATAAAGTAAAAAAAAAAAAAGATAATTCTGACGCAGGACTTAATCAAGTTAAAAAACCACCACCATAAAATTTGGAGGAAAATTAAATAAATGTTGCGTAGCAATGAGGAAGTTGAAAAGCCTGTGCAGAAGAAACAAATTTGCAACAGAAATGAAATTTCCCTTAGACCATAATGATTTAGTGATGTCATTTTTCAACAAGAAGCACTTTTGTAAATTAAAGAAAAGTTAAAAAGAATTGCCGTCTTAGAAAATAGCTTTGAACCATAAAAAGTTTTTTTTTTCATTAGTGTTATAAAATTTGTAAGACTCCATTTTTTATGATGATGAAATATTCACATAAAGAAAAAGAAAATAATATGTCAAGTCAGGCCTTTTTAGACTAAATTGATTTTAATATTTTGAAAGCTTGCACTTTTTTCAAATATCTTTGCTGAACAGGTGGTTTTGGGTTTTTTTTCAGGACAAAGAATTGAGGTATTTTTAAAGATTTATGAAAATAAAAAAAAAATCCCTAGTTATATCTACCAAAATGTAATCAAAGATTGAAAACCTGGATTCTAATAAGTTGATATGTTACCAGTAGAACATGGATCAAGAGGGATTCTGAGGGAGAGTCAAGCAAAGTAAAAGCTGAATTTCATAAACTCTGGTTTAAAAACTCGTAATTCATTCAACTGTAGTTAAATTCCTTTAAAAAAAACAACAGGTTTTGGTAATGATCTTCTGCCTGTGTTTCCAAACAGAACATATCACAGACTGATTTGAACACTGCATATATCACAGACTGATTTGCACACTGCACGTATCACAGACTGATTTGCACACTGCACGTATCACAGACTGATTTGCACAATGCAATTATCACAGACTGATTTGCACACTGCACATATCACAGACTGATTTAAACACTGCACATATCACAGTCTCATTTGAACACTGCACATATCACAGACTGATTAGCACACTGCACATATCACAGACTAGTTTGCACACTGCACATATATACCTTCTGTTTGTTTTTGCACACTGCACATTTACCTTCTGCTTGTTTTTGCTCACATCCTAAAGCTTACCTGCAAATTTGGGGTTCTTTTCGTCAATGGACCAGAAACAGTTATCAAATGCAAAGACCTGAAAAAGAAGAGCTTAAATGTAGAACTACTTAACTGAGATAGCATGCCCTATATCCGTGTGGAGGTTGTAGAAAGCTTCCCCGTGCTTCAGTTGTATGCTCTTATATATTTTCGAGTACTGGAATATGTGTTGGAAAGACACAGTTTACATATTTCCAAAATTTGACAACGTTTGGCTGTTTCTTTAAAAATTGATTAATTTATCTGTTTGGTCTTTGTTGTAATATTTTTTGGCAATATTTATTTTTATCAAATTTAATATTCTACCGGTTTTCCAAGTTTTTTACTCCTAGCGTGTCTGATGAAGGTTAATCCAGAAAAGCGCTTCACACGCAGTGAAATTTTGCTTTTGTACATTTATTAAAATTATTTCAATATGTGGATCATGTCTTTTTGGCACATATTCTATATTCTTTCGTTTTTAATATTATTTCAGAGTTTGGCTTTAGTGCCGTGTGGAGGTCGTAGAAAGCTTCCCCGTGCTTCAGTTGTATGCTCTTATATATTTTCGAGTACTGGAATATGTGTTGGAAAGACACAGTTTACATATTTCCAAAATTTGACAACGTTTGGGTGTTTCTTTAAAAATTGATTAATTTATCTGTTTGGTCTTTGTTGTAATATTTTTTGACAATATTTATTTTTATCAAATTTAATATTCTACCGATTTTCCAAGTTTTTTACTCCTAGCGTGTCTGATGAAGGTTAATCCAGAAAAGCGCTTCACACGCAGTGAAATTTTGCTTTTGTACATTTATTAAAATTATTTCAATATGTGGATCGTGTCTTTTTGGCACATATTCTATATTCTTTCGTTTTTAAAACCATTACAGAACTGATGTGGACACAAATAACCAGATAAAAGTTATTAAACAGCTGTCTAATTCTGTTGCTTTATTAGTTTATTTGAATTTTGGACAGATAGGATCACATAGATGATTACAAAGGCTTTGCAATACTGTTAGTTTCTGTCCATAATTCAAAATTGACCAATGAAAATATAAGATATCAGTTCAGCTGACAAGCAACTCTAGCAGGCAAACCTGATATCTAATCCCATTTTATGGCACACAATGCTGATACTACTGTATCCCAAATATCAAGTAGCTGTGACATGCAGTTACTGAGAAAACTGTTACAATTTTTATCCACCGGCCCAACAATCACCATTTTAAAACTGGTATTATTCACTCTGTGAAATCTGGCAAAAAATGTCAACTTTAATGTAAAGTTTTTTGCTTTTTCTTGGTTTAATAAAACCCTTATTGATGGAACATTCAGGAAACAGTTTGTTGGGAACTTTGGACTATGTAACTGTCTATGTCCACATGTACATTAAGTCAATTAGTACATTAAGTTCAAAATACAACATCGTAGTCTGTTATTTGAACCTGTTGGAATATTCAAGTACCCTCATCTTGGATTCTGGAACCAGTATCGTATTACAAAAGCCGAGATTTTCATTTCTGATATTATATCACTACGACAACAAATCAGACTTAATTTGTCACTCAATGTCACTGTGACCTTTATTTATCTTTTGGTTACCACAGAAACATAGTGGTATGTAATACAAAATTAATATCAAACCCTCATTTTTACATATTAATACATGTCAGAGAATGAATCTTAAGGTTTCTGAAATCCTCTCTTTCACGGCATGAAATAATTTTTTTTTACAGCTTTGATTTAACAATGAGATATTTTGCTTGTTGATTATCTGTTTGCTTTAATGTGAAACATTAGTGACATCTGAATATACAATATTTTGATTGGTTATCTGTTCAGAATTATACCCTTAATATATGGTGGTCAGTTTAAATGAAAGAAGAAAGTTCAGAGTAACTAGAGGAAACTTTTCAAATTATGTCTTACACATTATATTTTTAGTGAATATTTTTCCCTTTACTATAATTTTTATTTCATTTTGCTCTTATTCTTGACCATGCTGAGTGTGATTTAGGGGATGAGGTATAAGGACAGATAGACAGGATATTACTACAATTTCCCCCTAACTTTGTATCATTCCATGATTATCCCTGGGGTTCTTTGGGAGGGGGTGACTTTTTGTAATTGATACTTAGCTCTTCTCAGTTGGTTCCCCTGTACCTTTTATGCTTTTTCAGAGTTACTTGCCCCTACCTTTTGAGCTTTTCTTCCTCCCCCTCTGTCACCACTTCCTTCATGGGGGCTGAAAAATAGAAATATAACTTAGAACACATCAGTTTAATTAACTCTTTCTTGTCTATCTCTCAGATGAAAGCAGATGTTGGTTTGTCATAGGGTTTTGTTTTGTCTTCCTATACCGGATTTGACACACTGAATTGACTGTGTGTGCTATAGCAAGCAGGAACTGCTTACTTTTCAGGAGCACCTGAGTTCACTCTCGTTTCGACTGGAGTTCGCGTTGCCGATTGACATTCAGTTATTTTGTGTTTCCATGTTTAACATGTTGTCTGTTTTGTCCTGTTCTTGTTGGTGTTTACTGGTTTTGTCTCTGCACTTTCATACTTTTGACATTCCGATACCCCACTGGTACCTCTGCTTCTTTCATAAGTGGTAACTTCATCACAATATGAAAGACAGACATGGCTATTAATTGACAAACAAATTGACAAAATGACTTTGAATTTAGACATTTTCATGCGTCTGTTGTCAACTGTGTTTACATAACAAGAAATAATTTTTTTTAAATTATTTGTTGCATTTGCATTGAAAGAAAATTGGGTTAAATTTCTTATAAACTTTTATACGCCTTATAATTATCGTAAAAGGAACTATTATCAAATCCAGTATAAACTGGTATACAACATTATGAAGCTTTACGTTTTGCAGTTGCACTGACTCCACGTGCAATGTGATTGACATGTGTAAATATCTATACAGATCATTCAAGTTGCACCATGAAAAATTTAGTTTATGGTTCAATAAACCTAAAAAATTCAGTTATAGCCAATAAAATGATTAATTACCCCAAGCTGAACAGGGACTCATCAAGGTACTTTGGAGTTCCCGTACTTAATTCTCATATTGAATGTGTTACAATGGAAGTTAATCTCTCTGATCAGTTTAAACTCACATCTATAGAGAGGAGATTATCTTGTTGTATGAAGGAAATTTTTTCCTAGTATAAAAGACTTACCTGTTGAAAATTTCACATTGAAAAAATAGCTCACAAAGGGATATTTATATAAAAGAAAATGAGATAGATATATGTCAAAGAGTTGGTTAAAGCAATAAATTCATAAAAAAATATTATTTTGTTGCAACAATCATAGATATAAGCAATTTTCTCTCAGAGATAGGAGTTTTTTTTTCCTTTAGGTAAAAATCATCTACCTATGAGTAGTTTTCATTTTCAATGAATGTGCGAGTTTTACTGATCAAAAAGATTAACTTCTATTATTACAACATTCTATAGATAGATTAAGCACCAGTACTCCAAAGTACCTTGATGAACTCCTGTTCAGCTTGGGGGAATGGAACATTTGATTGGCTATAATTCTTTAATTATGTAAACTTCACACAAAAATTGACCAATGAGATGAGATGTTACTGGCAACAATATAGATATTCCTCACTGGCAGGTAATCGAACAAAACATCAAAAATAACCCTAACTCATCTTTACTGAGAAATAAAATAAGCATTTCAAATATTTCAAATTAAATTCTATAATTCTATAACCATTCCGCATTTGCAATATTTTCTCATCTGCATTTTATCATTCCATTAAAGAAAATTAAATTTCATAATTACAAAACCGATCGATTTTAATACGGCAATCCTTAAAACCCAAGGATAATAAAACAATTAAGGGAATTAAAATTAATTAGAAAAACAACAGACTTTCGTTGATTGAACTAAATCTTTGTGACAAGCAAGATCAAGAGTCACTTCTGTGGAGAATTAAACAATAAAACATGGTTGCCATGACAATTACGTAAACAACTCTCATGAGACTGCAAAGATTTCTGCAAATTGTTACAAATAACCAAGCAACTGCAATTTAAGGCGATTCAACAATTTCAAAATCAAAAAGTTTTATTTGCAATTCTCAGAAGACTGCAAAGATTCCTGAGAATAGTTACAAATAAACATGCAACCAAGATTTAAGGTGATTGAACAATTTTGAGAATTTGACAGCTAAAGACCTCTCTGCAACATCATCAATATAAATTATCATAAATTCCACATGCAATGACTACATAATGACAATTTAGAAAATTTGCCTAGTCAAAAATGGCCAGATTTCATTAATAAAAAGCTTCGCCGAGCGCAGCATGATACGACCGCAACATGTTGAACCCTGTACGTTTTAGGCCTAATATGGATAGTCTATTGTTCTGGACACATGCAGCCCATGGTGGACTGACAAAGGTTTTTGACACATGCTTCTCTGATGGACTTTCAACCCAGGGGCTAAAAATATAAATTTTGAATGTTGTATTCTAATCTTTAAAAAAATAATGTTTGGGGAAAAAATTAAAAATCGAACCAGAATTTTTTTTAAATTATGATTTCAGCCCAAAAAATTTATTCTTAAATTTAGTATCGCTACCTGACAAGAATAAATTTGCAAAAAAAAATTTCAAAATCGGACCACAAATAAAAAAGCCCCATTTGGCCCCTAATTACGTAATAGGGGGAAAAAAGGGGGGTCGCAAAAATTAATTCCTAATTTTGTATTCGCTATTTGACAAGAACAAACATGCAAAAAAAATTTTCAAAATCAGACCAGAAATAAAAAAGTTTCAATTTCGGCCCCATTTGGCCTCTAATTACGTAATAAGGGGAAAAAGGGGGGGGTCGCAAAAATTAATTCTTAATTTTGTATCCGCTATTTGACAAGAACAAACATGCAAAAAAAATTTTCAAAATCGGACCAGAAATAAAAAAGTTTCAATTTCGACCCCTTTTGGCCCCTTATTACGTAACAGGTGAAAAAGGGGTGGGGGTCGCAAAAATAAATTCTCAAATTTGGATTCGCTACTTGACAAAAATAAACTTGCAAAAAAAATTTCAAAATCGGACCACAAATAAAAAAGTTTCGATTTTGGCCCCGTTTGACCCCTAATTACGTAATAGGGGGAAAAAGGGGGGGTCGCAAAAATTAATTCTTAATTTTGTATCCGCTATTTGACAAGAACAAACATGTAAAAAAAAATTCAAAATCGGACCACAAATAAAAAAGTTTTTATTTTGGCCCCTTTTGGCCCCTAATTACACAACGGAGAAAAAGGGGGGCGCAAAAATTCATCAGGTTCAATCTTTTATTGTAAGAAACATTCTTGACAAATTTCACAGCAATAGGCCAACTAGGACCAAAGTTATGGTGGAAACAAGTAAAATATTTGAATTTTTTTCCCCTTTTGGGCCCCTAATTTCGAAACAAAAAAAGGGGGGACCCCCAAAATCAATCCCATTCATCCTTGTATGGTAAGGAACATCACTGTCAAATTTCATAGCAATTGGATAACTAGAACTAAAGTTATTGTGGAAACAAACAAAAAAGTAGTATTTTTGGCCCTTTTTTGGCCCCTAATTTCTAAACGAAAAATGGGGGGACCCCCAAAATCAATCCCATGCATCCTTTTATGGTAAGGAACATCATTGTAAAGTTTCATAGCAATCGGATAACTGGAACTAAAGTTATTGTGGAAACACTAAAAAGTTAACAGACGACGAGGACGACGACGACGACGACGACGACGACGACGACGACGACGACGACGACGACAGCATCATACCATAATACGTCCGCAAATTTTTTGCGGTCGTATAAAAAGGAAGCAGTTGAGAAACATACCTGATATAAAATCTCATAATATTGAACACCAGCTGGCTAATAATGCGTACCAAATATCAACAAGAGGCTCCCAGGAGCCTGAATCGCTCACCTGACATATGTGCCTGAAGTAAAGGTTATAAGGCAAAATCTATTTAACGTTGAAAGGGTCATAAGATTAATAAGGGGTCATCTGACAATATGGTGGATCTAAAGGTGCTGATCACTTTTGTTCTCAATCAAAATCTAAAAATCTGTCACCCTTTTTGGGTTATTTGCAAAAAAATGCAGTTTAACCTAATGTTCTATTTTAAGCCACAGCGGCCATGTTTTACAACCAATCAAAAATCCCCACAACAGTTCTATACACCTAATAATAATAAACAATAATACCAAGTTTGGTTCCATTTGGACTTAAAGTGTCAAAGGAGTTAACATTTTCAATATAAGGAAATACAGTTAAAATGCTCAATTTTGACGTTCCAAGGGCAATAACTCCTCAAAGGAAAGGTCCTACAACGTTGACCCTGTTACAAATTTTGTAGATCTTGATGTGCTTAACAATATGCAATTTAAATTTCTCAAATATCTTGTATAGTTTTCAAGATATTGAGCTAAACAGGTGCAAAATTTGCAAAAAATCAACAAAAAGGGCAATAACTCCTACATGGGTTGTTAGATTTTCTTCAAAATTTCAGAACTGGTAGATCTTGAGGTGCTGATCACTTTTGTTCCCAATCAAAATTTTTGAAATCTGTCACCGTTTTAGAGTAATTTGCAAAAAACTGCATTTTACCCCTATGTTCTATTTTTAGCCATGGCGGCCATGTTTTACGACGAATCAAAAATCCCCACAACAGTTCTAAGCACCGAATGCTAATGAACAACCATACCAAGTTTTGTTGCAATTGGACTTATGGTGTCAGAGGAGTTAACGTTTTAAAAAGTTTACGGACGACGGACGGACGTCGGACGCCAAGTGATGACAATAGCTCACATGACCCTTCGGGTCAGGTGAGCTAAAAAGTGGTTAAACTGTAATGACTTTATTTCAATGCTCAAGTAGGCCAGAGTCATTCACCATTTTATTACACCTATTGAGATTTTCATTTTGTTGAATCTGGCTAAAAATTTGAATCAAAGGCTAAAAAATCTAGGATGTTTGATCCTATTGTGCATTTCTTGCCTATATTGAACACCAAATTGTATATTACTTTATCAGACAAAACATCAACTGGAACCAATACATTTTATTACTTCTTGGTCTAACAAACACCAAAACAATCTTGTCCAAATAGCGCTATAACCAAAACCTGTATCATAAATCGCAATAATGTTCGTCTCATGTTACATGGACTAACTGATGCATCATTCGCACATTATTCCATTTGGAATACCCTCTAGAGCTTTCCTTATCCTAGAGTCAGAATTCATTTATCATGTTACGACAATATCTAGAGAATCGTACTAAATAATTATTCTTTTCACTCAATCAGTATATTAAATATTGATTTTGCTGCAGAAGACAAAGATATTGCCGATGATTCCCGTATGGGGTTAGACCATCATTTATCCGTACTTTTCTTGGTCTGACAGCCCGTCATGTGAATATGTAGTCAATATGATTTTTGCTGTTGTCACATCTTTCAGACCATTCAAGTTACTTGTCAGCCATAGAATTAGAGACTTTTGATTAGATCTTCAATATTGACTACAACCAAAAGGTTTCAACTGAAGTTGGGTCAGAAGTCTCACATTGCAAAGAATATTGTCCAACCTTGCAATATGAAAAATCTGTCAAAGTCAAAAATGGCCGGATTTTGTTAAACAGAAAGTAGGTGAGCGACATACCTGAAATCGTATCTCACAGTATGGGACCCCAACCTGATGCTGTATACCAAATATCAAGTGGCTGTGATTAGTAGTTGCTGAGAAAACTGTTACAACAATTTCTTCCCCGCCTGCACCCCGCCCGCCCACCTGCCATTCACCATTTTATAACCCGGATTTTTCACTCTGTGAAATCCAGCCAAAAATCAACCTAAATCTGAAGGTATTCATGATTTGGGATGGATGATAAATGAATGGATCTATTTTCCAAGCTGGGGCATAAAAACTGTTTATCAAGACTGATGAACAGATTTTATGCCCCATCTATGAAAGTAGGGGGCATCTAGTGTTTGGGTCTGTTCATCCATCGTCTGTTGGTCTGCTTGTCTATCAGTCCAAAATGTTGCAAGATGGGGCATTATGTCGATTAAACATATTTTTTTTCAAATTCAATATCTGTCTCAAAAGAAGGACATTGTGAAAATCTATAGTCAAAGTCTGCTTAGAGAGAGTCGATGGTGTAGTGGTTAACACATCGGGCTACTAACACCCAAGATCTTGGTTCGATCCTCATCAGGGGTAAAAAGGAGTATGCTCACAAAGGCCTATAAATGGCCCTGTAATTTGACTGATTTTTGATTTTCAAGAAACCTTAATGAATGCTTTGAAAATAGCTCACAGAATACATATATTTTACAATTATAATTGTTTCCTAGTGATAGAACTGTGCTGTTTTCTTCGATGGCACCCTAACTGTGTGAAAAATCAGGAAAATCTTCATTTTTGTTGATTTTTTACCCCTTTTCACCACTATTGTGCCAAAATCAAATGTGGCTGCATGCTCTGACCAACATAGATTTTCGTTAATTAATCTATTACTTAAAAGTGAATATTTTAACCAAAAACTAATTTTGGTCAGAATATGCGGCCAACATTATATTAATCATTTTTTACCGAAAAAGAGGCTAAATATGTCAAAAACAGCGATTTTTAAAGAAGTTCACTAACTTTTAAGGTGTCTGTTGTTCACGAAAGTAAACAATTCATGCACAATTTATGACATTTTATAAAGTATAGGGTCATTCTAGCAGCATTTTTTCGTAGCTGTCTCGAATTTGAAATTTTGGGCTGTTTTTGGCCCTTTCCGAACATACTCCTTTCATGGACCGATTTTCCGACTCTTCCTTGACACCATTTGTGAGGATGGTCTCAAGAAATGATGCTAGTCCTTCTGAAGGGACAAAAAAAAGGTTGAACCCTGTATGGGGAGAGCAATACCATGTGCCGGTTAAATACCCTTTTGTAGAGTTCGATAAGAGTAGGCTGAATGGAGGCCGCTACAAAAGTCGCACACGCAAACTGCAAACTGGAGAGGGATTTATAGAAGCATTAAGCTTGTTTCCAAATCTAGTACATGTATAAATAAATATACTAAAGTTTGCTTAACAGCTTGTAGGTATGTGAAACTTCAAATCATGATCTTCATTTTGTTTCTTTCTGTTTTAAACATGTCTTGGTTTTTAAAAGTTCAAAGACCAACCTCATCATGCTCATTACAGATTATCTTAAAATATTCATTATAAATCCTCTTCATTAATATTTGGTTGCTGATGGCTGTTGCATAATTTCTCAACACAATAAAATTCTCATCATTATAACGAACGAGAAAAATATTGCATTAATGATAAATGTCATAAGGGACCTAGCTTTATCCTTCATGATCATAAGGGATCTTTTTATAGACGATGTCACAAGGGACATACATTTTGTACAATGATATTGTACTTTATGATGATCATGAAGGTATAAATATTTCCATTTTATTAAAATTTCATCAAAGTTTTTCAAGGCATTATGTTTAATAATGGAAATCGATTTCAACCAACAACAAAAGGTTTGTTTGGGTAATATATGGATCAAATACGGCAAGCTCATTAAACTTAACTTCAAATTGTTCTAGACTCTTGTCAAATTTCCTTATATTTTATACTTTTAACCCTAGTTTTCTGGAGCACTTGAGTTCACTCTTGTCAGGACTTGAGTTTGCGTTGTTGATTTTGTGTTTTGAGTTCCTTCGTGCCGTTCTTGTTTGTGTTTACTGGTTTCCTCGTTGCCATTTCAGACTTTTGAAACTTGAATGCCCTATTGGTGCCTCTTTGCTGACTTTCCCCCAAGCCAGCAAGAATCCATCATACATATTCAATTTATTTATTTTTCGTCCTTCAATTTACTTCTTCCAATGTATATCATTTAATAATGTCTACCTAGATTCTCATATACTTGTTGCTTCCAATAATATTATGAGCTTCCATCAAATATATTAAATTTATCAATTGTTTCTTCTTGAAAAAGCCGCCATGATCATGTGTATCATAAAAAAAAGTTTCTATCAAGGTTCTTATAGAGTCTAATATTGCTTGACCTATATCATATAGCTTCCATTAAATATTTTGTATGGTCTTAAAAGCGTCATGTAAATCATTATTAAATTTATTTATTATTTCTTCTTGAAACCGATGTATATCATTCAAAACAATTTGCTAATTAACCATGGCTTTTCCAAGACATGTGGATTCCAGAATTTAACATGGCAGACATCAATTACAATTATTATATGTTTATCATTATTTAAAAAACTTTCTACCCAAGCTTCACAAGAGGTGGCGATTTCGATATTGACATTCACTGAATGCATTTATCATGTATATCATTTTAAACAAACCCACATATAAAGGCTCTCAAAGATGTGTCAATTCCAATATCCGCAACCATTAAATTCATTTATCATATCTTCCTGAAATCGTGTATCATTTGAAAGACAATTACATGAAACAACATTGAACTTCACTTCACATCACAACAGAATTAAATCTTTATGTTTCTCTTACTTTATAAGTTATTGTTTGATGGCTAGTAACATAACACTTAATTATGTATGAACTTTCTTGCTCACTTTAACAAGAACAGATGACTTGGGTCCAACTCTAAGTGCATAAATTGGCTTGTTTAACAGGAGGTAGAAAAGCAACTGATCTGAAAATGTGTCTGTATGTTCTTGAACGAAATTTTTGCTAAATGTGAGACAGATTTCAAAAATATTTAATTCTCCTTCCTTCGATGTTGAATAATTGAATGAATATTGTTGCTTTTGTACATGTATGCAGTATCATCATATATTGTATAGCTATCACTTAATTCCTTTGTAAATTTCTTAGTTGCTGCCTTCTTTTCTTTATGTTTTAACTTGGATTACAGATCACATGTATTACTGTGCTATGTCCAATAAAGATATTTGATTGATGATTTGATTGAAAATGCATACCCCTACCTGAAGCTGCACGCAAAATATCAAAAACCTTTGAATAAGAGTGAATAAGATTACACCTGTTGCGAAAAAAGTTGCTGCAGGGAAGAATAATCTGACATGTCAGAATATGAGTGGTTGTTATCAACAACCTTTTCCATGCTAAGGCCAAGAGGCAGTCAGATGAGGAAACCGATGTAATCCCTAGAAAACCAAAGACCATGACAAATGTGATTAGCTTGCAAATCCTGTTTTCTTTACACAGTATTCCTACAAGTACCTCCTCACTGTGCAAGACGGGCATTGTTCAAGTGATATGATGGTCATCTGATACTGGGTTCTCTGAAGCAGCCAACTCTGGCAGTGGGGTGTCATGAGTTTGACAACTCATGGCAAACAACAAGTTTTTATTAGTCAATGCAGATGCATTCCTCAAGACTGTTTACAACCCAATGAAAATGTATCATTAATAACCACCAAATTTGAAAACAAGTGCCTTAGATGTAATTGACTAGTGATCAATATTGTGGCATTTTAACCAGCCCCTTCCACTCTGCCACCTAGGGCCGTCATGAAAGAGTTACTGTAGACTTTGCAAGTGATCAATAGTGTGGTATTTCAACCAGCCCCTGCCACTATGCCACCTAGGGTCATCATGAAAGAGTTACTGTAAACTCTGGTAGTGATCAATAGTGTGGTATTTAAACCAGCCTCTGTCATTCTGCCACCTAGGGCCGTCATGAAAGGGTTACTGTAAACTCTGGTAGTGATCAATTAAGTGTGGTATTTAAACCAGCCTCTGTCATTCTGCCACCTAGGGCCGTCATGAAAGGGTTACTGTAAACTCTGGTAGTGATCAATAGTGTGGTATTTAAACCAATGCCTTAGACTGCCTTTGGCAGAACCGCGAGCAGCACCTACTAGCCTTGTTGAAGGCTGCTGGCGGTTGTCCATTGTGGCTTTTCTGAATTGTTGCTTGATTGTGGGATGTGTGTGGTGTACACTTATTCCAAATCTCATTATTTGCTATTTGGTAAGTATGTTTGTCATGTTTTGTCATGCGTTTTATTCACTTTAATTCCTTATACATATACTAGTTTCAATCACTTAATTGCATTGATTATTTTTCATCCACCACAAATTTCCAAAACAAAGCTTTGATGTACAAAAGCAAAGACAATATACTTCTATCAGGAAGAAATATCGATTAAACAAATTTATAAAGAAAATTGTTAAAATAAGCTTTGTATTAAAGAAATTATTATTAAAGCAATAAGGGTGGATAGGGGTTCAGACGGGGCAAAGGTGAGTTGAGGCAATCAGCGGCCCCTGACTTTTGTCAGATAAGGTTGGTTAGATATAAAATGTATAGGAAATCATAATATTGAAGCATGACCAAAGTGTGCCTCCATTGTTTGTCAATACCCCCCAGAGCCTGAAATGGCCAGTCGCCCACCGGCCAAATGCCAGTAGATTTTTGGTTGGGCCAGTAAAATTCAGGAAAGGTTTCTTTACATGTCATATAAGGACACTGGCCCAAAAATGTTATTTGCCAGCCACCAGATTGCGTTTTCCCATTTCAGGCACTGCACCCTCCCCTATCCCACTTCCAAATTTCTAGATCAGCCACTAATTTCTAAGGAATAGAAATATCATAATTTTAAGACCTAAGTATGTTTTGGTGTCATTTGGTATTTTAAAATAAAGTTGATTCTCAATGGGGAAACTTGTTTAGGTATGAACATAAACAATTAGATAAAATATGAAAAACAACAGAGAATGACAAACTGTAGACTGGTTTAACTCTCTGTGGAAAGATAAATTAAGTAAGAACATGGAAAGAAAAAATATATAATTACCCAGACAGTCTACTGTAGATCTACTGGCTTATTTTCAAATGGGAATTGAACAAGTTAAAAAATTAAATTTGTTAAATAGATCATCTGATTAATATAAACTTAACTAGAGCGACTGAGCTCACTAAAGTATACCCAAACCTTAATGCTCCATATTGATTGAACACTACCATATATTGGATTATATATAATACATCCCCCCAAAAAAGTCCTCTTGGTACAAGACTTCACACTACCCCTGTTTCCAACCCCATCCCCATATTTCATTCATTATATCATCCCTCCTTTAGATAACCTATAAAGCTTAGAAAGGGCGTAAAACATAAACTCACTCACTACCCCTAAGATCTTGATTTTTCTAAAGCTTTTAATGGTGATCATTACCAAGTCAAAGATTTAGCAGTCACAGATAACCTTTCATTTTTATCCAGTGTACAAAATCAATTAGTTTACAAATTTTATCTACTTTTAATTTCCATATATATAGCTGCCATCAGTTAATTGCAATTATCTCTGAAATCTTCAAAGACACAAAGACTTTTACATCTTAATAACATGATTGAAATCTACACAAATAATTTCTTCTATCAATTAAGGATATCGATCAGATAAAGAACTTTGTAAAGGATTTTGTTTTAAAGCCTGTATCAAAAGAAATTTTAATTTAAGACATTACCTTGAAAAAGTATTAAAAAATTGTAACTTAGGGAATTTGATTTACTATCAATCTTTTTTAAGAGCAGAAGGAACAAGGAATCTGTGAGCTACTGCTCACACAGTATACCCCCGCTACCCCCAAAATGAAAAAAACTGTTACGAAAGTTATGTTGCGGACGGACGGAAGGATGCTGGAAGGACAAACGGACAGAGGTAAACCAGTATACCCCTCTCTTCTTCGGAGCTGGGGTATAACAAGTAATACAATGAGAGAGCTCACAAAATGATACCCTTGCTTCATATTGGGTTCTGTACAGCCAAAAAAACTCAATCCAATTTTCTCCCTTCAATGATATCCATGAGTGATGAAAATTCTTCATGTACATCTACATATGATGTAAAGTTTCATCAAAATCAGTTGTGATGTTTTAAATTAGGAGGGAAAGGCTGTTTCTGAGGTATATGGACAGACAGATAGGGACAGGGTGATTCCTATATATATAACCCTAAACTTTGTTTGCTTTCTGTTTAAGGGTGGTTGCTATTCTATTTGTGAAAACTAGAATACTAAAAAAGTCAGGAAATTGGGCAAATAAAAGCTTTTCTGAAAACATTCAACAGATTTCATGAAACTTTAAATATGCACATCATGATACTTGTCACTACATAGCAACTGTACAAAAATTTCATAACTGTACTGTCTATAGGTCTTTTGATTTTAAGCATTGACAAGAAATTATTGAAAAACGCTGGGCTCTGAGCCTCATTATGAATGAACAGACATACAGGGGTTCAAATTATCCCTGGTCCAAGGCCCAGGACCTTATAATTTGACTGAGGAAGAACCAAAAAGGCACCAAATGGGACAAAAGTCCTGAATCTGAAGGTATTTACAATTACCCCTCATGGGGACTTTTTAAAAACATCTGGTGGACTTTCTGCCTAGAACATCAAAAAGTTCTGGACCTTTAATTGCTCTAAAAAGATAATTTGAACCCCTGACGTAATGGACAGACTAAGTGAAATCTTATGATATCAGAGGGCCCACAATTTTCATGCAGTGCCCATATAAATCTGTTTTAAACTGATGGCTTCAGTGGAACTTAAATTAAGCCAAAACTCAGTAACTTTATCAAGATAATTGACCTAAAAAAATAATAGCAGGGAAAACGTTTGTCTTCATGATGACTACTGGCAAAAAATTCTAACACTATATGCCTCTTTTTATAAAACAGGCCATTAAGATATTAAGCATAAACACTTTTGTTTCTGGAGACAATTTCATGTCTAAAATGTAGAACAAACAAACAAACACATCAAAAATGGAATTATTCCTTAAAGGGATTATAACAATAGCAGGTACTTATAGGCTGGTTTTTAAATTCTGTATGGAAGACGAACCAAAAAAAAACGATATGTAAATAAAAACAGCAGACAATGACAAAACAGTCTACAAGCTTTATCCCAATGGGGGGTTTAGAACATCGTAAAAAGCTAAATTTGTAAAAAGTATCAGAAAGATTAGTTTGAAAACAAGAACTGTGTCATGTGTGGGTTAACTGAACATCCCCAATCTTTATTTTCACTAAGTTTTCCAAACATGATTCCCATGGAATGTTTGATTGGGGGAGAGTTCATTGTATAAGGACAGTGCATGGCCCCTCTAGGACCACACCTTCAAGTACTTAGTTTTATCTTTCCATAAGAAGTTACATTTTATCATGTTTTATATGGTTATAAAATTGGAACTCTACGGTTTTCAAGATATCAAATGCTTTGACATTTGAGGTTATGCAACATGACCCACTTAGGCCCCTAGATTGCTAGATTTATTTCATAACAATATAAACAAAATACATTTTATAGAATTGTGAACCTTTTTTTTTAAATAATATACATAATTTTTTTTATTTTATTCAATTTTATCATACATTTAGCTTTGATACCTTTAAATTTGTACATGTGTAACAGCCGTAAATTTACAAGCCATATCTTGAAGAGGGACTTTTTTCCATATCAAGCCGTCACGTGCACAAAAGTGGGCAAATCTGGCCATATCAAGACCTCGCGTGCACAAAAGTGGGCTAATATGCCATATCAAGGTCTACTGCCTCACTTTGAAATTTGATGTCGCAGTACATGTATATTTATATCTTTATTTTGTTTGCTGTAAATGTATGATAAAAAGTTTATGACACAGGGTTTTCCTATCAGGTCCCATATCATTCCTCAACCCATATTAAGTCTCGGAATGATACTGGACTTGATATGGAAAACCCAGTGTAATAATCTAAATGTATACCATTAAAAAACATTTAATCATTTTAGTATTGACACTTGCATAAATGGTTTTGTTCTAAATATGTAACTTCCATGTACTCTGTGAGTACCAACAGTGACTTATTATCACATTCACACAGGGAGTTTGCTTATGAATTCTATAACTGACATTAAGATGACCTCTTTACATTCATCACACCATGGTAGTTATACCTAAAGCTTCTATGATATATTTATAAGGCTGAATAAAATAATTTATCTGTTTCTTGCTTAGTTCTTTCTCACCTTTCCGTAAAGCTTTTATGCACAAAGAATTTTAATTAGAGATTGGTCCTTCTTTAATTAAAGAATATGATTTTTTTTTTAAAACAAGAATAGGTCCAAAAGATATAATGCCCCATCTCATAACATTTGGGACAGACAGGTGAACAATACATGAATACTATATCCCCTACTTTCATAGATGGTGTAAAAAAAAGAACTTGTCCAACAAACATGAATTTCTTCACAGTCCCAACATGTTTTAGGTCCCCTGCCTGAGTCCAAAAAAAAATTAAGTCTCCTGTTTAAACAGGAGGTAGTTGAGCATCCCTAACTGAAGCTGCATAAAAATTATCATAGTTGCTCAGAAAACTGTTACGAAAAAAAAGTGACAGATGGACAAAAGAACGAACGAAGGAATGGACGGCCACAAACACTGGCATTTCTATGTCCCCACTCCATGCTGCGGTGGGGGGCAACAAACATTAAATTTCCTTGGCCTAATCCATAAAAATGAAATTTATCAATATCTCTAGTTATCACTGAATCAGCATGACCATTTGTCATTCATTGACACTCAATTGCCAAAAAATAATTATTCATTAGATAAACAATGATATCTATTATCAATGAGATTATTTTCTATAAATATCAATTGAAACACAAATAAGTACTTTTACCACAAATTATACAATTTTATCTATAATATACACCTGGAAAAAGGTTAAGCACCCCTAGACTTTTTGTGCTTTTCGATGATTTGAAATAATTTCTAATTTTCATGAGTTTGTTCAGTTTAAATTTTTCAATTTGTGACTGGAAGGATGTTAGCTTTCGGTTAAAAGCACATTTTCGCTTTGAAAAGCGGGAGATAACTCTTTAGGAAATAAGACACAAAACTGGTAGTAAAAAAACAAGGATTCCAGTAGTCATTTGTGCTAAAGGTGAACATACTCGAAATTGACTCTATGACGATACAGTACCAATCTTTTGATTATGATCTTCCTTTTCAAGTGCGATTTGACAATTAATTAAAAGTTTTGAGCTTCAGGGGTCCATACTTTTCGAAGACCATGTTTATGTGCAAACACCATCATTTTTTACACGTCGTGTCATGTACATAAAAAAAATCGTTTTGTTTTTTATAAACATGTTAAATTGTGCTTAACAGTGCATATTTTGGTTTTCAATACAAATGTACAAAGATTATCCGTTAATTAATGGTTAAAAAGTGTTTTGAAAATGCATGATTTTAAAAAATCATGGGGGTGCTTAACTTTTTTCCAGGTGTATAGTATAACAGGACTGTATATTATATTTAATATACAGGTCCATGCTAGTATCAGTAATTTCAGAGAAACTTTTCAATTAGACTCCTATACAGGTCTGAAAATGACAGAAAGTCTAATGAACAAACCCAATAACCTAGAAATTTTTAAGATTCCCTGGCAGCACTCATTTTTTTAGGTAAACCATTATTCCAAATTTCAAGTGGTGGATCCACAGGGGGCAGTTCTGGCAGTCTGAAGTTAAGGAACCCTCCCATTTCTCGGAAACTTTATTTTTGTGCAGATTTTTGGCAAAATTGGACTTGAAATCCTCCACTGTTTGTTCCCAGTACCCAATAGACAAAACCCCCTTTAAAAATTTTGGAATCTGCTTCTGACATTTATTATTAATGTCATTCAAATACAAACACACATGATACCAACATGAAAGCCTATTTCAGTTCTGACCAGGATTTTTTTATCTGAATGCAGAAAACAGACTGGATTTTACAGTATCCCAATTGATACATTTGCATCTAAATTAAGTAAACATCATTGATGATGCTGACAGAATGAATTAAAGCTTGTTTTTGCCTACAAAAACGATGTCTCCCCCCCCCCCCCCCCCCGTTTCCCCAAAAAGTTTCAAGTTCAAAAGGCCCTTACTCCCAAAAAAATTTGATGATCAAATTGTCATGGTAATATGCACAACTACATATGGTGTCCTTCCTATATACCAAGTTTCATTGAATTCGGTTTAGTAGTTTCAGGAGAGTTGCGCTGACAAGATGATAAATGAGGATTTTCAGCAAATTTCTAAGTTCAAAGGGCCATAACTCCAACAAAAATTTGAGGATCAAAATGTCCTGGTAATATGCACATCTACATATGATGTCCTTCCTATATACCAAGTTTCGTTGAATCGGTTCAGTAGTTTCAGAGGAATTGCGCTGACAAGATGATAAATGAGGATTTTCAGCAAATTTCTAAGTTCAAAGGGCCATAACTTCCACAAAAATTTGAAGATAAAAATTTCCTGGTAATATGCACAACTACATATGGTGTCCTTCCTATATACCAAGTTTCGTTGAATTGGGTTCAGTAGTTTCAGAGGAGTTGCGCTGACAAGATGATAAATGAGGATTTTCAGCAAATTTCTAAGTTCAAAGGGCCATAACTTCCACAAAAATTTGAGGATCAAAATTTCCTGGTAATATGCACAACTACATATGGTGTCCTTCCTATATACCAAGTTTCGTTGAATTGGGTTCAGTAGTTTCAGAGGAGTTGTGCTGACAAGATGATAAATGAGGATTTTCAGCAAATTTCTAAGTTCAAAGGGCCATAACTCCCACAAAAATTTGAGGATCAAAATTTCCTGGTAATATGCACAACTACATATGATGTCCTTCCTATATACCAAGTTTCATTGAATTCGGTTCAGTAGTTTCAGAGGAGTTGCGCTGACAAACTTTGTGACGGACAGACAGACAGACAGACGGACGGACGGACACAACAAATACAATATGTCTCCCCACAAAAGTGGGGGGAGACATAATCATGTAGTATCAAAGGCTATCATTGTATCAACAGATCATGCATAATAGGCCAGGGTCAAACAGATTGAGTCAACTTTGGGAAATAGCTGGATCCATTCCAAGGACCTAATCTTCAATCCAGACATTATTTTACAGCATACCAATTGATACATTTACATCTAAATTAAGTATACATCATTTATATAAAAACACAGATGATGCTGACAGAATGAATCGTGTAGTAACAAAGGCTATGATTGTATCAACAGCATATAGGCCAGGGTCAAAGATTGAGTCAACTTTGGGAAATAGTTTGATCCATTCCAAGGACATAATCTTCAATCCAGACAATATTTTACAGCATACCAATTGTTACATTCACATCTTAATTAAGTATACATCATTTATATTGAAACACAGATGATGCTGACAGAATGAATCAACAGATCATGCATATAGGCCAGGGTCAAAGATTGAGTCAACTTTGGGAAATAACTAGATCCATTCCAAGGACCTCTTCCATCCAGACAATATTTTACAGCATACCAATTGATACATTTACATCTAAATTAAGTATAGATCATTTATATAGAAACACAGATGATGCTGACAGAATGAATCATATAGTATCAAAGGATAGCATTGTATCAATAGTTCAGTAACAAACTTATATAGGTCCAGGGTCAAACAGAAAATAAAACTAGGACACTGGCTAAGAACAACTATAACCAATTTAATCATTTTGGTGAAATACTTTAAGACACATTGAAGTGAGCTCATGAAAAGAAAATAGTGAGGGTATGTATGAATTCTTCAACTAAAGGAATGAAAATGAAAATTTTCTAGCATTAAAAATGCGGAAATAGAGCTTAATTCAAGTCACATCCCAACTTGTTACGAGTTTATTTCATAGTGTCATAACATTTTAACCAAAATGATGAAGTGAAATCAGTCAATGGGCCCCCCTCCTCTTAGGCCAGTCAGTGGGCACCTCTTTTCAGAATTTCTGGATCCGCCCCTGATCATCACTGATAGCCTGCACTGAGCAAAGTATTTAAAACTGACCGAATATTAATTTCGGTTTGGTTCATAATTTCATTCATTTCATGGCTGTTCTTGTAAATGGGAAGTCAAGACTTTTTACAATGACATAATCTAAAAGGTTTCTTATCTTTAACAGCTAATTGTAAGATTCAAGACTTTGGAAGTTTCCTCTAATAGAAGTTGTTCAGAACATTTTAGAACCTTTCGACACATAATTTATCCAACCAACTGACTGAAAAAAAATTCTTTTTTAGTTTAGGTCACTGTCACCAAGTATCAAGTTTTCCTTAATAAAGAAAGAATGTGTCCATGGGACACGGATGCCCCCGCTGGCCTCAAATAAAAAGTTGAAGTCCGAAAGGTCTGAAAGTCGCTTAGGACGCATAGTTAATCATACTTAACCATCCTACCAAGTTTCCAATCATTCCCATGTACGGTTTCTGAGAAAAGCTTGACGGAAATTTTCATGTCGATTTTGGTATCGATCCAGCCCCAAACAGGAAGTAGATGTCCGACAGGTCTAAAATTCGCTTAGGACATATAGTTTGTCATACTGAACCATCCTACCAAGTTTCAAATCATTCCCATGTACGGTTTCTGAGAAAAGCTTGACGGAAATTTTCATGTCGATTTTGGTATCGGTCCAGCCCCAAACAGGAAGTAGATGTCCGACAGGTCCAAAATTCGCTTAGGACATATAGTTTGTCATACTGAACCATCCTACCAAGTTTCAAGTCATTCCCATTTACGGTTTCTGAGAAAAGCTTGACGGAAATTCCTACGGACGGACGGACGGACGGACGGACATGAGTAAAACTTAATGCCCCCCGACATGTCGTCGCGGTGGCATAAAAATTGAGAGCATTCTTCCTTAGAATACCTACATGCATGCTGCATGCCTATAAAAAACAAGAGGCTCCCAAGAGCCTGAATCGCTCACCTGAACTACACAGATACATATATTTGTAGATATTATTGTGCTTAACCATATGCGATTTAAATTTTTGAAATATCTTGGTTAGTTTTCAAAATATTGGGCTTAATAAGTGCAAATTTGGCAAAAATTAGGAAAAAGAACAATAACTCCCACATCAGCAGTCAGATCTTTTCTGAAATTTCAGGACAGGTAGATCTTAATATGCTGATCACTTTTGATTCTTGCACAATTTTGATATCTGAAACCAGTTTTGAGTTATTAGCAAAAAAGTTAAATTTCCCCCTATGTTCTATTTTTAGCCATGGTGGCCATGTTTTTTTACAAATCAAAAATCTGAACGATAGAGTTGTAGCATATAAGCTATCAAACAGTGTGCCATGTTAAGATGCAGTTGGTCTTACCGTTTCAGACAAGTCAGGGGAAAAGTAATGAACAATGGTAAATATTGACGCTTTAAGGGCCATAACTCCTAAAAGAAATGGTTCTACAGCTTTGACCTAATTACATGAATTGTAGATCTTGATGTGCTTAATCATATGCAATTTGAATTTTTGAAATATCTTGTATAGTTTTCAAGATATAGGGCTATATAAGTGAAAAATTTTGAAAAAAAATTCAGAAAAAGGGCAATAACTCCTATGTGGTTTGTTGGATCTTCTTGAAAATTTCAGAGCAGGTAGATCTTAAGATGCTAATCACTTTTGTCTCCCATCAAAATTTTGATATCTGTTACCGTTTTTGAGTTATTTGCAAAAAACTTTTATTTGACCCCTATGTTCTATTTTAAGCCATGGAGGCCATATTTTTAGACGAAACAAAAATCCGAAAAATAGAATTGTAGCATTAATAATATTTAACAACTGTGCCAAGTTTGGTTGAAGTTGGATGTATGGTGTCAGACAAGTTAATCTTTGAAATTCAGGGTAAAAGTAATGAAAAATGGTAAATTTTGACGCTTTAAGGGCCATAACTCCTAAAAGAAATGGTTCTACAGCTTTGACCTAATTACATGAAATGTAGATCTTGATGTGCTAAATCATATGCAATTTGAATTTTTAAAATACCTTGTATAGTTTTCAAGATATAGGGCTAAATAAGTGCAAAATTTTGAAAAAATCCAGAAAAAGGGCAATAACTCCTACGTCGGTTGTTGGATCTTCTTGAAAATTTCTGGGCAGGTAGATCTTGAGGTGCTGATCACTTCTACCTATGTCAAAATTTTGATATCTTTTACCGTTTTTGAGTTATTTGCAAAAAACTGCAATTTACCCCTATGTTCAATTTTTAGCCATGGCGGCCATGTTTTTCAACGAATCAAAAATCCCCACCCTAGTTTTATACTACATGTACCTATGCTAATTAACAACTGTGCCAAATTTAAAAGCCATTGGACTTATGGAGGAGTTAACGTTTGTAAAATGTTAACGACGACGGACGACGACGGACGCCAAGTGATGGCAATAGCTCATATGGACCTTCGGTCCAAGTGAGCTTAAACTCCACAAATTGTCAACATAGCTAAAATGTCCAAAATATTTTATATCACAACATACTTTTACCATGTTAGTTAAGGTCAAACAAGGAATAAGGGTTCATTTAAGGTGATGACCTGCAACTAATCCCAAAACAAACAGATGTGACTTATCCTTATTATACAACAAACAATTGTGAAATACTCTTATGTAAACTTTATTGAAAACCAAGCTTCAATCATTATAAAATCATTTGTGATTTTACATGGTAAATACCTCATAATAAAAACTCCAAAAAGTGGTTCATGGGACCAGGGGAAGAAAACATTAAATGCTGCAACACTTATACCATTGGCGGGTCAAAGGAAGGCCCAGGTGGCCTGTCACTTACCCACTTTTTTTAAATACAGTGAAACCTGTCTAAACCGAACCCTGAATAAACCGAAAACCTGTATAAACCAAACTGGATATAAAGTCCATTCTTAACATTTCATTTCATTTATAACCTCTATAAACCGAACCCCCGTCTATACTGAACAAATCCATCAGTCCCAAAGGGGTTCGGTTTAGACAGGTTTTACTGTAATTGAAGCATGACCAGAGTGGCCCCCCCTTAGCCAGTCAATGCCACCTTAAATTTCTGGACCTGCCACTACTGAAGTCTTAACTATGTTGGCCTCTACCCTATCATAACTTAAATTACAAGACTCAACTCAGTGTCATCAGAACATCTAAATTAAGCATAAAGCTAATGCAAAGGTCACCTAAGATGAAAGTTCATTTAAGGTGACCATCTGCGTTACTTAATACCACACCCAAACAGTAACTTCAGGTAACTTATCCTCTTTATATTTAGCAATATTGGTAATCATAGATTATAGCTAAATTAGCAGCTTATATAAATACAATTATTAGCTTTATGAAATAGGATCTCTTGGCATTAAACATATTACAAATCATATCCAGGCATTGGAAAGTAGATGGGGAGAAAAAACAACAATAGTGATGGTGCCAAAATAGTGTTCAAAGTTTCATGAAGATAAGACTTATAAATTGTACTTTAGAGATTAACTTTCAGTCAGAGGTTATTTAAGGTAATGACCTGCAACAAATACCCTACTACACAACAGTAAACCTTGCCTGCAGATCAACCAAAATGTCCCGAGTTCATTTAAGGCCACATTGTGACCTGCAACAAATACAATACCCAAACAGATATCACTTATCTACAATATATTTAGCATTACTGGTTATTATAGATAACAATATGACAGCTTATATAAACATTGATATTAGCTTAATGAAATAGAATCTCTTTGCATATCAAATCCAGACAATAGAAAACAGATAGCCTGAAGTAATAGCATTGCTGACTCTGTCAGGAAGAATCCTGTTGGCAACAATAAAGTTTTCCAAAACAATAAGGCAGACTTGCATGAAATTTTATATGTGAATCCCCACACACTACTAAATAACTGTGTAAAACCTATTCAATATGTGCAAGACCTTGATTCTCCTTTTATACTTTAGGGTTCAAGAATAATTCTGAACAATTTCAGACAAAGAGACAGACATACAAAAGAACAGATGCACAAAGTGAAAACTGTCAAACTCATAGGACAGCTTGAATTGTCCTGACTTTTCACTACAGTTATAGGGTTGACCAGTGGTTTTTTAAGAACTATACAAATTAAGTTTCTTGTTGAACACCCCTAATAAGGTGATTTCACAAATAAATGGTTTTGATAAAAATTAGTGATTTGATACATGTATCAGAATTTAAAAACCGATTTAAAACAGAGTCCAAACTTGTTTGCTTTTTTCTTAACTGGACAAAACATGTACTCTTATTAAATGCCTTAAAAGAATCTTGGTAAGTTTTGCTCATCCCTCGTGAACTGTTCAGGTCAATTGAATATGAGTTTTTCAGTCAGGGTTCAATTAAGGTTATGAACACCCTTTAATACAAACAGTCTGATCATATCCCATATCCTTATTAAATGAACAATTCATGTTTATAATAGATAACTGATAAGATAAGATAAGATATGTTTATTTGATAATTAAATCGCCCTTTCAGGCAGTACAATTAGTGTTAATTTCATACAATGATTATGGGTGATTGTACAATGATTGAATAGAATCTTCTGTAAACACTAAAAGGATCTTTAGGAAAATAGGATCTTTTTTAATTGTGCTTAAATAGGCTGCTTATTTCAGACCACAAAAACACAGCCAGAACTAAAGATTAAGGAAGTTATTTTGAATTCAATTGTGGAGGTGTTTTGTTTTTCACAATAAAGAAATCACAAGGGAAAAAATGCAACATCAAAAGCATTAAAATAACTTGAAAATAACTGAGCAGCGTGATTTTCAACTTCATGTCCAAAACTGATAATCCCAACAACATAAAAAGCTACATTGAAAAAAAAAACACAAATTAACATCCAGAAGATTTCCAACTGTAGGTCCATAATTGACGATTACGGACAAAAATATCATGACTTTGAGCAACATGGAGAAACATCTTACAAAGCCTTCGAGAAATCAATTATCCTTTTCTGTGATAATTGACGGTCATAAAACCTACATCCCATTAACCACTTCAGCATTGTTTGTACAATACGGCCATTAACGGATCCCCTTAATGATGCTAATTTTACGGCTTTTGCCTTTATTAAGACATTGCTGAGTGGCAAGGATGTTGTTTAAGGGTCACAGAGGTGACCAGTTAATTAAATACTTTGAGCTCTGGTTGGAAAAAGGTGAAAGTTCAGAAAGTTTTAAAGTCATAAATGAGTTGCAAGGATATTGTTTGAAAGGGTAGAGAGATTCTGATAAACTCTATTTTGAAAGCCAGTTAATGGAATGTTTTAAGCTGCTAAAAGGTGCTAACACTGTTCTAACAGATTAAAAGGGATATTGCGAAATATATAATAAATTCATGAGTCGCAAGGAGGCTGTTGTAGGGCCATTATAGAGCTGGCTCCCAGTGATTAGCCAATGTACATGTACATGTAAAATGGTTACAAGCACTTTTTTCTTTTTTATAATGACCAGTACAGAATATAGAAATATAGCAGATCTAAATCATCTCTTTTTCTAAATTTCACACTTTTAAATGATTTGTTTAAGTTGGTACCTAACACTTTGCCTAAAAATGTTCTTTAATTTTCATGCAAATTGCAAAACATGTACTTGAAGTCATATAAATTTAATTGCAAAATCTTAAGAAAATAAAACCATAGGTTTCTTTGGAAAATTTTCATTGAACATAATGGAGTTTCAACATTTCACATTTAGATCATTGAGAAGCTTTATTTCTTTGAATAAATGTGCCTGACTAAAACGTTCCATTGATATTTAAGAGTTATTTCCCTTAGGTGTTCTGTACCCCCCTTCAATTTCAAATTTGTCAAAGCCCTCAAGTTCTTCCTACCCCTGACATAGGTTGACTGAAGCCATAATTTGGTTTTGAATTCATTTTTTCCTACCCCTGACATTTTTAGTTTTTTTGTCTCTTCATATTCATATAGTGTTTTGCGTTTTAAACCTTTGGATAGACTGTGCCTTATATGAAGGAGGGTGTCACAGCCCTTTTGGTACACAGTATTCCGTGCTTTTTAAAGAGTATTTGGTACGCCAAGGTGTGGTACGCGATGTTCCAAATTTTTAGGCTGTTGGTACGTGTACGCCGTGATCTTTTCCAGTCTTTTTAACAGTATTCTTTCCTTTTTTAAACGGTATTCGGTATTCCGGGACGGGGGCTGTGACACCCCCATGAAGTTCAGTCTTAAATAGACATGGTAGACAAAAAAAAAACCTTGTCTGGAATTTGATTTCAGTACACACGAATATCAAAGAATGACTATCTAAAGAGTGGACCAAGAATTTATTTTTTAACATTAACAACCATCTGTCTTGGAGCAAGCACAGAATTCATTTTGATGACTTCCAGGAAATTGAAATATAATCTTCACATAGCACAAATCTATTAGTTTGTCCACAGATGACGTAAACTGATAAAACAAAAAGAAACTCAGGACCATAATTCATATGGCATCTTGTAAAACATGGACTGTAAACAGGAATGGTAAAATCTAAGTAAGGGAATAAAAAGCACAATGGCAGAATGTAAACTAGTTCTAATTGTGATCGCAAGCGAGTCACAAAAATGTCCCCTCACGTACCCCTCTTTGTCAATGTCTCTTGGCATTTGAGATAACTTAATTTATCCAATTTTCATCAAAATAGGAGTAAGTTTAATTTTGGCGGGAAACAGCAGCCATTTTTAAAATGGCCGACAATAAAAATATTTCGATGTCAAAAATCAACTCACCATACATATATTACCTTATATACCAATTTTCGTTAAAATCTGAGTAAATTTAATTTTGGCGGGAAACGGCGGCCATTTTGAAAATGGCCGACGATAAAAAAATTTTGATGTCAAAAATCAACTTGCCAAACCTCTATTACCTCATATACCAATTTTCATTAAAATCGGAGTAATTTTAATTTTGGCGGGAAATGGCGGCCCAAAAAAAAATTTCGATTCCAAAATTGAACTCGGCATACCACTATTACCTTGTAAACCAATTTTCATCAAAATCAGAATAACTTTAATTTTGGCGGGAAACGGCGGCCATTTTGAAAATGGCCGACGATAAAAAAAATTTGATGTCAAAAATCAACTCGCCATACCACAATTACCTTATATACCAATTTTCATTAAAATCGGAGTAATTTTAATTTTGGCGGGAAATGGCGGCCATTTTTAAAATGGCCGCCCAAAAAAAAAGTTTCGATTCCAAAATTGAACTCGGCATACCACTATTACCTTGTAAACCAATTTTCATTAAGAAATAACAAAGTTGAGAATTTTTTTTCATTAATATCACAAAATATATGGTACAAAGAAAGATAACTCAATCTTACAAAAAAAATAATTTTCGATTTTTTGCAAAATTTTGAAAACGGTAAGTCCGATTTTCAAAATTTTTTTTTTAAATGAAAGGTATTGTATATCCGCACTTAACCTATAAGGGAATTTTTCCTACCCCTGCCGGATCAGAAATGCCAGGAAAAATTCAACTTCGGTTTCGAGGAGCCATTTTGAGGCCCTTTTTTTACCTATATGGGGTCGTTCGATTTCGGCGAAAAATACAAAAAGCACAATCTCCCATTCCATACTCTTGATTTATGAATTTTCAGCTTCCTATCTTAAAAGATGTCGAAAAAATGAGGTGGACAAGTTCACGATCCAGAATACCGAGAAAAATAATAATAATAATAACTAGTTCTAATTGTGATCGCAAGCGAGTCACATACATGTCCCCTCACGTACCCCTCTTTGTCAATATGTGTTTGGGCATTTGAGAATACCTAATATACCAATTTTCATCAAGATCGGAGTAAGTTTAATTTTGGCAGGAAACGGCGGCCATTTTGAAATTGGCCAACGATAAAAAATTTTTGATGTCAAAAATAAACTCGCCATACCACAATAACCTTATATATCAATTTCATTGGCGGGAAACGGCGGCCATTTTGAAAATGGCCGACGAAATAAAAATTTCGATGTCAAAAATCAACTCGCCATAGCACTATTACCTTATATACCAATTTTCATCAAAATCAGAGTAACTTTGATTTTGGCGGGAAACGGCGGCCATTTTGAAAATGGCCGACAATAAAAAAAAAATTTTTGTCAAAAATCAACTCGCCATACCACTATTACTTTATATACCAATTTTCGTCAAAATCGGAGTAATTTTAATTTTGGCGGGAAAAGGCGGCCATTTTGAAAATGGCCGACGATAGAAAAATTTTTATGTCAAAAATCATCTCGCCATACCACTATTACCTTATATACCAATTTTCGTTAAAATCTGAGTAAATTTAATTTTGGCGGGAAATGGCGGCCATTTTGAAAATGTCCGACGATAAAAAAAAATTGATGTCAAAAATGAACTTGCCATACCACTATTACCTTATATACCAATTTTCATTAAAATCGGAGTAATTTTAATTTTGGCGGGAAATGGCGGCCATTTTGAAAATGGCGGCCCCCAAAAAAAATTTCGATTCCAAAATTGAACTCGGCATACCACTATTACCTTGTAAACCAATTTTCATCAAAATCAGAATAACTTTAATTTTGGCGGGAAACGGCGGCCATTTTGAAAATGGCCGACGATAAAAAAATTTTGATGTCAAAAATCAACTCGCCATACCACAATTACCTTATATACCAATTTTCATTAAAATCGGAGTAATTTTTATTTTGGCGGGAAATGGCGGCCATTTTTAAAATGGCCGCCCAAAAAAAATTTCGATTCCAAAATTGAACTCGGCATACCACTATTACCTTGTAAACCAATTTTTCATTAAGAAATAACAAATTTGAGAATTTTTTTTCATTAATATCACAAAATATATGGTACAAAGAAAGATAACTCAATCCTACAAAAAAAATAATTTTCGATTTTTTGCAAACTTTTGAAAACGGTAAGTCCGATTTTCAAAATTTTTTTTTTAAATGAAAGGTATTGTATATCCGCACTTAACCTATAAGGGAATTTTTCCTACCCCTGCCGGATCAGAAATGCCAGGAAAAATTCAACTTCGGTTTCGAGGAGCCATTTTGAGGCCCTTTTTTTACATATATGGGGTCGTTCGATTTCGGCGAAAAATACAAAAAGCACAATCTCCCATTCCATTCTCTTGATTTATGAATTTTCAGCTTCCTACCTTAAAAGATGTCGAAAAAATGAGGTGGACAAGTTCACGATCCAGAATACCGAGAAAAATAATAATAATAATAACTAGGTATAATTGTGTTGGGATGCCAACACACAAGTCGCCCAAAATCGCCTTGGATAGAGTTCCATTCAAATCAGTGCATCAAAAGAAGTCTAGAAATCAAATTTCGTTGAAATCGGACAAAGTTGACGTTTTTAGGGGGGCGGGTGTAGTAAAATGGCCGCCATTTTGAAACCGGAAGTCGGATTTTAAATCCGGTCGCAGATTTGAATTCAGCATACCCGCTTTACCCAGATGACCAATTTTCAAGACGATCCGATGAAAAAAAAATTTCCGCCCACTTTTTCCGACGGCCGCCATTTTGAAACGGCGGCCTTCTTGAAAATTTCAAAACATGATTACACGCCTTTGAGTGACCCACTATCCAATCCAACAAGTGTTATTCAATTTCCTTGAACTGTTTTCTTGTATTAGGGAGGACAACTTTACGATAAAGAATCAGAAGAATAATAATAATAATAATAATAATAATAATAAGAAACGGAGCAAAAACAATAAGTCTCCCAAACTTTGTTTTGGGCGACTTAATAATAATAATAATAATAATAATAAGAAACCGAGCAAAAACAATATGTCCCCGACACTTCGTGTTCGGGGACATAATAATAATAATAATAATAACTAGTTCTAATTGTGATCGCAAGCGAGTCACATACATGTCCCCTCACGTACCCCTCTTTTTCAATATGTTTTTTTTTGGCATTTGAAATAACATTAAATAATTTTTCATTAACATCAGAGTAAGTTTAATTTTTGCGGAAAATCGAGGCCATTTTGAAAATAGCTGACGGTAAAAAAATTTTGATGTCAAAAATCAACTCGCCATACCACTATTACCTTATATACCAATTTTCATCAAAATCGGAGTAAGTTTAATTTTTGCGGGAAATCGAGGCCATTTTGAAAATAGCTGACGGTAAAAAAATTTTAATGTATAAAATCAACTCCCCATACCACCATAACCTTATATACCAATTTTCGTCAAAATCAGAGTTACTTTAATTTAGGCGGGAAACGGCGGCCATTTTGAAAATGGCCAACGATAAAAAATGTTGATGTTAAAAATCAGCTCGCCATGCCACTATTACCTTATATACCAATTTTCATCAAAATTGGAGCAAGTTTAATTTTTGGCGGGAAAATGGCGGCCATTTTAGCCGCCATTTTAAAAATGGCCGCCAAAAATTTTTTTCGATACCAAAAATGAACTCGGCATACCACTATTACCTTGTAAACCAATTTTCATTAAGAAATAACAAAGTTAAGAATTTTTACATTACTATTACAAAATATATTGTTCCAAGAAAGATAACTCAATTTGACAAAAAAATTAAATTTCGATTTTTTGCAAAATTTTGAGAACCGTAAGTCCGATTTTCAAAATTTTTTTTTTAAATGAAAGGTATCGAAAGTCTACACTTACCTCATAAAGGAATTTGTGTTACCCCTGCCGGATCAGAAATGCCAGGTAAAATTCAACTTCGGTTTCGAGGAGCCATTTTGAGGCCCTTTTTTGACCTATAAGGGGTCGTTCGATTTCGACGAAAAATACAAAAAGCACAATCTCCCATTCCATACTCTTGATATATGAAGTTTCAGCTTCCTACCTTAAAAGATGTCGAAAAAATGAGGTGGACAAGTTCACGATCCAGAATACCGAGAATAATAATAATAATAATAATAATAACTAGCTATAATTTGTGTTGGGATGCCAACACACAAGTCGCCCAAAATCGCCTTAGATACTATTTCTTCCCATTCAGTACAATAAAATATGTATAGAAATCAAATTTCATTGAAATCGGACAAAGTTCACATTTTTAAGGGGGGCGGGTGTGGTAAAATGGCCGCCATTTTGAAACTGTAAGTCGGATTTCAAATCCGGTCGCAGATTTGAACTCAGCATACCCGCTTTACCCAGATGACCAATTTTCAAAACGATCCGATGAAAAAAAAATTTCCGCCCACTTTTTCCGATGGCCGCCATTTTGAAACGGCGGCCATCTTGAAATTTTCAAAACTTGATTGCACGCCTTTAGGTAACCCCCTATCCAATCCAACAAGTGTTATTCAATTTCCTTGAACCGTTTTCTTGTATTAGGGAGGACAGCTTCACGATTAAGAATCAGAAGAATAATAATAATAATAACAAGCTATAATTTGTGTTGGGATGCCAACACACAAGTCGCCCAAAATCGCCTTGGATACTTTTTCTTCCCATTCAGTGCAATAAAATATGTATAGAAATCAAATTTCATTGAAATCGGACAAAGTTCACATTTCTAAGGGGGGCGGGTGTAGTAAAATGGCCGCCATTTTTTAACCGGAAGTCGGATTACAAATCTGGTCGCAGATTTGAATTCAGCATACCCGTTTTACCCAGATGACCAATTTTCAAGACGATCCGATGAAAAAAAATTTTCCGCCCACTTTTTCCGACGGCCGCCATTTTGAAACGGCGGCCATCTTGAAAATTTCAAAACTTGATTACACGCCTTTGAGTGACCCACTATCCAATCCAACAAGTGTTATTCAATTTCCTTGAACCATTTTCTTGTATTAGGGAGGACAACTTTACGATAAAGAATCAGAAGAATAATAATAATAATAATAATAATAATAATAATAAGAAACGGTGCAAAAACAATAAGTCTCCCAAACTTTGTTTTGGGCGACTTAATAATAAGAAACGGTGCAAAAACAATAAGTCCCCAAAACTATGTTTTGGGCGACTTAATAATAAGAAACCGAGCAAAAACAATATGTCCCCGACACTTCGTGTTCGGGGACATAATAATAAGAAACCGAGCAAAAACAATATGTCCCCGACACTTCGTGTTCGGGGACATAATAAATGATTGGAAACTTAAGTTTTTCATCATGATGTCATCAAATCATAGTCAACAAACTCAAGGTTATCAAAGAAGGACTGTCTGGGATCGGACCCAGAATTCATTACTACAAGAATACACGTTCATCAACAAACATCATTTTATAACATAAATCACCGTCTGTCAAGGAGTGGCAGTACTTAATAATTTATTTTTAAAACATCAACAATCGTCTGTCTGGAAGTCAGCAATAACTTCCAGGAAATTGAAATATAATTTTCAAATAGCACAATTCTATTAGTTTGTCTACAGATGACCTCAACTGATAAAACAAAAAGAAACTCAGGACCATAATTCATGGCATCTTGTAAAAAATGGACTGTAAACAGGAATGGTCAATATATTGAGGTAGTCTCAACTAAAAATAGTCAAGCATTTACAGATGGATTACATAAGGTTTGAAAGGTTTGTCAGAATATATAAGTAAGTTTTCCAAACTCCAGTCCTTTTGGGACTCTTCACATTTTACAACATGCCTTCTTTTGGAGTGGTTTTGATTGCTTTTTTGCTCTCAGCAAAAGGAAAAATCTTTAAACTCTAATGATGAATGGGACAAAATACTATTGATTAAGAAATATGATATAACTTCATAGTAAAATGCAATAACTGATTAGCCAACTATTTCCTGTTTCTTTTCTTCATAAACCATATTTAGCAAGGTTAATTAAGCTTTAAATGGGCCTCTAAATTATATAATATAAGAACTTTTACAATTTTTACTTTTAATATTACAAATACCAAAACCCAGGTATAAATGGTTAATTCCAACATGCTATATATCGATATTTCAAGGAGTAACCTCTCATCAGTAGCATTTGAATCAAATCATTGGAAGGTCAAATTTCATAACTGTTGAAAACGAAAAGTACTCAAAAGAAAAACGTTTAACATATTAGCAGCACAGATTTGAAGTTCATTTTTGGTTAAGAAAGTATAGTTTGAACATTACAAAAGATTTGATGTGTTTTAAACAGTAACCAGTACATGATTTATAGACAAATATGGGATTTCGATCTCTCAGATGAGTGCAGATGTTGGTTTGTCATAGGGTTTTGTTTTGTCTTCCTTTACCGGATTTGACACGCTGAATGGACTATTGGCAACGCAACGGGTGTGCTATAGCAAGCAGGAACTGCTTACTCTTCTGAAGCACCTGAGTTCACTCTTGTTTTGACTGGAGTACGCGTTGTTGATTAATATTCAGTTATTTTGTGTTTCAATGTTTTACATGTTGTCTGTTTTTGTCCCATTCTTGTTGGTGTTTACTGGTTTTGTCTCTGCCCTTTCGGACTTTTGACATTCGGATACCCCATTGGTACCTCTGCTTCTTTGATGTATTGTTCAACTGCTTACCTCATACAAACATGTATATATCCAATATTTCTTTCTTTTGAAATTTATTAAATACAAAAGCTTCATCCAAGAAAGAGCCAAATACATCTTCATTGTAAGCCAGAAATATTTTCATAACGTATAGCGGGTTATTTTTGCAGGGGAAATTTTTGGGGGTTTTTAGTGTCATAATATATGTGAAAAAATTGTGCCTGTTTTATTTTGGCGGTTTGTGAATTTGTATGTATACGAATTGCTTTTAATAGATAATTTCGCGGGATTTATTTTCGCAATTTCCGTCAACCCGCGGAAATAATCTGCTATACGGTATACATGTATGTTTCCTCCTTCAAGACAGTGAATAATGACAACAATAAAATTACCCAACAGGGAAGATAAATCTCAAATGTCCATGAGAAAAGCAAAAAAAACAAAGCCTGTAAAAAGTGGGTTAAACCAGGTTTTAATGGTGTGCTTAATCTCCATCTTCTGTTGCTATCTCAGGGTTCCAGTGGTAACACAAACCGGCAGTTTTGTAATTATTATCTAATTAAATCTCTAACTGACAACCAAGACTTTATACATGTTATATATTCATTTTCAGGTATGTCTTAGTTGTTTTGTCTTTGTTCTTGAACATTTGAGATTGAAAAGATCGAAAGTTTTGTTATCACTTTAATTCAAAATGTCAAATCTTTAGGCAAAAAAATAAATTCTGTTTAAGCCTTAAATAAAATAAACTGACACTAAATTCCAGTTTCTTAAGTGGGGATATAATAATTTAAATTAAAATAATAGTTTAAGGGGGTACAGAACACCTAAGGTAGATAACTCTTAAAAATCATTTGAACGTTTTAGTTAATTACATTTAATCAAAGAAATCAAGCTTCTAAATGATCAAAATAGGAAATGTTGAAACTCCCTTATGTTCATCAAAAATTTTCCTGAGAAACTTATGGTTCGAATTTCTTAAGATTTTGCGAATTAATTTATTTATTCAAATTGAATTTTTTGGCAAATTTTCAGGAAAATTAAACGACAAAATTTTATTTTAGCTTAAGTGTTGGGTACCCCCTTAAACTTTAAAAAATTAAATTAACAATTCTTTAGCTGTATAAAATAATGTAGGAGTCTGACAAACATGATTTATCCATGGCAGTACCTTTTTATACCTTCCTTTTCCCTATAGACACATTTATATAGATAATAAACACCTACAGATTCATATCCATTCCTTTAATTTCAATTTGTGGATCCATTAAAGTACAAAAATTGAATCATTTTTGTCTTAATATACATGTACGTGTTTCTAAATAGATACCTATTTGAAGTATTAATAACTACTGCCTGTAATTTTAACACCTACATAATAATCAAACATATATGTTCTTTTAATTTTGATTTGTGGATAATTTAAAGTGCAAAAACTGAAATGTAGTTTCTATAACATAACTATCTTATTCATTTAATATATGTAAATAAATATTTGTATTAAATAATCATTAACTGGTACAATATAACTACATTATGTAGGTAGATGTGAACCAGGCGCGGAGCCAGGACTTTCAGTTAGAGGGGAGCAGGTATCAAATATTTGCCGAGCGAAGCAAGGCACAAAATTTTTACACCTTTTTCATTGATTTCATGGTAGATATTCATTTTTTTCTCATTTTAGGGGGGTGCCTGGTGCGGGCCCCCCGCCTGAATCCGGGCCTGTGAACTGACTTCACCAAATTTAGATTTAAACATGGACCAAATGTAAAGTAAACTCATAATACAATAGAAGGAATGAGATGTGAAACAAGTGTACGTACTACACACGGCTTAGATCTGAGACAACATAAAATCTACAATGGAAAACAACTCACAGACTTCAATATGACCAGTGGCTGCTGCTCCCTGTCTTAAATTGACATTAAACCAAAGCTAAATTCTGTGAGGAAAAGTTGACAGGGCATAAAATCTCCAATCACAATCTTCTTTAGTTTAGGATAGACCAGTCACTCTAACCTATTTCTTCTAACATGCAACCATGCTATAAAATCTCATCCAAGATTACCGAATCCCATAAATTCATTTGCTTAAATAATAAAGCGCCCAAATTATCCAGATTCTAAAACCTAATCAATTGTCTATAGTTTAGGGTTAAGAAGAAGTTGTGATAAAAGATGAAAACCTGACGAATATATATCATAATGGCTTATGCTTTTGAAAAACCATAATCCATTTGAACAAATTTCAATATAGAAGGTGTACATCTTAATAATGTCAATAAGACTTTGTGAGAGTATCATGAATAAGAATACCCAAGAGTGCAAACTTCAGAAGCAAAACCTTAATTTAAATGGAGGTTTGGGGCCATAAAACCTGGTTTAACCCACTATTTCGTTTGAAATGCCTGTACCAAGTCAGGACCATTGCCATCCACCAATTCTCTGGTATGACTGATTCGTTTTTGTCATTTTCTCTGGACTATGAGATTGATCATTCAAGTTTGGTAGTTTTGTTATTACCTTTATTTAAAGGACATTTAGACAAAAGGCGTTGAAAAGCTATATTCCCAAATATAAAATTACAGGGCATAAAAGCTCCAATCACGACCAGGACAACATTAAAGATAGATCTCCAATCACTATCTTTAGGATATAGACCAGCCCTTCCAACATGCAACAATGCTATAAAATCTCATCCAAGATTACCGAATCCCATAAATTCATTTGGTTACATAATAGACTGCCCAAATCATCGTGATTTTAAACCAAAATCAATTGTCTAGCCTTCACTATTTAATGAGACGTATGATCTTTGTCATTTGGGGGCTTATTTGTTTCCTGGATCCACATAGAACAATCGGAATTTATTAATGGAATTTTACTAATTTGATAATGACCTAGGTTTCCAGGCAGAAAAATTAGATCAAACTTATCAAATTTATATCTGCTGGGTTAATCAATGAAAGTAGCATTTGGGCATTTGAATGTTGGAATGTCTGAAAGGCTAAGACAAAATAATGTCTTTACATATGACTAGAATAGAAGACTTCTATGGAAGACATAATCATATGTCACCTGGGTCATAAAATATTTGATAAACAGGAAGTACATGAGTTCTGGGTATGAAAATCGCTTTACACCATGTAGTACTACAGGAGGAAGCTACATGTAAAATATCGAGAGGCATCATGTGGTTGCCTGGAAAATTTGTGACGCCACAGGACAGAAATTTTTGCCGGATTCTCATTTTCACTTAATTCCTGAGGTCTGAGAAATCGCTTAAAATGAAGATCTCTAAATTATACTTCATATATATTTATAAATTGTTATACACACCTTAGATTCTGAAAACCCGAAAAATTAGGACCGCTAAAATAAAACACCCCACTTTTGGATACAAATCACGGATTAGCAACTCACTAAAATTTGTGCTACATTGGTACTTTTTTGGGGGTAGGGTTGCTTGACGAATTGCTTCAATATTACTATACAATTATGCAACAGAAAGTTCAGAATAGACCAATTTATAGCCTGTAAGACATTTCATGCACAATATACAGCCTGTATCAAACTCATCCATCTTTATGATGAAATACAGATCCAGATGCAGAAAGTTTAAAATTATGCAAATTTTCAGTAAAAAGTCGATACAAAAACCATTTACTCCAAAAGGAATAATTTCCTACCATTGGAAACCTCAAGGGAAAATTCTTAAATTGCATTTAATGTGCAGGAAGCTGTCAGAGTTCATTTTTCATCCGCATGGATAGAAGACAAATAGGGAAACACATTAAAATTTAATGCTTATTGTTTTAATATGAAACACATTCATAAGCCCCATTTACATGCACAGTTTTTCATACGTATGCATTTTTACATACGTATGTAATTTTACACATGTGTGTAAATACTGCATGTAAATGCAAATACACACGTATGTAAATTTGCACATGGTGTAAATTTACATCACCTCAGGACCAGATGTAAATCTTTATGTGTAAATTTACATATGCTTTTTGATTAAATTTTGTGCATGTAAACGCAATTCAAAGAAATGCATAGCCCGATTTTTTCCTTCCTGTGGACCTTTTGACTTCGACCTTAAAGCTATTTACTCCAGATTCCACATGCATCTTTCGTTCACCATAAGCTCTACGACGTGTAAGTTTTATGAAAATATATAAAGGCGTTTGTAAGTTATGCATGAGAAACTAATATCACTTTATAATATCATTTTTTTGTCTAAACTTGTGACTTCCTAGAACACAATTTGCACCTTTCATACACAATAAGCATAGATATGCGTATTTTTGAGTAAAATCATGCTTTGGGAATAAATATCACTACCTTTTCTAAGTTTTGCATAACTTTTGACCTTTGCTTTTGACCTCTTTACCCATAAGCTACAAGCCTCTTCCTTATTTCTTAGGCCGAAAGCTACGATTTGGATTTTGGAAACAAACCAGATGGAAGGACGGACGGACGGAAAGCCAAATTCTATATTCGAGTCTTTATAATTCGAAACTGTATGTTGAGAAAGGCGGCGGGACAATTAGAGCATGGTTTAAGTTGCACCAACGTGACTTTCACATTTAATCTTTTGACACCATAAAGAAAGGAAAGTTGTTGTATTATTGCATTGGTCTTTATATTTTTGTTTGTTTGTATTTTGTTTTATGTCCAGTCTACAATATTTTAGTCATAATCGGGACAAGAACTAATTGAAACAACAAGTTGAACCCAGAACACAGCATCCATAACACAGACCCATTCATGCCGGTCATGCAAAAAGGGCTTGTGTATACGACCACAAACCAGAAGAAAAACGAACCAATTCACAAGACAGGCCAATATACCCTCAACACACCATTATATATAAGGCTAATGCATCCAGAAAGTGACTAAAGCCTTCCCCAAAAATTTCGCACAATCTGGAACCCATACCTACGCCATGGTGACTGAAAATGAAGAATTGTTTCCAGAAATAAGGTCATACTTGTTGGAACACTTGCCAGTGTTGGATATGACCAACCTTACCCAGTTTCACATAATCAACCTTTATTTGTCGAAAATACAATGCTGAATTCTGGTTGAAACTACACACACTGAGAGAGAGAAAATGGTGGGGTGGGAAATAAAGGAACTGTAAATTTTGAAGACCATAATGACAGGGCTTCATTAGCAAATCCACGGGTATACAAAATGACTGTAAGGGGATCACATATCGGTATACGTATAGTTCATATTGGTCCAGCCAACTCATTTGAATTAATTTATAAAAATACACACCAAGCATACAACTCATGTAAATACTTAGCATTTTTGCTTATACATACGTGGGTAAATTTGCACATGTGTATATTTACATACGTATGTATAATTTGTGCATGTAAATGGGGCTTATAGTAATATGGTAATATTGAATTATTTTCAATTTTTAAACAAAAAATCAATTTTATGAAATTCTAATTGAAAATAGGTAAAAAAATTCAAAAATAATGGACCTCCACACCCGCCCAAAGGTATGAGATTATCTATTAACTAAGTTGATGTGGCCTAAATTCTTATTGAGGAGAGAAACTAGAATTTCTTTAATTTCCCTGGCGGAAGACAAGTTGTTTATTGAATAATACATGAAGTTTCTCGCCTTAAAACATGATAAACAAATGCTTTTAACTTTATGACAAATATAAAATCTTACAAGTTACATTAATAGTAGGCATAGGGTTATTGGTAAATTACCAAATTCCAATTGACCAAGGGTAATTATACTTCTGGTCAGGTAAAACAAGTAATTTTTAAAAAAAAAATTTAACCTATATAAGCAGGTTTAAACAAGGAATCTATGAGCTACTGCTCACTCAGTATAACCCCAAAATGATTTATGTCAATAAACAGGAAGTAGCTATAATACAGACCTCATTTCAATACTTGCAATAAAGGACCTCATACTAAACTCATTTACAAAAATGTACCAAAATTCAAGTCATTGTGATATGTAGTTGCTGAGAAAAATGATATGAAAATTTTCAACAATTGATTAGTAATGTTAAAAATTGACTTCGTCGGTAAACAGGAAGTAGAAATCAAACAGACCTAATTTCGGTACTCGCGATAAAGGACCTCACACTGAACTCATATACCAAATTTCAAGTAAATGTGATATGTAGTTGCTGAGAAAAATGTTACGAAAGTTATGTTGCAGACGGAAGGGCGGACAGAAGGACGGATGGAGGTAAACCAGTATACCCACCTCTTCTTTGAAGCGGGGGTATAATAAACCAGTATACCCCCTCTTCTTCGAAGTGGGGGTATTATTTAATATATGAGAGCAAAAGGTCTACAACTTTTTGAAGTTTTGGGTGGAAAGTCCTCTAGATGTAATTTAAATGTTTATTAGAACCACTGCAAATCCCATAATTACAATGTTCCTTTAATGTCAATTAAAAAGTTCTATTCTAGAACCATTGACAATAAATTTCTAATGAACATTATACATGTAATATCAAATATATGCTTTTACATTTCCTTTTTTTCTAAAACACAGGCATAAATCTTTAATGAAAAATTTTTATGATCATAGACGCTTTTTAATTTGCACACGTTCCAGTCGTGTAAATGTTTAATGATCTTATATAGGTTTCAATTTGTCATATTATCCTACAAAGACTAATAAGGAAGCAATCGAAAAAAATATATTGTACATGAGGATAATTGATGCGCAGTTTCAATTAGAAACATTCAATAGAATAGAATACAGGAAAAGTCAGAGATTCTGTCTGCAAAAATTCCAAGCGGAAAGGGTCCCATCAGCAAAAACATAAAGTATTTTCAAATCTATTCAACACATTTTCATGAAATTTTGATATGCAAGTAATTGACATGCTGTAAAGCAACTGTTCAAAATTTCAAACCTGTACTGTAAATTGTTTTTGACTTTAAGTATTCACAAATCCAAATCTCAAAAGTCACAAAATTTATTTTTTTTAAAAATTGTACGCTTTTGACCCCAAATTTTTTTATCCAATTTGCACAAAATTTTAATATGCACATTAACTGTGAACTGTGAACAATAATCTTTGTACTTTCAATGTCAATTACACATTTTGTATCAATCCAGAATTTAAGAGGGAATAAGGGTTGGGACTCGAGGTGGTGGGGGGGGATTACTGTAGTTTCATTATCATTCGTGGGGTATCAATTTTCATGGTTTTTGTGGATAGACAATATCCATGAAAATTGATGCCCCATGAAAAGAAAATTTACCATTCATTTGCCATTGATCTGTATACTGCAGTCTCCAAAACAACGAATTTAAGAATCCACAAACTGATCCTTTTTCATCATACCATGAAAATTGGTACCCACGAAAATAAATGAATCCACAGTATTTGTACATACATGTTCCTGTACATACATTTGTACATGGTCTGTGTACTGTCCATATTTACATTGTACCAGATATTTCATACTCCACTGGATATGAGGTTTGCTGAACATTACTTGTTCGAGGGGGCCAGGAAAGGGGTAGAACTTTGGGGGAGTGGCCTGGAGATGGGGGGGGGGGGTCTGTACATACCTATGAAGGATGGTCTGTGTACTGTCCATGTCTACCACACATTTTGTACCAAGCTGGATTTCTGTAAAAAAAAAAAATGAGAATCTATAATTGATGTTCACACTTCCATCTCTTATACTATACCAAAGACCACTACATTGCAGGGAGTAAAATTTTAAGAAGCAAAGGCCTGTACAATGTGACAACCAAATTTCCAGAAATCTGAAAAGACACGGACATTTAAATAAGTCTACATAAACTTTTTTATTCTTTTCCTCCACATGCTCCAGATGATGATAGGCAGTTGAATGTGTGTGTGTTTTGGTGTTTAATGCCTTATATCAATGCATATTGGCCATGTACAAGTAGGGCAGTCAGTTTTATTTGTGGAAGAAACCAGAGTACCCAGGAAAACTTTGGGTAAGTAACTGACAAACCTAATCACATGAAAGTGCGAAAGTCCCATTTTTGTAAATTACAAGTGGGACTTGAACACCACCTGGGAGGTGATCTGCTAGTGTTCAATAGTGTTGCATTTAAACAACCTCCTTAGACCACTTGGTCCCCCAGGTCCCCCACTGTATTGACCAAATAGATCACGAGAGAATTTCCCTTAAGTATAACAGGCCCATCTTAAGTTGGCTACTGGCCACTACTAATCTAATTTCTGTGCATGTACATTGTACAGTATGCAGTACAATTCCCGGTAAGTGATAATGGTACACTTATTGTTATTGTTCATCAGGACAGTTTGAACTTTTGAATACAGTATTTGGAAATTTTAATCTACATTTATGTTAGAACTGATACATGTAATTCTTGTTATGTCAATTCCATATTAATCAAGTATAGTGAGTTCAGATGGGACAGAGTGAGGAAGGACAGAGAGCCATGAAAGATTTGATACATCAGACAGAGTATCACTTCACTTTTTTCTTTCCTTTTTTAAGGGGGACAGACAGACAAACTAAACATTTTTTAGCAAGCCATATACATTTGTATAAGATTCAATTCAATGCTGATGATACAACTTCTAGTGCTGCTTATGAGGAACAATTTCCTGAAATGGCCATAAAGCTCATAAAAATTCAATGCAGTTGGAGTTAACATATGTGTAATGATCTCATGTTCATTTACTCCATATGATCCTTTTACAATATATTAAAGACTATCAATTCACTGTAAGGATGGGGACATTAGACAGACAAACAGACAGATAGTCAAAACATTTGTAGGCAAGCAATAAAAGATCAATACTGATGATTCAACAGGAATTGTATCAAAGCACTGTTTTCTTACTTCATGTACTTGTTTAATGAGGTACAGATAGACAGACAGACAGACAGACAGACAGAAAAACTTGATTAGCCAACCATAAAAGATTCAATACAATACACTGATGATTTAACTTCAAGAGCATCACCTCACTATAAGCAAAGAGCCGCAGACAGACAGACAGACAGACAGACAAAACATTTGTATGCAAGCCATAAAAGATCAATACAATACTGATGATTCAACATGAATAGTATCAAAGCACTGTTTTCTTTCAGACAGACAGACACACAGACACACAGACAAGCCATAAAAGATCAATACAATACTGATGATTCAACATGAATAGTATCAAAGCACTGTTTTCTTTCAGACAGACAGACACACAGACACACAGACAAGCCATAAAAGATCAATACAATACTGATGATTCAACATGAATAGTATCAAAGCACTGTTTTCTTTCAGACAGACAGACACACAGACATACAGACAAGCCATAAAAGATCAATACAATACTGATGATTCAACATGAATAGTATCAAAGCACTGTTTTCTTTCAGACAGACAGACACACAGACACACAGACAAGCCATAAAAGATCAATACAATACTGATGATTCAACATGAATAGTATCAAAGCACTGTTTTCTTTCAGACAGACAGACACACAGACATACAGACAAGCCATAAAAGATCAATACAATACTGATGATTCAACATGAATAGTATCAAAGCACTGTGTTCTTTCCTGTTCATCAAACAAACAACATTAAATATTTATACATAATTTACATCTTTCACAGCTTTTTTCTTTGATCAGTGATCTGTTTTATAACTTTTCTACTTTCCAATGCACTCTGCTGCACACCTACAACTGAGATCGACACCAGATTCACCCAGATTACAATACATGGCTTCGATCCATACAAAAGATAAACAAAATCTCGTATTAAAATGTAAACAAATGCACGGTAGGCTTCATGCAGTTTAAATCGATTTGATGGGAGGCGAACTATTTGCACGATTACAAGATAATTGCATCACGTCAAAGAAAAATGTGTACATGATGTAAACAAGTTACAATGCAGGTTAAAAAGCAATGTTTACCATTCTAGAGTTTTATAAGGTTTACATAATGTTTATCGTGGTTTGGTGTTTGTTGAAAAAGTTAAAAGTCATGAAACGATTTAACTTTGTTGATTTTTTCTCATTTACCATATGGTATGATATAAGGTTAACATAATCGTTAACATGGTCTGTGTTTGTTGAAAAAAGTAAAAAGTCATTGAAGAATTTAACTTTTAAGTGTTATACATGTATAGTTAAATTGTTGTGTTATCGAATGCAGCTAAATTTATATTATAATTTTAACTTTCTATCAAACATGTGTCGAGTATGCCCAACAATGTAGCAGGCATTGTAGTTTGTACTTGAAGAATCTGAATATAAATTGTAAGGAATTCAGGGCAGATCAGTTGGGGGGGGACATATTTTTTTATTCCAGCAAAGGAAAGTGAGGTACGGTTATTTGTTTAGTGTTTTTTTCATGGATTTTGTGCAAAAAACATACTTTTTGTCAGTTTAAGGGGACGTACACCCAAAACATCTTTCCCTGGATCACCACCTGGCATTAGATAATTTTTGCCATTTTTCCTTGATATTTGTAAAACATATACATGTTCCAGACCGTATGCGTATTTAGACCGTACGCGTACGGTCTGACTTGCATCTTCTAGATCAATATTCAATAAAATATATCGACCCTGTAATAATGCATTAATTTTTATTATATTTAACTTGTATATTTTTGTACAGAGTTCACACAATATTTAATGTGAAATAGAAGTGAGTACTTATATACGTCAGTTGTAACAACTAAAACAGTCATTGAAATTTGGCAGGAACAGTTTGAGGAATATAAATAGGAACTTTAGTCGACAGACCTTCCAATCATTTGTTTACCCGTGAGAAGACAAAGAGACGTGCTTGGGCAGGCTGATTCAGCAAAGATTACGGCAATATGTTTAAGTCATTCGTCCGTCAGTTTTCCCAAAATATTTACCTACTTTTTAGCAAAAAAAGTTCCATAGAACTCTTATTTTTTATATTATATGCAGCCGATTTTACTTTCTACAGATATAAGTTATATGAATTGTCGTCATCCTCAAACTTTACTTTACTGAATATAAGTTTAGAATGATTTTCACGAAGTCTGACATTTTTGTGGACCCTATATACCTGTGAAATCCAACAACATAGCAGAGAATAAAAACTAACAATTTCTACCAAATGAATATTTTAAAACATCATATTTCCCAATTCCCTCACCTACCGCCTTTCTATATTTTAGCTATTTACAAATACCTATATGGTCTGAATACTTGTATGGTCCAGCTCGTATTAGACCTTACGGGTATACTTGCACGGTCGGACCGTACGCGTACGGTCGGACCATATAGGTATACTTGTACGGTCCGGACCGTACGCGTACGGTCTGAATACCTGTACGGTCTGGAACATACATGACATACAGCCAATAGCCATCATACATGTAAAATACAAAGAACTTCTTAACATGTCAAAACTTCAAAATTTCAAACAAAACTGAAATGATTATTCCAAATTCTGTACTGCATTCACATTTTTTGCCTTATTATGCCAAGCACAGTAAGTCCATCTTCACCCTCCAAATTTTATTTGTTATAAATTCTTTATTCATCATGACATTAAAATGTCAAATTTCAGCATCACTATAAATACCAAAACTTCTCAATTATATTATAACTTTATAACTGTATAACTGTTATATGTTCTGCTCTACATTATAACTCATGAATTATATACATGTTACTCTAATAGGTTCAACATTACAGCTATGATCAGATCCGGGATACAAGTCAAACTTCAAAAATACAAGAACCAGCCCATAACAAGAACTCTTTAACTTTAATATATATGTTCTGCAATACATAATTATTAGCTAAGATTCTTTAATTCTCTGACCCTAATAGGTTCAGTTTACAACAATGAGTCAAAACTGAATGCAACAGGTCAAATATTAGACTCAGACCCAAATACCAAAACATCTGAATTATATAATAACTCTTAACTCTAATAGGTTCTGCATTAGACGAAAACCTTTCCATTATACCAGAACTCTTTTACTCTAATATGTTCTGCTCTTCATTATAACTCTTGAATTCTCTAACCTTAATAGATTCTGCATTACGACCATGAGTCAATGCCAGGTTACGTAATAGCATTCCGTATCAAAATCAATGACGAGTGAGATTCAATATTTTCATCAGAACTTTTCAACGCTAATGTCATAGAACTTGTGCAGTTTGGGGATAAATTCAATTATGTGCCAATCTAGGCTTAAATGCAAAAAAATGAAATTTAATAGAAATTCAAGGAAACTCTGTTTATCAAAATTCTCAGAAATTAGAACCTGTTGCATAATATTACATCATTGAAGCTTGAATTGAACATGTTGCAGAAAGGGGGAAAGTGCATATTGCTTTTGGGGCTAAATGCTTCACCAATGTACATAACTAAGATTAAATAGTTGAACTGAACGTGTTACAAATAGCTGTGGAAGAATAGGGAAAAGTGCATATTGCAGTTGGAGCTTAGTGCTTCACAAATACAAACATTATCAGCATATTGTCAAAGCTTGAATTGAATGTATTGCTAATAGATGTGGAAGAAAACAATTGTACCTATTGCAGTAAGGCAGTTGGTGTAAAATGCTTTTCAAATGTAAATCAGCTTAATATTATCAAAGCTTGAACGCAATACACAGGCGTGGATCCAGGATTTTCAATAAGAAGGGGCACAGGTATTAAATATTCGGGAAGGTGCGAAATTTTTTTCTTTTTTTATTGATTTCATGGTAAAAAAATCTTTTTTTTTCACATTTCAAGGGGGTGTGCTGGGTGTGCCCCTGCCTGAATCTGTGCCTGATACATAGTAAATACATACTGAAGTGATGTCAAACACATTCCCAAAGGCAACCATTATTGCCAAGACTTGAATTGAACTTGCTGTAAAACTTAGGTATGGAAAAACAAGAGTATGTCTAACATGTCTAAAAGACAGGAAGGCAAAGTACCTTACAAGAATAGTCATTGAGTAGAACTGAAGCTGAATCATTGTAATTAAAAGTATGTTAGCTTACAGTTTATGTCTCATAACATTTTTTGTGGAATCAATAGAGAATTTTAAGCCCAAAGTAAACACTATCTATTTTGCAGAATAGAAATCGAGAAAAAGTTCATAGTTTGTATTTCACTTTCCAGTCCTAAGTAAACAACACCACATTACCTACCCCATCCCCAAGACACAACCTATCATTCATAATCACAATCAGTGGCGGATTCAGAGTTTTGGGGGTTGGGGGTGGGGGGGGGGGGGGGGTTGCATAAAATTGAAATATCCGTAAAAACTTTGATACTTATAGCAATTACATCCCCCTCTTTCATGGAACTCTGGATCCAACCCTGTAAATCATAACAAACCTATAAGTTAAAGAGAAATCAATTTCAATACTTTATAACAGAAATGTTTAAAACATGAGTGTGACATACATGTAAACAGATTCGCAGACATATATACTACATCATGTACAAATTTGAGAGAAGACAAAAATCAGAATCTTTAATTCTTCAGTAATCATTTATGAAGCTGAAAGATTCAGACATTTTCTATTTCTAAAACTTGGTTAATCAAAACCAATCAATATCATTTAAGACAGGCAATAAATAAAGTAAACTTCATTAGGTCAACGTCCTTAGATGCCTGGCTTAAGGAAGAAAAACCAAAAACCAAAGCACTCCTTATTATGTATCAGATAGACAAGTCATTTATATACATGAAAATCTTGATCGGACCGATTTTACAATTAAACGATTAGTAAAGAATCCTCTAGAAATGATGCGGTTCCCTTGAACATGTTAAAAGAAGACCAAACAGATGAGCACTTTCGCATGTACAACTTCAAAGTAACACGTGTCTTATAGACATGATAGACAGTCATTTATTTATCATGTTTATTAGATGTCTGGAAATTAACCAAAATATTTTTTCTGTGACCCTGTTATGATAATGACACTGGCCTGAAAGATGATCAAGATCATGGGCACTTCTTATGTATCTTATACAAGAGGCTCCCAGGTGCCTGAATCACTCACCTGGTCTTGATGTCAACCCTATGAAGAACTTTGTAAAGCTAAATAAACTGAACATTTAAGCAAGCAACAGGTTTTTCTCTTTCAGCAATAGTTTTCATTCTGTAGGCCACAAATGTGAAACATGTTACATTAAGGGCCGTCTGACAACTCTGACTCTATAGAGACCTTTGTTGAGAGCTTAATGAACTGAGCATTAAAGCAAGCAACCAATTTTCTTTTTCTGCTATAGTTATCATTATATAAGCCAAAAACATGTTAATTTAGGGGCTGCAATCTCTATAAGAGGTCATCTGAAAACTTCAACCCTATAAATGCTTTTGTTGAGCTAAATGAGCTGAACATTGAAGCAAGCAACAGCTTTTCTCTATCCGCAATAGTTTTCATTCTATAGGCCAAAAACACTATTTTTCGCCTATAAGGGGCTGTAACCCCTATAAGGGGTCATCTGACAACTTTGACCCAATGAAGACTTTTGTAGAGCTTAATGAGTTGACCATTTAAGCAAGCAACAGCTTTTCTCTCTCTATCTGCAACAGTTTTCATTCTACAGACCAAAAACACTATTTTTCGCCTTTAAGGGGCTGTAACCCCTATAAAGGGTCACCTGACCCAATGAAGACTTTTGTAGAGCTAAATGAGTTGAACATTTAAGCAAGCAACAGCTTTTCTCTGTCTGCAATAGTTTTCATTCTACAGACCAAAAACACTAAATTTCACCTTTAAGGGGCTGTAACCCCTATAAGGGGTCATCTGATAACTTTGACTCTAAGGACACTTTTGTAGAGCCAATTGAGCTGAACATTAAAGCAAGCAACAGCTTTTCTCTATCTGCAAAAGTTTTCATTCTACAGGCCAAAAACACTATTTTTCGCATTTAAGGGGCTGTAACCCCTATAAGGGTTCATCTGACAACTTCTACTCTGTGGACACTTTTGTAAAGCTAATTGAGCTGAACATTTAAGCAAGCAACAGCTTTTCTCTAACTATAATAGTTTTCATTTAAGAAGCCAAAAACATGAAAAAATGCTATTTTTCACCTTTAAGGGGCCGTAACTCCTATAAGGAGTCATCTGAGAACTTCGACTCAATGGAGACTTTTGTAGAGCTTTTGATGCTGAATCAGCAGCGTGGCATCAGATTTCATCTATCTCTTATACTTTTTGATTTACAAGCCAAAAACAGTAGTCTGACCCCCCCCTGGTCTATTTTTAGTAACGATGGCCATGTTTTTTGACAGATCAAAAATCGAAACATAAATTTGGTGCAGGACACCCTAAGGATCAATCATACCAAGTTTCATTGAATTATGTTCAGTAGTTTCAGAGGAGAAGAATTTTGAAAAATTGTTAAGGGACGACGACGGACGCCAAGTGATTGGCAATAGCTCACATGAGCTAAACTAGAGGCTCCCAGGAGCCTGAATCGCTCACCTTGTATTCGATGATACTTATATGCTGGATATTTTATTAAAGGACTGCTACTCTGTGGAATTATCAATTTTAATGTTCTAAGGGAAACAACTCCTATCAAGAAAGGTCTTACAACTTTGACCCCATTACATAATTTTTAGATCTTTATGTGCTTAACCATATGCAATTTAAATTTTTCAAATATCTTGTATTGTTTTCAAGATATAAGCCTTAAAAGAGCAAAATTTGAAAAAAAAAACAAGAAAAAGGGCAATAACTCCTACAACCATTGTAAGATCTTCTTCAAAACTTCAGGGCAGGTAGATCTTTATGTGCTGATCATTATTATCCAAATAGAATTTTAATATCTATTACCATTTTTGAGTTATTTGCAAAAAACTGCAATTTACCTTATGTTCTATTTTTAGCCATGACGGCCATGTTTTTTGTCGAATCGAAATTTCGAACCATAATTTTGTAGACCACATACTATTGAACAACCCTAACAAGTTTCATTTCATTTGACTAAGCAGTTTCAGAGAAGAAGATTTTTGAAAAGTTGAACAAAAAACTGTGAAAATGGTCAATTTTTACAATCCAAGGGGTATAACTCCTAAAGGAATGATCCTACAACTTTGACTCTGTTACAACTTTTGTAGATCTTGATGTGCTTAGTCATATGCAATTTAAATTTTTGAAATATCTTGTATAGTTTTCAAGATATAGGGCTAAATAAGTAAAATTTTTGAAAAAAATCCAGAAAAAGGGCAATAACTCCTACATCGGTTGTTGGATCTACATGAAAATTTCTGGGCAGGTAGATCTTGAGGTGCTGATCACTTTAACCCTATGCCAGAATTTTGATATCTGTTACCGTTTTTGAGTAATTTGCAAAAAACTGCAATTTACCCCTATGTTCTATTTTTAGCCATGGCGGCCATGTTTTTTGTCGAATCTAAATTTCGAACGATAATTTTGTAGAGGACATACTACAGAACAACCCTACCAAGTTTCATTACATTTGGCCAAGCGGTTTCAGAGAAGAAGATTTTTGAAAAGTTGAACGACGGACGACGGACGACGGACGCCAAGTGATTGCAAAAGCTCACATTGCCTTCGGCAAGGTGAGCTAAAAAGGCATTAATATGCATGAAAATTATAATTGGATCAACTTGACCATAATATGTTTCGACATGTGGAGATGAATATACATGTAATTGTCTTTACACTCTTGAGTTGAAAGAGACTTGATCTATACCGTTTATAAACCTGTTGATTCAACAACTTTAGTTTATGTATGTGCATTTCCAAATCTGTGGCAATTCCAGAAATTTTCAAATAGGAGGGCATGCATTGCAAGAGAATCTTCTTAAAACTCTTCTTTCAAACAAATTTTCCTGTCAATGGGAGGGTGCGCGCCTGGTCCACCATTTCAAATCCGCCTATGCAAATGTTCTCTAGACTTAGCACAAAACAAGGCAGAACAATGGAGTTGGAAAACTAAATGGTGTACAAACTTGTACACATGTGTACATGTACATTTGCAGTCATTCAGAAGGTCTGTTCGACATCAGAAAGATCTGGTAAAAATTTGCTTGGTCCGGTAAAATATCAAGCCTTTTTCCATTGCAATGTATACAATGTACATGATTACAGGACATGTATGGTAAAACTCGTTAAAGAGAAATTTACTTGGGAATCACTGCATTTGACAATTGATTGTACAATGTACACATGTACATGTACAACCTTTGATTTTCACTGTTAACATGTTAAGCTTCGCCTGTAGATAATCTATATAGCGTTGCACGGGCGTAAAACACCAACTCACTCACTCATGTTAAGCTATAATTCTAGAGCATTAATTCAAAACTATAGGATTTTTTCAGAAAATTTATGCCAACAGTTCATGAAAGTTGCCCATACATCATGACTAAAATCAATTCCCAGTACTAATCCATTAATACTGCAATGTCTTCAATAATGAATTGAGATTGCATGTACATGCATGATGGCTGCCAGGAAGTTCCATGATTAAATTAACTTGTTTGAAGTCATGTTCATTAATATAGTACATGTATTACAAAATAATATGCCTGTGGTTTTGTGGTTTATGCCTCAGGCTACTTACACCTAGGTTCATGGTCAGATCTTTGTTGGGGGAGTTTCATAAACAATATTTTTTACTCTCTCTCAACACACTTTGGTCTCAAAGGACCAATGATAGTCCTCAAGAAGGGACAAAAAAGGTTATCCTGTGTATGGGAGAGCATTATGCATCATGCACCTTAAAAACCCCTTTGTAAATCTCAATAAGCGTAAGCTCACTAAAAAAGGCTACACGGGCAAACTGAAAACTGGAGAAAATTAAAGATATCAAACCCAACCTAGGAAACACTTAAGACTCCAAAGGAAAACTTTCAACGACTTCCCAATACAAACAGATCAAACACCATACAGATCTAATGCTTCTGTAGATCAATATCCTCCGTCAATTACATATCATGCTAGTTTCCAACAGTGTTACAACTGCAATGTAGCAAATGGAATAATACACATTCATTTTTCATTGAACCGTTCAAAAATTGTTTTTTGGAAATACTTATTTGTTAAAATATCAATGACAATCAGGCTATGACATGTAATTAAAAATATATTTTTCAAATCTTCACTGTTTCATGTACATGTATCGTTCATTAAACAAGTATACTCAAAACAAATCTTCAACTGAAAAGTGAAAGAAAATGAGCAAAAGCTAAACAAAAATATGGCTACACAAATACATTTTTTCCAACTCTCTCCACTTGAAAAAGAAATTAAAGATATCAAATCCAACTTAAGGAAACACTTCAGACTCCATAAGAAAACTTTCAAAGACTTCCCAATACAAACAGATCAAACACCATACAGATCTAATGCTTCTGTAGATCAATACCCTCCGTCAATTACATATCATGCTAGTTTCCAACAGCGTTACAACTGCCATGTAGCAAATGGAACAAGGATGAAACAATATCCCCCACCCATTCTTTTTCTAAGTAGGGGTATGATAATACAAGAAAAGTTGACTAAATTACCATGCTTGTCTAACAGCTGTGTTGCAAATGGAATTAATCATGTTAATTACATGTACTAAGCTTGTCTATAATCTTCAAAAATTGCTTTTTTTAAATCCTTATTGTATTAAAAAGCTCATGACAGTCAGACTATAAACTAATGTTTAAAAAATATTCTTCAAATCTTCAATTCTATTGATATAAACAAGTATACTTTAGAACTAATCTTCAACTGAAAAGTTGAAAAATGAGCGAAAGCTAAACAAAAATCTGCACTAAACAAATATATTTTTTCAAAATCTCTCCACTTTAAAAAGAAATTAAAGATATCAAACCCAACTTAAGGAAACACTTCAGACTCGAAAGGAAAACTTTCAAAGACTTCCCAATACAAACATGACAAACAGATCAAACACCATACAGATATAATGCTTCTGTAGATCAATACCCTCCGTCAATTACATACCATGGTAGTTTCCAACAGCGTTACAACTGCAATGTAGCAAATGGAATAATACATTCATTTTAGTTTCCACAGAGAGAACAGACTGTTAAAGATCAAACTTATAGTTACGATAAATTTGAATTGTAGATTTGAACCATATTTACGATGATGGTTTATCTTGAAGCATAGGGAGAGAAATAATTGTTTAACATACAACATACATGTAAATTTGCACTAGAGCCAGACAGGGTTATGTATAAAATATTTATAATTCTAGATTATATTATTTAAATATCAAAAATATGACAAAGTAAAAATTGTTTGTTTTTTTTGTGAACAGGAAATGGCTGGGCCACAGACCTGAATTCAAACCAGTGACTGTGGGACCCAAACTGATATCTTTGTTTCCGCAGGGAGTACAGACTGTGAATAGCGATGAATTGTAGATTTGAACCATATTTATGATGATGATATATATGGAAGCATAGGGAGAGAAATAGTTATTTTACATACATGTTCTGGAATCACATAAGAGTACAAATTATAAATTCATTATTCATAATTCTGATACCTTTGTTGTTACATGTAAATCCCTGGAAGAGCATAGAGAAAGCTGTTTTCATTTTGTTGATTTGAACCATATTTGTGACCATGATAAAATTGTTTTTCTCTAGGATCTTCGGGAGAGAAATAATTGTTTTGCATGCATGTCCTTGGGTCAGACAAGAGTACTAATTATGAATTCATTATTCATTCTGATACATTTGTTGTTACATGCAAATGTTGTGATGAGCATAGAGAGAGTCTATTAATAGACTTTATTAAAACATCCAAATGCATATGAAAATGTTATGGCCAAAACAACTATCAGAGTGGAACTATCTGAGTGTTAGACACAGGGTTCCCACTATTTTTTGGACACAAAATTCAAGGGTTTTTCCAGGACTTTTCTAAGGTATTGAGGACATTTTCAAGGATTAAAATAGTCCGCAAAAATTTTAAAAATCCAATATTTTTCTGCCTTTTTTTTATCAAATGGTCAACAAATCTGCATATTAAAAAATTCCAGCGTTTTCAAGGATATTTGATAAAGTTGAAGGATTTTTCCAGCTTTTTGAGCATTGAAATGAAATTAAAGGACTTTTCCAGGTTTCCTTGAATTCAAGGATGGCGTGGGAACCCTGAGGACAATATACAGTGCAAGTCAAGAAAACATTCCGGGAAGAGAAACACACTGTATGATCTATTAAAAATACAAAAATAAAATTCTATTATTTTGGTGCTATTTACTGTTCAGGGAGGGTCCAGGATTTTAGTTTGGGGAGGGGTGTGAACAATTTGTCGCTGAGCAGAGGGAGGCGCAAAATTTTCAAGTGCCATTTTATGTGAATTTTCTGCAAAAAACATAATTTTTGCCAGTTTTACTTTAGAGGAATACTCCTTTCATGCCCCCTTTTAAATATGTGTCTGCTGTTTGTTTATTGGTTGTCTCAATGTGTGTTGTATGTTTACAATTATTGCTTTTTATTGGTTAGAGTTTATGGTTGTGCAAAGTGGTTGTGTAATGTACATGTACACAGTCATACTGTATGCATACTAAAAGTGAATTACACGTATAGGATTTTTGGTTGATAATTGTATGTTTCTTGTTTGTTTATTGGTTTTTAATTGTATATTAATTGGTTGATTTGCATATTTGTTGGTTGCATATTAAATGTTTGTTCTTGAAGTATTGTTTGTTTATATGCTTTTCATTGAATGTTTCTAGGCTGTATTAATTAATGTTTATTGGCTGTGTATTGCAAGTTTATTGGTTGATTGTAGTATGTTTATTGCTTGTGTATGGTATGTTTATTTTTTTGGGGGGTTATTTATTTGTATGTGTATTATGTTTGTTGATCGTTTATTTGTTTGTTTGTTGGTATTTATTTCTTTATGTATTGTATGTTTACTGGATGTGTATTGTACGTTTGTTGGTTCTTTATTTAAATGTGTATTGTATGTATTGTATTTTGGTTGTGTATTGTATGTTTGTAGGTTGTGTATTGCATGTTTGTTGGTTGTTTATTTGTATGTTTGTTTGTTGGTTGTTTTTTTGTATGTCTGTTGGTAGCAACATGCATAGCCAGGCTAAAATGAGCAAATTCATAAAACTTTTCATAGACTTATAAAAAAACGTGTACATGTTCAAATTTTGCAAAGGGTTTTTCTATATTAACATACATGGTCCATGTGGCATGTAACATAAAATAGGATATAAAATTGAAAATCATATTTTTAAAACTTCTAAATTTAAAACATTGAATATTTTAATCAATATTAAAATTTAAGGCTGAATAATAGGCATTTCAAAATACTGTATAAATATTTGCTTAATGAATTTGTAAAATATCTATTTGTTTAATGATCTTTAAATAAAATTTCAATCCAAATAATAAAAAAATGAACGTTTAAAACAAAAATTAAGCTGGAATTTTAAATAAATTATTTGAAATTAATCATTTTTATTTAGTATTCAAAAAAATAAAATCAAACCAAATTGTCTGAAATCATAAATCATGTAAAGACATTCAAATAAGACTAAATAATCAGGTGTGAATTCAATAAAATTACATCAAATTATGTGTATTGGTAGTGTATTACAGCATCAGTCTACAGGTATTTACATATTATAACAGGTGTCACATGTACCTGAATATAAAATGTGACATTTATAGACAGTTCAAACTAAAATACACCCTGCTAGACATAAAATGGCAAAGTAGCTAACAGTAGAGGTCCATCGGCCCAATATCAATCCTGAGGGCCATAACCACAGGTGACAGCCCCACTGTGTGAATGGGAAACACCCCCGACCCCCGTGGAATACACATCCCATTCCCAGCTGACTTGTTGTTGACAAACCTACCTCTGCGGTTTAACGGCCTGACTCTAACCGCGACACGAACTTTATCGGTGCTCATTATATCCACCTGAACGCTTAATTATATACACGTACTAATTAACCCATTCACTTAATTGATAATGATAAGAAACACATGTTAATTGGAAATTATCCTCGCTCTACCACTTTACATATTCCACTTGCGCCATTTTGCATGTTATAATAATCCGGGTCCTTCTCACACATGATTCATGAATCATATTGACTTCCGGTAACATCTCAAAACATGCAAAGCATTGATAAAGTATAAAAAGTAGAGGCTCCAAGGTGTTTGGTTAATGGACAGAAGGAAATAAAAACAACAACAACATAAAAGGGAACCTGTTTCATCATGGTTGACTGATCAAAGAAAAAAGGGTGGTTGTTATTCTTAACTGAGCTTAGCTTACATTGTTTTTTTAGAGATGATATCACCACGAAACTGACTTTTACCAGGATATATGAGGCTATGAGCATACCAAAATTATCATTAAATTAATACTTCTGGTATCAATTTGATAGCTCACTGATAACGAGGGACAATGTTGATGAATTAGGGAGCGAAACGGGTAACCCAAAAAGGAGCATCAAAAGAAAACCAGGGCACATTTTTAAGAGCACCTAAAAATATATATGTGATTACATATCAATATGTGACTTCTAAAAAATATTCATGACTATCTAGGAAATGGAAATTTAGCTTTTGCATGCAAATAAAAACATTAATCCAATGAACTTTTTGTCAAAGATCAATTAATGTTAAATGTAAAGTTACAGTTTCGTCTTCATAGATGCCTTAATAGCAATGTAACAATATGTGAAAACAAGAGGCTCCCCGTAGTCTGAATCGCTCATCTGGTCCTTAAGCCATAAAGGTCTTCTATAACTAAGCGGTCATCTGACAACTTTGATCCAATGGAGACTTTTGTAGAGCTAAGTGAACGTGAGAGAAGCAGAGGTACCAATGGGGTATCCGAATGTCAAAAGTCCAAAAGGGCAGAGACAAAACCAGTAAACACCAACAGGAATGCCCAAAACAAGTATCAGTTTTATTTAATCCCTGACACCAAAAAGAACGAGACAAAAACAGACAACATGTAAAACACGGAAACACAAAATACTGAATATCAATCAACAACGCGAACTCCAGTTGAAACATGAGTGAACTCAGGTGCTCCGGAAGAGTAAGCAGTTCCTGCTTGCTATAGCACACCCGTCACGTTGCCAATAGTCCATTCAGCGTCTCCTAGGGCAGTTCTTGTAAACTTTACAGCATTTGATGAAGGTATCTAGCAAATGGAGGGGGAATGCAAAAAATGCTCAGATTTTCGAATTGTTTGAAACAATTCAGAGCCGAATAGACATCAGTGTAAGGAGATAAGAAAAAACTTTCATGGAGAAGACCCACCCACTGCACTTGGCATTCAAAAAAGACAAAATTACTAAGTGCTGTTGAGAATGCCGAGAGATTGGGTTCCTCAGCTGGTGTCATAAAAGACAACAAAATACAATACCAAAAAAAAAAGAAAAAGGGTATAAAAACGGTTTATTTGGTTATGCTGTATATCGATATTTCAAGAAGTAACCTCTCGTCAGCAGCAATCGAACCAATGCATTGGAAGGTAAACAAAAACAAAAGTATTGAATGAAAAGTACTCAAAGCCAAAAGGTTCGGGCAGTGAAGCCAAATCCAGTACTTAAGATATCGACCATGTGCAGTACAAGGAAAGAAACCTGGGGCGCTTCCATTATACGGTTTGCACCAGTTGAACCTTAGATTCGTGTTCCATTACCTGGTTCGGCACAAACGGTTTGCATCAAAAGACGAACCAGACGAACCGGTGACAACACAAATAAATCCGGTATGAACCGCATAAAGGAAAGCAACCCTGGTGTTTTCACATTTTTTAATTTAACAACCGGAAACAAAATTACTTGACATATTTGCATTAAGTTTTATAATTAGCAAACCCTCAAACAGTACTAAATCATCGAATAAAAGTTGGGCCCCACTGTGGATTCATTTATTTTTCATGGGTATCGATTTTTGCCACAAGTTACAGATTTTTAATCTGTCGTCTGGAAGTGTTGGCAACTCGTCCGCTTTTTCTAGAAATTTAAGCAGAGTCTGTTTTGACAGAGACATTAACGAGATTTTCATCTCTTTTTATTTAAAAAACCTGTATACTGCAAATATTAACAATAAATAGGGACAGATCATTTAACTTGAAAAAAAAGGGGGGGCTTGGTTTTTAGTTTTGGTCAGACATTTTTTTCTGCGCAGAAAAGAATATCTATTTTCTAAAGGCATCTCAACAGAACATTTCTTTCATTATTATCATTTTTTAAAGCTGCTAAAGAATTTTTTTCTTCTAACCCATAGCTGCCAAGATATATTTTTCATAAAAAAATCATTTTCAAAATATTGTTTTAAAAAAAAAACAAGCCCCCTCGCAAGTCGATCCCTAAGGTATCGGGCCGAGTGAAAATCAGTTTCAACACCGACATATGGAGGGCTTAGTATGAAGGAAGTCATTGTTTTTGTGGTTATAGATAAAGCCATCAAATCATTTTCAAGGCTACAGACACTGGAGACCGAAATCCACAAAGATGTCCGAATATGTTTTAAAACCAACACTATATATAAGTGGTCTACGACGGCAATTTGATATATATATAAACTGACAAAGAAATAAAATGCTCTTTTTCCGTTACTGGAGGAAACGTTTATTTTTTGTTATAAAACTCCAGATATAGTTTCCCACACAGAACTTGCTATTCTGCCAATTGGACCTGTTATTGTTCTTGATACAAAACACTTGGACCTGTTATTGTTCTTGATACAAAACACTTGGACCTGTTATTGTTCTTGATACAAAACACTTGGACCTGTTATTGTTCTTGATACAAACACTTGGACCTGTTATTGTTCTTGATACAAACACTTGGACCTGTTACTGTTCTTGATACAAACACTTGGACCTGTTACTGTTCTTGATACCAAACACTTGGGCCTGTTACTGTTCTTGATACACAACACTTGAGCCTGTTATTGTTTTTGATACTAAACACTTGGGCCTGTTATTGTTTTTGATACAAAACACTTGGGTCTGTTATTGTTTTTGATACAAAACACTTGGGTCTGTTATTGTTTTTGATACAAAACACTTGGGTCTGTTATTGTTTTTGATACAACACACTTGGACCTGTTATGGTTTTTGATACAAAACACTTGGGCCTGTTATTGTTCATATTTGTATATGAGCGCATGATGTCTTCCGTAAAATCTCGAAAGACAGCAACTGAGAAGCAAAAACCCGGTGTGAGCAATTTTTGTGTCAGATGTGACGCTCTGCTAAGAAAATCGATGTAAGTCCCGCAAGCTCTGGAATAACGAATCATTTGCGATATGTTATAAACTCCATAAGCCGGAGCGGACGAAATATTGGTACTAAAAATTAGAAAATGAGAACCCAAGATTTTTTGCTCTGTCCTTACAAAATGCTTTATCTGATAGCCTGTGATTCTTACTTTTAAATCAAACAAGACATGAACCACTCCGTCTGTGTGCGCACACATGAGTCAGTCCAGGCGCGGATCCACGATTTTCGATTAGAGGGGGCGCGGGTATTTAATTTTTTTTTTTTTTCGAAAATTTTTTGCCTTTTATCATTGATTTCATGGTAAATATTCAAATCTTTTCTCATTTTAGGGGGCGCACGCTGGGTGCACACCCGCCGGCTGAATCCGCGCCTGCAGTCGCCCTTTATAACTCTAAGTGTATTTTTTTTTCGCTCGGCTTTTCTCGATTCTTGTGTCCTTTCAATCAATTATATCCTAGTTTGATATTTTTGTTTCTACCTTGGTTGCTACCTTTATTTAGTTAACAGTTGAATATTGGTCTAAGGTGTCGGGTTAAATATCACACTATCGATCTATTGCAGGTGTACATGTAGTTTTCAAAAAATAACTGTTCCATGTTAAAGTAGCCTGTCCAAGGTTTGTGGTTTTAAAATTTAATTAACCGAATTTTAATATTTTCATGAAAAAAAAGTTAATTTACTAAATTTTTGCGCCGAATATATCAATAAATTTATTTATAAGTATTAACTGTAATATTTTTTGGTTTATAGAAGCAATAAACTAAATTTTTAATGGTGCACATTTTACATAATCCGCTTCGCGGATTATTCAATGTGCACCATGAAAAATTTAGTTTATGGTTCAATAAACCAAAAAAATATTACAGTTAATTCTTAAGTGCAAGGATTCAATGCAATAAATTAGAATGAGAAAATTCATTTGGGTCCGGGGACTAAAACTTTGATATGATATATGTTACTTTTGAACTTTAAAGGAGTATCGCTAATAACCCCTTAAAGCCAAGTCATTGGTATTCCAATGGGAACCAATTGTGCTCTACTCATAGCTGATCTTTTTTTATATTGTTACGAATCACAGTTATGGCCAAGCTACAAAAAGACCCAAACAAAAACCACCTTATCGAAACTTTTAACAATACATATAGGTACTTAGATGACATACTTGCTCTAAACAACCCCACATTCTCAAATTTAATAAATGATATATATCCTAAAGAATTAACCCTAAATAAAGCAAACTCGACCGACAGTAGATGTCCATTTCTAGATTTGGACTTAAGCATTATCAATGGTAGATTACACACTAAAAATATGATAAACGGGATGACTTTTCATTCCCAAGAGTTAATTTTCCGTTTCTTGAAGGAGACTTACCATTAGCTCCAGCTTACGGGGTATACATTTCACAATTAGTCAGGCATTCTCGCATTTGCAGTGATTGTCTGATTTTAATGATAAAAACCGTTTTATTACAGAAAAATTGCTAAAACAAGGTTACCGTTACCACAAATTAGTCAAATCTTTTACAAAATTTGCACATAAATATGGACGTCTCATCGAAAAATTTGATTGTACACGTAAATTTCTGATTGTTAAAGGAATATCTCATCCTGATTTTTATAGCAATGTAGTTTATAAAGCACAAAAATTAAAAACAACCTTATGGAAATTAAAAACTGGCTTAAAAACCTTTTGAAAAAAGGATACGAATTCAATGTTTAAGTAAAATCTTTGCATTTGGTATGTACTGGCAGAAATATTGATAGCTTGATAGTAACTTTAAAACGTTAAATTTTCACTTTTTATCCACTGTATTATTTATAAGCACCACAGCGATCAAGTATGTCTGTTCTGTGTGTTGATACAACTCTAAATCATTCATTGTTTTGACGTGGGGTGTAGGATTTAGAACTAATGTATTTGATTCTTTTGCATCAATCGATAAATGTTTCTTAGCTAGTTGTCAGCAACTTCGAGTGTTCTCAAGAGAGTTCCTCCTTGTCTTGTTGTTTTCGTACAGTATTTTGTCTTAGGTTCTCTCTTGTTGAATTGAACTTTTGTCGATTGAGTTTTACAGTGTGTTTTATATGTATGCTTTGTGCAAGCTTATCAATAGAGGGAAGGTTGGATCCAAAAAACTAGTTTAACCCCGCCACATTTTATATGTGCCTGTCCTAAGCCAGGAAACTTTGCCAAAGCCTTTTTTGTCCTTGTCATTCTGTGTTAACTGTTTTATGTCAAGAATTGGGTCTTTTGTTGATGATTTAGGGATTGGTTTTGAAACTTTTGTATTGTATTATTAGTCTTGGGCCACTGCAAGACGGTAAGCAGTGACCTATGGTCATGTTGAAGACTGCTTGCTGTTTTCCGTTGTGATTTTTTGAATTGCTGTTTGTTTACATGTATGTTTGTTGTGTCGCGTACACTTATTCCACATCTCAATATCGTCTATGCTTGTATTTCTATTTCTGAATAAATATGACAAGTAAACAACATAGAATTCGCTCTCTACATGGTAACTAACAACAACACAAGGTTCCCATGGGAGCTAGCCTGCATTCGCACCCTTTATTGGTTATTGTAACTGATAGAAAAATTGCTTTTGTACCCTTTGAAATTCGAAGCAAACGATAATGCTCCCATTTTGTATAGCTTTGACTCTACGCTTATATATAGCAAAGCAAGCGAAATCCCTATTTTTTTCCTTTAAATGTGGTATCTCCTAGAAATCTGTCAAAAGAAAAAAATGACCGAATTTGTAAAACAGGAAGTAGGTGAGCGACTGACCTGAAACCAAATCCCATTTTATGGGACCCAATCCCAATGCCCTATACAAAATGTCAAGTGACTGTGATAAGAAGTTGCTAAAAAAAACTATAACGAAAATTTCTTCCCCGCCCGACATTCACCATTTTATTACCTGGATTTTTCAATCCGTGAAATCCGGCCAAAAACGGGTCAACTGACATCACCCTCATGTGGGTTGTATTGTCTAATGGACTGAATGTGTTATCAAGCCACAGTTTGGGGGTTTCCTATCTAAAAGCATCATAATGTACCGTCTGGCAACATTTCCCCTCAATCCCTGAATTAAGATGTTGCCAGGAGTTAAATTCTATGATGATTTTTGTAAGATTTCGTCCAGATTTATATGGGTAGAAACTTGCATGCCTTCAAAGAAAAGCAACTTAAAATCTAGGTATAACACCCTGTTTTCTGTGTGATCAAAATCAAACATTAAGTAACTGATGAGACAGGTACAATGGTAAAGTAACTTCAACCTGTAGTTAAACCTACGTAAACTCCCCCTTTTCTGTTGCAACTTTAACCTGTAAGTTAGCCTGATTAGGACCAAACGAATCGACCAACAGACGTGAACACTATAAGCTTCTCTACTTTCATAGATGGGGCATAAAATCAAAAGTTTATGACATTTTGGGGGATTCTAACTTCGATATATATATAGCAGAGCTCTGCCAAACATTTTTACAAGCAAAACTACACAGTTTTCAATCAGTGATCACCTCAACTGAACGTTAATCGATTTGATTTCTAGTGGTTAATATTTGGACTTTGTCTTAGATTAATGACAGGGGGAAGGTTGTGCCTACAAAGTAGTTTACCTCCACCACATTTTAAATGTGCCTTTGACAAAGCTTTTATTTGTACTTGTCTTTTTGAAGTTTTCTGTTCCTTGTTTAACAAGAGCCCAGGAGCCTGAATCGCTCACCTGATCTTGATGTCGACCCTATAAAGACTTTTGCAGAGCTAAATGAGCTGAAAATTTAAGCAAGTAACAGCTTTTCTCTATCTGCTATAGTTTTCATTCTGAAGCCGTATAGGCCCAAATTATGAAAAAACGTTATTTTAGGTGCCATAACCCCTTTAAGGGGTTTTGACAACTTCCACCCTATGAAACTTTTGTAGAGCTAAATGAGCTGAATGTTTAAGCAAGCAACAGCTTTTCTCTATCTGCAATAGTTTTCATCCTATAAGCAAAAAAACACTATTTTTCACCTTTAAGGAGCTTTAACCCCTATAAAGGGTCATCTGACAACTTCGGTCCTATGAAGACTTTTGTAGAGCTAAATGATCTGAACATTTATGCCAGCAACAGCTTTTTTCTATCTGCTATAGTTTTCATTCTATAGATGAAAAAACGTTATTTTAGGGGCCGTAACCCCTGTAAGGGGACATATGACAAATTCGACCCTATAGAGACTTTTGTAGAGGTAAATAAGCTGAAAATTTCAACAAGCAACAGCTTCTCTCTATCTGCTATAGTTTTCATTTTATAGGCCAAAAACATGAAAAAACATTATTTTAGGGGCCGTAACCCCTATAAGGGGTCATCTGACAACTTTGACCCTATGGAGACTTTTGTAGAGCTAAGTTAGCTGAACATTTAAGCAAGCAACAGCTTTTCACTATCTGCAATAGTTTTCATACTATAGGGCAAAAACATGAAAAACACTATTTTTACCTTTAAGGGGCTGTAACCCCTATAAGGGGTCATCTGACATCTTTGTTCCTATAAAGACTTTTGTAGAGCTAAATGAACTGAACATTGAAGCCAGCAACAGCTTTTCTCTATCTGCTTATAGTTTTCATTCTATAGGCCAAAAACATGACAAAACGTTATTTTAGGGGCCGTAACCCCATATAAGGGGACATCTGACAACTTCGACACTATACAGACTTTTCAAAATCCAAACATCAGTTTTGTCAACCATACCTCAAAGAACAACCACACCAAGTTTAGTAATTGTGAGACTTATGGTGTTAGAGAAGTTAACGTTTGGAAATAGAATGAAAAACACTGAAAATGGTCAATTTTGACAGTCTAAGGGGATAAACTCCTATAAGGAATGGTCCTAGGACTTTGACCCCAATATATCATTTGTAGTTCTTGCTGATCACTATCACCCGTGCCACAATTTTGATATCTGTTACCGTTTTTGAGTTATTTGCAAAAAAACTATTTCCCCCTATGTTCAATTTTTAGCCATGGCAGCCATGTTTTTCGATGAATAAAAAATCATTTGATGTGCTAAATCATATGCAATTTAAATTTTTCAGATATCTTGTATAGTTTGAAAGGGATTTGTTTGAATCTTATGTATTGTATTTTTAGTCTTGGGCCAATGCAAGACGGCGAGCAGTGACCTCTGGTCATGTTGAAGACTGCTGGCTGTTTTCCATTGTGATTTTTTAAATTGCCGTTTCTTTAATGCTGGTTGTGTCGTGTACACTTATTCCACATCTCTTTACATGTATCATCTATTTTCAAGATAGAGGGTTAAATAAGTGCAAAATTTGGAAAAAATTCAGGAAAAGGGCAATAACTCCTACATCGGTTTTCGGATCTTCTTGAAAATTTCACGGCAGGTAGATTTTGAGGTGCTGATCACTTATAACAGAATTCTGATATCTGTGACCGTTTTTGAGTGATTTGCGAAAAACTGCAATTTACCCCTATGTTCTATTTTTAGCAATGACAGTCATGTTTTTCACCCAATCAAAAATCCCAATGGCAGTTTTGTAGAGGACACCCTAAATAACAATCATACCAAGTTTCATTCCATTTGATCCAGTGGTTTAAGAGAAGAAGATTTTTGAAAAGTTGAACAGACAGACGACGGGCGACAGACGGAGGACAGACGCCAAGTGATGACAATAGCTCACATGGAACTTTGGTCCAGGTGAGCTAAAAAGGGGGTCTCTATCTTTGACTATTTCAGGACTGGATTTGAATTATATGCATTTTATTTAGACCTTGGACCAATTGCAGAACCGCAACAAGCAACCTACTTGCCTCAATGAAGGCTGATGGTGGTATTCCATTGCAACTTTGAAGACTGCTGGAAATTTTCCAATGTATTTTTTCCAAATTTTCGGTTGTTATGAGAGCTGTTATGTGAGCACACACTTACACATCTCATTTACTTATTACACAACTCATAATTTTCTATCATTACCCCTTTTTTGTTTCACAACTATTGTGTAACAATGGAAATGGGAAGTTTGGCTCCATGAAACCGGGTTTAACTGACCATTTCTTTTAAAATACCTAAGGACTATTGTGATCTTCAATTTCTAGGGTACAGGTATGTATTAAGTCTTGTTTTCTTGGACATATGAATTGCATCATCCCTGTTTGTTACTATTATTATAACCTCTATTTTCTCCTTGTTAGTTACTAACAGCTGATCATGGTATCACTTTATTTTATTTGACTTGTCCTAAGCCAGGATTCTTTGACAAATCTTTTGTTTGTACTTGTCTTTTTGATGTTCCTTGTTTAAGAAGGGGGTCTTATCTGTGAATATTTCAGGACTGGATATGCTTTTTATATAGACCATGGGCCACTTGCAGAACTGCCAACAGCGCCTTCTGGCCTCGTTGAAGGCTGCTGGCGGTTGTCCATTGTGGTTTTTTTCTGAATTGCCGCTTGATTGTGGGCTGTGTAGTGTACATATTCCACATTTCATTATTTTCTATTGGACTCTTAATCTTTGGTTTATGACAATATTATTTACTTGTTTCTGAGAAAAAAAACTTTGATAAGTTAAGTTCCTGAGGCAATAAAAAATATGAAGGCATTGCTTTAATTTATTGTAATAAATAAAAAAGCAAATAACTACAGCTGAACACAAAATATTGAACCTAAAACGTGTAAAATTATCATGGAATGTTAAATAAAAAAAAATACAACTTCGTTCAAACTCAACATCACAGATACCTGATACACAATACAAAATATGGGACATTGTTAAAAATTGTTAAACAGGGGGGAGAATATTTAAGCCTTTGCAACCTGTGACAGATCCAGAACTTTTCAATTGAAAATAAAATCTTCTTGGACCTCATATTTCATAGAGTTCCTAACCAAATTTTACCAATAAATGAGAAGGCACACGCCCAGTTCTAAATCTGCCTTTGACATTTATAAAAATTTTAATGAAGATTACTTTAACTGTAATATGTTTTTTGAAATAACATGTGTGAGCCTTTAAATTCCATGCATAAAATTAATTATTTGTGTTGGTAAAAAATAATCATTCACAAATAGAGTTAAGAAATAAAGATCTAATACAAAATGTAAAGGAAAGTTCAACAAATAATTTATAATTATTAAAAACATAGATGTAAAGAGTATAAAAATAGTAAAGTTAGGAATTAAAAGTTGCATAAAAAGATACAAAAATAATCCAGAGGGTAAAATGGAATAAAATAAGAAAATGTAAAATCTGTTTAATTAAGCAAGGCAGATTCTATTCCCTATTTTTGTATATTGGTAGTTATCTCCCATTTGCAGAGTTATCTTCTCTTTCCAGAAGGTATTTTATACTAGTTACTGTGTGGAAAAATAAGTTTTTCTGCATTTATTTTTTAACTTGTCAAAAAATGTCCAAATATAACATGTTTTCCTGATTTAATAGGGTCTGCTAAGCCCTTTGAATAATATAAAAAAAATAAAACCTTATTTTTCCCATTCATTGCAATGAAATATACCTTAATACCATAAGGGAGGACAACTCTTGTAAATGGGAGATAACTCACTATTTACCAAAATAGGGAATTTGGCCCAAGTCACACAGTCGTATTTCGTTCAGCCAATTTTGTATGCTTTCAAAACATAGTGCTTCAGCTATACATGTAAGAACTGAAACAAAGCCTATGATCATGAAGTTAAAACCACATTATACATAGACTTATTCTTGTTAGTCCTGTTTGTATTGTTTGCACGACAAAAACATGGCCCCAATATATATACTAAAATGCAGTAGATGTAGAACTTTGATAAAATGTAGAAATATCTAGTGTAAATGTTTATGATAATTGTGAAACGTAGGAAATTTAAGCCTTCAGCTTTCACTAAGATTTCCCACACATGAAGGTTTCTTTACATGATGTTTTATGTTAGGCTTTGTTTTGCATTATTTTGTTTGTCTATATATCAAGTTTACATCATTTTTGTGGCCAGCACCTGTACTCTGTGTCTGAATATCAAAGGAATGGGGGTTGAATTTACAACCTATACATCACAAAATAATGACAAAATATTTCATCAATATTTTACCTTATTTTATTAACTAGGTTGGTCACAGTCAATTATTTTAGACTTCTTCATTTAAATCTTCCCTAAAAGACTGATAAACTTAAGCTCTGCCAAATTTTGTTAATAAAATAGAGTAATATAATGTTTTGAAACCTAAAAGTCAAAATGTGACAGTGTGACTTGGGCTTAATGGTAGATAATTTAAAAACAATACATTATAGAAAACATATAGTATATGTGAAAATAATGTTTAAGTACAGGAGGAATAGACCACAAGTTATAATTCTATAAAAACTCAGCAGATCATCTTGTGGAACATGTTGTAAAATACTATTAAAAAAATTATTATTCATCTCTTTTAAACTAACTTTTAATCAGTATTAAAAAATCTCCAAATGTCAACAAAGTTTAAACAAATTACATGTTAAAATAAAACAAATTCATTTACATGTATTACAATATTGTCAATAAGTGTAACAATCTAATTCTATCTGAGTTGTAATACATGAAACTAAAAGAAAATTGAACTTTTAAACAACAGATGGAAAGAAAGCTGTAAAAATAGATGTCCATCAGAAATAGATGCCTCCTCAACCCAAATAGAAAGTTGAAGTCTGAAATTACATACTTATTGTGTCTTAAAATACTAAAAGGCTTTGTAATATTTCAAATAATTCTTATGTACAGTTTCTGAGGAAAACTTCGATGGACATTTTTGTACAGATGGACATTAGTTAAAACTTAATGTTCCTTAAAGTTGGTCACAGGAGCATAAAAATATGAAGGAGATCAGAAGAAGATAAAAAAACTCAAAAACAAAACCCATTAACAGATCTATATTGTACAAACTACATGTTTAAGCACAACCAAGGCACATTCAAAGTATTGGCATATCACAACAAGTATTAAAGGCAATATATAAAATAATTCCTAGATTCTCATCCAAACAATCAGGCAGATGGGAGAATTTTATTTCTATTTTTTTATCCATTTTGATAAAATATTGTGCAATTATAAAGAAAATTTACCAAAAATGAACTAAATTTGCCTAAAAAATCAAAACCATTTTTTTTTAGGACTGAAAATTAGGAGGGCTGAGAATCTAGGATATATTTTTTTACTGACCTGATAAAAGTATTCATTTTATACAATTATAATTGTTTTATTCTAATACAAAATCCAAGGAAGCAATCATCTTGGATGGTGAAGATTTGTGAGATTTCCCATGATGCAATTGCTACATCGATTGTCCCTCCTTGTAAATGTCAAAAATGGATTTAGTTACAGTTGAATTAAATTAAATAAAAATACAGATCTTTTTAACAATTAATGTAATCATAATTAGATTTTTTCACAAGAAATTAATCATTGTTTTAAGTGAATACACAAATGATCAAAAGTAGAATTATGGATAAAATTTTATTAGTATAATTTATCAATTATTATGAACTGATATAAAAGTTTTTAATTTATATATTAAAGTTTTATTTTTTTTTAAATGGTTGAATATAAAATTAAGATTGTCTCCTCTTGATTAAGGCAGATATTGCACAAATATAACACATAGATTAAAACTTTAAATTATTTTCAATAAAAGGAAATACTTTTTAAACAAATATTGTGATTAATAACTTATAAGTTTTGTGAAGATGTACGTTGATGTAGTTCATAGCTATTTTTTTCATGAAATATAAATAGTAAAGATTTCCTATATATATGTTAGAAATTTTGTAAAGGTCAAGGTTATCCCCCTTGATTCTGTTGATCAAAGAATGGGAAATTAATTCAATCAGACAGGAATTATTACTTTCAAACTCTTTACATTTTGGCAGATTATGAAAGCTTCACAAAATACATTACATAAATGAACAATACAATTGTCTAAATGTAAGACTAGACATTGTTTGATTTAACCATCTTTTGAAACAAGACTTGTGATTGGTTTAGCTGTCAGATCAAAAGTTGATCTCATTGGCCAATCATGTGATGGACAAGAAATCTGGCATTTTGATCAGTAAAATATAATCTGATTGGTCAATCTTTGAATGTTGACATTTAACCTTCCATCCTTGTAAAACCCATTCTGATTGGTCAATCATCACTTGATGGTGGACTTCCTTCTCCTCTGAGCATGCTCAGAGCTGTTTCTGATAGTTCATCAATGGTGGTTGGCTGTGATGATATTTTATGAATTTTATTGATCACTTGTTCAATGTCATGTTCTTTGAAAGCCTTCAGGAAGAATTCATCTAAAAAGAAACAAAAAAGAAATTGCATGAATTAAAATATATATTATACTCACCATAAAAGATTTAGAGCACAACATAAATACTACCACCAGGAGTCAAAATCTCCTGACTTTTAAACCCATCTCCTGTTCTTCCAACTTTTTATTTGATCTATCACTTTTGTTTAGTCATAAAACATTTCCAGTGTTTCTATTGGTTTCAATTTAGGCAGACATTAATTTCACAAGTAAAAGTGTTAATTGATTTACATGTATCTTTTCGCATACTCTACTATGTTTTTGTTTTTGTATGTCTTGTATTATTTATACATTTGAAACGATATGATGTAATGTCTATAAGCTGTATTGCTTTTGAAATAAAGTATTATTATTATTATTAATTGAAGGTTTATTGCCATAATTTTCCTAATGATTGTATAAAGGGTTAATCAGATTAATCAATGAAGCCATGTATCTTTGGCACATGTCAATGCCATTGAAAATCTCCTACTTTTTCGTCCAATCTGCAGCTGAAAACATCAAAATTGCAAGCTTTGTCATGACTGATCTGTCACATAGTTGATACAAGCTTGTAGTATTTGGAAATTTTATTTTTTGTTGTTGTATTATTAATGTTTTCAGTAGCATTTAAAATGAAAATTTGTTAAATTTGTGTAACCTTCATATATAACAAAACCTGAATATTGCCAAAGTCATTAAGAGAACAAATTCTAACCTTTAAAGATTTGTAATTTCAAAATTTCTATAAAAAATATCCAAATTTGACTTTCACAAAAACTATTTCTCAAGTATGAAATTCTAAATTTTGATATGTTGTTTTCTTTTTATAATAAACAACATACTACCTGAACAAAATTTCAGAATTGTACTAGTACCTTTTAATAATTGCACGAGAGTCCACAACGCTACGTGTATAAAATTTGGATCATGTGACTTCAGAAACAAATCTATATACAACAAGATTCCTTTTCGGTTTTCTGTTTTTAGTGGCTCTGGAATAGCTGCAATAAAAAAGTTAACTTAAAATAATATCAAGTTAAAATTGGTTAGAAACAATAGTATGGTTGATTTCTCCTGTTAGCTTTAAGGGTATTCAATATAAAAAGCCATAAAATTTAGATTGTTTAGAGAACAGCAGATGATCAGGCCTGGGCACCACAAAACCTAAAAAGTACTTAAGTCTGAGAATATTCTTAATTTCTAATCAAAACTGTCTGATTTGATGACGTCACAATGAGTTGAGAATGTTCTCAGACTTAAGTAATTTTCTATGTTTTGTGGCGCCCAGGCCAGATGATCTTAGTAAAAATGAAGCTCACTAAGGATAGCCTTTGCTCCCAATTTGACTCTATATTGTGAAATTTGCTAATTATCTCCCTTGGACAATTTTCAAGAGCAAATATAATTTTTCATGCAATTCTTTTTATGTTAAATTTCAGCTTTCTTCATTTCAATATGTTAAACTTGTCTAAACAAGCAATACTGTGAGCAATGTGAGCAAGCTTACAAAGGAATACTCCCAATTGATTATTCATATTGGACACAAACTTAAGTTCAATTATCTCCCCTGATTGATATCCAACAGCAATAAAAATTCTTCATGCTCATCTCCATACAATGTTCTTACTTCATGTAAAGTTTACCCCAAAATCCATTGAGGTGTTTAGGAGTAGTTGGGCTTAAAAGGTTTCTCACTGAACACTATCTTTTATTAAAAAGTGACAGCAATGAAAATTCTTCATGCACATCTCTATATGATGTACGGTAGAAGCAGAAATATTCATGGGGGATTAATTTTCGTTTATTTGTGGGTAAGAAAAATCCACAAAATTTAATCCCCTCGAATTTAGAATATTTAGTTAAAGAGTGTATATCAAAATTACAAAAACCACGAAAATTTGTCCCCACCAATTAAGTTTTGTGCTCTTAACCACGAAGTTTTATCCCCATGAAAATAAATGATTATACAGTATTTCCTTCATGTTGAGTCATGTTGAGGAACTGCTTACTCTTCCGGAGCACCTGAGTTCACTCTCGTTTCGACTTGAGTTCGCGTTGCTGAATGCGGTTTTGTTGTAATATGTGTGTGTGTTTTATGTTGTTATGTGGTTTGTTTTGTTGTGATGATTTTTTGTCTGCCGGTTTTGTCTTTGTCTTTACGGTTTTATGATACTGATTACCCCTTTGGTACACCTTTGCTTCTTTCACCAAAATCGGTTGAGCCTTTTAGGCGGAGTTGCGCGTACCAATGACCAATGGACAGACAGACAGACAGACAGGATGATTCCTATAAACCCCTAAACATTGTAGGAGGTATAATTTCACCAAAATCGGTTGAGCCTTTTAGGCGGAGTTGCGCGTACCAATGACCAATGGACAGACAGACAGACAGACAGGATGATTCCTATAAACCCCTAAACATTGTAGGAGGTATAATTTTTATTTTAGAGGTCACATTCACTCTGACCTCTAAAATCTATGAACAGAAGTCTGTACTTCACCAACTTGGTAAAAAAAATCTTCTGAAATGTGGGAACAGACTTACGGACTAGTGAGAGTTGCCCAACATTTTCAAAAGTATTGTACTGTACTGTGGTTTAATTATTTTTTGTGGGGTTTCAATTAAAGTGGTTGTGTCGGATTTAAAATCGATATGTTAGATGTTTTTTACATCAGTCGATTGATGATTCTAAGCTAGCTGTTAGTAACAGCGAATGTTCTATAGAGAGTTTCTTTACTGTCCTATTCTTTGTTCTTGTTGATTTTTGTCTTAGGTTCTCTCTAGTAGAATTGGACTTTGATCGATTTGATTTTTATTGTGTGTTTATTTTTGTGCTTTGTCTAGGAAAATTGATAGGGGGAAGGTTGGGGCCAAAAAAACTAGTTTAACCCCGCCACATATTATATGTGCCTGTCCTAAGCCAGGAATCTTTGACAGAGCTTTCGTTTGTACTTGTCTTTTTGATGTTTTCTGTTCCTTGTTTACGAAGGGGGTCTATCTGTGACTATTTCAGGACTGGATTTGAATTATATGCATTTTATTTAGACCATGGGCCAATTGCAGAACCGCGAGCAGTGCAAAATGGCCTCATTGAAGGCTGCTTGCGGTTGTCCATAGTGGTTTTTCTGTATTGCCGCTTGATTGTGGGCTGTGTCGCGTACACTTATTCCACATCTCATTGTTTTCTATTCATGAGCATCCTTGAACCAACAATTTGATGTCCCATGAAAAAGAAAATTTAACATTGATCTGTATGTTGCAGACAAAAGAACCACAAACTAACCATTTTTCATCAAACCACAAAAAATTGTTCAAATGAAAATAAATGAATCTACAGTATTTCAGAATGACTCACTTTTCACATACTTCATTAAACATTTCCTTTAAAGTGAGAACAGACTTACGGACTAGTGAGAGTTGCCCCAGAATTCCAACACTATTGTACTGTACTTCAGAATGACTAGACAAAGATGCCAGTGTTACCAGTTTGGTAAAACATTTGCCGTTATGTAGCTGTAACAGTTTGTACTTCACATCATCTGAAAAAGAAAGAAAAATGGGGATATTTCCATGTGGTTAAAAACATTTTTTTTATTAAGAATAAGGTCTTTTGACTTTGTTGTTTTTTTGGGTTAATATCTGACTGTTTCTAATACTACAACTTTTTAATGTCCTGATTATTGCTCCAAAATTACCACCAGGAAATTAAACAGACAACATTTTACCAATCTATCAATCAATATGTTTTGGAATGTGTTCACATGACTGAATTTTTGCAAAGTACTTGATCTTGGCATTGAACATGGAAATCAAATTCATGTATTATTATTTTCAAGAATACATGGATATGCCCTGTCAGACACACATATTGCTAACATTGGATAATGTTGCTACTCAGTGGTTTTCTTTCAAGAAATTTTATGGAAAACATCATATACTTGAAGACAAATACATTTCTCTCTCTCATATGAGTGCAGATGTTTGCTTTAGGATGTCTGTATTTTTGTCCTTAACCAGATATCACTCAAACTAAATAATGATCATTATACTTCAGTAGATTTTTTCTATATAAAATACAGGTAAATATTTTAACTATTTCATCTTGAATTTGGTAAAAGTACTATTTCCCTAGGGATATAGTAAAAACTATTTCTCTAGGGTAATATGTAGTACCGTATTACTATTTTGCGGGTTTTTTGTATGATTGGCAGTAGGTGTGGCTAGAGTATACTGTATACAAGGTATAGAGTGAGCAGTCGGCATGGCTCTAGTTACCGATTCAGTATAATAAAACAATTGTTTACTGGTCATTCGGAAAACAGTACATTTGTTTCACCTCGGTACCTACCATGTCCCTTGGCGCTACCAGCCTCGTGAAATTGTAAGTACCTTGTGGAGACAAATGTACTGTTTCCCTCATGACCAGTAAACAATTGTATATTGTCATGATTGTTGCCAATGTTACATGTATATCAAGCAGGAACTGCTAACCCTTTCTGGATCGCCTCAGTTTAAATATATTGCTGACTACATGTATGTCTAAGTGCTAAATAAGGATCATATCATGATAAATAAGTACACATAATTAAATGAAAAAATCTTAATCACATTTTCTAAGAAATCTATTTGAATTTCAAAACTGATCTAGTTTTTTTATTTGTTTTAAACAATGCTTAAACCAAATAAGCTTTTAAATACCTTCATCTGTAAGAATTGCCAAGGCCGCTGTAACCTCTGATAAAACTGACATTTTAGTGTCAATGTCAAGGAGAACAAAGGTCAAGGCCTCAATACAATCGTTGTCTATGATTATCTGCAAATACACAAAAAAAGGTCAAGGTTCAAATACAATTGTTGGGTTTAATTCTTGAGTCCATGAGACAAAATGCCTTTGATAATCAAAAATAGTTTGTTTTCCCACAATCATTGAACTTATTGAATTATAAATCAAGGGTATGATCTTTGTATGTTGGTATTCTTATGTGTATGTGTATAGAGTTTCATGATAATATCATTCTGCTAAACAAGGGGTTGCACTAGGTCGTGCTAAGCATACCCCACTCGACCATTCAGAAAACAGGAAGTAGATGATCGAATGACCTGGAAAGGGGAGGCATGGTACAACTCATCATGCTAAAGCTGCATACCAAATTTGAAATTAATCCCTTTTGTAGAAGCCAAGAAATCTGTTACGAAAAATTGTCTATTTTTGACCCATAAAAAGTCTAAGTCGGCTTGGAAAAGATGTAGATGATGGACTGACCTGGAAAGGGGAGGCACAGTATAACTAATCATGCTGAAGCTGTGTACCAAATTTAAAACCAATCCATCCAGTAGAAGCCGAGAAATCAGTTACAAAAAAATCCACATTTCAATTTTCTACCCTAAAAAAGTCTAAATAGGCTCGGAAAACAGGAAGTAGATGATGGATTGATCTGAAAAGGGGAGGCACAGTATAACTCATCATGTGGAAGCTGTGTACCAAATTTGAAACCAATCCATCCAGTAGAAGCAGAGAAATTGAACCAGATGGACAGACAGACAGACAGACAGACAGACAGACAAGTTGATTGCAATATAGCCCCCTCTCTTACGAGTGGGGGTATAATTTAAACCTGGGTTAAGACAGACGACAATTAGCCCTGTTCACTCTATCACTCTATTTTTGATGAGAATAAAGAGAATATTGTATAACTATGATTTTTTTCCCTTATCATTAAATACAATTTTTTATATACTTACCCTGTGGTGATCCCCAACTGCTAAGTTTCTGATTGTCCCTGCAGCGTGCCTCTGAGCTTCAGAGTTGGAACTATCACATAATACTGGACGTAAATCTGGTACTATTCTCTGAGATATAAGTGGTAGCTGGAAAAAAGAAAAACAAAGTTATCTCCCCTCATTTCCCTAAAAATTGGTATGTTGAAGGGCCATATCATAACCACAATATTTTGAGGATCCAAATCTCTAGGAAATATGCAAAACAACCAGTATATATGGTGTATCTGCTAGATTATAAGTTTCATTAAATTGAATTGAGTTGATTCAGAGAAGAGAAACTTTTGTTATGGACAGGACAAAACAGAATGATTTGGTCCAGTAAGTGTGGTATTTTATTCAAGTTAAAACTTTAAACTAAACCTGGTCAGCGATAAATCACAAAAAGTCATAACTAAGCCTGACCTGTCCACTTTTCTCAAAATATTTCCATTTTGCAATGAAAGATTTCTTAGACAGGTGAATAAATCCCTAAGAACAATTTTTTTTGTATATGTTCCAGACCGTATGCGTATTCAGACCGTACGCGTACGGTCCGGACCGTACGAGTATATTTTCAAAATACCTGTACGGTCGGACCGTACGCGTACGGTCTGACTTGCCTTTTCTAGATCAATATTCAATAAAATATATTGATCCTGTAAAAATGCATTAATTTTATCATTTATGTTTCAGCTATTCGTCCGTCAGTTTCCCCACATATTTACCTACTTTTTAGCAAAAAAGTTCCATAGAGCTCTTGCTTTTTAAATAATGTGCAGCCGAGTTTACTTTCTACAGATATAAGTTATATGTATTGTCGTCATCCTCAAACTTTTCTTTACTGAATATAATTTTAGAATGATTTTTTAATCATCATCACAAAGTCTGTCATTTTTGTGGACCCTATATACAGATGAAATCCAACAACAAAACAGGGAATAAAACCTAACAAATTCTACCAAATGGATATCAAACACCATATTGTACCCAATTCCCTCACCTACCGACTCTCTATTCACAAATTCTGACTTTTGTTTAATTTTGTTTGTCTTATTATTTAAAGTTTGCTTTCCTCTTTTCGTTTTTTAATTTTTTTTAGTTTCCCTATTTTTTCCGTAAGAATCTGGGAGTTGGTAATAACACTTTTTAGGTTGAAAATAAAATATTATTTCCTAATACTATATGAATAAATGCAAATTTAGAGAATACCTATATGGTCTGAATACTTGTATGGTCCAGCTCGTTTTAGACCTTACGGGTATACTTGCACGGTCGGACCGTACGCGTACGGTCGGACCGTATAGGTATACTCGTACGGTCCGGACCGTACGCGTACGGTCTGAATACCTGTACGGTCTGGAACATATACATTTTGATTTTATAAGAAAAATTATGATATCAGATCCACTTAACCCTTACCCTTTTCTCTCCTTGTTAGCATTGTTTTTTTTTTATTTAATTAATATATCTACTTAGCATTATGGGTGGACTGGTTCTCAGACAAGTCCTGGTAGCTTTTAACCTAACTATACAAGTTCAACATAACCCTCCCCCTTTTTTATCACCTCATTAGCATTATGTATGGACAGATTACCAAGACAAGCCATGGCAGCCCCAAGTGTAGCTTTATAAAAGACTAACCAAACCCACCCCTTTCCTTACTTCATTATTAATGGATAGTATCCTCAGACAAGCCATGGCAGTGCCAAGTGTGTTTTACATACATGCATACATGTATATCATGTATATGGATATTTATTGATAGCAGTAAATGAGATAAACCAAACCATCCCCCTATTTTCTCAACTAATTACATAGCAAACTGAATGGATAAATTTATATGAAAAGGAACAGCTGCCCCTTTGTGTCCATTAATAAACAAAACCAACCGTTCACTCCTCTTTCTTTCTCACCTCATTAGCATTATGTATGGACAGATTCCTCAGACATGCCATGGCAGCCCCCAGTGTGTCCTTGTGAGTGGCTTTTGACTTGATTATATAATGGAGGTGCGGCAAGGCCCCATACTGTACTATTAAAACTTGATTTTCATCTGAAAATATAAATAAACTGTGATGATATGGGACGACAGAATGATATTCATGTAAAAATATTTGTACTACTAGTAACTACAATTCCCTATTTTCGTATATTGTGAGTTTTCTCCCATTTGCACAGTTTATCTTCTCTTTCCAGATGGTATTTTATACTAGTTACTGTGTGGAAAAATAAGTTTTTCTGCATTTATTTTTTAATTTGTCAAAAAATGTCCAAATGTAAAATATGATAATTTTGAAAAAGGTATATAACATGTTTTCCTGATTTAATAGGGTCTACTAAGCCCTCTGAATAATTTTGAATAATTAAAACCTTAAATTTTCCCATTCATTGCAATGTAATTTACCCACCTCAACTGAGGACAACTCTTATAAATGGGAGATAACTCACTATTTACGAAAATAGGGAATTGTCAGCTAGCTTACTAAGAAAATCACTTGCATCAAATTGCACTCTATACATATAGTGAATAATTTAAGTTCAATTATCTCCCCCTTAAATTTATATCCATGAGCAAAATATTTCTTCATAAGCCCATTTTGATTTACATGTAATGCATATACTTCATGTACATGTAAGTTTCATCAAAATCTATCCAGTGATAAAGGGAAAATTTTACTTTTAAGATACAAATGGGCAAGACAAACAGACAGAGAGAGACCATTAGATTTTAAAATAGACTCTGAATGTGTGCACTGGACACAGATGGCTGTGAGTTGGAGCCGAAAAACAAGAAGGAGACCAACAGGTCTGAAAATTGAATTTCATGCCAATTTATTAGTTACATTTCAGCAAAATATGTCAACATTATTACGCAAAAAAAAATCAATTGGGACATTGAACCTTTCACATGGTATTTTATTTGATAACATGAAAATGTCCGACATAAACAACATGAGTCAGTGATTATGTATAGACATATCACATCTGTGTTTTATCAATAGCATCTTTTCCTTTACAACAAAAGCTTTTTATAAATCCAGATGATTTCATTGCTAATGCATTTTTATGCACTAAATATGACCTTGCCCATATGTTGACCTGTGATTCAGAAAACATATTGATCTTAATAATGGTTTTATAACTTGACATTATATAAAAATTATTATATAAATGTCTAGTTATAAAACAGTTTTTGAAAATAAAAGAGTTATAAAGATTGATGCATAATTGCATTTTTTTTGCAAAATGAGAATGTGGCTTTCTGCAACATTCAACAGTTGGAAGAAACGTCTATTTACTTTTTTAAAATGTGAGTTTGAGCTTTGCTGTTTAGATGTATTGTCATCCGTGTGTTGTCTTCACTGCCTCCTGGTTTAGTTTTTTTTCCTTTCTTGACTCATAGATTAACAGACCCTTCTGGTTTTTTTTTGGGAAGGCAGAAAATCATCCTGAGCCCAGTTGAGCTCTATACCAACTTTAGTCAATTTTCTGCTTGCAATATAATAAAATTCTCCAACAAAAGGGGGATCCTACACCTTGAATCCTCTCCCCCACTGAAGTTCAGGGTATATAAACTTACCATCTGATGCAATGTTCCTGAGAGCAAAACAGGCCTGGCACTTCACCTGCAATGAAAAGTTAAAAAAAATAAAATAAACTAACTTAAATACTGTAAATCAATTAACTTTCATGTGCGATAAACGTTCGCGGGATTCGCGAGAACTTTACATCCGCGAAAATTTAAAGTCACAAATAAGTCACTGAGAAGTTGTTGTCATTAAACGAATCTCAGAAACCGTGAATGTTTGTATTCGTGAAAACGTCCAATGTAATGAAACCGCGAAAGTTTGTTGGTTTACAGTACAGTTTGCAGTTTAAAAGTTTTTTCTGGAACGTTTTCTCTCAAAGGTTCGTGGATTTGTAATTTGTCAATTCAAAATTGGTCTATCTTCATTTGTAGAATTTTAAATGGCAGCTGTCAGATTTATATAAGTTGTGTCAGGGTTCTTATTCTATTTCTTAATGAAATTCAATGCTTTTTTTCAGTTTTTTCAATTATTTTTAATATTTTCAAGGTCAGATTATGCAACAATTTTGAAGAAAATGGGCCTTTGTTTTGTTGTTGAGAAGACATAAGAAAAAAATGGCACCTAAGATTAAATAAGCCATGCATTAATTCTAAATGTAAATGATTCAATGCAAAAGTGATTTGATAATTTCCATCTATTGTGTTATTTGTTGTGAAATTTGTGGAAGAATTTATCTGCAAAAATTCTAATGTAAACATTCCTTACCCTTTCTTTTTTGGTTGCCAGAAGTTTCACAAGTTGTTTGATGACGTCAAAATGTCCAATGGCCACCATCATGGCTCGATGTTTATCGTTCACGGCAATGTTACTGAGGGAAGCCGCTATGTAATACTGTATCTCGATATCACTGGTGTGGAGTATTTCTACCATTATAGGTATAGCACCTTTGTTGACCAGCTCGTTTCTGTGTGATTCTAAAAATAGACATGACACAACTTTTGTTATAAGCCCCAATATTTAAAATGGGGCAATAATATGGCTAGTATGGAGTGTCTCGACCATTATAGGTAAAGCCCCTTCGTTGACCAACTCATTTCTGTGTGATTCTGAAAAATATACAAAAATAATGCTGAGAATATGTAATACTGTATCTCGAGATTGCTGATGTTGAGTATTTTGACCATTATAGGTAAAGCTCCTTTGTTGACCAGCTCATTTCTGTGTGATTCTGAAAAATAGATAAATTATGATTTTATTTTGAATTTGCATTTGTGATTGATCAAGGAAAGAGCCCAGTTACTGAAGAGTTATTGACTATGGAGTGTAATTAAGTACAGCTTAGGCCATATTAAAATAATTCCTAAATTCTCCTCCTAATTTCTTGAAAATATGGAGCAGGCAGGCGAGTTCATTTATTTTTTATTCGTTTTGATAAAATATTCTGGCATTTTAAAGGAAATTAAACTAACAATAAACACAATTTGACAAAAAATCAAAATAACACTTTCTGAGGCAGCAGTAAAAATAAAGGTTCAGGGATGAGAACCTAGGATAATTTTCATATTCCCCTTATGTTTCTAATAAGTAATGAATAATGGGACTATGATATAAATACATGTATAACATTTACAATTTCTGACTCTTAACCAGATTGTCAATTGCATCAACTTATCAAGGGCAACAATCCTGGTATAAAAACAAATAACTTGTTATTCAAAAATGATATAAATTTGTCCAAGACAATAAACCTATCAAATGCCATAACACAACAATGAAGATTAACCAAGATATGTGTCTCAGCCATTTGTGAGTATCAACTTATGTTGGTAAGTTAAAAATACTTCCTCCTCGCAAAGTTTGAACACTACATTGAACGTTCACTCATTAATTAATCAAAGGATGCAAATTATCCTTGAATAATTAGCCAAGGGACATTACTCATTGGTAACTTACGTTGGTGGGTAAGATTAAGTACAGCTCCAGCAGAGTTGCGTTGGACTCGTAAATCTGAAGATTTCATCAAATTAATCAAGGGACGCAACCCATGATTACTTGTAATCAGCTGTTTGTTGGCATCTGAAATAAGAATCAATTAAGTATTAAAATGTAAATAATAACACATCCAAATACTGTGGTTTCATTATTATTCGTAGGGTATCAATTTTCGTGGTTTTCGTGGGTGGCCCTGACCCACAAAATTGATACCCCATGAAAAGGAAATATAACATTGATCTTCATGCTGCAAACTTCAGAACCATAAATTTAAGAATCCACGAACCTATTAATCTTAATCAAACCATGAAAATGGATACCCATGAAAATAAATGAATCCACAGTAATATTATATGATAAGCCTACTCACAAAATGTCCTATACTATAAGCAATCACTGAACCATGAAACTAATCAAGGGGTATATAATTTTCATGATGGTTTTTGTTTGTTTTTATGTTTAAGGACTTTGTATATCAACTTACATGATGATATCATAATTCCTTCATGAAAAAGTAATTTTAACATGAAAGAAGTCTTGATTTAGGATGGACAAATGGACACAAAACAGAACTCTCATTTATTTTAATAGGTTAGGCATATCCACACAAACTAGCCTTTTCATTACTCTTCTTACAGTTTTATCAGTATCTGGTGGAAACCAACCTTAACTGATGAACACAATTTCAAACAGCTGTTCAAATGTATATGTGTTAGACTCTATAAAATGTTTTTGCTCAGCAAATATTTGATATGAACCCTTAACTTAACTGTTAATTCCCCAGCTCCCAATATGAAAAATTGACTTAAATACTGGCCTCGTTGAGGGCTGCCGCTGGTTGTCCATTGTGGTTTTTCTGAATTGCCACTTGATTGTAGGCTGTGTCACGTACACTAATTCCACATCTCATTATTTTCTATTAAACCTTAAAGTAAATCTGATTTGGGACGGATGGACCTCGCTTCTTTTGTAGGTGGGGACATAAAAACAGAACCAACCTGAAGTTGCCAGGGCTGTAATACAACCACAGGTATTGCACTGTACTTCAACATTCTTAGAATGTAGGAGCGTGACTAAAGGGGGAATAACTCCACATGTCACCAGCACTTCTTTGTTTTCTGCTGCTAAAAAAGAAAGAAAAAAGATAAATTACTATTTGAAGTTCATATTAACAATTTTAAAATCAAAATGTCTTTTACACTTGGCATTTTTCTTTTCTCTTATACATTTTTAAGTGCAGTTCTCTGTACGAATCAGGCAAAATCGATTTTTTAATCATGATATTAAAAACACACGGCTTTGACAATGAATTGTCATTCAAAATAGCCTTCTATTGAAGAAACAATCATCAGTTGTCATCTCCAGTGTCAGAGGATGGAGAAAAATTTCTGAAACAATGATAGGGATTTAGTATGACTTGACACGAGTTATCTCCCTTAGATCCAAATTTTGTATGCATTTTAACCAAAAATATATCTCAAATTTCTGACACTTTTGAGTAGTGCAAATGCATTTTTTGTTACTTTTTAAACATTTTGAACAGTATTATGAAGTCAGACCTCCGTGTTTTTTAAATCATGATTAACCAAATGCCTGATTCTTAAAAAGAATAGCACTTAAGAATTAAATTTCCAGTTGGCTTAAACTTAAAGGCTCCTGATTAATGTGAGACTTAATAAATTCATCTGAGATAACTGCCCAACATTCTACTTTTTTTATTACTTTTCACTCTAAGATATCTGATCCTCCAAAAATTGGCATTTGATGTATTTTGCCTTCAATAATTACCTGGTCCAATCATGGTAAAGTTACTGACGGCTAATGTTGCAGCTTTCTGGACCTGAATATCACGTGACCTTAATAATTCTACCAGAGGTCGTGCAATAGAGATTGTGAGAGGTGCAGACACTGAAATGAATAATAATGATAATTAACTAAATAAAGACAAGAGAAAAAGAAAATGTGTAAAAAGTGTGAATCACAGGGACTTGCTCCCCTCTATAAATATGTTGTGTGATTGTGGTGTCATACTAAACAAAAGAGAAATGTATGCCAAATGGTCAAGGTTTGAAATCATTTATTAACATATATTTTTAATTTCTATATACACAGGTATGACGCAAGAACGGCTTTGCCTTAAGGAGAACACAAGTTCATTCTTGTTTCTACTTGATCTCATATTGCTGGTCACAGTTCAGTTGTTTTGTGTGCATTTAAATTGATTTCTCTTACTTTGTACTGTTTTTCTTTTGTATTGTCTGATTTGAACCGCTTACTCTTCCGGAGCACCTGAGTTTACTTTTGTTACGACTTGAGTTTGCTTTGTTGATTTCTGTTTGGTTTATTTTGTGTATTTCTTTGTGCTGTTCTTGTTTGTGTTTACTGGTTTTGTCGTTGCCCTTTTTGTTTTTTGACACTAGAATGCCCCATTGGTTTTTCTTTGTTCTTTATCTCTAATATTTTGGACTTCTGACATTTTAAATGCCCCAAAATATTCTCCTTTGCTTCTTTCATGGCAACATTTACTGTCTTTATTGTTGCCTGGTTTTTCCTTTTATTTGCCTTTCTGACTTCTGACATATTTAATGTACCTGTATGTCTTCAACTTACTTCTTTCACTAACTTCTGTAAAACAGAGGGCTGCAGATCTCTGTAACTCCTTGTTGTCAGAGTAGGTCAAAATACACATGGCTCTGATATGTTCCTCAGTCAAAACTGGGTCACCACTTGCCTCTGAAAGATAAAGGTAACAGTCAAAATACACATGGCCCTGATATGTTCCTCAGTCAAAACTGGGTCACCACTTGCCTCTGAAAGATAAAGGTAACAGTCAAAATACACATGGCCCTGATATGCTCCTCAGTCAAAACTGGGTCACCACTTGCCTCTGAAAATGAAAAAAAAATTAAAACAGGTGTCCATATGACAAAACATTAAGTAAAGTAGTCCTGATCTGAAATGTCAAATTTCAAATCATTCTTATGTTTGATTTGAGATTTAAGCTTTATGGATGAGTATAACATAATACCCTTTTGGTAGCAAAACTATTCAATGTAGACATATTTGTTAGGAAAAATCAAGCTTAATGATCATGATGATAAAAAAAGAAAATATTGAAACTCCCTTGATCAAAATTTTCCTAAAATCATTCCTGGAATGATTTTCTTTAAGACTCAGTTTTTTTTTTCTATAAAAAAAAACCATACCTCTGGGACAGCAAGTTGTAAAGTAAACAAATCAATTTTTTTTTATAGTAAAGGTGTTGTGTACCTCCACAAAACAACTAACCCATTTCCATATAATGTAGCAAATTCTGGACAGCCTTTTTCTCACTGTCTAATAGGATCATTTCGTACCCCGTCCCATTCATTGATTTGGGATCTGTTGGACGTTTGTAACAACCACATGTCAAGCAACATAAACAGTAGTCTAAAAGTTTCTTAAGAATGTCGATAATCTCTTGGAGAATGCTGGGTTTAGAGTGTCTCTCTATCTTAATGTCAAAGTCCTCCATGGTTGTGGTCCCCTGTAAATAATAAATAAAGTTGTTATAATTAAATATTAAAATGTTAACACAAAGAGATCAGATAAATAAAATAATTCTGTATACTGTTAACACATAGAAATATATGCTTTGTCTTGCACTGCTCCATTTTCAGTTTTTGAAATAAAGATTTCTGATTCAGTTGCCCGTAACCTGAATGTTGAGGTTAACATCTTATTTATCTTAAACGAAAACCATTCAAATTTCACTGCCTAAAAATTTTTTTGGACCAGGACCAAGTGAGCCAGTGCTGATTTTGTAGACTGTCTATAACACCTGTAAAAGCTAAATAACTTATACAGTTTTATCTAAGAGTTACCTTCTGTCAAACATATTTGACCAAGATAAAAAAAAAATCAAAAAACATTTGCTCAGAAGTCAAAGTAAAACCTTTATACAGAGACTGCATGATAAGAGTTATACAAGCAAAATAGACACAAAAATAAAATGAATAAGAATTTGCCTAAAAGACATAAATGCCCCATCCTGAAACATTTCGGATTGACAGACTGAAAAACATATACAAACACTATATGCCCCCCCCCTACCTTCCTAGATCAGGCTTAAAAAATAATGATGGTGAATAAGTGTCCATGATGCAGCCTACAAATAGTTTCAGTTTATTCCACTTGATATGTATAAATTTTTAAAAATCTTCATTGAAAATAGATATTGTTTATGTATTATATTAGTAACTGTACCTTTGGATACAAACAGATGTCTATCTTTTTAGTCCTTGCAAAGGAAAGCTTCATCTAAATGTGTATTCAAATAATTATGTTCAAATATTTTCTTGCATTTGGAGATGCACAAAAAAAAAATGTAAAACTCAAGATCCAACAAGATAAGACTTGTACAATAAAGTATTAGAATTCAAAATAAAAGTTTGCCCTATTGAACTGATAGCAATACTTTCCTATTTTTTTACATTTTCATTTTTAGCATTAACATGTGTTACAAAATGAAATTCTTCTTTTTAAAGGCTTCACACTTTATGAAATATAAAGCTAAAAGCTTGACCTATTAAACATGTGGTTGTGTCGAAACCTGCATTTTTCTTTCTTCTTTTTTATGTTTTGTAATTAAAATACTGTCAAAACATGAATTTCCTTTTTTACAATTTTCAAATTTCGTATAAACTTCCATTCAAATTGCTTCACACTCTATGAACACATTTGCATACCATGAAAGGCAGCAATGACTAAGATTATAAAAATAACTATTTCCATGGAAATAATTTATGCTTTCTGTAAACTATGATCAAAGAGCATATCCAAAATTGATTGGCATGCTGTAAAATTATGTCAGGAATCTGAATTAGAATATAGCAACACAAAACGGGGGGCTACAAGGACATTTGGTGGGCTAATACTAACCTTTTGCAAATGGAGAGGGGAATTTATACATGGAAAACTGCCCTTAAGTTTGAAAAAGTAAATGTAAATTAGTGACATATACAGGGGGGGATTTAGCAGATTCCTGTATCCCATTTCTTTTTTGTCATAAGTACGCTATCAGTCTTCACAAAAGTTGAAAATTCTTGCCTGACCAATAACAAATGTCTGCATTCAGGACCGACTGCACATTTTAATTGTTAATTTGACCAAATTCACTGGGCCGATTGAGGCTAATTTATAAATTTTTCACCGGACTGGTCCAGCCGTCTGGCACATTTCATGAAGACTGAGTGTTATAGAAAAAAACAGGCATTTCAAGAGATTCAAAAATTTCAAGACTCACTCCTGAAGTAACAAAAAAAATATTGCAACTGAGTCCAAGACTGGTTACTTATGCTTTTTTAAACAGACCTGGGTCCAGTCGTCAGAGTTTTCCTTCAATAGGACGATCCTATCTCTATACAATTTAAATGGACTAAGACATATCTTAAGAATTAAGATTAGGATACCTTTACTGAACTCACCTTAGGGTTATAATTATTCAATTTTTGACTAGCTATTTTATTGGATGTTGGTAATCCTAAACTCTTTTTTTTTGCATTTAATCCCCAGTTACCCCATTTTTACCCAAATACAAAAATGCAAAAAGAAAAAAAAGATTTTGATTTTTTTGTTTACCGGTATATTCAGTCAGGCTGCATATTTCCAAGTTTTACAATGTACCAACAAATCTTTGAAATTAGCCTTTGCATGCACATGTCGCATGATACATTAATAAATTATATCAAAGTACAAATATGATCATGAAAAAACATATGATATCATAATATTCAGCTTGATGAGGATAAATCAGAAAGGCAGAAAATAAGTCAATTCATGCGTTTAGTTGATGTTAGTTTTTGTTTTTGAATAATAAAACTTTAAACTATTTTAAAACCTTTGTCTAAAATGTCACAGCAGAAACAATTGTACCAGTAGTTGATCTTACTTTGTTTATTTTGCTGGGTTAGAGTCATCTACTAGATAAAAAGAAGACATGCATTCCAAAATTAAGAAATACTTGAAATTTTTTCCCTATTAATTCAGTCTTGAGTTCTGAACAACATAGCTTTATCCCAATGAAATACATTTAGCATTAAATTAAAAGAACAAAGGAAAATCAACTTGACCTTTAACAATTCAATAATAACTTGAGTAAAGCTGATTTAAAAACACTGAACAATTATGGCTTTTTGAAAATAATTAAATAATTACTTAAAGTTCTTAAGTTTAAAGTCAATAAGTCATTTTAAAATCATGCAATCTTTAACAAAAAGTAGAAAACAATCTTGGTCTTTAAAATGCCTAAATAAATACTTTAAGGTTAAAGCCAAAAGTCATATATGTATTACATGTAGAATAATTATTTTTTTCTAATTTTGATAATGTTTGAAAAAGACCTTGTCCTAAAAATTATTAGAGAAATGACAATGAAAAATACATTACTTTCCTGCTTTTAGCATGTTAATAAATAGTTTACATACAAATCAGTATTTAAAATCAAATAACAATTTACATTCCAACAAATATATAATAAAATAAATAACTTTCTTTAGGACATACATGTAAATATTGAATTCAGGTAATTTCCCATACATCAACCCTTTCTTTTAATACAGCAAAAAAAAAGAAAAAAATAAAAATAATAAAATAAATAAAAAAACTTTCAAATCCAAATCATGAGTGAATAATTCAAAAGTAAAGACATTCACAAACTTTTATTTTTATTGACCTCACTTTTCATAATCTAACCCCCCCCCCCCCATTTCACAACCTTATATAAACATCAACATTTTTTTACAAATCTAGCAAGTAGGAAATTTTCGTCAGACATACATATCAATATTAAGTCAACTTACCAAATATCATTTATCAAAATTAAACAACCATCCTTTTTTAAATCCAGCCAAAAAATGAAATAGAACACAACAAAACCTTCAAATTCAAAACATGAACATTTAGATCATAAAAATTGTTTAAAAATAAATTGTCCAATTTCTTGTTTTTATCTACATGGATAGCTTTAAAGAAGAACATCCAAGTTTTGTTTTTATTTACATCACACGACATAATCCACTGCCCCTAAAGGGGTTGTCTTTTCTTTGTCAATACAATATCTAAACAAAAACGTATCTAGTTGAATGACAATGAAATATAAAGGTTTTTATCAAACAAGAAAGATAATCATTGATCTGGCATTTATATAAGGATTAAAAAGACAGCTGTTTCTTGGGGTCAAAGTTCAATCCTCAGCAATTTGTCACCTGGGCATAAAAGGTGATAATCTTCTTATGATTAGTAATATTACCTTTATCGTGTGTTTATCATGCAAAAAAAATAAAAAACCAAAATAAAACAAAACAAAAAAGCATTTCTGAGTTTAACTGAGTTTTTTTTTTTTTTTTTTTTTTTAAAGTAAAACAATAAGAGACAGCTCCAGAATTTTTAGTGGGGGGTATTCACCCTGAGTCCAAGTGTACTGAGGATGTAAAAGGGGGGTCAAGCTTGTATTTTTTTCCCAAGGTAAATGAAAAACAAAACCTCCTTTCACTATAAGGAAAGATATATTCAAGCGCACATTTATTTAAGCACCAATAAAAACCATTTCTTTCATTTCTAGTAATTTTGTAAAATGGCCTTAAATTCAGGGGAAAAATATTAAATCTAAATTCTCATCAAAGTGGTTGTTTTTCTTATCAAATGTAAAAAGAAAACCAAAAATTAAACAAGCAAACATTCCCCCCAAATAATGCATAAACGCTAGCGTTCTAAGTTGATTGACCTTGAGGATAAAGACAATCTTGCCCTTATTATAATATATAAAACAAATATTAGTAAAAAGGAAAAAATAGATTATGATCAAGCTATAATATTTTAGATGTCAACCTCCTTTATCCTAATTATTAAGGATAAAGACAATCTTGCCCTTTTTATAATATATAAAACAAATATTAGTAAAAAGGAACGAAGATTATGATCAAGCTATAATGTTACCTCCTCTATCTTAATTAAATATCAAGTAATTTAACATTGTTTTTTTGACCTATAGATGATAAAAATGTTACTGAAACTTTAGGTCAGTAAACTATTGGTAACATTTTTTGTCAACATGACATAGACAATAAAGAGATGTGGAATAAGTGTACGGGACACAACCAACATTAAAGAAACGGAAATTCAAAAAATCAAAATGGGAAACAGCCAGCGGCAAGGCTCACCAAACCAGGCGAAGTGGGCGAAAAAGTCGCCCTGAAAAGTTTAATTTCGCCTTTGTAATGTCACAGGGAGAAGTTGAAGTCGCCTTCTAAAATCGCGGTAATCGCCGACATTTCCCGTTTCTTTAAAAGATTAAACAAAGCTACCTGTTTATTTGATCATTTTACCTTACCCAGAGCTAATTAACAACCTGTCATGATGTCCTGTCACTGTTAATTACCAAATTCAAAAGTTTATTATCTTGTTAATAAACCAATTAGCGCCCAAGCCCGACGGCGATAGTCGGCTTGTACACCAAACTTGTTAATTAGATGGATCCAACTCCCAGTCATTAATTGGCTTCCAGGATTGATAAAAACTTAATATTAATGTGATTTGTTCACAAATAATTGACCAATTCACTGTAATTAATCCTTATTATTCATTTTGAAAGTTAAATTTCTGAAGTTAAAGAAAAAAATATTGAACAGAGTTATGCCCCTTTAAAATTAATAAATTTCTAAACTCTTCATCTTTCTACACATACTTTTGTGTTCGTTTACCATAAGTTCAAAGAATGATATAATCAAACAAAAATAAACACCAACAAAGAATTTGAGCATAATAATTATTGCAAATTATTTTTTTCATTTAGAAAATCACCTTTCTGATTATTTTCAGACCTCAGCTGGGTTTATATACCTTTTCCCTATTTTGAAATTCTCTCTTAAAAATAATGTCTGGAGAAATAAAGATAAAATAATAAGTAATAAATCTGTAATAATTAGACTTAAAAATAAATACATGTAGCATCAGCAATCTCTATAGTTATGCCATAAGGAATAACCTTACCATAGAATACCACTTTTAATTTACTTATAATAAAACTTATAGAGATTTCATATGTAGGAAATATAAAGCACTTTACAAAGTAGTATTGTAAATTATTAAGTTTATTTGTTTCAACGATAGTGTCACGCGCCTCTCACTTCTCCCTTATTTGTTGTCACTTCTCCCTACTTGGCTCAGAGGGAGAAGTCACTTCTCCCTGTCATCCTGAAGTGTGGTGACCCCTGCAGCGGTCTTCAACATGACCAGAGGTCAATGCTCGCTGTCTTGCATTGGCCCAAGACTAAAAATACAATACATAAGATTCAAACAAATCTCTAGATTATCAAGGAAAGACCCATTTCTGGAGATAAAATAAAAAACAGATAGTAAACAGAAGGACAAACAAAAGCTTTGACAAGGATTCCTGGCTTAGGACAGGCACATATAAAATGTGGCGGGGTTAAACTAGTTTTTTTGAGCCCAACCTTCCCCCTATTAATATTGTTTATCTTGTACAAAGCACAAAAAATAACACACTTTAAAAATCAAATTGATAAAAGTTCAATTCACCAAGAGAGAACCTGAGACAAGAGTACTAACATATACATGTATATATTGTTCTTGGAAAGTTTCATTGAAATAAGTTCATTGGTTTCAGAGAAGACTCTCTATAATCATTTATGGACATCAGACAAATATAGAAGACAGACACATTATAGTAAGTTAGTAATGGCATGAGATCATTTGGCCTTTGGAGGAATGGGCAAAGTGGACAATTCAGCCTACTGCATGGTATCAAGTGACAGAAAACAAGTCAACTGTATGCATTGGCATTGTACATGTGACAATGCAAAACAAAGAGCTAGTGGTTTATCGTCACATGCTGTTACAGCCATTTAATCCACCATTTCTTTAGAAATGTCTTACCAAGTCAGGACCATTGCAATCTTCAATTTCTTTTGATCATGTCATGGGGATTGATCTTCAATGTTTGGTAGTTTTGTTATTAACTTTATTTACTGACTTAATAAAGAATATGTACAGTACACTCAGAGAGGATTGATTCTCATACTCTGATTTCAGTGTCCAGTGATTCACAGAGTTTGACATAGTAAACTCTTAAAATTCTCCAAGTAATTTCTCTCACCTGGGAGAAATTTATTACCTTTTTCGGAGTATTTCAGAGTTGTTTATTACCTTGTGTATTATAATAATTTTCACCTTACAAGAAAGACAGGAAATAGGTGTTACTTCAAAAGGTTTTCAAGGCAATAAAAAACTCAAAGCTCGGAGTAATTTATGACCCTTTGGAGGGAGTACTTCTAAAACCCTCCTAGATTTTTATGGCTTTTCTTGGAGTTTCCTGGAGTCATTATAAAATTTCCCTCCGAAATCAGAGTATGAGAATCAATCCTCTCTGAGTGTACTGTACATGGTACATAGGTTTAGGTTAATTTAAAATGGACCGAGTGATTTGTGGTTACCTAGTCACACTATGGGGCTTAATATTGTGTACATGTACACCATGTAATATGTGCATAAAAAAACAACAAAGAGAAGTCAAAATTACATTTAAACAAGCATTCTGAGCATTGTACATATTGAATGCATACATGTACAACCAAGTAAATATCATTTACGTGTATATACATGGTACATGGTACTTTAGTGTAAAGGACAGTGAACTCAATATAAATTTAATTGACCATATATTTGATTTCAATCTACTTCAATGTATATATCTAAATGAACATCTAAGTACTAAACTCTTTACAATAATTTTGCCTTAGTGTGTCAAAGTGAATAATCAAGGAAAAGAGACAATGACCCTTTACAAAATTGAACATAGGACACTTAAAAAAAAGGTTTAATATGAATGTTACATTAGACTGTTCAGCCAAGACAGGCAATTTTTTGGCAAGAATCACAAAAATTCATGAAAATTTGAATTGCTAAATACATGTACATGTAGTGAAAATAGGTCAAATAGCAATTTATGGCTAGTTACTTTATCACTAAGTTTTCTATCCTTGACTGCCATTTAAGGGGGTAAAGGGGGAATCTCAACACGAAACAAGAGGCTCCACTGAGGAGCCTGAATCACTCACCTGGTTAAGAGTTGTTTATCAAAAACAACTTTTAGTTTTAGAATTTTTGTACCAATAAAAACATTTGAAGAGAAAAATTCTATGGGCAAAAACCACTATTTATGCTTTTAAAGGGCCATAACCCCCATAAGGAATCATCTGACAACTTTGACCTATTTGACACTTTTGTAGAGTTCAATGAGCTGACATTAAAGCTAACAGAAGTTTTTGTCTAACTGCAATACTTTTTTTATGGACAAAAAACAATATTCTTTTTTTTCCACCACAATTTTGGGGACCATTTTTTGAGTTATTAGCAACAACCTACAATTTACCCCTATGTTCTATTTTTAGCAATGGTAACCATATTTTTTGACGAATTAAAAATTTGAACGATACAATTGTAGTCAATATGCCATTGAACAAGTGTGCCAAGTTTAGATGCAGCTGGTCCAATGGTGTTAGACAAGTTAAAGTTTATTTTAGGGGAAAAGTAATGAAAAATGGTAAATTTTGAAGCTTTAAGGACCATACATGTAACTCCAATAAGAAATGGTCCTATGGCATTGACCTAATTACATGAAATGTAGATCTTGATGTGCTTAATCAAATGCATTTTCATGTTTTGAAATATCTTGTACAGTTTTCAAGATATAAGACTAAATAAGTGCAAAATTTCGAAAAAATCCAGAAAAAGGGCAATAACTCCTACATTGAATGTTGGATCTTCTTGAAAATTTCATGGCAGGTAGAACTTGAGGTGCTGAACACTTTTACCCATTGCCAGAATTTTGATATCTGTAACCGTTTTCCAGTTATTTGCAAAAAAACTGCTGCAATTTACCCCTATGTTCTATTCTTAGCCATGGTGGCCATGTTTTTCAAAGAATAAAAAATCCCCAAGCTAATTTTATACTACCTATGCTAATAAACAATTGTGCCAAATTTAAAAGTTATTGGATTTATGGTGTTAGAGGAGTTAATATGTTAATGTTTGAAAAATGTTAACGACGAAGGACGATGACGGAAGCCAAGTGATGGCAATAGCTCACATGGATCTTTGGTCCAGGTGAGCTAAAAAGGAAGCAGGAGTTATAAAAATCGCCAAACATGAAACACAAGAAAAATTATTTCAGATAATCAAAAACACGAAATCACGTGCCTCAAAAAGGCAAAAAACAAAGCACAGGTAATAAAAATCTCAAAACACGAAACACAGGACAAAAATACAGACAAACACGCAGCATGTACAACCTCCCAAACACAAATACACGAGAAATAAAAATCAAATCACGCAAAATAAAACGCTGAAAACGTAGCACAAAAATAACCCTTTTACCACCCTCATTAATATGCGAGCAAAGCGAGCTCTCTAATGTAGAAAGTATGCCAAATTGCACGACACTCAAAATACTATGGAAGAAAAATCGTTCTGACATCAGAAACATTCGATTTTTGGAAGTTTTTGAAAATGTCTGTGCGTGCTGAAAAATTGCGGGAAATAGTAATACATCCTCCCAAATTATCTCGTCCGAGGCATTATTAGAAATTTTCATTGGAATTATCTACACGAGCTTTTAAGGCAATGTCTTTCTCATATTAGTATATGGTTTACATCTAACTACACATACAAAATCAATGAAGTAGTCTTGCCAAAGGAGTAAAGATGAATATAGCAGATTTTTTGGAAAAAAAGGGGGGGCGTCCTAAAAAAGCCAGTTTTATTTAGAAATATGCTTATGCAAGAGAACAGGGTGATTTCTCAAGTAGCACTCTTCTACTGTCAATTTAAAGATCTAATTTTCTAAAGCATGAGTCATTTTTCTGATAGTTCTAAAAAAATTGTCAAATTCACAAATAACTGAGGTAAATTCAAAACTTACATCGTAACCCTTTTTTCTTGGTGGAGAATCCATGTTGCACTAAAGATTCGTGGAACATCTGTGGTTTAAAACTCAAGCATTTTCATTGTAACAGCTGATAAACCACAACAAAGGTTTTTATTTCTTTCCAAATTCAATGATGCAGAAAACCATTCAACTTCCGGTACCGATTGGTTACTAAATTGTGTCATTAATCCCGAACTCATACATGTCAGACAAAGTTTCAAATTTTCCCAGCATTTTAATATCATCTAGACAAATAAAGGATAGTTTGTCAGATTATTTTTAATGTCGAACTCATACGCCAGAAAAAGGCACAAAAAAAGGAATCATTATATCATTAAAAGTCATGCAAAATATTTATCTGCCACGGAACCAGTTTTCAGACGAAATGCAGCAATCAGGGTTTGACTGAGGCTGCCTGGTGTCTGTTTCTAAATTGCCGCTGATTCATTCCACAACTCGAGTCCACAAATCATTATGCAGAGGCAGATTCGATCACTTGGCTTCTTTTAGTGTTGAAAAAATGTTCTGAAGTATAGAAAATCCGGCTTTGAAGCATGACGAGAACCCCAGGTCTTTCGCAGTCAGTGCCCCTTCTCCCTTCTGAAAATTTGTGAACAACATGTACGACTACATCCCGATTTCCGATGAGAACCTATTACAAATAAAATTTAAAAGCTGAGCTAATGAAGCGAACATAATTATGATCGCCGCAAAAGTTATTTTGTTGTTACATATATCAAAGACCTGTATATTAAATATACAGGTCTATGCATATATTAAACAGCTCAATAAAAGTTTTGCTACTCTATACTGAGAAAATCATTTAATTATTGTCTCAGCTCTATATGAAACGGGGTAGATACATTTGCTTTTTTTTAAATGAAATATTATATCTTCATTGTTTAAAATATCCATAGACCGAAAAAAAGCTACTGATGAGGAAATGGCCATACAGCTGATAAAAAATGTTTTGTGGTCTCATGTTCATTTACTTCATATCCTTTCATTTATCATTTATTACAAGAGTTTGTCTTTTATGCCGTGTGGAGTTAAAAGAACAACCCCTCGGCTCGAGTTAAAGATGTATGTTTTTTTTTATTTTTTAGATCTCATGTGTACACTTTGTTTTCAACCACTATCTAAATTTATGTAATTTCCAAAACCTAAGGTTTAACTCCCCCATCGTAGTTTTGCCCTTCGCTATATATATTTGAGTAAAAAGAGTAAGCAGTTCCCGCTTGCTATAGCACACCCGTCGCGTTGCCAATTGACCATTCAGCGTGTCAAAAGAAAGAAAGAAGGAAATCGCAAACCAGAGAAAATGACAATGACTTGGTACAGGAAATAAATAAAATATTTGGTTGAACAAATTTTTATGGTACAAAATATGCCTGTTTCATTGTGGTCGGGAAACGGATGTAATTGAAAGTGCTTGAAAATGTAATGTTTTAATGGGTTGTTTTGTCAGCATTTTGTGCTTAAATTCTTAATTAACGCATTCAAAAAATTATGGTAACATGTTTATGTTCTGTTTCTCTTTTAATTGTGAATATTACATCGCTTTTCTGTTTCCACAAAAATTCCGCCGCAACGCAAACGGGAACATAGAAATGCCGGACGTCCGTCCATTCGTCCGTCCTCCCGCCTACAATTCTCAACGGATGTTTGTGAAATTTATGCACAATGTTTACATTACTATTTGCTTAGACAAGTTTGAAATTGGTCATTATGCAACTATTTTTGTTGAAGTTGTGCTCTTTGACCATGAAAATAACGTCCATGTATCCAACACAATTTTTTAAGTGTTCTCACGCCTACAATTCTCAAAGAATGTTTGTGTTTGTACATAATATTAATAATATATCTTTATTGCAAAATTACACCCATTAGGTTAAGCAATACAATCTAAAACTAACGAATATACAAACAATATCAATAAAACACAATAACATCACATAAAAAGAAAAAAAAATATCAAGTATAATTAAGCATTAGCTGACATGGACCTGTTTCTCTATTATAATGACTGTTGAATAAAGTCACACAGATCAGCCAATAACTCATTTTTCGGGACTAATTAACATTTTATTTTATCAATAGGGATTTAGTTGGGGAATTGGCTGTTATGGTTATTTTTTATGTTATCTAAAAACAGATTTCACAAATTATCGTTATATGTACAATTAACGAAAAAGTGAAATTCATCTTCAAGGAAGTTGCAACATTTGCAGAGTCTTTCTGGTCTAGGAATTTTCTTGTAAAGCCCGGTTTCGATTAATAGACAGTGATCGCTAGTTCCAAGTTGCGTTATAAGTTTACGTTTAAAAAAATGTTTCTTTCAAATAATTTTCCATTTTTAAATCTGTCTTAGTCTTAGATAAAGTTTGGAGTCTTCTGTTAAATTATTAAGTTTATCAAGATAACGCTGAACATACACCTCTTGGATCATTTTATTTAGTTCTTATCTATTTTGAAATTTAATTTTTGAGTAGTCTCTTATTAATAGACAAATTCATACTTGAGTAATGTGCAACTATTTTTGTGGAAGTCAAAGTTGTGCCCCTTTGGCCATAAAAATGAGATCCATGGCATCATCGCTGTCTAGCGGATGATACTGAAGCATATATCATATATAATGTTTATAGTACTTATTCATTGAATAAGTTCGAATCTGAGTACTAAGACTATTTTTGTAAAAGTTGTGCTCCTTTTAGTGAGTGAACTTAGAATTTTTGTCGCTCGGCGCGGGACCCAGGAATTCCGTTCTTGCTACATTTATCGAGCTATGCGATTTTTTCCTTTTTAGGTCATAGGGGGACTTTGTTGGAACTCCCGACCTGAAACTGCTTGCATATTTAGTTCATGTTGTGTAAAAGTTAATTTTTTTGCCTGCAGCATTACGTCTGCAGTAATAGTAACTATTCTTTGCTGGTGATGCAGTGGCGGATCCACAAATTCTGAAAAGAGGGGGCCCACTGACTGGCCTAAGAGAGGGTCCGCTTTGCTCACGCTTCAATGATTTCCTATATATTCAACCAAATTTTTCCGCCAAAAGGGGGGCCCGGCCCCCCAGGCCCCCTGGTTCTGCCTATGCTGATGGGGTTGGGACACAGTCATGTATAACATGTCCTTGTTACATTTGCAGTTCGTAGGTTGTTTCAGTATTTAATGATCCTTCTAACTATAGAGGAATTGCACTCTCAAGCTGTGTAGGGAATTTTTTTTCTAGAGTTCTTTTCAATAGATTAGAAAAATATTTAGATGATAACCAAGTGTTAAGAAAAGAACAAATTGGTTTTAAGAAAGGCTGTAGAACCAGTGACCATATTTTAACGTTGAAATCTATTATAGATAAAGCTTTTAAATCTAAAAAGAAAATATATACATGTTTTGTAGACTTCAAGAAAGCTTTTGATACTATAAACAGGGAAGCCTTGTTTCTAAAACTTTTTAATTGTAATATTAAAGGTAGATTTTTAAATATCTTATGAGATATGTACAAGAAAGTGCTATTTTCGGTAAAAGTTCAAGATGGTGTAACAGAATTCTTTCATTCAAAAATTGGAGTCAAACAAGGGTGTATATAGAGCCCTTCTCTCTTTTATATATCTTTATTCTCATAAACCAAATAGGTACAGAGAGATACAAAAATACAGAATATACAGTATAATTAAGTGACAAAAGAGTAATATTAACGTACATAGTTATCATAATAATATAAGGAGGTACACATGGAATTTAAATTTAGTACATTCGTGTCTAAAAGCTTAAACAAGTTAAAAGTATGCAAGTCTACCCAGGAGATTCTAGCTTTGTGTAAATATTTCGTATAAATTTGCAAATTTTGATTAAATCTGGTAGATGTTTACAGTTCATTAATTCCTTAAATTTAATAATATTTGGATTAGTAAAATATCTAGATTTAATGTATAATTTTCTTTCATCATCAAGTGATGAACAAGTCAAAATATAGTGATATTCGTCACCTAAATCTTGTGACTGGCAAATACTACATTTTCTATTTTCTCTAGGTATATTTTGCCACCTACCAGATTCAATTGGCAATTTGTGATTCATTGTTCTGAATCTAAAAAATGTAATAGCATTTTTGTCATTCAAAATGTCAAAATAGTTTTCAAATTCAAATTTTTCTTTATAAATTCTATAATTGGTTGCTTTCGGTGAATTCTGTACGTTGGACAACCACTGCTGTTTAAAATTGTCAAGCAGTGTTTGTTTTATAGAACTATATAACCATGAAGTGCTACGAAAGTTTTGTGCTATCCATACATTTGATTTACCACAGTTGTCAAAAATAGACTTAATGTATTTCAACCATGTAAAATTGTCATAATTCCTATGTGCTAATCTGTACAAAATCAAAGGAAGTTTATTTTCCTTCCCCGTGATTAATTTGCCCCAGTATTTAATAATTCTAAGCTTGATACATATATCCAGTGGGTATCGCCCAAGTTCCCCATAAATCATAAAATCAGGGGTTGACTTTTTGGCGTTCAATAAGAGCTTACAATATTTCAAATGAACTCTTTCTATAATGGAATTGTTCCCAGTCCCCCAAACTTCACATCCATATAGCAAAATTGGTTGGATGATTTTATCAAATAAGTCAAGTTTACATTCTAAAGATAAGTTATGAATTCGTCCCTTTTTCAAAACATCGTACATAGCACGAGTAGCCTTTTCTACATTGTGCTTTTTAGCATTTGTGAAACTGCCCGATCTAGAAAAACCAACCCCTAAATAATTAAAATCTTTAACTATTTCCAACTCTTTTCCTTCATAAAAGAATTTCATCCCATTTCGCAAACGACCCCTTGAGAAAACAACTATTTTACTTTTGTCAACGTTCACTTTTAGTTTCCATAGCTTGCAATATTCATGGAGTGATAACAATTGCTTTTGCAAATCTTCTTCTGATTCAGATAATAGAACAGTGTCATCTGCGTACAAGATAAGAAAAAGTTTTACAAACAGGTTGAGCTCTGTATGAATACTGTCGGATACACTTTGTAGCCCATGAATATTATTTCTTTCCATAAAACTCTCTAGATCATTAACATATAGGGAAAATAATGCAGGTGATAAACTTTCACCTTGCCGTACACCAACATTACAGGGAAAAAAGTCTGAATACTCTATGCCATTAAAAACTCTGGATTTAATATTTTTGTACATATTAAATATCACTTTGTACATTTTTCCATTAATAGACGAATTAAGCAATTTTGACCACAAACCTGGCCGCCAAATGGTGTCAAATGCTTTAGCAAAGTCGATAAATGCACAATATAACTTATTCTTTTGGTATTTAAGGAGTTCATATAATAGATGAAGTGTAAAAATACTATCAATAGTAGAATACCCTTTTCGAAACCCAAACTGGTTTTCGTTAAGTAAAGCAGAGTCTTCTAAAAAAGAATTCAACCTAGAATTGAGAATGGAAGTAAACAATTTCCCCATACAGCTTAAAATCGTGATAGGTCTATAGTTTTTAGGATCTGCTTTTTCACCCTTATTCTTGTAAAATGGGAGTATGGTACCAATTAACCAGCTTTCAGGGACTATTCCAGAGTTAAAAACTAAATTAAAAAATTTGAGATAAATTGGCATAAGTGTGTGACAAGTATTCTTTATATATTCATTAATGATTTGATCATCACTACATGCTTTTTCATTTTTTAAATTTTTGATACATTTCAAAACCTCTTCTTCAGAAATCTCATCATTTAAGAAAGCATTTGGCTCATTATCAGCGTTGTGTATATCATATGGGAATTCTTCATTGTTATCGTCGTTGTTTAAATCTTTAAAGAATTCATATAGCTTATTAATAGGTATATCTGGGGCATTTCTACGCGTTCGTTTTGTGTTCAGAATATTCCAATATTCTTTATTATTACTACTCTTAAGAACTTTGAGCTTCTTTCTGAGTTTTCTCTGATGTTCTACAATAGCCTTGTTCATTTCTTGTTTATATTCCCGTTCTTTTAATCGCAATTCTTGTTTGCTTACGTCGCATCTTTTATTTTTGTGACGTCTTTTTGCGATGCGGAAAGCCTTGCGCCTTTTCCAGCAATTCTGGGTAAACCAAAGTTTGTTTTCTACAGAACTGACTTTTTTATTTGGGTTATTACTCGGAGTATATGTACCAAATACATGTTCGGCAGGTTCGGTAAGCACATTACTAATATTTTCTACTAAATCGTTAATTGTTTGCTCAGACACATTCTCGTGGTCAAGATGTTCGATATCTTCAACTATTTTATTGAGTTTCTCTATATCTATGCTTTCTTTATATTCGTCAGCTTTCTCATTGTCCCATTTCTTTATCTTCTTCCTGTCACAGCCGCCACCACGATGCTCATCTGTGAGAGAGTCAGTGGCTGAGGCCGTGACATTGAGTGAAAGAGAAATAGGACAATGGACATCTGAGAACAATGATGAGAAATCTATTACATTCATACTATCAATATATGACAAAAAATCTACAGAACAAATAAAATAGTCAACAACACTAGATTGTCTACAGGTAAATTTACCAGTTTTATCACCATTAACTCTACCATTTAATATAAACAAATTGTTATTTTTACAAAAATCAAGTAGCTGGTTACCATAATTGTTTTTAACATGATCTTGACTGTTTCTCTTCAAAAGCATGTCATAAAGTTGTAGACTATTTGCATGATTAATTAAATTATCAAATGGACTATGGTTTTCCTCTAATATTTCAATAAAATCTTGATCTATGCCTGTCCTACTATTGAAATCTCCGTTGAGGAGAATAAGATTGTGATTTTGTGAAAATTTCATGAAATCCTGCTCCAATTCATTATAGGCATCTTCAGATTTATAAAAAGAATTTTCAGGGGGAATATAAATATTCCCAATAATAATATCTTCACTTGAATTAAACAGTAGCTTAGAAATTTTAAACCATGAAACTAGTTTACTGTCAGATTCTAAAGATGTGACAAATTGATCATATTCAGCTTTGTACCCAAAAGCAATTCCACCTGATTTTACTCTAGTTTTAGTTTTTCTATTTTTTTGTACAAATTTGTAACCAGGTATAACAATTTCATCCACATCATCTGTTTTTGTTTCAGTAATACATATAAAATCAAAGTCAACTAACAACTCTGTAAATTCAGGATACTTCAGTTTTCTTAGTATACCACCACTATTTAAACTAAGCAGTTTTGGTTTTGCATCTTTAATGTTTAAAGAAATGTTAGAGTCTTTTCTTTCGCCTCCTTGGGTATCCTACCGGTCTCTGTGAGGGGTTGAGGACATTCGTCGTCGCTTGTTGCCTGGCCGATGAATGGGCGTCGTTCTAAACATATCGTATGTTCTGTTGCTATCATGTAAGTTTATTTCTTCTGGTCGGTCATCATAAATAACTCCGTCCACATAGAGAACATCTCGCACCAGTTTTACTTTACAGCCTTGTTCTCTTTTTTCCTTCATTATCGGATACAAGCTTCGTCTTGCTTGCTCAATAGCGTCTGGAAACTGTCTGTTTATGCCAAAATGAGTGCCTTTCAATCTATGTGCATTTGAGAGTACAGCTTCAAGGTCTTTCATATATAAAAATCGGGCGATAATTGGTCTAGGCTTTCTTCTATGACCACGTCCTGGAGGGGACCCGCTACCGAAACGGTGAACGTTCCCCAATTCTACATGATAGTTTATTCTTAATTCCCTCTTTATAAAAGATCGAATAACTGCTTCGGTGTCTTCATCTGAATATTCAGTGTGGCCCGTGAAAATCAAATTGTATTTCATAGATCTACACTGTAGATCTAGCACTGTGTTTCTGAGCTCTTCTGTTTGTTCTTGTGCATCACTAAGTGCAGCTCTTACCTCGTGTCGCATTTCATTTGCACAGTCATCTAACTCGTTTCTGGTTTTGTTAATTGATGTTTTAATATCCTGTATATCGCTATTGTGTGACGCTGTTGTGCCTTTCATTGTGTTGATTTCTTTATTCAGTTCTAAACAGTCCTTTTTTACAGTTCGTATCTCATGATCCTGCGCTTTATTCGTTTTCTTTAGGTTATCAATTGAAGACTCGAGTTTCAAAACTTTTGTTTTCATTTGATCGAAACCAATTAGAAGATTGTTCATTGTTGTACTTAATTCATCAATTTTTGTGACATTAGATTCTATTGTGGACAAACGATTGTCTATTTTCTCCATTAAACAATATAGTGCTTCAACCGATATTTCTTTTTCACCCTCTTGGCCCTCACTCTTGTTTGCAGTGTTTTGATCCATTACTCCCACTCCTGTAGACCCTCAGTAAAATCAAGTAGTCAATCGAATACACCTCTAAGACTGAAGTTCGATAACCTCGGGGTTTTACGTTCACTGATAAGATTGTTTACAAAATGTTTATGACAATTACTAATTTAAAGGCTGTCACCAACGAAAATTTACATAGAGCGCTGATTCTCTATACATTTTTATCCTTCGACAGGTACAGTTTTCACTCTACATTAACGACCTAGTCTCACTTTTCGATAAGACATGTGATCCTGTACAGTTAAATGAAATTGATATATCATGTCTTCTTTACGCAGATGATTTAGTACTTATATCAGAATCTGCTTCAGGCCTACAACATTGCATTGATAAACTTAACAATTACTGTGAACACTGGGACCTAACTGTAAATTTATCAAAAACCAAAATTTTGATTTTTAACAAAACAGGAAGAAAATTATCAAAAGATATTTTTAAGCTTGGAGAGGATATAATTGAATATTGTGAAGAATATAAATATTTGGGAATCATTTTCAAACCATCGGGAGTCCTTACAAATGGCATTAATCTTCTATGTAAAAAGGCAACTAAAGCCATGTTCTGTGTCAGAAAACTCTTATCATCAAACTCTTCTAATATTGTCCCTCATTTGAAACTGTTTGATGCTTGCATTAAACCAATTTTACTTTATTGTAGTGAAATATGGTCATTAAATGTTGTTAACAATAAACATGAATTAGAATCTAAATATCTAGCAATGCCAATAGTTAAAACTCAAATTAAATTTGCAAAATCTCTTTTAGGAGTAAATAGAGCTGCAGTGAATTTGGCTGCACTTGCAGAACTGGGAATGTATCCAATATCTATTTTAGCCTTGAAATCAGTTGCTGAATATTGGTTACATATTATTAAATCTGAAAATTTACTAGTTCATGATGCCTACAAATCTAATTTTAATTGTCAAGATAGCTTTGCCTCAAAAGTCAAGATATTACTAAATAAACTTAATTTTGATCATGTTTGGGATAATCAAGGTACCTTTTCACAAGGTAAATTACTCTCAGCTTTTACAAACAAGTTAAATGAAAATTATTTAAAATATTGGAAGAACACTATTTTTGATGACAGTCATTCTGTAAATGGTCATAAACTTAGAACATTTAGAAAAATAAAAGAAAACTATGAAATAGATACATATCTAAAATTGGATATAGACAGAGATATAGTTAAAACATTTACAAAAATTAAATTAAGCAATAGTAAACTTAACTTGCAATAGAAGTTGGGCGTCACACTAAAACCCCACTAGCAAATAGGGAATGTCCATTATGTAAGTCAGGAGTAGAAGATGAATCTCATTTTTTAATTACTTGTACTTCATTAAATAACATTAGAGAAAAACTTTTCACAGATATATGTTATATTTGCCCCTCTTTTGTTAATTTTGATTCAGATGTTAGATTTAACTTTTTATTCAATTGTAAAGATTATGATATTGTAAAAGTCATTGTAATAGGTGTTAATCAAATGTATAAAAGGAGATTTGAGTTACTTAATAACTGCAGTGCATAGTAGTAGTCCAACATATAATTGTATTTATTCATTCATTTATTTTGCACCACCTCCTCCAATTATATATTAGATATATACGTTAAATATCAATACACAAACTTACTAATCAAACCTGGTAAATTATATATTTACTGATACTTATTTTAGAAGATAAAACTTTGTAGATTATAATTTTCTGTATCAGATTTGTTATAAAGTCAATACAAAAACAATGTTATAAGCATTTTTAACTATTTTTCATAAATTTAAAATGTTTGTGAATTGTTTTTTTTTTCAACATTATCAAGTTTCAATTTGTTACATATTCTACATAGTGCCCGGGTGGCGAATAGGTCTGCAGCAGAGCCTTGCTTGACGATTAAGGGTTTTGTTATTAGATGACATCGGGTAAGTGCTCAGCGCACAGGGATATCAATTGTGTCCTAGGTGGCTGAAAAGGGTTGCCCTCGTCCGCAGGGGTTGGCAGTTTTCTGTTTTGGTTTCTAATTCAACCTAATTTTGATCAAGTAAATTGTTGTTTGTTTCATTTTGAAAGACAATATTTCATTCATAAACAAAACGCTTTTTAAACAGACAGAAACTAACAGCATGAATTGGACTATCGGGGAGATGAACATGGAAGGGATGACAAAATGAACATGAAATGATGATGCATTGGGGGATTTTTGGAACACAAGGGGGTCCTGCTCTTATCGAGACCCGCAGTAGGGTTCTTCAACGTACAAGAAACGTATCATATTTCCTAACAAGATGCTGTACTATGGTTTGGGATCAGGTTTTCACCATTTTACCCTGAACACCCCGGAACTGATTATGGCAAGCTATGTCACCCAGTATCTACCGCCTTGGGCACACGTCCCAGTTGTTGTTTTTTTTTGTGCCAAACAACCTGGCTTGACATCAGGTTATGAGCGCTTTATTGTAGACCTTCAATGACAAATTTAGCGCCACTAAGCATTATAAGCGATGTTCACCACAGATTTTAAAAATAAAAGGGTTTTACATAGCTCACTATAAAATATATATTCAGTATTATCTGATTCTTACCCCAAAACTTGTAAATTTTAATTAAGCCCTTAATAAATGTACCGTTAAGCATAAACAAAATTTTGAGGTTTTAAACCTACAGATTGAAGTTAGATACTACATTTGGTTTCACTAACCATGTTCAGTAAATACGTGTAAAATGTGAGAGAAAAATCAGTAAATACACGTATTTACTGGTCAATCCAGGAAATACATGTATTTCCTAAATTGCCCAGTAAATACACGAATTTACTGACAGCTTTAGGAAATTCACGTATTTACTGATTACACGAATTTACTGTAACATATATATATATCTTTTGTTATACAGATAATAATGAGGCATGTGTCTTAATCACTAGTTTGTATGTTTGTATGTGTATATAATTGTAATTGTATTGGTAACAATCCTGTATTTGGATTTTAGACCAAATAAAAATTCTGTTCTGTTCTGTTCTGTTCTGTGTGATCAATTTTTTGTCTTGGCAGAAGATTGAGGTTACGTGTTGGCCGATCATTTTATCACATTGCACGTATGAGTAGTACTAGTACCATCATTTCCTGGTGGTGTGCTAAGGTTCCCTACCGACGTTCACCTTTAATTTGAATAAAGACTCTACTGGTGACGATATCAACTGTCCTGTCTGGATGCCCGTTCCGTTTTTAACGGTGGAATTGAGAATGGTTTTCCAGGCAATTAAACGGTTCCATATTGAAACGTGTCGTCGTAGAAATAAATCACCCGTTTCCAACTTTAACTTTCTCAATATAGACTATAAGCCTCTGAAGCGCCTGTTAATTTTAAATTCGCTGTAAGGGTGTGTCATGAGTCGTCCAGCTAATGACACACCACCGCCAGAGTTAGCTGCTCCAGTTACAACTGAACCCAAGGCAGGAGCCATCTCCCATCACGTGGAGGCTCTGGTCGGAATTCTTTAAATGTACTAATACTTTGCTTTTATTAGCTCACTAGGCTAACGAGAACAGGTGAGATGTTGTCATCCCTTGTCGTCGACCTTACTAAATTTTATTCTAAACTACTGAACAGCTGAGCAGAATTGAATGAAACTTTGGTATAATCGATCCTTAGATAACATAAGATATGTTGCCATTTTTGATCCGTGAAAAACTTGATAGTCGTGGCTAAAATGTCAAAGACTACTGTTCTTGGCTTGTGCATTAAAAAGTATGAGAGATAAAGAAATATGTCGCAACCCTCCTTCTTCAGCATCGAAAGCTCATTAAAAGTTCGAATTTAAACAGGATTATCAGGATTTCAATTGATAATTTAAATTATGGAAGAATGAATTATATGGAGCCTCTCAATCTCATGAAATTCATATTTAAAAATGAAAGGTGTTGCAGGAAATTAATGGTAAGACGCCCTTGCCAAAAAAGGTTACACACTGGAAGACACAAAACAGAACAACAGCATTTTAGATGTGCACATGAAATTTATATTTTTAAAATGAAAAATTTTAAACTAAATAGGACCTTTTCAGAAAACAAAAAGATGGTGTCGGTAGCATAATGTTGTCTTTTGATAACGCTTATGAGGGTTTGATAAATAGTCACTTTTTAAAGAAGAAAAATGCACCAAAAACCGAAAAGTTCGAAATGCATGGCAAGTACAAAACCAGTAAACTCAAACTAGAATATTACGAAGAAACAAAAAACATTAAAAAAAAAACCACAAAATCAACCGAACAAAAATCAAAAACGCGAACTCAAGTCGTAACGAGAGTGAACTCAGGTGCTCAGGAAGAGTAAGCAGTTCTTCCCTCATTTCTTTGTTCTATTGATTGTAGGGTCATTCTTTTCTATAAGACTGCAAAAACAAAACCTTATATGATAGTAAATACATACATATATATACATATCTACGACACAGTTACAAATTTGAAAGAAAATTTCTAAAGTTTTCATTCTATTTCACACAAAGTTGCCTTTCCGGTTTCATTACAAGTTACAAGGAATTTATTTGTTCCAGGTTCAAATCTCAAAGTCCAAGGTGTCTGAATCCCCACTATAGAAGCTGGAATGATCCTGATTAATTCTCCTTTGTCAGTAATTTGATGGATGTTTTTGGAATCCATTCCGACAATATAGAAATTTCCCTCGCCATCCATTCCGACACCACGGGGACTGTTGAGCTGGTTGCTTGTGTAAATAAACTTCTTTGTATCATTGACAACGTATGATACAGAGTTATCACCGTCTCCAAAGAAATAGTCGTTGTTCCCGGATGATGACACGAAGCTCGAGCTCCCTGATGTCTTCACGGACTTGACTCTTTTACCAGAAGACTGATTAATCCAAGTCAGTTGATTCCAGCTTGAGACGAGGAATAGATTGTTGTCAAAGACACATACACCCCACATCAACACATCGTTCAGTTTGATTGTCTCGAGTGACGTCATGCCTTTACAATCTACAATGTATAGAACGTGGGTCCTTGAAGACACCACAACTCGTGTCTCAGATACGTGACAAAGATCAGTAGGCTGGCTCTCGTGAATTGTCAACTCTCCAAGCAGGTCGCAATCACGGCTGTACTTTACGACTTTATCTTCACCGAAGGCTGTAAATACCATCATATCGTCTAAGAAGATCCCACTTGTCTGTCCCGTCTGTGTCACGTTTATAGTTCTGATAACTTTGATTTTCCCGGTCCGAAAGTTGGAATCAGACACTTTGAGTCCCCTCTTTCCAAACTTTATTTTGGATTCATTACTTTCAAGTTTATGATCGAAAACATTGCTCCTTTGGTCGTCGTCACAAAAAATGAACTTTGGCATATTGGCTCCTTCGCGGTTTTTGCCAATGTCAGTGATCGATACCAGTTCGTGATTTGCTGACATCTTGAAACCTTTGTGGCATTCTGCACAATTTTCACAGAAGGCATCATCACAAATGACAAACCACAATATGGCTTTATTTTCGTTTCCAGGAAATTCACAAGCATCGCAAAACTTTTCTGATTCAGCCATAAATGAAAGAATCAATAGGTTCGTGGCACCCAAGTTTTCGACAAAGTCGGAGAGATAATCGGGAATTCCGGACAAAACTTGCTGCCGACAAACTGGGCATGGAATTTCGTTCGTCTTTTCTTTAAATGAATCAAAATAAGTGCGAAAACATGACTTACAGAACGTTCGAATACACGACAGGAGTTTTGGTTCCTTTAAATTATCCAAACTATAAATGATTCATTTCAGTACCTTCGTCGATATTCGAATGATCCTTCCCTGTCGCTATTCTGTTCTTCCTTTAATTAACCTTCCCTGTTTTTTGCACAGCCGATATATGATTGATTTTATCACTATGGACGCTTATTCATAGCAACAGACCACTTGTCAATAGAAACGGTAATTTACATTTTCTTTTAAAAATAAACATCAAAGTTCGGTAGTTTTATTATTACCTTTTAATATTTATAATATCCAAGATCGAATTCAAATGTTACGTAGATAATTTGAGCTTTTTAACAATTACAACACTCTAGTTTAACCTTGGAAAGCTACATCATGTACATGGTGGTTTAAATGAACAATATTTATTTTTAAATGTACGTTAACATATCAATTTCCGTTTGAGTATTTATAGTGAAAAGTCAAATAAATGTGTATTATACAATTATCACCCAAGTTGGTGTGTGACCCGGTGGTTTCTTTCCCCAAGAAAGTAAGGTCACCCGAGAGCTTGCCCCGAGGGTGACCTTTCTTTTCGAGGGGAAATTAATGCCGTGTCACATATCGTCTAGGTTGATGACTGTTATATTATATCAAATATTTAGATGGAAAAAAATTAAATTTTAAACATATTTCGGATATTTTTACCTCTTTTTCATGGGAAAAAATGCAGCCCATACAATGTTTTGAAGAAAAATCGTGGGGTCATGTGCAAATTCTCACGAGAGGGTGACCTTACAAGTGGACCTTACCATGCGACCAAACGATTACTGGTTGCCCCAGCCTATAATATTGATTATTTCTCTTCGCTAGGATTTTTAAATTTTGACGGTACAAGTGTTCATGAGTGATTTTATTAAAATTATATTGCTTTAAGATTTATAAGAATTATTTTCTCAATGAGGTTGATAATAAAAGAAGGCTTATTTGTACTAAATTACGGTCCTTAGTTTGTTTGCACACGGCTTGCTTTTTTGCACACGACACCTATATTTGAATGGTTACATAAGTCGGAGCAGATTGCCAACTTGATGGTCGGAGGTATCTAAATCTGGCATGACTGCATGATTGCTGCTCCTGCGAATGAAAGAACCAGATGTACCTATAGGGCATACGAATGTCAAAGTCCGAAAGGGCAGAGACAAAACCAGAAAACACAAATAAGGACAGGACGAAAAAACAGACAACATAAAAAACAAAGAAACACAAACACCACTGAATATCAATTAACAACGCGAACTAGTATTCACGTGATTGCCTGCTGGAACCACATGATAATGGGTTACCTGTTAATTGCTACTTCTGCACACGATATTGGTCTTAGTAAAATTGGACAACTTTTTTCCAAGGTACATGAATGTGGTTGGTGCCGTGACATACTTTATGACTATAGTCTTTGGTTGATTGCTGTGATGGCTTGCCGCGTACATGAGAGCGACTTTTACCAAGGAATTCCTTCACAGAGTATTTGAGGGTGTTTGGAGGTGTACAGACGGCCTAAGTGCAGTTAAAGCTAAAACTAAAAGTTGTTTACACGCCTTGAAAACACATGTTATTGGGGAATAAGGTTTTAAAGAAAATCGGTATTCTAATAAAGCTCGGTGTTATCTTAATGTTCAAATTGTCAGGTGTTTTTTTTTTAAATTACCGTGTGTTATGACAACTGAATTAAGTACGCTTATTCTACATCTTGTTATTTTCTATTGTATCCAGATAATTACTTTGACATTGGATGAAGCATAAATGAAACTGGACTTCAGTGAGAAGATTAGTTGAGAAGGACATTGGAGAAAAATTATAGTAAAGGAAATCTTTGCAGTAAGTCTCATTCAACACCAAAGCCAAGAAAGACGGTTGATTCTTGATGCAGGCTCCAGAAGAACAAGATCTTTTGGGTCAGTCCAAAATTATTAGACCTCGAGATCACCTAAGGTAGATAACTCTTTAAATCATTTGAACGTTTTAGTTAATTACATTAAATGAAAGAAATGATCAAGCTTCTCAGTGATCAAATTAGGAAATGTTTAAACTCCATTTATGTTCAACAAATTTTTTTCAGAGAAACCTATGGTTTAGATTTCTTAAGATTTTGCGATTGAATTTATTTATTCAAAGTGACTATTTGAAAATTTTCAGGAAAATTGAACGACACAATTTTATTTTAGCCTAAGTTTTGGGTACCCCCTTAAAGTTTGAGGTTTGAGCGATTAGGCACACGAAATTAGGAATGCGAGCCCACAAGAATCCAAAGTGGATGAAAATGTGACTGATCAGCGTAAAGGGAAATCGATGACTATGAGTTCAGTCAAACCAAAAGACTTTAAAAGAAAGATTCAGTCCCTCAAACTAGACCAAGCTGTACAAAACCAAGCTTTGTGAGCGTAGTCAAAGGCCGTTTGAGAACATAGCAGAGCTGAGACAGGATATTAGGGACCTCACAAGATTAGCCTATCCAACGGCTCCTAATGATGTCAGTGAGACTTTCGCCAAAGAGCAGTTTATCGATGCTCTTGTCAGCTTGGATATGAAATTACGTGTCAAACAAATTCGACCCTTGGATTAGAATTTAAACAATCGAGAATTCCATTGATATAACTTCATTTATGGAAATATCAATTATATGGTGCCTTTCAATTTCATGAAATACATGTTTAAAATGAAACGTGTTGCAGGAATTTTTGGCTTTTGGTAAAAAAGTTACACGCTCGAGGACATAAAACACAACAATAGTATTTTAGATGTGCGCATGAAATATATATTATAAAAAAACTTTAAAAACTAAATGTCTTAAATGATAACGCTCATATAATAACACCGAACTCTTGGGGTTTGACAAAGAGTCATTTTCATAGAAGCAAAAGGGCACCAATGCCCGGCAATGAAACATTCGAGTGTCAAAAGTCCGAAAGGGCAATGACAAAGCCAGTAGACACGGAATAAAACAACACGAAAAAACACAAAACACAAAACCACAGAATCAACCGAACAGAAATTAAAAAAACCCGCACACTTTAGTCGTAACGAGAGTGAACCAAGGTGCACCGGAATAGTTGGCGGTTCTCCCTCATTTCATCGTTCTGTTGATTATAGGGTTATGATCCCCTAAAAAATACAAAAACAAAAACAAGTCCTGAATACGATAGTAAATATATATACATATCTAGGACACAGTTACAAATTTGAAAAATGAACTTCTGAAGTTGTTCATTCTATTTCACATAAAGTTGCTTTTCCGGAAGTACATGTAGCTAGAAATCGATTTGTTTCACGTTCAAACCTTAAAGTCCAAGGTGTCTCAATTCCCACTGTAGAAGCTGGAATGATCCTGATTAATTCTCCTTGGTCTGTTATTTGATGGAAGTTTTTGGAATCATGTCCAGCAATATAGAAATTGCCCTCCTCATCTATCCCGATACCGCGTGGGCTGTTTAGTTGATTGTTTGTGTAAGTAAACTGCTTTGTATCATTGACCACGTAGGAAACAGAGTTCTGTCCATCTCCATAGATATAGTCATTGTTACCATATGATGATACGTAGAAAGAATGACCAAGTGTCGTTTCGGACTTGGCCTTTGCTCCAGATGACTGATCGATCCACGTGATCTGCTTTTTACTTCCGACGAGGAATAGGTTGTTGTCATAGAAACAAATCCCATGCACTGGTACATCGGTCAGCTTCATTGTCTTCTGTAACGTCATGTCTTTACAGTCAATGATGTATAACACATTGGCATTGGACGAAACAACAACTCGTGTCTCAGATAAATGACAGATATCGGTAGGCCGACACGGAACTTTCAGCTCTCCTAACAACGCGCCATTCTCTGTGTACTTAACGACATTTCTAGTATTGTAAGCTGTAAATATCAACAGACCATCTAAGAAGATCCCACTTGTCTGTCCGACCTGTGTCACGTTTATAGTTCTGATTACCTTTATTTTCCCGTTCCGAAAGTCATTACCGAAAGACTTGAGGCCATCTTTTTCAATCTTAATTTTCGACTCTTTAATAGTTAGTTCACCGAGAGATTTCATGGTGCGTTCGAATTCTGTGACATCTTTCGATACTTCGCATTCAATTGAAACATTTTTGCTACTTTTCAACGCATCTTTTATTTCGACTTGAAGTTTTTCCATTTTGACAGATATGTCATTAAAGATATTAAGACATTGCTGTTCCGATCCATGTTCTACGACTCCGGCTAACATACTTTTCCAGGTTGTTAGCGCACTTTTCTAGCTCGTACAATCGTTGATGTCGTCTGCAACTTTCATTGACGTCGTTTTCTTAGCCGCTTCCAGCTCACTCAATATGTTGTTTTGCAACCTATCAAGATGATCTTTCATTTCTTTAACCATTTTCGTGACGGTTGTTCCGATGTTGATCGCTTGTTTATCAACGAGAGTTTCGTTTTCTTCTCTGCAGCTTATTACGTCTTCTAGAAGTTTTATGTTTTCCTCCATTTGCTTAAGAAGGTCGGAAACTTCTGGTTTCTGTTTTATACCCGAAGATGCTTCTTCTATGGATATCACCTTATCGCACTTTCTGTGGGAAAGGGTGGCACATAAAGTACAGCATGCCTTCTTATGATCGACACAGTAAACCTGTACGGGACTCTTTTTGTGGTCGTCACAGAAAATGACCTTTGATATATTTGCCCCTTTACGGGTTTTGCCAATGTCAGTTATCGGTATCAGTTCATGACTTGCTGAAATTTTGAAACTTTTATGATAAATCTGACATTGTTCGCAAAATGCCTCTTCACAAACGATACACCAAGTTTTTGCTTTAATTTCTCTGTCATTTATATTACAAGAATCGCACAACTTTTCTGATTTTGCAATTGACGATGTGTTAAGCAAAGAAATTATAAAGTCGTTTGCAGGCAAGTTTTCGACCATGTTGTCCACATCATCGGGAATTCCGGACGAAACAGTCTGACGACAAACGGGGCACGAAATTTCGTCCTTCTTTTCCTTGATTGATTTAACGTAAGTATGAATACATGACTTACAGAACGTATGAAGACACGGTAAAGCTTTGGTTCCTTTAAAGTATCAAAACAAATGTTACATTTCAGTAGATCGTTTAAATTTTCTCCTGATTGTATCGAGGGATCCTCCCCCGTCGCCATTTTGTTTTCTTTTTGATTGATCTTCCTTGTTCGATTTTCTGAAAACCCAATCTATTTTTACAATAAACTGTAAATTCTAACGACCATTGAAAAATATTTGAATGCGTGATAACATATCTTACTTCAACGGCTTGGTCTATTCACAGTGTATAACCGGACAGTAAGCGATCACGGAAGTTGATCACTGTCCGATGGTAAAATCCTAGTTGCATGTTATTTTTTATGCCAGATTTTTGTGGTTTTAGGCTGCATGAACGTATTACAATATCGAATAGGAACAAAGGTGAGTCTTTTTTATAGCTTGCTCATTTACACAACTTTTTAACGTTTCTTTTTGAATTCAGGACAATTTAAACTATAATAATTTTTCGATTGATCATCGATTGGTGAACATTTTTTCCTTCACCTCTTAGCACATATTTGGAATTTACTTGCAAACTGCAATGATTTTATTAGCCTTTTTATTATTATCAAAAAGGGCGATTGTTAGACTCTCTAAATTGAAAAGGATACATGGAGATAAAATACACAATTTTGTTAAAAACATTAAGTTTTGTAATTATGGCATAATCGTTTACTGTCCGATTAATTGGTCACTTATTTTCTGTGAGTGTCCGATTAATTGTCTGCTTTGAATCCTCAGAGTTTGAACAAAAAAGTTATTATTTCACATTGCTTCTCATTTTCTTATATCTTAGTTTATTATATTTTTCTACAATTTGCTCATAAGCAGGCTTATGAATATATGTTTTCATATTTTTATGATAATTAATGTCATTGTCTATTTTGGTTCATTTATTTACTTTACAGAATAAATATGAGAACTCAAAATAGTCTCTTCTGTTGGATTCGAAAACATAATTGCGGCAGTGTTCAACTTATGATAAAATGGAAATCCATTCAACAAGCTCATAAAAAGAAGCGCGATTAACAGCTATGAGTACCAAAGTATGTTCACTTGTGTATGACTAATCAATGCTACTGTCAAAATGCTTTCCATTGACTTTTGTTAAACTGAAATCTTCTTATAGCATCGACAGCCATTGTGCTAGATATTTGTGAGTCGATGAATTGTCGCTTACTTGTATAATACGAACAACATGCTCAACACAAAAAAGTCTGTTAAGATGTGAAAACCATTTTGATCAAGATTATGGACATCATGGAGCGGTCATCTCTTGGTAAATCTATGTCTTATATTAATAAAAAGCTTAACAATGATTTGAGTTGTTTTTAGAAATGTGGTTAGCCTTAGCAACTGTGGTGACAGCTAGGTTATCATGACAGGTTTCTTTTACAGCCTCGAATTCATGATAAATCAGTATAAGTCCCCCATAAGCGGAGTAATACCAGTGTTACATACTAGTTTTTTCCCCATACTAGAATCCCCCGGAAAAAATGAGTATATACTGGGTTTCCCCTGGAAGATCTAGTATATACTAGATTTTCCCCTGGGGAAATCCTAGTATATACTACGTTTTCCCCAAGTGGAATATCTGGTATGTGCAAACACATACTCATTTTTCCGCCACACTGATCTTTCCCCTATTCAAGCCGTTCCAATATTAATGACTGTGAAAGTAAAATGCGCGGTTTTTGATATTTTAAAGATATTATTTAGTCAATAATGACTATTGAATTTTAATTTATTGGTGTATTTATTATTATTAATATATATAGTATATATATGAGATGTAGATATTTGTAAAGATTTATGTTGGGAAACCCATATTGTCTGGGTGCACGCTAAGTGCAAATCGAATATTGTAGCATCTAGACTGGAGATATAGAAATGCCCTGGTATCCGCCCGTCTGAGCATCTGTTACAGTTTATGTATATTGACCAGTAACTGCTATTTGTAGGCTTTCTATTTTTGGTGTGCAGCTTTAGGTAGGAGTCTGGTATGGTAGAATGCGCTTTCAGGTCTGCTGCTTATCTACATTGTATCCCGTTTAACGGGTCGACTTAGAATATTTTGCACTCCGGTAAGATCAAAGAATTATGTTCTTGTATTTTAATTTATGCTTGAAAACTGCGCTTACAATGTTTTGAATACATTTTTAAAAATCTTTACTCTAATAAATAATTGTGCTTTTCTAACATGTTGAACTTTGAGGCCTTACTTCAATGCAACAAGACAATTTAACGGTGTCTCATAGCAATGAATTGCATAAAATTTTATTGGAATAAAGTTAGAAGTTTCTGTTGTTGCATTTCCAAATATAGGAAAATGTATCTATATCACAAAAACAAAAAAGAAAAAACCAACCAAACAAAAAAGCCCAAAACAATTGATGCGGGTGTTCTTTATATTTGCCAGTTCTGTTTATTTTCTGAAACCTAATCTATTTCTTAATCTTTGCATGTAATACCTTATAACATACTAGTTGGCTGTAATGCCAACAGTAAGCTATCAAATGAAGAGCAGAGTATGAAGAGAAAAACAAATTGAGACTAGCCTTTGTCCCGGATAATTACGAAATACAATTAAGTCAATTAGGACTTAAAACCCCCCAAAATTATTTCGACAATTTTAACAAAAAGATAAAAAAAACTGTGCGCATTACATTTAACCGTCATAAGAGCCTTATTAGAAGTGTAACATTGACATAGTGATAATAAAATAACATATTACAAGTAAGACTACATAGAGCCCATATATGAAGGGGGAAACCTCAGTATGGTTTGCGAAAAGGGGAAAATCTAGTATATACTCATTTGTCCTACCCGATTTTTAGGGGGGGGGGAGAATCAGTATATACTGATATTTCCGTGGGGAAATCTCAGTATATACTGATTCTTCCGGGGGGGGGGGAGATGAGTTGGGGGAAAAACTTGTATGTAACACCGGCTATGCTTAATGCTTGAAATCTGGTGACAGCTATTAATTACCTGTTTTGTTTATTTAAGACTGCTTTAATATGCGTTAGCCATTCCCGGTAAATCGGTTGTATTAAAAAAGTTCATAATAAAATATAAAGCAAAGTTCCAAACAATACGTATGACGCGCGTTTCGTCTATTCTTATTCTTCTTCCTCTTCCAGTAAGGAGTTTGACTCAGGATTGAGTCACTAAGATCATATTATGTTTTGGCTAGGAAGAACCTAAGGGTTTAGACCATTTTAAACTATAAATGCATGAAACATTATAGATTTGATGTGTTCTTAACTGAAAAAAAAATGCAATCATAACAGCAGAGTGACATAAAAACCGGAAATTTGATAACGCTATAGGATATATCATATTTTAATGACTAACCGATCACAAACAACGTTTAAATAAACAAATTGAAAGATAGACAAACCATAAGCATTGAAAGGAAAGAACTCAAAATTAAAACGTTCGACCAGGGAAGCCAAAATCCAACAATAATATAGGCTCTGAGAATATCGACTTGGCATATGTTAGATCTGTTCCAACTCTATTCCAACACCATTAAAACTGACCTCGTTCTGTAATTCGATATCTAAAAATTTCGGTAAAAGCGAACACCTACAACATTTGACTTTGTCTTTGAATTCACGTGAATTTCATGCTTAAGCTATGCATGCTAGGTTTTAGTTGGATGCCTACATATCTCAAGAACTAAAAGACTTAGGGGAGATTATATTGCTATGCCCATAATGTAGACTAAATCTGAATTCCTCTTGGATTTTAGCCATGACATATACATGTTTCAGACCGTACGCGTACGATACAGACCATACACGTAGGAAATATACCTATACGGTCTGACCGTACAAATATACCCATATGGTCTAAAAACCAGTTGGACCATACAAGTATTCAGACCATATAGGTATTTCTCAATTATAATTGACAACGCCCAGATTCATACAATAAAATAGGGGAGCTCAAATAAAAACAAAAAGATGGAATCAAAACATAAAATATGGAAATGTGACGTTTTATATTTGTAGAATTTGTTTGTTTTTATCCTCAGCTTTTTTGTTTGATTTCACCGGTATAAAGGGGTCCACGAAAAAGTGTCATAGTTCGTGTTGATGATTTAAAAAAATATATATAAAGTTTGAGGAAGACGATAATACATGTACATGATGTAGACAGTTAAATCGACTGCACATAATGTAATAGGTTCTTACACGAGTCTTTATTGAAGATCAGGGATTTCTTCGACAAGTGAAATTCCGTCTTTTCACGAGTGCAGCGCAGCGGAACGAGTGAAAAGACGAAGAATTTCTTACACAAGTGGAAGAAATTCCCGATCTTTAATAAATAACGAGTGTGAGAACATATTTCTTCCGTTTTTAACAGTGAAAAAAAAACCAATTTCATGAATGAATATAACGAGGTCAAAATCCAATTTGCATATATTGAATTAATGCGCAAACATTAAATTTGCATATATTGAGTTAATGCGCGACCAATAAAAACAGACGACATATAATTAATTTATTCATTGGCCTTTCAACTTTTACGAACTCCTTTTTTTTAAAGGTTTTTGATTGGTTGATTTCTCTATGACAGAAACGGTCACATGATCCTGTCTGTCATGGGCTGTCTGTCATAGAAAATAAACAAAAACGGAAGAATAAAACATTCTTGGCTAAAACATATTGCCGAAATTTTGCAAAATCAGCCTCTCCCATCTGCAGATAGTTATTTTCTCCGTCTTCTCACAGGTAAACAACTGCTTGAAAGACCTGTCGAACAAAGTTCCTAAATATTCTTCAAACTTTTCATCCCACATTTCAATGACTTTGTTTTGCATGGTTGAACATTACAATTGACGAAAGTAAACAGTCCGCCAAAAGCTAAGCACCACAGCATTTTAAAATGGCACCCTCGTTTTATCTTTTATTGAAATATTCTGATCTTTTGTACACAAGAACCTTTGGATATTAAAACAATTTTGCATCATAAAAAATTTTAAAATTAAGAAAGATTTTAAAAATATGGGTAAAAAATATTGTGTTTTTTCCCGATCCTGAATTCATTTTTCGGACAGCAATAAAAGAAGCAGGCAATTCAAGAATCTTTCACATGACACTTCTTTAAAATGGTCGTTATCTTATAAAATCAAACGCCAAATCTTAGTTTTAATGGGTTTTGCAGGTTTTGGGGCCTGCTTTAAAATGTCCGCTTTTCCCGACTGAACATGTTTATTTTCAAATGCTAATTTCTCCATAAAACTGCATGATAATTAAACTTTGTACTTTTCGATTATGATTAAATTGGATTGTTTCATGTAAAAAAGGTTTATCAAAGATTTAAAGGAAAAAAAATGAGACATAAACATGTATATATACATGAAACCCAAGAACAGTATATCAACTATAGATACATATCTTCATTTGCAAATTCTGAAAAGCTAGAAAGATTTTAAGAGAAAGGCCAACTTCCCAAATCTTAAATCTAATTTGAATGTACCAAGATTTTCAACATCAAAGCTTAGATGCGTGTGTCAAATGTTTTTATTCGACAACTAGCTTGACAAAATGTACGGATTATTTTCCAACTTACGAGGAATTAAAAAAATAAATCTGAATCCTAAATATACATATGTTGTACAATCTTGTTTCAATTTTTTGCTTAGGTAAGCTATTACCTTTTATATTTGTTCCAGTTTTTTTATATTATTTTGCCCTGGCTGAATCGTGTGAATAATGGTTTGTAAGGATTTTTGTCTTGATACTACTACTTTGAACCCAACAATTAATCGGACAGATAGATATAGCTTTCGAACAATTAATGATTGTGTACAGTGGCAATTAGTCTGACAGAGATGGAGTGAGTAGTGCTCTTACAAATCTGATTATTGTGAACAGTCAAAACCATATTATCAAATAATATTGACACCAAAGGATTTTTTATTTAAACAGCTTTCATTGGAGATGCAATGCACTATTTCAATGTAAGTAGTTCACTAATAATTTGTTGTTTCTTTCGCCAAAATGAGTTTCCATTGTCAAAAATACCAATGATTAAACCACTTTTTTAGAAAATTTAAATCATCCACAATATATATTGATAATTTGAATAGTGATAAATAACAATGTAAACAAATTGTACGCTTCATTTTTTCTTAAAAATTCGTTTCAGTGGAATAAAAACTTAAATTCATGGGAAAATCATACCATTTTTCAAAATCAACTAGGATTTTACCACCGGACAGTCATCAACTTCCGTAATCGCTTACTGTCCGGTTATACACTGTGCTATTTAAACTTTATTAAACATTTTTTTTTGGATAAATCATTCAAACCACGTAATATGTTGGTATAGTTTAAACTTGTGAATATAGGTGAAAGATCACATCAAGGTTAATACATTTATTTCTGTATTTTTCCATATCATATCCTAAGTTGGATCATTTTGAATAAGATTTTTTTGCAACTGAATTGTACTATCAGTCAATGATTTAAATATGGTTATTTAAAACTCATTCTCCATTCATATATAAATAGAAATATCAGTCTATCATTGTAAAAAGATCTTAATATATCCACGGTTGGGTAAGCTAAAATGTATAATCTCTTTTACCGCCTTGATCATAACATTGTTTTTAATTAAGATCGCCCCAAGTCTAGGTCTAAGAATTATAGACAAAAATCATGTAGAATTAGTACAAGAAGGCGAGCAGCGACCGCTGGTCACTTCCATAGTAAATTATTTAGATTTTTTTAAAAACTTATTCCATGTCTCCTAATCGTTTAAAGTCGTATCACATCCCTTTAACAGAGGCGTATCTTACTACCGCACTTTTAAATTGAAGTCTTTCCCCGCTCTCCTAGTTGTATCACATGTCTTTAACAGTAGCGTATCTTACTTCTGTACTATGAAATTGAAGTCTTTCCCCCGCTCTCCTAGTTGTATCAAATGCCTTTAACAGTAGCGTATCTCACTTCTGCACTTTCAAATTGAAGTTTTTTCTCCGCTCTCCTATTTGTACCACATGCTTTTAACAGTAGCGTGTCGTACTTCTGCACTTTTAAATTGAAGTGTTTCCCCCCAAAAAAGGATAATAACTCCCTCATGATTTGTAGAAATGTCTTCAAAATTTGACAGTAGGTAGATCTTGACGTGCTGATCACTTTTACCCTTGCCAGAATTTTGATATCTGTCAACGTTTTTGAGTTTTTCGCAAATTAACTGCTGTTTTACCCTCTGTTCTATTTTTAGCAACGGTTGCCATGTTTTTTATCTGATCAATTAAAAATAAAAATCATTTGTAGCCAACATATGATGTATCATTCCTACCAAGTTTCAGTTAAATTGGTTTATTAGTTTCAGAGAAGAAGATTTTTGAAATTGTTAACGGACGACGGACGACGACAGAAGACCGACGATGGACGACGACGGACGCAAAGTGATGGGCCTTCGGCAAGGTGACCTAAAAATTATCAGAGATATATTAAAGATTACAATTGTCTTTGCCTGATACCAGTATTTCAAAAGAAATAATGGTTTAACAATGTTAATGGTACCAATATGTACTCTTTCCAATGCAATTAACCTCTAGGCGAATTCACGTACACTAGAGTTCTTTTCAATTTTCCCTCATGGTACTTGTCTACTATTGGACTCGTGCCAGTATTAAGCTTTAGATGGAGTTTACCACCCATATTTTGTCAAACCGTAAAAACCACCATTTTGAAGAACCATACAACCAACATGATTTATTTCTGGAACTGTACGGTGAATTCTGTACTTAAATGAGTTTTAGACACTTTCCAAACCATTCGTGACGGACAGGGCGATCAGTTTTTACATTGGAGGAAACCGGAGTAGTGCCCTTTGTATCTACACATGTTGTATCAGAATGGAACGATAAAACAACAGTAAGAAAACCACCAACCTTGTGCAGGTAACTGATGTACTAGCTGTGAAGACGATCTGTGTAGAAGACATAGTCGGACTGAAACTATGATCTGACGGGTATTTGTCTATTGATCATACCATCTATTGCTGAAAGTGGTTCGGTTATTTTTTTTTCTGTTCAATCGTATTGTTTTCATCTTTGTTGACTGATCCTGTCCTTGCCCTTTCAGACTTTTTACATTTAAATACCTCATAGTGACCATTAACAGCACAATTATGACATTTAACAATGACATGGCGCATTCTTTAAGGAATAATGACGGGCAGACCGACGAACATAAATCTAAATTCGGACTTTTGACATTCGGATACCCCATTGGTACCTCTGCTCCTTTATACACCACCACCTTTGCATACTTTGATCTTTGATCTTTTGATCCCAAAATCGATAGTTTTTTTTCTACCTCATTAGATCTAATCTGAGAAAGTTTTCATGAAATTCTTTTAATACTTTAAAAAGTTTCTCTCCAAACAAAAAAATTGTAAAAAAGGAGTAATATAATTATCTAAGATCAGTTAAGCCACATTTCTAATTGGAATTGCACCTACAAAAAACTTCATTTTTATTATAAATTGCCATTTAAAATTTCATAAAAAGAATTGATACATTCAATGTAAATCAAATTCTGATTAAATAACAAGTATCTATTTTCAAATATCTGTTGGTGGATTTGAATGTCAAATCAAGGTGAAAGTCTTTTATTCTAAAGCACAGTATACATGTAGCATCAGAAAAGATATCTTAAAACTGTTATTCTATTTCACACAAAGTTGCCTTTCCTGAACTACCACAGGTAACTAGAAATCTGTTTGTCCCAGATTCAAATCGAAAAATTCTAGGTGCCTGAATTCCAACTGTAGAAGCTGGAACAATCTTGATTAATTCACCTTTGTCAGTTATTTGATGGATGTTCTTTGAACCACAGCCAGTAATGTAGAAATTCCTCTGGTCATCTATTCCGATTCCACGAGGGTTTTCTAGTTCGTCGTTTGTGTAAGTAAACTTCTTTGTACCATTGACCACGTAGGATACAGAGTTGTCTCCGTCTCCATGTATAAAGTCATTGTTCCCGGTGGTTGACACGAAGAACGATTCACCTGATGTCATGGTTTTGGCTTTTGTTCCAGATATCTGATCGATCCAACTCAGTTTGTCATTGCTTCCAACAATGAACTGATTGTTGTCATAGACACACAAACCGAAGACCGACACATCTTTAAGCTTGATTGTCTTCTGTAACGTCATGTCCCTACAGTCTATGATGTATAATTGTTTGGTAAATGAGGCAACTACAACTTGTGTCTCAGTTATACTACAAATATCAGTAGGCTGACTGGGAATTGTTAGCGCCCCTAACAACTTTCCATTCTGAGAGTACTTAACGACTTTTTTGGTATTGTAAGCTGCAAATAAAATCATGGCATCTAAGAATATACCAGTGGATCCCCCGGACGGCGCTACGTTGATAGTTCTGATTACTTTGATATTTCCGTTCCGAAAGTAGTAATCAAAAGACTTCAGGTCCAATTTTTCAATCTTAATTTTGGATTCCTTAACTGTAAGGGCACCGATAGATTGGTGGGTGAGTTCGAAATCGTTGACATTTTTCAATTCCTCGAACCTTAGAGAAATAATTCTGACCATTTTCAATGCATCTCCAACTTCCCTCTGCATTTTTTTCATTTTTGGAGATATTTCGTTCAGAATATTTAGACATTGCTGTTCCGATCCATGTTGTACGACTCTAGTCAGTATAGTCTTCCAGTTTGTTAACGCACTTTTATAGCTCGAGAAATCATTTAGATCGTCTGCAACTTTCGTTGACGCTTGTTTCTTTGCTGCCTCCAATTCACTCAATACTTTGTGTTGTAATTTATCCAGATGATCTTTCTTGTCCTTTATAATTTTCATCACGGTGGTTTCTATAGCGGTCGCTTCTATGTCAATGTTAGTTTCATTTTCTTGTCTGATATTAAAAACGTCCGCAAGAAGTTTGATGTTGTCCTCCATTTGTTGTAGAAGTTCTGATACTTTTTGGTTTTGTTTTATACCCGAAGCTGCTTCATCGATCGATATCACCTTTTCGCATTTCCTGTGGGAAAGAGTGGCACATAAAGTACAGCATGCTTTCTTATGATCGACGCAGAAAACTTGAACAACGTTTTTTTGGTGGTCGTCACAGAAGGTGATTTTTGATATATTGACTCTCTCATGATAATTGTCATTGTCAGTTATTGGTATCATTTCGTGATCCGCTGACACCTTAAAACCTTTGTGATACTGTGCACATTGTTCACAAAAACCTTCCTCACAAATGACGCACCAGGACACCGCTTTATTGTCATTGCCATGAAATTTACAAGAATCACACAACTGTTCTGCCTTTGCTATTGACGATTTGTTCAGCAATGAAACTATGAATTGGTTCGTGCTCAAGTTTTCGACATAGTCGGAAATATCATCGGGAAATCTAGAAAAAACGGACTGGCGACATACCGGACACAGAAACCCGTCCCCTTTTCCTTTAAATGAGTCGAAATGAGTACGAATACATGACTTACAGAACGTATGAAGACACGGTAGAATTTTTGGTTCCTTTAAAGTCTCTGAACAAATGTTACATTTCAATAAATCGTCCAAATTTTCAACTGATTGCATAGAATTATCTATTCCTGTCGCCATTTAGTAGTCCTTTACTTTTGACATTCCTTCCCGATTTTCTGAAAATCAAATCTATTTTTACAACCGAATTGAATGATGTTTAACCACTATTGTGTATTTCATGCTCGATTAATTACTTTATCGAATTCAAATATTATAGATCAAATTACATGAATGCTGTTAATAAGTTATTTATATATAGTTTTCGTCATGTTGTTGGAGTGCGTATCAAAATACACGTCTCCCAGCTATGCATACATGTATCAGCGTATTTAAATTGATTGTATAGATGTGTTGTTACATCAGAGACTTAATAGATTCTGGATATTAATATTATGGGTATATTAGAGACAATCCAAACAAGAATACAATAACGAACCATTTCCTTTGGAATCTGAAAGCAACAAATCACCATAGGACAAGAAGTTGTCGAAAATAGTCAAACCGTCAAACCACCATTTTAAAGAACCATACCACCAACATGATTTATTTCTGGAACTGTACGGTGGATTCTGTACTTAGATGAGTTTTAGACACTTTCCAAACCATTCGTGACGGACAGGGGGATCAGTTTTACAATGGAGGAAACCGGAGTAGTGTCCTTCGTATCTACACAGGTTGTATCAGAATGAAACGATAAAACAATAATTAGAACCATCAACCCCTGATGCACTTACTGTGAAGACGATTTATGTAGAAGACATAGTTGGACTAGAACTATGATCTGACGGGTATTTGTCTAATGATCATACCATCTATTTCTGAAAATGGTTCGGTTATTTTTGGTTTTTTTTTCTGTTAAATCGTATTGTTTGCATTTTTGTTGACTGATCATGTCCTTGCCCTTTCAGACTTTTTACATTTGAATGCCTCATAGTGACCATTAAAAGCACAATTATGACATTTAACAACGACATGGCGCATTCTTTAAGCAATAAGGACGAACAAACCGACAAACATAAAGCTGAATGAAGCAAAGGTGTACCAAAGGGGTAATCAGTATCATAAAACCGTAAAGACAAAGACAAAACCGGCAGACAAAAAATCATCACAACAAAACAAACCACATAACAACATAAAACACACACACACATAACAACAAAACCGCCTTCAGCAACGCGAACTCAAGTCGAAACGAGAGTGAACTCAGGTGCTCCGGAAGAGTAAGCAGTTCCTGCTTGCTATAGCACACCCGTCACGTTGCCAAAGATCGATTAAGTGTTGGTCAAATCCGGAAAGGATGACATTACAAAACTCTGTCAAACCAACATCTGTGCTCATCTGAGAGATAGAAATCCCGTACTTGTATACAAGCACATGATGTCGTCCGTAAAATTTCTTGAGTGATGACAACAACCTGGAAACAACGTACCCCTGTGTTAACAATTTGCTTGTCAGCCGTGTAGCTCTACCAAAGAAGTCGTTGTACTCCCCACATGCTCTGGAATAACGAATCAATTGTGATACGTAAACTCCATATGCTGGAGCGGACGGAATGTTGCTACACAGAAAGGGAAAGTTAACTATTGGAAAGTTGAAGTAATCACGTTTGTCATAAAGCTTTGTACAAAGCTTCCTTGTGTGTCAATTTCGAGAAATAGATCCAAATATGAAGCGGACCTCCTAGAATCTGTAGTGTTCTTTATCTCAAGTTCCTTCGGATATATGAGATGTAAATAGTCACCAAATCGAGGATTGTTTAGTGAAAGGACATCATCAATATAACGAAATATGAGATTGAAGGATAAAGCAAGTTTGCGGTCCTTTTTGTCTAGAAGTGATTGTAAGAAGTCTGCTTCATATGAATGAAGAAACAAATCGGCAAGCAATGGTGCACAATTTGTGCCCATTGGGATACCTATTGTTTGCTGAAAAACACGTCCACCAAACTGTACAAATATGTTGTCGATTAGAAAATTGAGCATCTCTATTATTTGATCTTCTGTAAATTTGTTTTTCTTGCTAGACTCTTGAATGACAAAGTAAGTCTTTTTATAACCGACTACCAAATACTTGTACCTGCGTTTTCCGTTCTTTTTGATAAAGCTACGTTTAATCAGCTGTGCCAAACGAGATTTTAATTGTGAATGTGGAATTGAAGTATATAATGTATAATGTATAATGTATATAATGTATAAGTATATAATGTATACACCACCGCCTTTGCATACCTCATTCTTTGATCTTTTATCCCAAAATCGATAGGTTTATTTCTACCTCATTAGATCTAATCTGAGAAAGTTTTCATGAAATTCTTTTAATACTTTAAAAAGTTTCTCTTCGAACAAAAAAATAAAAATGGTAAATTTCATATACCACCGCCTTTGCATACCCCATTCTTTGATCTTTTGATCCCAGGGGCGTAGCTTGCCTCTTATATTTAGTGAGGCAATTCGCCGAGCGAAGCGAGGCGAAAATTTTTTTTGGGGGGGGGTCTGGGGGGGTTGCCCCCTCCAGAATTTTTGTTTCTAATAGAACGCCGGAGACGCGTTTTCCTGGCTTTGATTTAAGAAAATGATGAGGTAAATCTGTTGAAAAAAATGGTATTTATAGGATCCGCTTGGCATTTTTTTTATATTTTTATTGCAATAATTCAATGGACTTGCATAAAAGTTGACTATACAAATCTTCAAATGACAGTGAGTGAATGACCGTGTAAAATTTAAGCTCTGCACTTCTTTTCTAACTTTTGTTAGCCTACGTTTTTTGGCGCTGTCATTTTTTTTTTCAAAACGTTTTCCTTTTGAAATGGAAATATCCATATGTATAAGCAGGTTACACCTGCGAGCTTGTCATCTTTCATGATGGAACGGCTCCAGTGTTTAAGTCGTCTCATTGCCGAAAACGACCTCTGGCATAGGACGGACCCTACTGGCATCGTGAGCAAAAGTCGAAAAATTACATATACATTTGGGTAATAATCTGAGGAGTGAACCTGGGACAAAGACAACAAGAAAACATACGAGACATAGAGGGACTCTCTTGAGTCAATTTTAGACCACTGTAAAACTGTAAGCGAAATTTTACCCTATTGGCCGTATGGGAGATAAAAATAACAAATTCTATGCGGACAAAGTCGGAATGTTCCCGTTTGTGAAAAAATTAAGTTTATACATGGATATGTTCTTAACGGAAGTGTAAAATATGCTGTACGAAAAAAAATTTTTTTTGGGGGGGGTCTGGGGGGGTTGCCCCCTCCAGAATTTTTGTTTCTAATAGAACGCCGGAGACGCGTTTTCCTGGCTTTGATTTAAGAAAATGATGAGGTAAATCTGTTGAAAAAAATGGTATTTATAGGATCCGCTTGGCATTTTTTTATATTTTTATTGCAATAATTCAATGGACTTGCATAAAAGTTGACTATACAAATCTTCAAATGACAGTGAGTGAATGACCGTGTAAAATTTCAGCTCTGCACTTCTTTTCTAACTTTTGTTAGCCTACGTTTTTTGGCGCTGTCATTTTTTTTTCAAAACGTTTTCCTTTTGAAATGGAAATATCCATTTGTATAAGCAGGTTACACCTGCGAGCTTGTCATCTTTCATGATGGAACGGCTCCAGTGTTTAAGTCGTCTCATTGCCGAAAACGACCTCTGGCATAGGACGGACCCTACTGGCATCGTGAGCAAAAGTCGAAAAATTACATATACATTTGGGTAATAATCTGAGGAGTGAACCTGGGACAAAGACAACAAGAAAACATACGAGACATAGAGGGACTCTCTTGAGTCAATTTTAGACCACTGTAAAACTGTAAGCGAAATTTTACCCTATTGGCCGTATGGGAGATAAAAATAACAAATTCTATGCGGACAAAGTCGGAATGTTCCCGTTTGTGAAAAAATTAAGTTTATACATGGATATGTTCTTAACGGAAGTGTAAAATATGCTGTACGAATCTTCAAAGAAATTGTATTGATTTTTTTAGTTTTAGTGTTCACACGAAATTAATATTGTGGTCCTGGACGGACAGGCAGACAAACCGACAAGGCAATCCCTACTTCATATACTTTATGTTAGTTTTAGTGTTTACCTGGACGGACAGACAGACAAACTGACGAATTCGATCCCTACTTCATATAGTTTTTTGTTTTGTTTAATTGTTCACACGAAATTGCGGTTTTGGACGGACAGACAGAAAAACCGAAAAGGCGAAACTATAGGACACCGCATTTTCTAAGATTTTATGAGAAAAGAGTTACAAAAACGTGTTACGGGTCCACATCCGAAAAGGAGGGGAATTATTTCAATGGGAAGACGGTAATTTTTTTTTTTCATTTCTGTATTATAAATACAGGATGAGACCCCGTTCTAACGATATCCCTCAGCCAAAACGTGAAATTTACCTTCAGTGGCTCTTGCTTCTCCCGTCGATTCAGTAGTTTCGGAATTGGACTCTGACGGAGATTTTGAAGTGTGACTGTCTTTTGGGGTTACTACCTGTTGTACCCCTGAGCATTGTAGTTAACTTTAGTTGGCCTTTTTTCAAACGTTGGGTTTTTTCCGCGTTTCAAACGTTTCTTACGCTTATATCCTACTTGGGACGACGGTCATGATACGTGAGATTCTCCGGTAAAATGCAATGTTCGCCAACCCGCATTGATTATTTTCGTGTGTGTGTGTGTCTCTCTCTCTTCCTCTCTCTCCCTCTTTTTTTCTCACATTTTTTTTAAAAATTTTCATTTAGTGAGGCATTTGCCTCATTGCCTCAATGGAAGCTACGCTACTGGATCCCAAAATCGATAGGTTTATTTCTACCTCATTAGATCTAATCTGAGAAAGTTTTCATGAAATTCTTTTAATACATTAAAAGTTTCTCTTCGAACAAAAAAAAAAAGGTAAAAAAGGAGTAATAGAATTATCTAAGATCAGTTCTGATTGGAATTACACCTACGAAAACTTCATTTTTATTATAAATGGCCATATAAAAGTTCATAAAAAATATTGATACATTCAATGTAAATTAAATTCTGATGAATTAACAAGTATTTATTTTCAAATATCTGTTGGTGGATTTGAATGTCAAAGCAAGGTGTAAGTCCTTTTTTCTAAAGCACACAATATTTATCCTCCAAAAAATATATCTTTTTAGTTGGTTATTCAATTTCACACAATGTTGCCTTTCCTGTATAAGAACATGTAGCTAAAAATATATTTGTCCCTGATTCAAACCTTAAAGTCCAGGGTGTCTCAATTCCCACTGTAGAAGCTGGAATAATCTTGATTAATTCTCCTTTGTCAGTTATTTGATGGATGTTGTATGAACCGCATCCAGTAATGTAGAAATTCCCCTCATCATCCTTCCCGATGCCGCGTGGCCATGAAAGCTTGTTGTTTGTGTAAGTAAACATCTTTGTATCATTGACCACGTATGATACAGATTTCTTTCCGTCTCAAGAGATATAGTCATTGTTCATAGACGATGACACGTAGTACGAGTGACCCGATGTTTTCACGGATTTCACTTTTGTTCCAGACGACTGATCGATCCAAGTCAGTTGATTGGAGCTTCCGATGAGAAACGGATTGTTGTCATAGACACAGACACCATACACAGGCACATCGGTCAGCTCAACTGTATTCTTTAACGTCATATCTTTACAGTCAATGATGTATAACACATTGGCATTGGAGGAAACTACAACTCGTGTCTCAGATAAATGACAGATATCAGTTGGGTAAGTCGGAACTGTCAGCTCTCCTAACAACTCGCCATTCTGGTTGTATTTGATAACTTTCTCTGGACTGTAAGCGGTAAATATCAAAAGACCATTTAAGAAGATCCCACTTGTCTGTCCGTCTTGTGTCACGTTTATAGTTCTGATTACCTTTATTTTTCCGTTCCGAAAGTCATAAACGAACGACTTTAGGCCACCTGTTTCAATCTTAATTTTTGACTCTTTAATAGCAAGTTTACCAAGAGATTTAATGGTGCGTTCGAATTCTGTGACACCTTTAGATACTTCGTATTCAATGGAAACATTTTTGCTATTTTTCAACGCATCTTTTATTTTGGCTTGAAGTTTTTCCATTTTGGGAGATATGTCGTTAAAGATATTAAGACATTGCTGTCCCGATCCATGTTCTACGACTCCGGCTAACATACTTTTCCAGTTTGTTACCGCACTTTTATAGCTCGTACAATCGTTGATGTCGTCTGCAACTTTCATTGACGTCGTTTTCTTAGCCGCTCCCAGCTCACTCAATATTTTGTTTTGCAATCTATCTAGATGATCTTTCATTTCTTTGATTAATTTTGTCACGGTAGCTTCTATGTCGATCGCTTGTTTACCAACAAGGGTTTCGTTTTCATCTCTGCAGTTAATAACGTCTGCTAGAAGTTTAATGTTCTCGTCCATTTGCTTAAGAAGGTTGGAAACTTCTGGTTTCTGTTTTATACCCGAAGAGGCTTCTTCCATCGATATCACCTTATCACACTTTCTGTGGGAAAGGGTGGCACATAAGGTACAGCATGCCTGCTTATGATCGACGCAGTACACCTGTACGGGACTCTTTTTGTGGTCGTCACAGAAAATGACCTTTGATATATTTGCTCCTTTATGGGTTTTGCCAATGCCAGTTATCGGTATCAGTTCATGATTTGCTAACATTTTGAAACTTTTATGATAAATTTGACATTGTTCGCAAAATGCCTCTTCACAAACGTTGCACCATGTTATAGCTTTCATTTCTTTGTTATTTATATTACAAGAATTGCACAACTTTTCTGATTTTGCCATTGACGATGTGTTAAGCAAAGAAACTATAAAGTCGTTTGCAGGCAAGTTTTCGACCATGTTGTCCACATTATCGGGAATTCCGGACGAAACAGTCTGACGACAAACGGGGCACGAAATTTCGTCCTTCTTTTCCTTCACTGATATGACGTAAGTATGAATACATATGATTGTATCGAGGGATCCTCTCCCGTCGCCATTTTGTTTTCTTTTTGATTTATCTTCCTTGTTCGATTTTCTGAAAACCCAATCTATTTTTACAATATACTGTAAATTCTAACAACCATTGAAAAATATTTGAATGCGTGATAACATATCTTACTTCAACGACTTGGTCTATTTAAACTTTATTAAACATTTTTTTTTGGATACATCATTCAAACCACGTAATATGTTGGTATAGTTTAAACTTGTGAAAATAAGCGAAACGTCATATCCAGGTTAATACATTAATTTATGTATTTTTTCCATATCATATATCCTAAATTTGATCATTATAAATAGTTTTTTTTTTGAAACTGACCAGTACTATCACTCCACGATTTAAAGACATAGAACCTATCATTTTGGCCATTTTTAAAAAAATACTAAAATTCACACTATTAGAAGAATACATTGTAAAACCTTTGAAGAAACTGTTATATTTTAAAAAAAACCTGCCAAAAAGTATTCTTTTCGACGGAAAACTGATGAAAAAAACGCAAAAAAACCTCCATAGATTGAATCTGCATGATAACACTTTCTAGATATTGCGACTCATTATTTGGGATCGACATATTTGATTTTTTATCACGTCGGTTGATTGGTGGTTCTCGGCTGGCTCGTTAGCAGCGGGTGTTCTTAGGGGGTTCCTTTTCCGTTCGTGTGTTCTTGTTGTCTTTTGTCTCGGGTTCTCTCTGGTGGAGTTTGGTGTTGACCGATTTGATTAAAGTTGTGTGATAATTTTTGTCCGTTGTCTTGACTTATTGATACGGGCAAGCGAGGGTCCACTGGATAAGACTTACCCCGCCATATTTTGCATGTGCCTGTCCTAAGTCAGGTAGCTTTGGCAGATCTTGTGTTTGTGCATGTCTTTTTGGTGTTTTCTGTCTCTTGTTTATGAAGGGGGTCTTTGACTATTTCAGAATTTGAAATATATGCATTTTATCTAGACCAACGGCCAATTGCAGGACGGCGATCAGCGCCTACTGGTCTCGTTGAAAGCTGCTTGCGGTTTTCATTTGTGTTATTTTTATTAATTCTAAATTTCCGCTTGTTTTCTGACCTGTACACTTATTCCACATCTCATTTTTCTTCTATCCATAAACACCTTAAATTGGATAAATAAGTATTTTAGTTTCATTGAAGACAGACAGTTTTGACGCATGGGAGACTCTTGTTTCATTACGATGGACCCGAGAAAAATGTTTTATTATGACAACCCCATGTCGGCGCTACAATAAAGAAACATGCAAAATATGATGAACCTTTTACAATTCCTAAGCATACCTTAACTCTTCTTTTTCCAAAAGCTTGTTTATCATTTAGTTTTGGCTCTTTATGTTGTTAAATTATACATGATGCAGACTACACGATTATAGAATGTGCGTTTAAGGTGATTCAGTAGTCTAAACCTGAGCATTTTTTCGGACATCTTGCAAATGTTTTGTCTAAATTTCAATTAAAATGTCTAAACAATAACACAAGAGCTACAAACATTAATTTTATCAACGAAATAAAAAAAAAAAACAAAAAAAACAAACAGGTACATGTATGTCCAAAGAAATTTTCAATTTTAGGGGAGGTAATATGTGGGAAATTAGGTTTTTCTAAAATATCAAGTTAAGAAGATCTGTGACAATGGGCGGACTTAGGATTTTAGTTAATGGATGGCGTAATGTTTGTGACCCTTCGAAAGTAAGGGGTATATAGTGTTTGGGTCTGTTCGAACGTCCGTCTGTTCGTTTAATCTTCTGTCTGTCCGTCCAAAAATTGCTAGAAGGAACATTATGACTTTTGGACATATTCTTGTTTTTTGTTTGTTTTTCAAATGATAGTATATACAGGTTTTTATTTGTAAAATGTAACCTTAACGAATTTCACTAGGGTATGGATTTCTGGATTCTTTTAATTGTTGGCAGTTTTTCTCTATTTCTAATTTTTGGTCATTTTTATCGTTATTCTTTATTTTGTTACGGTTATTATCCTCTAATTTTCCCTTTTTAGGTCATAATAGTTTATCTATTTGCTATTTTGGCCACTATTGTCCATTCTTTATAGCTCTTTATTAGCAAGAATAGTTTGAAAAAGAGAATAAAAATGTGAAAGTATTTTTCTAACTGACTGAGAATTATAAGCTTAAAAATATTTTCATTGTGCCATTGAAACTTTTAATTTTTTTTACACAATTCAGGCAAATTCTGACATTTAAGTAGTTTTTTTTGCACATTGAATATGGTCACCCAAGCATAGACAACAACAGAGTCACATTCAGTTAATAAACATTTAGATTTTAAATCTAACTAGAAGATAATTGTTTGGAAATGGACGAAGGTCGTTTTATAATTAAAATAGTGTACAACAGCCAGTTGCGGTTATGGGTTTATACATATATTGTCTATTAAAAATAATTGTTAAAGCTAGAAGAAAACCCTCTATTCCATAGCACACTATAGCTTAAACTAAAGCCTCCCAGGAGCCTGTATCCGCTCACCTGACCTTTTAATTCAAAAGCTTCTTACAAAGTGTGCAACATGGTCTATGAAGAATTTTAAAAAGCTTTTGATGCTGCAGAGGAAAGGTTGCTCCGGATTTCCTCTTTGTCTTATACTTTTTTTATTTTTTTTTTTTATTTATTTTTTTTTTTGTTTTTTTTGTCTTGTACTTTTCGAGATACAAGCTAAAAGCAATGGTCTGATACCCCCTGATCTATTCTTATCAACGTGGGTCATTTTGGTTGGCCGGCGTGCATTAATAGAATTAACCAAATGCACAAAGTTAGTTAGAAATCCCTTCAGTGATTTCAGAGTAGAATATTTTGAAGAAAAGTTAATGGCCGATGGACGCCTAGTGATGACAATAACTCATCCAACCCTTCGGATCAGATCAGCTAAAATAAGTACATGTAATTCATCTTTTCATTCTATTTCACACAAAGTCGCCTTTCCGGAATCATGGCAAGTAGCAAGAAATCGATTTGAGTCAGGTTCAAACCTTATAATCCAAGGAATTTTTATCCCAACTGTATAAGCCGGAATAATACGAATAAGTTCTCCTTTGTCATTTATTTGGTGAATGTTTTTAGAACTCAATCCAGCTATATAGAAATTATGTTCATCATCTTTTCCGATACCACGTGGACGCGAAAGTTGGTCGTTTGAATAAGTAAACTTCTTTGTTTGATTTACCACGCATGATACAGAGTGTTCTCCGTCTCCATAGAGATAGTCGTCGTTAACGAAAGTTGATACAAACCCTGAATGACCTAATGTTGTCACTGACTTGGATTTGGTTCCAGATGTTTGATCCAGGACTGACTGTTGGTAAAAACTTCCGATTAGAAACTGATTGTTGTCATAGACACAGACACCATACACAGGCACATCTGTCATCTCAACTGTCTTCTGTAACGTCATACCTTTACAGTCAATGATGTATAAAACGTTCGGACTGGAAGACACCACAACTTGTGTCTCAGACAAATGGCAAAGATCAGTAGGAGTACTAGGAACTGTCAGTTCTCCCAATAGCTTGCCATTCTGGTTGTACTTAGCTGCTTTCTTTGTTTTGTTAGCTATAAATATCATAAGACCGTCCAAAAAGATCCCACTTGTCTGCCCGGTCTTTGTCACGTTTATAGTTCTGATTACCTTTATTTTCCCGTTCCGAAAGTTAAAGTCAAATAATTTAAGGTCACCCTTTTCAATCTTTAATCTCGATTCTGTCATTTTTATATTACCAATGGACTGCATGGTTCGCTCGAATTCTTCGGTATCTTTTGTTTCTTCGACCTGGAGAGAGATATTTCTAATATTTTTCAAAACATTTTTTTTATTTCAGCTTGTAATTTTTTCATTTTACGAGATATTTCGCTTAGAATGACGAGACACTGCTCCTCCGATCCATGTTTTACGACCCCAGCCAGCAATGCTTTCCAATTAGTTATCGCACTTTTAAAACTTGTGAAATGATTGACGTCGTCTGCAACTTTTAATGACGTCTGCTTCTTCATTGCATCCAATTCACCAAGTATTTTGTTTTGTAACCTATCTAAACGGTCTTTCATTTCCTTTATCATTTTAAAAACAGTTGTTTCTTTTGTTTTCGTTTCTGTGTCAATGTCAGTCTCATTTTCTTCTCTGCAATCTATGATGTTCGCAAGAAGTTTAATGTTCTCCTCCATTTTTTTAAATAGGTCGGAAACTTCTGGTCTCTGCTTTATGCCCAACGATGCTTCCTCGATTGAAAGGACTCTTACACATTTTCTGTGTAAAAAAGTACCACGGAAGGTACAACAAGCTTTCTTTTGATCGACGCAGTAAACCTGAACAACGTTCGTTAGGTGGTCGTCACAGAAAATGACCTTTGGTATGCATGGCCCTTCACCATTTTCGCCAATATCAGTTATATGAATTTATTCGTGACCTGCTGTCATTTTGAAACCTTTGTGGCATTTCGCACATTGTTCACAAAAGGCTTCATCACAATGTCCACACCATGATGTGGCTTTCTTTTCGTTACCATGAAATTTACAGGAATCACAAAACTTTTCTGATTTAGCCATTGACCATTTGTTCAGCAGTGAAATTATGAAGTGGTTTAAAGGCAAGTTTTCGACAAAGTCGTCTGCATCATCAGGAAATTCAGACGAAACCGCCTGACGACAAACCGGGCAAGGAATTTCGTCCTTCTTTTCTTTACATGACTCAAAATAAGTACGAATACATGATTACAGAACGTATGAAGACATGGTAGAAGTTTTGGTTCCTTAAACAATTCCAAACAAATATTACATTTCAATTAATCGTCCACATTTTCACATAAATGTAATGAAGATCCCCCCACCGTTGCCATTTTCTTGTCCTTAATATGAACTTTCTTGTTCGATTTTCTGAAAATCCAATCTGTTTTTATAATTTACTGTAAATCATTACGACCACTTGAAAATGTTTAAATGCATTATAATCACACCTTTATACGTCACTGTCTTGATCTATTTCAAACAATTTAAATAAAGATATAATTTGTATATAACCTTTTAAAAGTAATACATAGTGTTGTTGTAGTGTAAACTTGTGCATATAGATTAAGCTTAACTTTAAGTTAATGTTTAATACATATATTTCTGTATTGTTCCATTGTATATATATATATTTGTCAACGATAGTGATAGAAATTCACAAATTGATTTCAAATCAATACAATTTTTGTAACAGAGTTTTGAAAACTCAGCCCATAATTAGAATATTGTTGGTCATCCGTTCACTTTAAAATGGCTTAATTTTGTTGTCATTTTAATTTAGATAGATTTTTCAGTATGTGTACAGCAAAGAATAAAAATTAAAAACAAATAGTAGCAGGACCTAGATATTAAGTTATGATATTTAATTTAATTATAACTTAGCTAAAAGGGTACAATTGGAATATTTTGTCTTTACTCACATTTTTAACGGTAAAAAATGTACCAATTGAAAGTTTTTGGACACATGCAGCTTTTGTTGGACTTTCCGCCCGAATTTCACAAGGAATTCATTTTTGTCAAAAGCAGACCAATATAAGTCACAATTACAAACACATTACCCCTTTTGGTCCTGAATGAAGCGTATCCGTTACCTTTCAATTTTGCCCCTTAAAATAATGGTTTAACAATGTTAATGGTACCAATATGTCCTCTTTCCAATGCAATTAACCTCTAGGCGAATTCAGGTACACTAGAGTTCTTTTCAATTTTCCCTCATGGTACTTGTCCACTATTGGACTCTTGCCAGTATTTAGCTTTAGATGGAGTTTACCACCCACATTTTTGTAATCCGGTTGCACAGTAAACACAACACAGTTGTGAAAAAAGCTAGAAAAAGTCAGATGATCATCTCAATACACACTCATACAAGGATACAATCATGAAGCATTTCCTTTGGAATCTGATCGAAAGCAACAAATCATCCTAAGACAAGAAGTGGTCGAGAATAGTCAAACCGTAAAAACCACCATTTTAAAGAACCATACCACCAACATGATTTATTTCTGGAACTGTACGGTGAATTCTGTACTTAAATGAGTTTTAGACACTATCTAAGCCATTCGTTACGGACAGGGCGATCAGTTTTTACAATGGAGGAAACCGGAGTAGTGCCCTTCGTATCTACACAGGTCGATCAGAATGAAACGATATAACAATAATAAGAAAACAACCAACCTTGTGCAGGTAACTGATGCACTAACTGTGAAGACGATTTGTGTAAAAGACATGGTTGGACTAAAACTATGATCTGACAGGTATTTGTCTAGTGATCATACCATCTATTGTTGAAAATGGTTTGGTTATTATTGTTTGTTTTTTTCTGTTAAATCGTATTGTTTGCATTTTTGTTGACTGATCCTGTCCTTGCCCTTTCAGACTTTTTCCATTTAAATACCTCATAGTGACCATTAAAAGCACAATTATGACATTTAACAATGGCATTGCGCATTCTTTAAGGAATAAGGACGGACAGACCGACGAGCATAAATCTGAATTCGGACTTTTGACATTCGAATACCCCATTGAATTTTATACTCCACCGCCTTTGCATACTTTGATCCTTTGATCCCAAATTGATAGGTTTTTTTCTACCTCATTAGATCTAATCTGAGAAAGTTTTCATGAAATTCTTTTAATACTTTAAAAAATTTCTCTCCGGACAAAAAAAATGGTAAAAAAGGAGTAATAGAATTATCTAAGATCAGTTAATCCACATTTCTAACTGGAATTTCATCTACGAAAACTTCATTTTTATTATAAATTGCCTTTTAAAATTTCATAAAAAATATTGATACATTCAATGTAAATCAAATTCTGATTAAATAACAAGTATTTATTTTCAAATATCTGTTGGTGGATTTGAATGTCAAATCAAGGTGAAAGTCCTTTATTCTAAAGCACAGTATACATGTAGCCTCAGAAAAGATATCTTTAAACTGTTTATTCTATTTCACACAAAGTTGCCTTTCCTGAACTACCACAGGTAGCTAGAAATCTGTTTGTCCCTGGTTCAAACCTCAAAGTCCAAGGTTTCTGAATGCCCACTGTAAAAGCTGGAATAATCCTGATTAATTCACCTTTCTCATTTATTTGATGGAAGTTTTTTGAAACATGTCCAGCAATATAGAAGTTCCCTTCATCATCCTTCCCGATTCCACGTGGCCATGAAAGCTTGTTGTTTGTGTAGATAAACTTCTTTGTATCATTGACCACGTATGATACAGAGTTTGTTCCGTCTCCGTAGATATAGTCATTGTTCGTAGATGATGACACGTAGTATGATTCACCTGATGTCTTCACGGATTCGATTTTTGTTCCAGATGACTGATTGATCCAACTAAGCTGATTTTTACTTCCGACGAGGAATTGGTTGTTGTCATAGAAACAGATCCCATGCACTGGTACATCGGTCAGCTCCATTATCTTCTGCAATGTCATGTCTTTACAGTCTACGATGTATAAAACTTTTGCATCGGAAACTACAACAACTCGTGTCTCAGATAAATGACAGATATCAGTAGGGTAAGTCGGAACTGTCAGCTCTGCTAACAACTCGCCATCCTGGTTGTATTTGATAACTTTCTTTGGACTGTAAGCGGTATATATCAACAGACCATCTAAGAAGATCCCACTTGTCTGTCCGTTTTGTGTCACGTTTATAGTTCTGATTACCTTTATTTTTCCGTTCCGAAAGTCATAAACAAACGACTTAAGGCCACCTTTTTCAATCTTAATTTTTGACTCTTTAATAGCAGGTTTACCAAGAGATTTAATGGTGCCTTCGAATTCTGTGACATCTTTCGATACTTCGTATTCAATTGAAACATTTTTGCTATTTTTCAACGCATCTTTTATTTTGGCTTGAAGTTTTTCCATTTTGGGAGAAATTTCATCCAGAAAATTAAGACATTGCTGTTCCGATCCATATTGCATGACTCCGTCTAACATACTTTTCCAGTTTGTTACCGCACTTTTATAGCTCGTACAATCGTTGATATCGTCTGCAACTTTCATTGCCGTCGTTTTCCTAGCCGCTTCCAGCTCACTTAATATTTTGTTTTGCAACCTATCTAGATGATCTTTCATTTCTTTGATTAATTTTGTCACGGTAGCTTCTATGTCGATCGCTTGTTTATCAACGAGGCTTTCGTTTTCTTCTCTGCAGTTTATTACGTCTGCTAGAAGTTTGATGTTTTCTTCCATTTGCTTAAGAAGGTCGGAAACTTCTGGTTTATGTTTTATACCCGAAGAGGCTTCTTCTACAGCATGACTTCTTATGATCGACACAGTAAACCTGTACGGGGCTCTTTTTGTGGTCGACACAGAAAATGACCTTTGATATATTTGCTCCTTCATTGGTTTTGCCAATGTCAGTTATCGGTATCAGCTCGTGACTTGCTGACATTTTGAAACTTTTATGACAAATCTGACATTGTTCGCAAAATGCCTCTTCACATACGATGCACCAAGTTTGGGCTTTATTTTTTTTTGTCGTTTATATTACAAGAATCGCACAACTTTTCTGATTTTGCCATTGACGATGTGTTAAGCAAAGAAACTATAAAGTCGTTTGCAGGCAAGTTTTCGACCATGTTGTCCACATCATCGGGAATTCCGGACGAAACAGTCTGACGACAGACTGGGCACGAAATGTCTTCCTTTTTTTCCTTGACGGATTTAACGTAAGTATGAATACATGACTTACAGAACGTATGAAGACACGGTAAACGTTTTGGTTCCTTTAAAGTCTCAAAACAAATGTTACATTTCAATAGATCGTCTAAATTTGCTCCTGATTGTATCGAGGGATCCTCCCCCGTCGCCATTTTGTTTTCTTTTTTGATTTTTCTTCCTTGTTCGATTTTCTAAAAGCCCAATCTATTTTTACAATATACTGTAAATTCTAACAGCCATTGAAAAATGTTTAAATGCGTGATAATATAACTTACTTCAACGACTTGGTCTATTTAAACTTTATTAAATATTTCTTTTATAAATCATTCAAACCACGTAATATGTTGGTATAGTTTAATTTTTAAACTTGTGAATATAGGCGAAACTTCATATCAAGGTTAATACATTTATTTCTGTATTTTTCCATATTATATCCTAAGTTGGATCATTTTTTTTGTAACTGAATTGTACTATCAGTCCATGATTTAGATATGGTTATTTAAAGCTCCCTCTCCATTCATATATCTATAGTAATATCAGTCTAATCATTGTAAGAAAATCAAAATATATCCGCGGTTTGGTAAGCTAAAAAGCATAATCTCTTTAACTGTCTTGATCATAAAATTGGTTTTTAGCTCGCCCCAAGTCTAAGTCTAAGAATTATAGACTAAAAAAATGTAAAATTAACACAAGACGGCGAGCAGCGACCCCTGGCCGTCCTCCAATGTTGATTATTTAGATTTGTTTTGTGGGTTGTGTCACGTATACTTATTCCACGTCTCATCATCGTTTAAAGTCGCATTACATGCCTTTAACAGTAGTGTATCTTACTTCTGTACAATGAAATTGAAGTCTTTTCCCCGCTCTCCTAGTCGTATCGCATGCCTTAAACAGTAGCGTATCTTACTTCTGTACTTTGAAATTGAAGTCTTTTCCCTGCTCTCCTAGATGTATCAAATGCCTTTAACAGTAGCGTATCTTACTTCTGTACTATGAAATTGAGGTCTTTCTCCCGCTCTCTTTGTTGTATCACATACCTTTAACAGTAGCGTATCTTACTTCTGTACAATGAAATTGAAGTCTTTTCCTCGCTCTCCTAGTCATATCGCATGCCTTAAACAGTAGCGTATCTTACTTCTGTACTTTGAAATTGAAGTCTTTTCCCTGCTCTCCTAGATGTATCAAATGCCTTTAACAGTAGCGTATCTTACTTCTGTACTATGAAATTGAAGTCTTTCCCCCGCTCTCTTTGTTGTGTCATATGCCTTTAACAGTAGCGTATCTTACTTTTGTACTTTTAAATTGAAGTCTTTTCCCCGCTCTCCTAGTCGTATTGCATGCCTTTAACAGTAGCGTATCTTACTTCTGTACTATGAAATTGAAGTCTTTTCCCAGCTCTCCTAGTCGTATCGCATTCCTTTAACAGTAGCGTATCTTACTTCTGTACTATGAATTTGAAGTCTTTTCCCTGCTCTCCTGCAACTCGTTTTACACGCCTTTAACAGTAGCATATCTTACTTTTGAACTATGAAATTGAAGTCTTTTCCCCGCTCTCCTAGTAGTATTGCATGCCTTTAACAGTAGCGTATCTTACTTCTGAAATATGAAATTGAAATCTTTTACCCGCTCTCCTAGTAGTATAGCATGCTTTTAACAGTAGCGTATCTTACTTCTGAACTATGAAATTGAAGTCTTTTCCCCGCTATCCTAGTAGTATCGCATGCCTTTAACAGTAGTGTATCTTACTTCTGAACTATGAAATTGAAGTCTTTTCTCGCTCTCCTGGTTGCATCGCATGCCTTTAACAGTAGCATATCTTACTTCTGAACTATGAAATTGAAGTCTTTTCCCCGCTATCCTAGTAGTATCGCATGCCTTTAACAGTAGCGTATCTTACTTCTGTACTATAAAATTGAAGACGTTCACCCGCTCTCCTAGTTGTATCGCATGCCTTTAACAGTAGCGTATCTTACTTCTGAACTATGAAATTGAGGTCTTTTCCCCGCTCTTCTAGTTGTATCACATGCCTTTAACAGCGTATCTTACTTCTGTACTATGAAATTGAAGTCTTTTCCCCGCTCTCCTAGTCGCATCACATGCCTTTAACAGTAGCGTATCTTACTTCTGTACTATGAAATTGAAGTCTTTTCCCCGCTCTCCTAGTCGCATCACATGCCTTTAACAGTAGCGTATCTTACTTCTGTACTATGAAATTGAAGTCTTTTCCCCGCTCTCCAAGTCGCATCACATGCCTTCAACAGTAGCGTATCTTACTTCTGTACTATGAAATTGAAGTCTTTTCCCCGCTCTCCTTGTTGTGTCGCATGCCTTTAACAGTATCGTATCTTACTTCTGTACTATGAAATTGAAGTCTTTTCCCCGCTCTCCTAGTAGTATCACATGCTTTTAACAGTATCGTATCTTACTTCTGTACTATGAAATTGAAGTCTTTTCCTCGCTTTCCTAGTTGTATCGCATGCCTTAAACAGTAGCGTATCTTACTTCAGTACTTTTAAATCATGTAGAATTAACACAAGACGGCGAGCAGCGACCACTGGCCGCCTTCCATTGTTGATTATTTAGATTTGTTTTGTGGGTTGTGTCACGTATACTTATTCCACGTCTCATCATCGTTTAAAGTCGCATCACATGCCTTTAACAGTAGCGGTATCTTACTTTTGTACTATGAAATTGAAGTCTTTCCCCCGCTCTCTAAGTTGTGTCACATGCCTTTAAAAGTAGCGTATCTTACTTCTACACTATGAAATTGAAGTCTTTCCCCTGCTCTCCTAGTTGTATCACATGCCTTTAACAGTAGCGTATCTTACTTCTGTACTATGATATTGAAGTCTTTACCCGCTCTCTAAGTTGTATCACATGCCTTTAACAGTAGCGTATCTTACTTCTGTACTATGAAATTGAAGTCTTTACCCGCACTCTAATTTGTATCACATGCCTTTAAAAGTAGCGTATCTTACTTCTGCACTATGAAATTGAAGTCTTTCCCCCGCTCTCCTAGTTGTATCACATGCCTTAAACAGTAGCGTATCTTACTTCTGTACTATGAAATTGAAGTTTTTTCCCCGCTCTCCTATTCGTATCACATGCCTTTAACAGTAGCGTATATAACTTCTGTACTATGCAATTGAGTCGTATCACATGCCTTTAACAGTAGCGTATCTTACTTTTGCACTTTCAAATTGAAGTCTTTCCCCCGCTCTCCTAGTTGTATCACATGCCTTTAACAGTAGCGTATCTTACTTTTGTACTTTCAAATTGAAGTATTTTCCCCGCTCCCCTAGTCGTATCACATGCCTTTAACAGTAGCGTATCTTACTTTTGTACTATGAAATTGAAGTATTTCCCTGCTCTCCTAGTCATATCACATGCCTTTAGCTGTAGCGTATTTTACTGCTGTACTTTTAAATTGAAGTCTTTTCCCCTCTCTCCTTGTCGTATCACCCTGGCGTATAGCATGCCCTAAACAGTAGCGGTATCTTGCACTATCGATTTGGAGTGTTTCCCTGCTGTCCATTTGCTCCCTTAGGTTTCTGAATGCTTTGACTGGTAACCTGGCTTTTGATATCAGTATCAAATGAAACATATCTTAGATATTGGTAGTTTACTTTTGAATTACAAATACCAAAACGCGGGTATAAACGGTTAATTTGGATATGCTATATATCGATATTTCAAGGAGTAACCTCTCATCAGTAGCATTTAAACCAAAACATCGGTCAAATTCCAAAACAGTTGAAAACGAAAAGTACTCAAAACCAAAACGTTCGAACAAGGAAGCCGAATCCTATCCATTATACAGGTTTATTTCCCTTCCTTTACACATAGAAATATCATAATCTTTCTTTTAGTTTTGTCATTGCCTCTTGTAATGTTAATACCTTCATTCGTATTGGAGGTGACGATATTGGATCACATAGGCTGTCTGTCATCATCAACTTCATCCAGGAATTTGCAATACTAGTACTCGTCTTTTAAAGTGTGGAAACTTCCGAAAACCTGACTCAAACAATATTTATATCCAAATAGGTAAGGATTCGATGTTTATTTTAGGATTGTATGAATCCTTCAAAGTTTTGACCTGTTAGGGGACCAGTTTTGAAACTGTTAGAAGAAGACACTTTTCATGGTTACGCTGCAGAAAGTGATGGATTTCAAAACTGTCACTGCTTCACATACACATATACCACATTGTATTCATTTGTTTTTGAAAAAAAAGTATACAAGCACACCACGAGTCCGACAAAATTCGCCAAACAGTTCGATTAATTGGACTTACGGCTAAAAAGATGCAAAAATAAAATGTCACTTCACCGAGCTTAACCCTAAAATGCATTTTTCAGTGATGATTAATTGACGAAGCATCATCGCAAGGAAAATAAAATTTTGTAAGGTATTCAATTGAATTGTATTAAAGATCAATTGTTGTCTCAGACAAAGAGTAGTTCTGTTGCCTAGATTTTTTTGACGGGTGGATCTCAAATTTAATGAATTAGATACACTGTTGTTTATGTCCCAGTTTAGTTTGGTATTCAATTTTTAGGCAACAGAACATCTGCGATTGTTATTTATGGACAAAATACACATTTGAAGCTTTTCGCCTGACATTTTTGGTATATTGTACAATTGTGACGATATGAGAGTAAATTAGTGTTGCGGATTTAAACTCTTTTCCACGGACATCGAGCAGAATCTTAAATGGCGAAATAAACCTGGTACCCAGAGAAATGCATGAACTATGTCGTACAGGAAGATCCCAAAATTGATTAAATGGGATAATCACACTTAAAAAAGTTGATAATTATCGTGAGAGCATGTGAATAAATGTGATAGAAGCAAAGAGTCACCAGTAAAAAACAACCGAGAACAGCACGAAGAAAAACAAAACATAAAACACCGAAAAAAACCAAACAACTGAACAGAAATTAACAACGCAAACTCAAGTCGTAACGAGGGTGAACTCAGGTGCTCCGGAAAGGTTAGCAGTTCCTGCTGGCTGTAGCACACAAGATATTCGTATTAAGAAATTATTAGACACCAAAGACAGTACAAAAGCCTGGATCGCCCACCGTAATGCCCAACTTTTAAGCTACATAAATCAAAACTTAGGCATACTAACGGGTGACTTCTGAAAACTTAGGGCAGTCCTAACACGTTAAACTGATTCAACCTAACATGAATGCAAACAAATGCTCTCCTTAATATGCCTTGAATTTTTAATTTAAAATAATAGGATAAAAACAACAGCCCTTTTTCAAGGCAAACTGGTGTCGTTCGACAATGGAATTCAATGAAAAACTTGTAAAGGACAAACTGACTATATTCTGACAAAAAATATATCATGAATGTTGTACCATGTATATTATTTAAATAAAAAGAATATATAAAGCTGATGTTTTATTCTAAAAGACAACCTGGCTCTACATTCTGAAGATTTTTTTTATCACATTCAAAATAACAACAACTATATCACATAACATCAATTAAAAATAGAAAAGTATATCAAAAATATTTAATAAAATAATAGATAATAAAGATTGATAGATAACGTGTATCTTTATAAGTGCAGTGATTAAAACTTGCGTAATAGTAATTATCAATCATTTATAGTGGTATATTTTTATATACTTACTCTTATACTCTTATATACCGCTTACTCTTCCGGAGCACCCGAGTTCATTCTTGTTACGACTTGAGTTCGCGTTGTTGATTTCTGTTCGGTTGTTTTTATGTTTTGTGTTTCCTTGTGCTGTTCTTGTTCATGTTTACCGGTTTTGTCGTTGCCTTTTCGGACTTTTGACACTCGAATGCCCCTTTGGTGCCTCTGCTTATTTATAATTTGAGAACTTGATATATTTTTGCATTTTAAGTTTTTAAAATAGCATTTCTACTTCTCAGATGTTGTCTTTTCTTTATTTCTTTTTTCGCTGTTTTACAGATTTCAAATTAGGTCTTTTCAGACAAAAATGTATATTTAAACATTTCAAGCCAGTTAAAGACCCATTAAATTATCAAATAGATATCAAAACCATGAAAAATACTTTCCTGTCATTAAATATCTCACAACATTTTCTTTGAGTGAGTTTTTTTTATAATAGAGGACAATTCAAACAATAAATATAAAAATAGATTTTCAAAGGAAAATAAAAAGAAAACATTTTTAGATTAAATTTTAGACCTGGATATAGATAAGGGACTTTTTTGAACTTGAGATTGGAAGGATTAAAGATAAAATATTTAAAAAACAATAGGACATGTTAAATATATAAATGCAATTGAAATCCACATTTATAGTTTTAATAAATTTGAATTTAAGATTACATATAGATTGTATATGTACCCTGCTATATTTAATGACTAAAAAGCACAAAAAATCTGCCAGAGTAAGCCTCAAATCATTCCAATTGATAAAAAGTGTTTTGATTGTTATAGTTAATGTTGCTAAACAACATTTTGAAACACAAATGCAAATAAAGTTTTTGATAAAGCTTAGATTATGTAACAGAACAGATTTGTAATCAATTACAAATAGGCGGCATTAGGTATTATACATAATTATTAAGTATATTTATATCATATTAAACACAATGACTAGTTACTAGATAAAATTGGCAAAAATCAACCAATCCTGTGTAAAAAAAACAAGATCACCATAAAAGCGCTTTATAGATATACAATTGTCTATTCCTTACTCTAAGGATTGCAGATATGTATAACAAAATATCATTTTTGAATATTTTTTCCTTAAAAAACATTATATTTTCCACTTTGTACCAAGTTTGGAACATTGCGATCTTCAATTTCCGGTATGTCTTCCTTGTTTTGTCTTGCCTCATGGACATTTGAGATTGATTCTCCAAGTTCGATTACTTTTTTATTACCTTTATTCACTAAGATTCTATAGAAATGTTTTATCACAGTCCAAATAAAATCAACTAAGATAGCAGGAACGACCAAACCTAGTCTTTTATAAAGTATTTTAGAATCAAGAAAATCAAGATCTATCAAGTCTATACTCGTAAGATTTAAAGACAAAAGCGACAAAACCTAGTCTAGACTATCATATACATAAATTTAATTCATCGTCTTAAGCCAGCTATTTCCATTTTATAACAAATTATGTTTTTATTGTTAATATTTTATTATTTGATTTTGTTAAAAAGATATGCTCTTGCAACTCGGCATAAATTGACTCCTTTTTCCTTTTATCTACCATTTTATAAGAGAACTATAATCATAAAAAATGAACATAAAATATTATATTATATTAACATCTTTAAAATGAAATAAAAATGTCTTTTCCCCATTTAGTGGTATATTCAAACAATATCACTATTATGGATTTCCAATGTTTGCTAATGAGGAATAAATTTCCGAAATTGCCAAACAGCTCATAAAAATTAATTGCAGTTAAAGAGTACATTATAATTATGTGTTATGGTCTCATGTTCATTTGCTCCATATACTTTCATAAAACATAAGCATTGAAAATGAACATACAATATAATATTATATTAACAGCACTTAAATGACAAAAATGTCTTTTCTCCATGAATTGATATTTTCCAACAATAGTGCTACAGTAAAATTGACATAAATCTTTAGTATCCTTTTCTCTCACAAGTAAATGATAATTGACCGATACAAGCCCTATCATACCACAGCCACCAGTTTACCCGGGTAGTGCTCAATACCATACTAACACAGTTTGCCGGTTGACTGGGGTAGTTACCAGATTTGTTATCCGGTTGTTGACCAGTCCAGCTGTTAAATGACGTAAGCGGTAAGCCGGTGACCCAAATAAACTCTCCTTCTTCTTCCATATCTGTTAATCCGATCCACCATCTGTATGTTTTTCCTTCAATGCCGTAAAGCTCTTTAAAATAATAAATTATTAGACAATTTTTATTGATACCCGCTTTTACACTAATATAGTCTTATAAATACTAAATTTAACACGATAACTTTCAAATTTTATGAAATTCCAACCGAATTTCATTTTTTTTTAACTTTTCATAATTAGAGTTTAAAGGATTTTCAACAATTGTGATGAGAAGTGTGAATCCTTAGAATACATGCCATTAAGCTCTTTAAAATATTCATTTTTTCTCAACTTATTCGATATGCAAGAGCTTGCACACATTTCACAGATTTTTTGATCAGACACCGGTTTCTTCGTGACCGACTTTTGAAGCAGGGCTATAAGAAAATACGTCTCATACGATCACTAAAAAAATTCTTTCTTCGTTATCAGCCACTAGTAGAAAAGTTCAAAATTGAGTTAAAAGATATGATAGTTAATTGTTTTAATTAGTGTTTGACTGGTCTGCTGTACTGAGATGATCACCTCAATATCCCTATTGTGTCTCACAACTATGTTGTGTTATATGTTCATTACCGGATCCAAAGATCGCAATGGAAGAGGGAGGTTTGGCGCCATAAAACCTGGTTTAACCCACCATTTCGTTTGAAATGCCTGTACCAAGTCAGGACCATTGCGATCCACCAGTTCTCCGGTGTGACTGATTCGTTTTTGTCTTTTTCTCTGGACTATGAGATTGATCATTCAAGTTCGGTAGTTTTGTTATTACCTTTATTTGATAAGTTATTAATCCGTTTAAAGATTTCCCACCATAGTTATTTTACCGCTGCTCGTAAAGTAGAAGTTTTCGCGGCTAGAAAAGCTTCATTGTAAGACGTGTCTGACACCAATATGTATCTAGTGGCATAAGAATTTATCGTTTTTTTATCTGATGTTGTTCTTTTTTCTTTAAAACAACTGCAATGATAACTGCTGGTGGTAGGCCATATGTCCCCAAGTGAAATAAAAAAAAAACGGTTGTCGAACTTGTCCGACAGGACTTTTAATAAAAGAATACACCGTATAAGTTGTTTTTTCCCGGATATCTAATTTTCGCATTTTTCTCGATAGTTTGCAACTTGCGAAAATATAGTCCAGCGAAAATCAGATATCACAAATAGTATAAGTACAGTATATACTCATACATAGGAAATCGCTAAAATTGAATTCCGCGAAAATAAGATTTTCGATTTTTTAGAATTCAGGAAATTTAGCTCCAGCGAAAACGAAAAAAACCCAAACAACTCATAGGGTAAATGAAATGTTCCAGATGTCTAAACCGAAATCATGTAGAACCATGTTCTGCATTAGGTTATATCATCGGCGCTAAATAATATTTTTTCAAAATATTTTACAAGTACCTTTCTTTCGGTACTTTTTTTTTCACAAAGATATATTTAAATCAGGGGAAAACTGCTGCTGATAAAAATGACGCCTTAATGTATGACAACAGAAAACCTTATTTTATTGATACCAGCTTTAAAACACTGTGTTCAATATCAACCAGTTTTCTCATTGCTCTTTACAATTTTTTCCCAAATAAGGAAATGCACATGTTACAATGATATTATCCTCTTCTTTATATTCAGTAATTTTTATGTTTCCGTGTTTTATATGTTGTCTGTCCTTGTTTGTGATTACTGGTTTTGTCTCTGCCTTTTCGGACTTAGACATTCAGATGATACATTGGTACCTCTGCTTCTTCACTTTTGGTTATTTTGGTTAATGGTAGTTTTTCCCGTTGAACAAGAATATGATATAGAAGGTTATTACAGAAAGTTTACGTTTTTAAACTAAACAGTAACCTATTTTTATCGAGTTTTGATTTCCGCAATGGTCACATAAGTCTTGTATAGCAAAAAATATAAAACGTTGACCACCCTAGAGCCGGTAATTAACAATTACGCTTATCTTTTTATGGGGTCATTTAATGGTAAAAATTTTATGATATATTAACTTTAACATAATAAGTCCAAATTTTATAAAACTCGAACCACAGGTTAACCGAGAAACAACCAAAAGGGTTATCAAACATCAATATTATACCGAAAAAACAAAAACAAAATCGGAAGACAAAAAAAATCATCAAAACGAAACAAACCACACAACAAACAAATCAAATAATTTTTGTCTCGCCTGCGACGAATAGTCGCGGAAGGCGAGACATAGGTATTACTTTCCGGCGACGGCGGCGGCGGCGACGGCGGCGGCGTAAACTTTTTTGTAAGACTTTTGTGGACAATGAATTGCTTGAAAAGTATAATAGCTAGGCATCTGATATTTGGTATACAGACAGTTCAGGTTATGGTCTACGCAACTGTCACCATGCCGTTTGACCCTGACCCCATTTTCACGCTCCAGTGACTCTGTGAACTTAGGTCTTTTTTCAGGCCGTAAACTTTTTTGTAAGACTTTTGTGGACGATGAATTGCTTGAAAAGTATAATAGCTAGGCATCTGATATTTGGTATACAGACAGTTCAGGTTATGGTCTACGCAACTGTCACCATGCTGTTTGACCCTGACCCCATTTTCACGCTCCAGTGACTCTGTGAACTTAGGTCTTTTTTCAGGCCGTAAATTTTTTTGTAAGACTTTTGTGGACGATGAATTGCTTGAAAAGTATAATAGCTAGGCATCTGATATTTGGTATACAGACAGTTCAGGTTATGGTCTACGCAACTGTCACCATACCGTTTGACCCTGACCCCATTTTCACGCTCCAGTGACTCTGTGAACTTAGGTCTTTTTTCAGGCCGTAAACTTTTTTGTAAGACTTTTGTGGACGATGAATTGCTTGAAAAGTATATTAGCTAGGCATCTGATATTTAGTATACAGACAGTTTAGGTTATGGTCCATGCAACTGTCCCCATGCCGTGTGACCCTGACCCCATTTTCACGCTCCAGTGACTCTGTGAACTTAGGTCTTTTTCAGGCCGAAAAACTTTTTTGTAAGACTTTTATGGAAGATGAATTGCTGGAAAGTTATAATAGCTAGGCATCTGATATTGGGTAAACAGACAGTTGCCGTTATGGACAACGCAACTGTCACCATGCCATGTGACCATGACCCCATTTTTATGCTCCAGTGACTCTGTGAAATTAGGTTTTTTTTTCAGACAGAAAACTTTTTGTAATACTTGTGTGGACAATGGATTGCTTGAATAGTATAATAACTAGGCATCTGTTATTAGGTATACTGACACTTTTTGTGTTTATATCAAGAAATGAAAGCTTAGGTAGTTGATTTTAGCGATGGTGCCGGCAGGCGAGACATACTTTTAGTGGCCACACTTGTTTTATTTGTCAATTAGGACGCCCAAAAACGAAAAGAGCAAAAAATCTCAAGTCGAACGAAATAAGAATTATCAATTCCTGCTTGCTTTAGCACAGTTTGATTTCTTCGTATATATTTGACTTACAAAAACAGTTACTAAAATATCAATAATTATTTATTTTCCTTTTGAACCCCCTTTTGACATCGTCAAGTTGGTCACCTATTCCCTATTCCTTATTCTTTTTTTTTTGAATAAGGAAGAAGTTATTACCAGTTACTATGATTTACTACTTTACATTTCGTGAATAAGGAATAAGTAATAAGAAAACAAATAAGAAATAGGAAATAAGTAACCAGTTACTCATTCCCTATTAAGTGTTTTTGAGAATAATGAATAATAACCAATTACGTATTCCTTAAAATAAGGAATGATGAAAAGGGAATAAGTAATCGATTTGACGCTTCTATATTACTTTAACAAACTCACCTTGTAGTTGCTTATAGTATGAGGCCACAATAATACTTTTCAAAAGATATTCAGTAGAAAGTAGGTGTCCACCTTCATTTATACACGTGTTTTCTGCGTCAGACCACGTGGTTAGCCCAACAAAGTAGAATTTCATACAGATATTCAGCTCCCAGACGTAGATGTAACTGTCCACTGTACAGTAACTTGGAGCTGAAACAAATCAGAAACTAGAAAAATGAAATGAGCCACAGCTCACAAATGCAACCCCTCGCTACCCCCTAAAAGCGATTGGATAAAAAATTTAAATAATACAGATGCACATCTTCATCATAGAAAAAATATTGTTCAAAGAAATCTATCGTGGGTTTTAGGAAATGTAGATAAAATATGAGAACATCATAGTAAAAAAAAGGGCTAATGTTTAGCAATAGAAAACTCCTATCGGATCATTTTTTTCAAAAAGAATGTGCAAATTACATGTATATCACATAGATTGTGTAGGAGTGCAATAGGAGGACGAATTGACACCTCTAACGCTATATTCCCCCACTTTGTTAAGCAAGAGGGGATATATTTTTTGTGTTCTTTTTTTTTTAGTAATATTTTTTCTTTATGCAAATAGACATTCTCAGCACCAGATTATAATAGGAGAGAAACAACAAGACAAATAAAGGATCAAATATTTTTAATAATGCATTATCATTTGGTTTTAGATATCATTCTATGTAAAAATAAGATAAACGTCAGCTTGGTATAAGGATTTTGAAACGTTAATTTAGCGTTCAACATTAACTTTTAAAGTAATGATGTTAATTTTTCTGTAGAACTATGTGGCACTAAATGTATAAAAATAACGTTACATTAACAAACGTGAGGCTCGATTAACATTAATTTAACGTTTATCCCTTTAGTTGAGTTAACGTTAACACATCCTGTGTATATACATCTGTACCTCTGATTCTTTCAGATCCAAGCTAATCGTTTTTTTCATTACGAAAATTTCACATGTATAAAAGTACCTTTAGTTAATTTTAAGGGATAAAAACAAACAAACCAGAATCAAAATTACATATAATAATACCTTTACTTTTCCTAAACTTAAATGCTTTTCCAAGTTTTTTCCCTTTGTAGTTGAAATCGGGATTCGTTTCATTCCGAATAATGATACACCAGGATGATGAGGAATCAAAGCGGATTGTATCACAAAGTTCAGACTGATGACACACGACAGCACACTCAGCCAACCCTCTGGTTTTAATTTCTCTATCGATGATACCAGACATTGTTCTTCTATCTGTGGTATCTATGGCTGGAACCCTGCTCATCATGAACACTTCAGAATTTCCTATTCCTACAAAAATATCAGAGTACCAAATACAAAGATGGATGACCATTGAATTGTTTTCAGCATATACTTCAACATATGTGTATAATGTTAAATGTGATGAAAAATTACAAATACCAAAATGTAGGTATAAACGGTTAATTGGATATGCATATATCGATATTTCAATGACTAACCTCTCATCAGTAGCATTTAGATCAAAACATTGGAAGGTCAAATTCCAAAACTGTTGAAAACGAAAATTAAAACGTTCGAATAAGGAAGCCAAATTCAGCACGGAAGATATCGATCATGTGCATTGAAAAGAAAGAAACATGGTGATATAAACAATTTTGAATATAAAAATCGGAAATTTTAGCGACAAAAATATTGAAATTTTTATGGTTAATCGTGTCAGACAAGTCTAACGACCAGGCATGTGATTACCCTCGAGGACCTGTGGTCCACCAGCAACGGTTATCGCCCAGTGGTTAAATGTGATGACCATTGAATTATTGCCAGCATATATTTCAAACATATTTGTATAATGTTAAATGTGATGACCATTGAATTGTTGCCAGCATATATTTCAACATATTTGTATAATGTTAAATGTGATGACCATTGAATTGTTGTCAGCATATATTTCAACATATTTGTATAATGTTAAATGTGATGACCATTGAATTGTTGCCAGCATATATTTCAACATATTTGTATAATGTTAAATGTGATGACCATTAAACTGTTGCCAGCATATATTTCAAAATATTTGTACAATGTTAAATGTGATGACCATTGAATTGGTGTCAGCATATATTTCAACATATTTGTATAAAATTAAATGTGGTGACCATTGAATTGTTGTCAGCATATATTTCAACATAGTTGTATAATGTGAAGTGTATATTCTGTAATTTCTTTTTGTTGGGTACAAAAAAAATATTATCATTCGATACATATTGGTTTTTGGCCTCCTAATTTGACATCCAAATGCTTACACAGTACTCCTGAAAATTAATATTAACATTATTACCAAATTAACCATTCAATTGATATCCTCTTTGGTGCTTTGTATTTAGAATAGAAAAAAAATCAAGCACAACAAGGAATTTTTATCAGATATTCGAAAAAAAGAATTTTAAAACTAACCTGTCAATGGAAAGACTATCAGAGCTGCAAGCGTTACCCTATTCATCAGTGACTCGGATAAATATTGTTTTCACAAAGTTTTGTTGCTTTTATATACATGTAGCCTGGTAGGTCCATGTACTTTGCAGAACAATTCAAAAAAGAAACGCAGTTCTTTTATTAATCTTTAATATCATTTAATCGGTTCCTTACAAAAATCCTCGAAAGAGAAATATCATTTGTGAAAAAATTATGCTTTCAAATCCTCGAAAGAGAAATGACAAAAACGCATTTTATTTCATTTAAATGCAGCTGATATGATATCATATTTTGTATGAATTTTATCAAATTTTATTGAGCTAATTTAATAATCATATTTTCCTTGAATTTTTATTGCTAAAAACTTTTCTCGTAAAATTCTAGACAAAAGGCAAACAAGTTGCAAAAAATGTATTTAAAAAAAATAAAATGAAAACGTCATTTTGTAATGAAAATGTAAGACAAATTAAGTATATATTTCAAATTTATACATTACAACATGGGTTAGTCTTACTTGTTGTACTTTAATCTTTATACATTAGGTCAAGTCGTACTTAATATCTTTGGTTGTAAAGATTGGTCGTACTTGTTGTTCTTAGGATAGTACGGATTTGGTCAGATTCGTTGTTCTTTAGTCAGGATAGAACAGATTTGGTCGGACTTGTTGTTCTTAAGTCAGGATAGAACAGATTTGGTCGGACTTGTTGTTCTTAAGTCAGAATAGAACAGATTTGGTCGGATAGTCAGAATAGAACAGATTGATCGGACTTGTTGTTCTTGATTCAGGATAGAACAGATTGATCGGATCTGTTGCTCTTAAGTCAGGATTGAACAGATTTGGCCGGACTTGTTGTTCTTACGTCAGGATAGAACAGATTTGGTCGGGCTTGTTGTTCTTAAGTCAGAATAGAACAGATTTGGTCAGAGTTGTTGTTCTTTAGTCAGGATAGAACAGATTTGGTCGGACTTGTTGTTCTTAAGTCAGAATAAAACAGATTTGGTCGGATAGTCAGAATAGAACAGATTGATCGGACTTGTTGTTCATAAGTCAGAATAGAACAGATTTGGCCGGACTTGTTGTTCTTACGTCAGGATAGAACAGATTTGGTCGGACTTGTTGTTCTTAAGTCAGAATAGAACAGATTTGGTCAGAGTTGTTGTTCTTTAGTCAGGATAGAACAGATTTGGTCGGATAGTCAGAATAGAACAGATTGATCGGACTTGTTGTTCTTAAGTCAGAATAGAACAGATTTGGCCGGACTTGTTGTTCTTACGTCAGGATAGAACAGATTTGGTCGGATAGTCAGAATAGAACAGATTGATCGGACTTGTTGTTCTTGATTCAGGATAGAACAGATTGATCGGATCTGTTGCTCTTAAGTCAGGATTGAACAGATTTGGCCGGACTTGTTGTTCTTAAGTCAGGATTGAACAGATTTGGCCGGACTTGTTGCTCTTAAGTCAGGATTGAACAGATTTGGCCGGACTTGTTGATCTTACGTCAGGATAGAACAGATTTGGTCGGACTTGTTGTTCTTAAGTCAGAATAGAACAGATTTGGTCAGATTTGTTGTTCTTTAGTCAGGATAGAACAGATTTGGTCGGACTTGTTGTTCTTAAGTCAGAATAGAACAGATTTGGTCAGATTTGTTGTTCTTTAGTCAGGATAGAACAGATTTGGTCAGATTTGTTGTTCTTTAGTCAGGATAGAACAGATTGGTCGTACTTGTTGTTCTTTAGTCATGATAGAACAGATTGGTCGTACTTGTTGTTCTTTAGTCAGGATAGAACAGATTTTGTCAGATTTGTTGTTCTTCAGTCTGGATAGAACTGATTTGGCCGGACTTGTTGTTCTTAAGTCAGGATAGAACAGATTTTGTCAGATTTGTTGTTCTTTAGTCTGGATAGAACTGATTTGGCCGGACTTGTTGTTCTTAAGTCAGGATAGAACAGATTTTGTCAGATCTGTTGTTCTTAAGTTAGGATAGAACAGATTTGGTCGCATTTGTTGCTTTTAAGTCCGGATAGAACAGATTGATCGGACTTGTTGTTCTTAAGTCAGGATAGAACAGATTTGGTCAGAGTTGTTGTTCTTAAGTTAGGATAGAACAGATTTGGTCAGATTTGTTGTTCTTAAGTTAGGATAGAACAGATTTGGTCGGATTTGTTGTTCTTAAGACATTGCAGGAAACGTTTACATTTGTTTTGTTTTGAAACAAGCTCTGCACTAAATTAGCCACAATAAATGAATTTGAAATAATGGTCCGATTTAGAAACAAAATAGGCTGTTTGCGAACCTAATCCTGCGGATTGGATAAATGCATATTGGATATTGTTTGTCTGACTATAAGCAAATATTCTAATGTATATAGACTTTTAACAGTTTAAAATCAATGGTGCCCTTGCATATTTGTTTCCATAACTAAAGGATTTGCATTTGGTTATTAGTCATAAATATAACTTGCAAATAACATTATTAAAATTCATTTAAATGATACCTCAATAAATTAATTTAATACTTTAAAAAACAAAGGTTTTGAAATAAAAAAAAAACGTTAACATACACTTGGGCACTAGTTAGGGACCACTACCTTTTTATATCAAGTACCATTCTAGATGTGTAATATTGGCAAAACTTTAAAGCATAGGTAGTTAATTCCAAGTAAAGTACTAATTTAAGAACATTTTGAAGACAAATTTACCACTGGATATTAAAAAACATTCATATAGTGCCATTTGATTCCAGTTTGAAAAATGTTGACAAAACCAAAAAACTCTGACACCAAAAAATGTTTGAGTTTAAAAGCTCAACAATGCCTGGTGTAAAATACTAGCATGTTGTAACCTTTTGAAAGATAAGAGGAAGGCAATTGTTGACATGAATTCGGTGCACTTTGTTAGAAATGAGCAAGACATTGGCACTTCCGGTTACTTTTCTAAAATTGCCTCCTAATAACATACACAATGATGAAGGTTGTTACTTAAGGCATTGGTGATGGTTTTTAATGAAAGCGTTACTTAACACCATTTTGGGTTATATTCGTCAATTTGCACCCTGCATTTACTGCGAATGCGCTGCCAGGATAACATTTTCTTGTTTTGATTTGGTCCCGTTTAGGTTATTATCAGTAAACCTCTCGACTAACCAAATGAAAAACCGTCATTTATGTGAACAATCATTATCCTGCATGACAACGTACGGTATTTAGTGACTTTGACACGATAAAAGCACAACAAATAGTGAAAAAAGCTTATTTCTAGAGATTTTACTAGATAAAACTGTAACAAAAGGAAACCATCCCAAAGAGGTTAATTGCCAGAATGAGGCCAGAACATGGTGAATTTACTACAAATATTCCATATTTTCACTAGTAAGTTTGTTTAAGGCGTTTTTGCTCTTTAGCACTTCCGGTCGCACATAAACGTTGAACGTGTTTCTTTATGGTCATATGCCTGCTGTAGAATTTTAAAATTGTGCTCCATAACTTTTAAACAGACAAATAACTACAAATCATTCAAAACCCTTAAGGGAATGATATGCCATTATGAAATGTGTTCCTAAAATGATAAAATCAGTCCACTGTATACATGGAGATGGAAAGTTTAAAGAGCGAACCAAACTTTGTTTTTTTAAAGCATAGGGGTAGCATTTTTGCAACGGGTATTCAAATATCGGAACTTGCATAAATTTGAATATTTTAAGGATAAAAGTATACATTAAATATTAATATCATAGAACAACATCTTGCTTCATATAAAGTAATAATTTACACATTTTTTTAATCACCCAAACTTGGTGGTCCCTAACTTATGGCCAAGTGTATATATTTTGTGTTAAGAAATAATTTGTAAATGTAAGACAAAAACCTTTCATTAATTAGAATTATTTAAAAAAAAATCTCATTAATAATTTCATTCAAAGTGCATTTTTCAGACAATTTATCATCTGGTGGTGTAAAAGGTCAAGTTTCCCCTTTCGCCAGACGACCAAAGCTTTTATAATTAGAGGCATTTCCCATTCAACAAACTGAGGCACGCATTCCAGTCGCTTTGTGGGCAAAGCGGTCTGAACCGACGTTACGATTATTCTAAAGTGAATTTTGACGGGTTATATAAGATGTGGATTCATTTATTTTCGTGCGTACCAACTTTCGTGGTTTGACAAAATAAGTTTGTGGATTCTTAAATTCTTGATTCTGAAATCGTCACTACAATGTATACACAACAATGTTAGATTCCCTTTTCGTTGAGTATCAAATTCATGGATTAAGGCCACCCCCAAAATATTACGAAAACTGATATGCATGAATAATAATGAAACCTCAACAATTTGGAGCAAAGAAACACCAATAGATCACTTAACGTTAGGAAGTCTGAAAACTCCAAGAGAAAAGTAACTTACACAAAAGACAACAGTGGGAACATTGCCAAATGGCCTCGTTGAAGGCTGCTGGCGGTTGTCCATTGTGGTTTTTCTGAATTGCCACTTGATTGTGGGCTGTGTCGCGTACACTTATTCCACATCTCATTATTTTCTTTTGACGAAGAAATCAAATATGCTTCTTAGCTAGCTGTCATTTACTTCGAGTGTTCTCAAAAGAGTATCTCTACGTCCCGTTAATTTCTTGGTCTCCTTTTGTCTCCGCAAAATTTTTGTCTGAAATGATAACGCTCATTGGGGTTTGATAAAGAGTCACCTTTTAAAGAAGCAAAAGGGTACCACTGCCGGGCAATGGGGCATTCAATTGTCAAAAGTCCGAAAGGGCAATGACAAAGCCAGTAAACATGGACAAAAACATCACGAAGAAACACAAAACACAAAAAACACAAAACCAACCGAACAGAAATTTAAAAAATCTGCACACTCAAATCGTGACTAGAGTGAACCCAGGTGCTCCGGAATAGTAGGTAGTTCTCCCTCATTTCTTTGTTATGTAGATTTAAGGGTAATGATCCTCTAAAAATACAAAAACAAAAGCAAAACCTGAATACGATAGTAAATATATATAGATAACTTCGACACAGTTACAAATTTAAAAGAAAAACGTCTAAAGTTGTTCATTCTATTTCACACAAAGTTGCTTTTCCGGAACTACCACATGTAGCTAGAAATCTATTAGTTCCACGTTCAAACCTTAAAGTCCATGGTGCTTTAATTCCCACTGAAGAAGCAGATATCATCCTGGTTAATTCTCCTTTGTCAGTTATTTGATGGATGTTGTGTGAACCCCAAATGGTAATGTAGAAATTTCCCTCCTCATCAATCCCGATACCGCGTGGATAAGAAAGCTGGTTGTTTGTGTAGGTAAACTTCTTTGTATCATTGACCACGTACGATACAGAGTTCTGTCCATCTCCATAAATATAGTCATTGTTCATAGATGATGACACATAGTATGATTGCCCCCATGTCTTCACGGATTTCACTTTTGTTTCAGAAGACTGATCGATCCAAGTCAGTAGATTGGAGCTTCCGATGAGAAACTGATTGTTGTCATAGACACAGACACCATACACAGGTACATCGGTCAGCTCAATTGTATTCTTTAATGTCATATCTTTACAGTCAATGATGTATAACACATTGGCATAGGACGAAACTACAACTCGTGTCTCAGATAAATGACATATATCAGTAGGGTAAGTCGGACCTGTTAGCTCTCCTAACAACTCGCCATCCTGGTTGTATTTGATAACTTTCTTTGGACTGTAGGCGGCAAATATCAACAGACCATTTAAGAATATCCCACTTGTCTGTCCGTTCTTTGTCACGTTTATAGTTCTGATTACCTTTATTTTCCCGTTCCGAAAGTCATAAACGAACGACTTTAGGCCATCTTTTTCAATCTTAATTTTTGACTCTTTGATAGTAAGTTCACCAAGAGATTTTATGGTGCGTTCGAATACTGTGACATCTTTGGATACTTCGTATTCAATGGAAACATTTTTGCTATTTTTCAACGCATCTTTGATTTTGGCTTGAAGGTTTTCCATTTTGGGAGATATGTCGTTAAAGATATTAAGACTTTGCTGTTCCGATCCATGTTCAACGACTCCGGATAACATACTTTTCCAGTTTGTTACCGCACTTTTATAGCTCGTACAATCGTTGATATCGTCTGCAACTTTCATTGACGTCGTTTTCTTAGCCGCTTCCAGTTCACCTAATATTTTGTTTTGCAACCTATCAAGATGATCTTTCATTTCTTTAACCATTTTCGTCACGGTTGTTTCGATGTCGATCGCTTGCTTATCAACGATGGTTTCGTTTTCTTCTCTGCAGTTTATAATGTCTGCTAGAAGATTTATATTCTCGTCCATTTGCTTAAGAAGGTCGGAAACTTCTGGTTTCTGTTTTATACCCGAAGATGCTTCTTCTATCGATATCACCTTATCGCACTTTCTGTGGGAAAGGGTGGCACATAATGTACAGCATGACTTCTTATGATCGACACAGTAAACCTGTACTGCACTCTTTTTGTGGTCGTCACAGAAAATGACCTTTGATATCTTTGCACCTTCATGGGTTTTGCCAATTTCAGTTATCGGAATTAGCTCGTGACTTGCTGATATTTTGAAATTTTTATGACAAATCTGACATTGTTCGCAAAATGCCTCTTCACATACGATGCACCAAGTTTTGGCTTTAATCTCTTTGTCATTTAAATTACAAGAATCGCACAACTTTTCTGATTTTGCCATTGACGATGTGTTAAGCAAAGAAACAATAAAGTCATTTGCAGGCAAGTTTTCGACCATGCTGTCTACATCATCGAGAATTCCGGACGAAACGGTCTGACGACAAATTGGGCAAGAAATTTCGTCCTTCATTTCCTTGACTGATATAACGTAAGTATGAATACATAACTTACAGAACGTATGAAGACACGGTAAACGTTTTGGTTCCTTTAAAGTTTCAAAGCAAATGTTACATTTCAATAAACTGTCGAAATTTTCACTTGAGTGAATCGAGGGATCCTCCCCCGTCGCCATTTTCTTGTCCTTTAAATTGAACTTCCCTATTCGATTTTCTGAAAGTTAATTTATTTATAAATTCCCCTTTCTATTTATTGTTTGATAAGATCCCAGATAGCAAGACATTGTTGGGCCAACGTTGGCATTAAGTTGGCAAAGTTGGCGTATGGTTGGCATTGGCCTGTATACATTGGGCCAACGTTGGACCGATGTGTGAAAACCAACGGTTGGCAGTACGACATTGACCCAATGTTGGCCCACCAAAGTACAGCCATCGGTTGGCAAAACGTTGGGTAGCTGAGAATGATTGATTTGGTTATTTAATTAATCCAGTAAATATTTTAAGGATTACACGGATCAAGCATTGATATAATTATAATTCATAAAATTCATTTTGAATTACGATCCAATTTGTGGTCGTGTCAATATTGTGTGCAAATAATGTGTACTCATCTGAATTCACATCGACTTTGCATGATTTATACTTGGAACTCTATATCCTGAAAATGAATAGATTTATCCCATCTCTTAATCTGTTAAATTTCTAAGGGTCCAGAAAATCTGTTGAAGAGGTTTTAAGTTGTCTTAAGAATTAAAAGTTGGGCCAACGTTGGCCCAACAAAAGGCCAACGTCAAAAACTTGATTATTTCCCCTTAAAATCATTATAATATGCAATGCTATGAAATTATTTTTACAAGTTATACAAACCAAGACTCAAGTTTCTTTCATATTATGGAACAAAAAATGCATACTTTATTAATTGATTAACAAGTTTTGACAATACTGATGATTCGAATCAATTTTATGCAATATTAAGGTTTTAATTTGACCTATTACATTTTAACTTCATAAAAAAACAGAGACCTTTAGAATTGATTACCAATATCATTGCCTTATTTTTGAAAAGATCAGTAAGATCTAAGACAAGTTTCAACATGAAACTTCTTGACTGCTGATCGGTAAAATACACTTTAGTGTTTGAATATTAGAGTAAATATAAATATAAGATCTAATAAACTCTTCATACTATTAACGTTGGTTCGCCGTTGGCATTAACATTTGTACTACATCGGGCCAACGTCAAGCCAGCGGTTGGGAATGACGTGGGCCCGATGAGCAAAATGATGTTGGGCCAATATCTTTAGCCAACGAGACTGCCAACCATAAATCAACGTGGGCCCAACATACTTTTGCTATCTGGGATACCTTATCTATTTCAAATATAAAATTTATACAAATAAATGGTTTATAAAACTCGTAATTCAATGCATGTCTCTTAAGCCTTACAAAATCAGCATTTATACATATTAATATCATTTATTTCATTTAATATGCGGTTACTTCAAAAATAAAATATGGGGTCCAAGTTTAGCGAGTAATTCATAAATATTGACATCGTATTCACTACGGTCCAGTCTCAATCACCGAATCGGTATATGTTATAAGAAGACATTTTCAATAACTGTCACGAGTGTCTACACCAAGATCTCTACGCCTAATCGATTATTCTAAAATTTAAGAGGAAGATGTCAGAACAAGTTTTTAAACCACACATTACATGCATTAGGAAACATTTAACATGAAAAAAAGGATGGGTGGATTTTTCATTAAAGATATTTTAAATCTGTTTTTTTTTTATTTAGAAATATTTTGGCAAGGAGAACTTTGAAGGTGGAAAATAATGAAATTGATAAAACAATATGTTTTGTCTCGGCACCTTTAAAAAAAATATCTTTTAAATTAAAATAAGAAAAAAGAAGCCGTATCCTTTTCAAATTAAATGGTAGGCCCCTTACAAAAATAGAATCAGAAAAAGCCAATCAAGGGCTCTATAAAATAAAAGAGCTTTCAATTACATACATATGATTGCAATAATTTTTGACATACAATGAATAATAATAACATATTTGTTACAGTATAACAAAGTTGGTAATGTGACTGAGGCAGAGCCAAGGAGTAAATACGTATAGTTATATTAATGAAATAGACTGTATTATAAAGAAAATAGTATTTTTTTTTCAAAAAATAAATCAGATCTGGGTATAAACAAATGACACAATGTTAAATAACAGTATGTGCTAATCTTAGTTTAAAACTTTCAAACACACAATTTCCTAACTCTCTTAGCAAGTCTTAATCTTCTTGTGTTCCTACTTGTAGAATCAATGCACAAGCCCTTGAACGTAGATAGACATGGACCCTCTGAAATAAAGATAATAACAAAATTACCGAATTTGGAGATTCAATCTCAAATGGCTTTAAGACAAGACAAAACATGGTAGACATACCGGAAAAATTAAAGATCACAATGACCCTGACTTGATACATAGCAGACATGGCGCTCTGAGAGCCAGAGACTACCAGAAACTAAATCAGAAACGGTTATCCTAACAACAGGAGATATATCGAATGTTTTGATTGAGATGCTTATAGACATTTTGCCCGAAATTGAATGGTTGAATTAGACAGCAGGTCACTTAAAGAAAAGTCTGAGGTTCAAAAGAAGTTATCAGTCGCTAATCAAACAGAAGATTCTAAAGGTCTCGGGGTGCGGGGTCTTACAGGCTTTTCAATGGAGGTGACATGTTCGTTGATGTGACGGTAAACAAGATTGACACTTGTAATCGCGTTGATAGATTTGGTTTTACTGTTATCGTCGTTTACAAAGACTTCTAATAAAGGTTTAGATGATTATAAAAGAAATGTATAGGTGGCAAATTGATAAAGCCTTTAAAATGCTGGAAATTTGTAGTTGTAGCCGAAATTAAAACTCATGTTATTATCGGTTTACATCTTTAGATAGTTTTGAAACGGAAATGAACTGGAAGATAAAGAGGATAACGGCAAAAGTGTACCATTTTCCCTTGGAATTTCGAAGCAACAAATGATTTTAAAGAATAAGATAAAGCGCTGATCGACAGAACTCTCGTGAATACCAACGACTGTTAAGACGTTAGGGTTATGAATGTTTAATACAAACCCCAGACTATACACAAGTGTGCACCAATAGCTCGAATCAGTTAAATTTTACGACATAAGGAAAGGGGATGATGCTCCCGATCATCTTCAAAATCTCTTTTAGACTTCTTCTAAAGAATTGTCTTCAGAGCAGACGGATAATGTTATAGAATTCATAAAATTTATTTTCTGACTTGTTTGCAAAGAATGACTATGGGCAAACATTCATAGGTAAACATGTTATTGAACTCTAGCATAACAGACAAAAAAAAACAACACCAAGACGTGTTTCATTTCACTTGTATGAAGATTACAACAAAGCCATAGATGATATATTAGTCAAAAGGTGATACAGCCATCATCAAGTCCATGGGAATATGCGGTCGTTTTAGTACGGTAATGAGACTGATCTACATGTTTTTGTGTGGATTACAGAAAGCTCAACCTTGTTACCGTAGAAAATGCGTGTCCATCGCCCATATCTAGGATTAATTCAGACAATTGGCAGATGCTAAATGGTTCTGTACATTAGATCTTTGTTCTGGATACACATGATAAAGGTAGGTTCAAAAGCATGAAAACGTCGCCCCATGACCTCTTTTGTTACACGAGCAAATTTCGAGCAATGCCTTACGGACTCCGTAATGCTCTCTTCAGTTTTATTGAAACGGATATCTCAGGTTTCCAATGGAACATTTATTTAATCTATGTGAATGACATAATCGTGTATGATAAGACGTTTGACAAGGTCTATTAAACCTTGAACATTGTTGAACAAGTCTTTTCGCTTGTATTCGCTTGCTTGAAACTCAAACCAAGAAAATGTGCCCTTTTTTGCTCGGGAGGTGGAATATTTAGAAAATGTGGTTTCAGAAACAGGCACTTCTTGAGATCCCAAGAAAGTGAGTGCGATAAATGAGTGGGCGAACCTTGAAATTTGACTTAACTTAGGTCGTTTATTGGTCTCTTTGGCTACCAAAGGTGCAGTAGCCAAATCTTTAATGTTTCACGACAGAAGCAAATTTATTTAGACAAGAGATAGTGAGGAGTAACTTAATAGGCTGAAACATTGTTTTACAATTGCTCCTTTACTTCCTCGAATTGATTTAGAATTATTCATATTCGACACAGACGCTAGAGGAACTTCAATCGCTGCTTCATTTACAGGATGGGAAAGAAAGGATCATAGACTGCAAGTAAAAGCCTGCCAATAGCTGAACGCAAATATTGTGTGATATGCAGAGTTTCTAGCCATCGTAACGTTTACAAAGCATTTCAAACACTTTCTGATCGGGAAGCAGTTCTGATCAGAAAAGACAACAGTTCTTTGTGATTGCTGTTGAAGTTCAAATACCCTGATGGACAGATGGCAATATGGTTGGTAATTCTGTCATCTTTTGATATGAAAATTCATTTCCGACCAGGAAAGAAACATACCAATGCTGATGCATTAAGAAAACAATTAAACAGTGTATGTGTTTATAAAAATGCAAAGACTGGTATGAAAAAAGTTCAAGTGACCAAATTTACTTCATATTGAAGAGGACCTATTTTTGTTTTAAAATTGTTCATGTATTTTATTATGTTAATTGTGGTCTCAATGGAGAAAACAAGTAAGTTACCTTGACCGTATTAAGAAAAGACTCCATCAATCTTGCTTGGGGAAGGCAAAACCACTAACGAGCCTAGAAAAGTAGAGCAGGAAGACTTTATTGAACAAAAGGATTCAGAGTTCGTTCAAAATAGTGTTTAGATAGTTGAAGAGGTTAAAACCTTAGAGCTAGAAGTATAAACCAGTACGCGTGTTATATAGACACGAATCCTGCCAAATACGCTGATTACGTTTAAGACAAAGATACGGAATGTTCTTAAGTGTTGTAGTTTGTGGAGTTAAACTAGAAGAGTTCGAAGCTTTATCGTAGATTTATAGTATCAAAACTTTAATAATCATGTTTTGAATATTACACTTTGTGTTTGTACTTTGTATGTATATGTAAGCGCACAAGTTGTTTTTGTCTTGCAGGAAGATGGCAAACACAAAGCCCAACCATAAAAAGACAAAGAAGGTCAAGATAGTTAACAGTCGTTTGCTGTGTTCAGAAGACTGATACTGTGGAACAGCTTTTAAACTCGCCATGTAATTGCATAAAAGGGAAAATGAAGATGTAATGGTTGTGGAACCAAGTTTTAAAAGAATGCTAATCTTCGAAAACGTCAGAACCGTTACCATAGCAAACCCTGATCATAAGGCTTACATGGCTAAGGAAAAATTTTTGTAATGGTAGATGCAACTGGGAATTCAGATGCCAACAGTGTATCAGATGATGATCTCCCTAAAAATGATCCTGGGTATTTAATTTTCGAGGCAAGCTCGGATAATGATGACTTTGAGGGAAACTTGATAAATGAAAAGAAGTCGGTAAAAAAAAGCGAGAAACCGACAGATTAAATAGCTTCTGGATTTATGCTTCCGCAAGAAAAAGGTTGTGATTTTCAAGATAGAAATGCAGGATAAGAATCGGGAAGAAAAGTAAGAAAACATTGTACACCTTTGACCTTGTGACTGCCAAATCATTATTTTTTCTAACCTTATGAGCTTGAAAGTGTGTAATTTGCATGAAATTACTTCAATTCTTTTTAAACTTATGCTCCAGACACCAATCTTGACGAAATGATACACTGACAAATGAAAAAGGCACACTCCCCGGCTTTCACATAAAAGCGGACACAATAAACCGTTTTAATTTTTCAACAATTATCTTGCATTTTGACTTTCATACCAAAACCAATAAGCATCTTCATTATCTAATAATCTCTTATGGTTTGATATGTGCAAGTTTCATGAATTCTATAGGGACGTGCAAACGTTATGCTACAGAAACCGATCTTGACGGAATTGTTAACGGACAGACTAACGTAAGCATAACTCTTCACTACCTTGCTTTGAACAAAGGGCGTAGACTGTAAAACACTTAGTTTTACTTTGACCTTTAATAGGATTTTTCTAACTCAAAAGCTTAAATGTGTTTAACCTTCATGAAATTCTACTAAAGTGTTTTTAAACGAATGCCTCGGAAACTACTCTGGACGAATTGATGGACGTTCGGACGAAAGCTGAATTCTATAATCCACGGGGTTCGCAGAATGACGGGGATAAAAACATGATCTATATGACCATTAGAAGAAGGTGAATTGAAACTCTTAATTATCACACAAAGATAGTTTTGAAAGGTTTAAAAGTCGTTTCTCAATGACTGAATTGAAAAATAACCTTCTCTTTTAACAATTTTGATACGATCCCATTTCAACCTTAATATAAAATATTCGATACATTTATTGTAATTCAGACAAATTCTGATATGATAATTTGTTTATTGTCTAATATCTGTTTTTTGAACGTCAAAGTACAATTAAAGTCCTGTATTTTATAGTACAGAATATATGTAGCCTTTGAAAGATATTTTTTTAATTGTTTATTCTATTTCACACAAAGTTGCCTTTCCTGAACTACCACAGGTAGATAGAAATCTGTTTGTCCCAGATTCAAATCGAAAAATTCTAGGTGTCTGAATTCCAACTGTAGAAGCTGGAATAATCCTGATTAATTCTCCTTTCTCAGTTATTTGATGGATGTTCTTTGAACCACCTCCGGCAACGTAGAAATTTCTCTCTTCATCAATCCCGATGCCGCGTGGATACAAAAGCTGATTGTTTGTGTAAGTAAACTTCTTTGTATTATTGACCACGTATGATACAGAGTTCATTTCATCTCCATAGATATAGTCATTGTTCATAGATGATGACACATAGTATGATTGCCCTGATGTCTTCGCGGATTTCACTTTTGTTCCAGACGACTGATCGATCCAAGTCAGTTGACTGTAGCTTCCGAAGAGGAAATTGGTTTTGTCATACACACAGATTCCACAGACATGTTCATTGCAAAGCTTCATTGTCTTCTGTAATGTCATGTCTTTACAGTCTACGATGTATAAAACATTTGCATCGGAAACTACAACAACTCGTGTCTCAGATAAATGACAGATATCAGTAGGGTAAGTCGGAACTGTCAGCTCTGCTAACAACTCGCCATCCTGGTTGTATTTGATAACTTTCTTTGGACTGTAAGCGGCAAATATCAACAGACCATCTAAGAATATCCCACTTGTCTGTCCGTTCTGTGTCACGTTTATAGTTCTGATTACCTTTATTTTCCCGTTCCGAAAGTCATAAACAAACGACTTAAGACCACATTTTTCAATCTTAATTTTTGACTCTTTAATAGCAAGTTTACCAAGAGATTTAATGGTGCGTTCGAATTCTGTGACATCTTTCGATACTTCGTATTCAATGGAAACATTTTTGCTATTTTTGAACGCATCTTTTATTTTAGCTTGAAGTTTTTCAATTTTGGGAGATATGTCGTTAAAGATATTAAGACATTGCTCTTCCGATCCATATTTTACGACTCCGGCTAACATACTTTTCCAGTTTGTTACCGCACTTTTATAGCTCGTACAATCGTTGATGTCGTCTGCAACTTTCATTGACGTCGTTTTCTTAGCCGCTTCCAGCTCACTCAATATTTTGTTTTGCATTTTATCTAGATGATCTTTCATTTCTTTTATCAATTTCGTCACGGTAGTTTCGATGTCGATCGCTTGTTTATCAACGAGAGTTTCGTTTTCTTCTCTGCAGTTTATTACGTCTGCTAGAAGTTTAATGTTCTGGTCCATTTGCTTAAGAAGGTCGGAAACTTCTGGTTTCTGTTTTATTCCCGAAGATGCTTCTTCTATCGATATCACCTTATCGCACTTTCTGTGGGAAAGGGTGGCACATAATGTACAGCATGCCTTCTTATGATCGACACAGTAAACCTGTACGGGACTCTTTTTGTGGTCGTCACAGAAAATGACCTTTGATATATTTGCTCCTTCATAGGTTTTGCTAATTTTAGTTATCGGTATCAGTTCGTGATCTGCTGATATCTTAAAACCTTTATGGAATTTCGCACATTGTTCACACAGAGCTTCATCACAAATGACGCACCATGATATGGCTTTATATTCGTTACCATGAAATTTACAAGAATCGCAAAACTTTTCTGATTTAACCAAAGACAATTTGTTAAGCAAAGAAACTATGAAGTTATTTGTAGGCAAGTTTTCGACTATGTTGTCAACATCATCGGGAATTCCGGACAAAACGGTCTGACGACAAACTGGGCACGAAATTTCGTCCTTCTTTTCCTTGACTGATATGACGTAAGTATGAATACATGACTTACAGAACGTATGAAGACACGGTAAACGTTTTGGTTCCTGTAAAGTCTCAAAACAAATGTTACATTTCAATAAACTGTCGAAATTTTCATCTGATTGAATCGAGGGATCCTCCCTCGTCGCCATTTTGTGTCCTTTATCATGTACATGTATGTTATCTTTAATCATCCCAGTTCAAATATTTAGAAATTGAACAATTTGATTCAATCTTTATAATATTTCGATTTTTGAGAGGGAGAAATATTTGTTAAGTTTTATTTCATTTTCCATTTATTTATTCATTCAGTTTTGTTATTTAGTTATTTAAAACAATAAGTTTTCATGCATATCACGTATGATATTTAGTTATCGTATCACTTGCCTTATCTCTATTTTACATGCAAGAACTGAATATTTGTATTTTGAAGTTTCATTGGTGTATATTAAAAAAAATGTTGAACATAGCACAATATTAGTGCTAGTTCTTCATATTAAAATGTGTGACAGGTCGACGTTTTTATACGCCAATAAAACATTGATGTTAACTGTCATAAACGTTTATATCTTGTACCTGCTTGTTAAAGTTTGCTAGTTTTAGTGCTACATGTTATGCTAATGTGTGCATTTTAAATCATTAATGTTTAACACGTGTTGCAATTTGAGCTACATGTACATGATGTATCCAATGACTTGTTTTACATGATTTTTTATATTTCATAAAAATGCACGTCTGTTTCTCATGTTTAGAAAATGCTTTAATTAATCTATGCCTATGTATGTCTGTGACTGTAGGTACATTTATATGCTTTTGTGTTGCATATATATGTATGTCGGGTTTATTGTTAAATTATTTACTGACTTTAGATAAAATCTTTCTTTACTTTACTAAGTTCACTCTCGTTATGAACGTTTTTGACGAGTTTGTGCAACTAAGAGATAAGTCTTGTAAATTTATAATAGCGATTTTGCCTTTATTTTCTGATCTTTTTTTTTTACTTTTGAGATTAAAATGGCACTTTTGGTACTTATGGTAGATTTGGCATACTTCCAAAATGTAAATAAAAATGACAACAAAGTCAATTAATTTTGCTACGCCTGACGCACGTTTCGTCTATTCAAGACTCATCAGAGGCGCTCTGCCAAAAATATTGAAAATGCCAAATACTTTATGATTATGATGAGCATAGAACAGTAAAACCAAAAATACCAAACTGGGTGAACCAAATTATTACCAAGATGATGAACCTATGTCTGGGGTAGGAAGAACCTTAGGGTTTAGACAATTTTGAAATTAAAACGGATAATTTAAAGCTTTGATGTCTTCTCCAACACAAAAGTGTTGGTGCCGGGGCGGGCTAACCTCGGGGAATTAAAACTCCACCAACGCTTTAGAACGAGCAGCAACCACTGGTTCATGTATGATAGAAATAATGAGATGTAGAATAAGTGTACGCGACACAGCCCACAATTAAGCGGCAATTTAGAAAAACCACAATGGACAACCGCCAGTCGCCTTCAACGAGATCATTTGGCACTTCTCGCGGTTCTGTAGTCGGCCCATGGTCTAAATAAGATGCATTTAATCCAAATCCAGTCCTGAAACAGTCACAGATAGACCCCTTCTTAAACAAGTAACAGAAGACATTAAAAAGACGAGTACAAACAAAAGCTTTGTCAAAGATTCCTGGCTTAAGGCTGCTTGCTCTTTCTTTATAGCTTTTTTACAAAACTTTCTGTATTAATTGATGTTGCTATGTAAATTGATTCAACATCATTTTCTATGGAAAGCCGGAGTGGACCCTCCTGAAGTTACTAATTTTTCCATTGCTTTCAATGGAAAATTGTAACTCCGGCAATTCAACGATTTGCCGAAAATACAATTTTTTATACCCCGGAGTTACTAATTTCATCCCCGAATTTACAATTTCGTCCCCGGAGTTACAAATTTTCATTGCTGGAGTAACTAATTAGTAACTTCGGTGCTAAAACTTTTTACCGAAGTTACAAAAAAAAAACTTCGGAAATAAAAATTTGTAACTACGGGTACAAATTTTCATTGCCGAAGTTTTTTATTTGTAACTTCGGTAAAATGTCTTCATCTTTAATCATCCCAGTCCAAATATTTAGAAATTGAACAATTTGATTCAATCTTTATAATATTTCGATTTTTGAGAGGGAGAAATATTTGTTAAGTTTTATTTCATTTTCCATTTATTTATACATTCAGTTTTGTTATTTAGTTATTTAAAACAATAAGTTTTCATGCATATCACGTATGATATTTAGTTATCGTATCACTTGCCTTATCTCTATTTTACATGCAAGAACTGAATATTTGTATTTTGAAGTTTCATTGGTGTATATTAAAAAAAATGTTGAACATAGCACAATATTAGTGCTAGTTCTTCATATTAAAATGTGTGACAGGTCGACGTTTTTATACGCCAATAAAACATTGATGTTAACTGTCATAAACGTTTATATCTTGTACCTGCTTGTTAAAGTTTGCTAGTTTTAGTGCTACATGTTATGCTAATGTGTGCATTTTAAATCATTAATGTTTAACACGTGTTGCAATTTGAGCTACATGTACATGATGTATCCAATGACTTGTTTTACATGATTTTTTATATTTCATAAAAATGCACGTCTGTTTCTCATGTTTAGAAAATGCTTTAATTAATCTATGCCTATGTATGTCTGTGACTGTAGGTACATTTATATGCTTTTGTGTTGCATATATATGTATGTCGGGTTTATTGTTAAATTATTTACTGACTTTAGATAAAATCTTTCTTTACTTTACTAAGTTCACTCTCGTTATGAACGTTTTTGACGAGTTTGTGCAACTAAGAGATAAGTCTTGTAAATTTATAATAGCGATTTTGCCTTTATTTTCTGATCTTTTTTTTACTTTTGAGATTAAAATGGCACTTTTGGTACTTATGGTAGATTTGGCATACTTCCAAAATGTAAATAAAAATGACAACAAAGTCAATTAATTTTGCTACGCCTGACGCACGTTTCGTCTATTCAAGACTCATCAGAGGCGCTCTGCCAAAAATATTGAAAATGCCAAATACTTTATGATTATGATGAGCATAGAACAGTAAAACCAAAAATACCAAACTGGGTGAACCAAATTATTACCAAGATTGTTCTGTCACACGTTTTGCGTTTCAACGTTAAAATATTTTTATAGTTATTTTCTTCATCACTTGTGAAATAGGACAACTTCAACTAACACCGTTTCTAACTCCTGTTTGGACTTTCGATACTTCATTGGATTTTTCATCTCCTCCGTTATTGATCCGAGAGATACCCTAATGATCCGTTTCCTCTCCCTTTGTCAGTTCTCCCCGCGCCATGAAAAAGGAAAATTAAAACAGGACGCTATCTGTGATTCGTGGCAATTCACGACGTGAGTACAACATAAACATTCAAATAACTGTACAAAAACTGTTCATGGATATATTTATCATCATAATATGCCTTTATTTGGATAAATTTCAACGGAACACTGGAATTACGTATCGGGACAGACGAAGGGAATTTCCCGTTCTTTGTAAAGAATAACTTTAATTATGCTGTCTTTATATGAATATTTAATTGATATTTGTTCAATTTCGATCCTACTGTACCGTTTTCTCTTTGAACTTTGAACCTTTTCATATACTTTGTATTTTATTGTATCCCCCCTTTTTTGCAGTATTTTACCACATCATTACCACATCTGTTGTTGCTTGAATAAATGTCAACCTTCGACTAGAGTTATTCTCCAAGGCCCAACAATTGGTTATCGGTACATCTATCCGGGAGAGCCGGAATAGTAAAATAGTCCCGTACAACGCCAGTTACAGAAGTGTCGCTGCAGTTTACGCCAGGAGACGTCCGCAGAAGACCAGAAAAGACTTGTATCCTTTTATACAAACCTTTTATGAGTTCTCGCAAGAGAGACACACCATTTTCTTGGTTCCTATAGTGTGCTGCGGCCGTAGAAGCGCCCACACACCAACCTTTGTAGACCCGTCACACCACAGTTTTTGTGTGACACACACCAATAGATTTGATATACCTGCTCTGGGTGAATAATAAACCCAGCTCAGTTTTTCCTTAACTGAAGAAGCTAGATAGAACACCGTGATATAACGTGTTCTACACGTACAAAATCACACACCAAAGCTAGTGCCAAGCCAGATAGCACACATACGTTTTTTAAACGTTATTTTATAAAACTCAGCTGATAAACAAATAAACAGTCAAATCACACTTTCGAGATTTTTCTCGTAACAACAAAGTGATAGTGACATGATGAGTGACACAGGTGACAACGTCACCATACAACCAACTGAGCCAGATCAACACTCAGACATACGATCTGACAATACAGAGAAAAGAGTCAGAACTCTTAATGAAAAGGGCATGGACGTCTACATTGAAAGACGCGAGAAATACGCCCAAGACATAGAGCTGCTTTGGAGCATGTTAAATGCCTACCTGCAGGAGGTCGATACCCCTCCAGACAATGTACGAGGTTGCCTCGCTTTACAAGAAAAGATAGCCCAGTCTGCTAGTAGATACGAACGTCAAGTTGACGCATTTATAAAATTCATGAAAGCCACTAGGGCTGAGGAAAGCAATCGAGATCTCCAGGCTTTCACTACCCTGGCGGATATAAGACGGCAAACATTGGACACAGCGATGTCAACTCTACGGGACGTCACCAATGCATTTGGTCCCACGTCACCAGCAATTCATCAGCCACAAGGGCAGCCTACCTCAGGTCAACGGAATGTCACTATGCTAGAACCACTTGGGTCCGTGAAACAAGAACGCAACTCAGTTAGGTCAAAGCCAAATAGCGGATGCAAATCCGTGGGCGGCTCAAAATCCAGCAGCTCGTCAAGCGCTTCAAGAAACAAGCGTGCTAAAGCCGATGCTGCCAAGGCCAAAATAGCCTTTCTAGCTAAACAAACTGCTCTAACGAAACAAGAGGCCCTACTAGAGGAACACGAGTTGCAGCGGAAGGCAAGCCACAAAGCCGAAATGGACCAACAAAAGACAGAAGTCGAGCGACAAAAGGCGGAAGTTGAGCGACAAAAGGAAGAAACGGAGCGACAAATCGAGCAACGCAGAATAGAAATGGAACGAGCCTACGCAATGGAAGCAGCTGCTGCTGTACGAAAGAAGTTGGAGCTACAAGCCGACAAAACACTGCTAGAAGCTCATATGGAAGCAGCTATGGCTGAAGCTGAAGCGAGAGCGTTCGAGGACGACAGTAGTCAAAATATCGACGACGAACCATACATTGGCATCGACCTACCATTACCGATGGCTGACCCGATCCGACGGGTACACGACTACGTTAGTCAACACACTAGTACTCATGCGATGGATGAAAATCCAGCCGACGTCGGGACCAACACATACCCGACGCACTCCGACAACACAAAGAAAGTTACGGTTTTCGAACCGCTTGCTACAACTGAAGAGCCTAGGAAGATAGGACCACCATCCATGGCATCGACACCTTTCCGACGAGAAACCGACGACGTCGACACCACTAGCAATACTTATGGCCTCAATCGGGATGCTCCCGTATTCGTGCCATCCACTCAAGATCAACATCCCTTATCGACAACGTCGTCGTTGATGCAGAATCACCGTTCCGACAGGAAGGATTCAACATCCGAGGAATTAACCAAATTCCTACTGAGAAAGGACTTACTACTCTCCCGTCTCACCCACTTCGACGACAAGGCCGAGTCCTATGCAGTTTGGAAGGCCGAATTCAAAGGCGTCGTGGAGGAGCTAGGAATATCAAACTCCGAAGAACTCATTCTCCTCAAGAAATGGCTCGGGAATAAGTCGTCCCAATACGCTAAAAGTATCAAGGCAGCTAACATCAATAACCCGACAAGAGGTCTAGAGCGTCTTTGGGAGCGTCTAGACGAACGCTATGGTGCGTCACAACTGACAGAGCATGCCTTAAGGCAGAAACTAGAAAGCTTTCCTAAACTAACAAACAAGGACACCGATCGTCTTTACGACTTTTACGATCTTCTTTCTCACATCCAATGCCTGAAAGAGGAACCGAACCTTCGTGGCTTGTTAGGGTATTTCGACACCTCATCAGGACAACTGCCTATAGTTTCTAAGTTGCCATATGGACTTCAGGAAAGATGGACCTCAAGGGCTTCGAATTACATGACCCAACATCAAGTTCCATTTGCACCACTTTCTGAACTAACGGATTTTATCCGTGAAATTGCTAAAATCAAAAACAATCCTTGTTTTAATTACGACTTGAGCAGTCAATTTACTTGTAAGGTTCAATCTCAGACTACAAAAGAGAAAGTCAACGTATACAAAACATCTACAGACACGAGTTCGGAGCATAGCTCCGCAGAAATCTCTACCTACGGGTCAAGGCAACAAGAAAATAATAACCCGATCAACTTGAAGGAGCGTTGCATCATACACAAGGGCAAACATTCGCTTAACGAATGTAACGGCTTCAGAGCGAAACCAATCGAGGAGCGCATTAAATTGCTGAAGGAACACAACGTATGCTTTAAGTGCTGCGAGTCCGACACACACTTTAAAGCAAACTGTCAAGAAAGAGTTGTTTGCAACGAGTGCGAGAGCACACGTCATCCGACAGCTCTTCACGTCTCTAACTCAGACGAACGACCAGCGAGTTTTTCTCGTGAATCCTCACAAAACAATGGCGGGGAGCGAAAGGCTCCAAAGACAAACAACACCAAAGAAACCGTACAGGTTACATGCACCGAACTATACAGTTCAACGTACAGCGGGAAATCTTGTGCAAAGATATTGCCAGTAGACGTGTTTTCCAAACACGATAGATCCACCGTACATCGCATGTACGCAATAGTTGACGACCAAAGTAGTCACACGCTGGCTACAACCGAATTCTTCGATATGTTCAACGTTAAAGGACCCTACGAGAATTACGATCTTTCAACCTGCTCAGGACGCACACTGATGTCAGGAAGAAAAGCAAACGACCTTATGATAAAGTCAATCGGAGACGATTTTGAAACAAATCTGTCGACAGTCATCGAATGCAACGACATTCCGAAAAACAGGTCCGAGATACCGACACCCGAAGTTGCGTCGCAACATTCACATCTGCGGGATATAGCTGAGTATATCCCAACAATCGATAACAATCGTGAGATTCTACTCCTTATCGGGAGATCGCTCCCGGCTGTACATCACATTCTTGACCAAAGGATAGGTTCACACTTTGAACCTTTCGCACAGAAGTTGCGGTTAGGCTGGGTCATTGTCGGGGAGACTTGTCTGGACCGACAGCATAGACCACCGGATATCAACGTCAAGAAAACGTGCATTATGCCGAATGGCCGACCCTCATCTTTGCAACATTATCCGAACCAGTTTCACGTAACCAAGTATCGTGATAACTTTCCACACAAGCAAAATGTTGCGGACTCGATTGTATTGGACATCTCAGAGAAACCGCCTGATTGGGATAAACCGCCAGAATACGGAGGCGACGTCGTGAATTTCATCACGCCTGAAGACGACAGATCACCGAACTGGTTCTGTTAGACAGCACGCTATAACTAATGCTTATAGTTATTTGCACCGTGTGCAAACTACGTATTTTGTAAATATATTGTGACAATTCATTGTTTTGGACATTCTTTCTGTCATCGTGTATACCAAAACGACACTCCATTCTTGGAACACGTTGTTCCTCACCACGCCGTGCGTGGCAACGCTGGATACTCCCATTGGGCAACGCTGGAAGCCAGACAACGTTGGAGCTACCTCGCGATCCAAGTATCGAGAAGACATTTCGTGAATGACTGTACACTTTTGTATACCTTAAACTTTATGATTCTTGAATGACTTTGGGATTTACACCATTAATGTGAAAGTAATAGTGATATCCCCTGGATATCAGACGGGGAGTGTTCTGTCACACGTTTTGCGTTTCAACGTTAAAATATTTTTATAGTTATTTTCTTCATCACTTGTGAAATAGGACAACTTCAACTAACACCGTTTCTAACTCCTGTTTGGACTTTCGATACTTCATTGGATTTTTCATCTCCTCCGTTATTGATCCGAGAGATACCCTAATGATCCGTTTCCTCTCCCTTTGTCAGTTCTCCCCGCGCCATGAAAAAGGAAAATTAAAACAGGACGCTATCTGTGATTCGTGGCAATTCACGACGTGAGTACAACATAAACATTCAAATAACTGTACAAAAACTGTTCATGGATATATTTATCATCATAATATGCCTTTATTTGGATAAATTTCAACGGAACACTGGAATTACGTATCGGGACAGACGAAGGGAATTTCCCGTTTTTTGTAAAGAATATCTTGAACTTTAAAACTTTAATTATGCTGTCTTTATATGAATATTTAATTGATATTTGTTCAATTTCGATCCTACTGTACCGTTTTCTCTTTGAACTTTGAACCTTTTCATATACTTTGTATTTTATTGTATCCCCCCTTTTTTGCAGTATTTTACCACATCATTACCACATCTGTTGTTGCTTGAATAAATGTCAACCTTCGACTAGAGTTATTCTCCAAGGCCCAACAATTGGTTATCGGTACATCTATCCGGGAGAGCCGGAATAAAGATGATGAACCTATGTCTGGGGTAGGAAGAACCTTAGGGTTTAGACAATTTTGAAATTAAAACGGATAATTTAAAGCTTTGATGTCTTCTCCAACACAAAAGTGTTGGTGCCGGGGCGGGCTAACCTCGGGGAATTAAAACTCCACCAACGCTTTAGAACGAGCAGCAACCACTGGTTCATGTATGATAGAAATAATGAGATGTAGAATAAGTGTACGCGACACAGCCCACAATTAAGCGGCAATTTAGAAAAACCACAATGGACAACCGCCAGTCGCCTTCAACGAGATCATTTGGCACTTCTCGCGGTTCTGTAGTCGGCTATGCTATATATTGATATTGAATTTTTCTACAAGTGGCTGATTACGAAGAAAGATTGTTTTAGAGATCGTATGATGTGATGACCATTGAATTGTTGCCAGCATATATTTCAACATAGTTGTATAATGTTAAATGTGATGACCATTGAATTGTTGCCAGCATGTATTTCAACATATTTGTATAAAGTTAAATGTGATGACCATTGAATTGTTGTCAGCATATATTTCAACATAGTTGTACAATGTTAAATGTGATGACCATTTAATTGTTGCCAGCATATATTTCAATATATTTGTATAATGTTAAATGTGATGACCATTAAATTGTTGTCAGTATATATTTTAACATATTTGTCTAATATTAAATGTGATGACCATTGAATTGTTGCCAACATATATTTCAACATATTTGAATAATGTTAATTTTGATGACCTTTGAATTGTTGTCAGCATATATTTCAACATATTTGTATAATGTGAAGTGTATATTCTGTAATTTCTTTTTGTTGAGTACAAAAAAAAATTATCATTCGATACATATTGGGTTTTGGCCTCCTAATTTGACATCAAAATGCTTACACATAATACTACTCCTTTAAATTAATATCAACATTACTACCAAATTAACCATTCAATTGATATCCTCTTTGGTGCTATGTATTTAGAATAGAAAAAACAAGCACAACAAGGATTTTTTATCAGATATTCGAGAAAAAGAATTTTAAAACTAACCTGTCAATGGAAAGACTATCAGAGCTGCAAGCGTTACCCTATTCATCAGTGACTCGGATAAATTTTGTTTTCACAAGGTTTTGTTGCTTGTATATACATGTAGCCTGATAGGTCCATGTTCTTTCCAGAACAATTCAAAAAAGAAACGCAGTTCTTTTATTAATCTTTAATATCATTTGTGAAAAATTTATGCTTTCAAATCGGTTTCTTACAAAAATCCTCGAAAGAGAAATGACAAAAACGCATTTTATTTCATTTAAATGCAGCTAATGTAATATCATATTTTGTATGAATTTTATCAAATTTTATTAAGCTAATTTAATAATCATATTTTCCTTGAATTTTTATTGCTAAAAACTTTTCTCGTAAAATTCTAGACAAAGACAAACAAGTTGCAAAAAAATGTATTTTGAAAAAAAAATGAAAAAAGGCCTTTTGTAATGAATAAGTATATGATTCAAATTTATATATTACAGAACATGGGTTAGTCGTTAATCTTTATACATTAGGTCAAGTCTTATTTAATGTCCTTGGTTGTATAGATTGGTCGTACTTGTTCTTCTTTAGTCTGGATAGAACACATTTTGTCGGACTTGTTGTTCTTTAAGTCATTATAGAACAGATTTGGTCGGATTTGTTGTTCTTTAGACAGAATAGAACAGAATGATTGAACTTGTTGTTAAGTCAGGATAGAACAGATTTGGTCAGAGTTGTTGTTCTTAAGTCTGGATAGAACAGATTTGGTCAGATTTGTTGTTCTTAAGTCTGGATAGAACAGATTTGGTCGGATTTGTTGTTTTTTAGTCAGGATAGACCAGATTTGGTCGGATTTGTTGTTCTTAAGTCCGGATAGAACAGATTGATCGGACTTGTTGTTTTTAAGTCAGGATAGAACGGATTTGGCCGGACATGTTGTTCTTTAGACTGGATAGAATGAATTTGGTCGGACTTGTTGTTTTTAAGTCAGGATAGAACGGATTTGGCCGGACATGTTGTTCTTTAGACTGGATAGAATAGATTTGGCCGGACATGTTGTTCTTTAGACTGGATAGAATGGATTTGGCCGGACTTGTTGTTCTTTAGACTGGATAGAATGGATTTGGCCGGACTTGTGGTTCTTTAGTCCGGATAGAACAGATTTGGTCGGACTTGTTGTTTTTAAGTCAGGATAGAACGGATTTGGCCGGACTTGTTGTTCTTTAGACTGGATAGAATGGATTTGGCCGGACTTGTTGTTCTTTGGTCTGGATAGAACAGATTTGGCCGGACTTGTTGTTCTTTGGTCTGGATAGAACAGATTTGGTCGGACTTGTTGTTCTTTTGTCTGAATAGAACGGATTTGGTCGGATTTGTTGTTCTTAAGATATTGCAGAAAACTTTAACATTTGTTTTGTTTTGAAACAAGCTCTGCACTTAATTAGCCACAATAAATGAATTTGAAATAATGGCCTGATTTAGGAACAAACTAAAGGATTCGCATTTGGTTATTAGTCATAAATGCAACTTGCAAATAACATTAATGAAAAAATGCATTTAAATGATCCCTCAATAGATCAATTCTATACTTTAAAAAACAAAGATTTAGAAATGAAAAAAAAAAACGTTAACATATATTTTGTGTTAAGAAATCATTTGCAAATGTAAGACAAAAACCTTTCATTAATTAGAATTATTTTTTTTAAAAATCTCATTAATAATTTCATTCAAAGAGCATGTTTCAGACAATTTATCATCTGGTGGTGTAAAAGGTCAAGTTGCCTCTTTTGCCAGACGACCAACGCTTTTATTATGAGAGGGCAACTGAGGCACGCATTCCAGTCGCTTTGTGGGCAAAGTGGTCTGAACCGACGTTACGATCATTCTAGAATGAATTTTGACGGGTTATATAAGATAGTGTGGATTCATTTTTTTTCGGGCGTACCAACTGTCGTTGTTTGACAAAATCAGTTTGTGGATTCTTAAATTCGCGATTCTGAAATCGTCACTATACATAACAATGTTAGATTCCCTTTTCGTTGAGTATCAAATTTCATGGATTAAGGCCACCCACAAAAACCACGAAAACTGATATGCATGAATAATAATGAAACCTCAACAATTAGGAGCAAAGAAACACCAATAGATCACTTAACGTTAGGAAGTCTGAAAACTCCAAGAGAAAAGTAACTTACACAAAAGACAACAGTGGGAACAGTGCCAAATGGCCTCCTTGAAGGCTGCTGGCGGTTGTCCATTGTGGTATTTCTGAATTGCCGCTTGATTGTGGGCTTTGTCGCGTACACTTATTCCACATCTCATTATTTTCTTTTGACGAAGAAATTAAATATGCTTCTTAGCTAGCTGTCATTTACTTCGAGTGTTCTCAAAAGAGTATCTCTACGTCCCGTTAATTTCTTGGTGTCCTTTTGTCTCCGGTTCTCTCTTGTTGAATTGAACTTCAATTTGATTTGATTTTTACTTTACTTTGTGTTAGTTTGTGCTTTGTTATTGATTATAAAAAGGGGAGGATGGCGCCAAAAAAAACTAGTTTAACCCCGCCACATTTTGAATATGCCTGTCCTAAGCCAGGAATCTTTATCAAAGCTTATGTTTGAATTTCGTCGAATTTATGTTTATTGTCTATTTGTATAGAAGAGGGTCTTTCATTGCACTTTAGGATTAGGCTTGAATCATATTTATTTTCAATCCAGGGCCAATTGAAAAACAGCGAGCAGCGACCACTGGTCATATTGAAGGCTGCTGACTGTTTTCCATTGTGGATTTTTTTTATTTCGTTTATATTGTAGGTTGTGTCGTTTTCACTTATTCCATATTTTAGTATCTGCTATGAGATATCAAACACAATAACATCATACTTTAATATGTAGAGGCCTATCTTAGTACGTTTTACTCCAATTCAATGTGCAGTTTTTACCAATAAAGTATTATTAAAGTACAAACGTTTACATAAGCTTCCGCTTTGTGAACATTTTTCAATTTCATAGTGTAAAAAATATGTCTATAATTTGGAAATATGTATTTAGTCTAAGAAGCATAGGTACCGATGTGGCATCCGAATGTCAAAGTTCGAAAGGACAGAGACAAAACCAGTAGACACAAACAAAGACAGGACGAAAAACAGACAACACATAAAACACGGAAACACAAAAACTACTGGCTATATATTAATAACGGAAACTCTAGTCGTTACGTGAACCCAGGTGCTCCGTAAGAGTAAGCTGTTCCTGCCTAGTATAGCACACACAACTTAGAATTTGTTTTTTATGAATGAAATTCGGAGAGATTCATTAATACAACTATCCCAACCCTTCATCATTTTATAAATATTCTGTATCTATGAATTATATGAATAGTCTAAGAAAATAGTCAACGTTCCTCTTACAAAACAGTAATGGATCGTAAAAACGATGCAGTACACTAAAATATTACAAAACAAGTCTAGAAGATGTACCTAACATTACCAAAAGATGTTAAATAAAATATAAATTTTAGATATTTCGGATATTCGTATATCCTTCTTCAGTAATTTCAAACGCTACGCTATGACGTATTTTTTTTTTTTTTTGTTGTTGAACACCGTTGATGGTAAACGAACACAGTGAATATTGCTGAGCACACAAGGTAATGAAAATTTAAAAATGTAAAAACACAAACATATTTACAAAACTAAAAAAAACGTATTTACAAGATATCTGAAAAAGTACGTACTAGTATGTTACACTGTAGCAATCAATTATGTTTACACTGCATATGAAATAAGCAGAGGCACCAAAGGGGCATTCGAGTGTCAAAAGTCCGAAAAGGCAACGACAAAACCGGTAAACATGAACAAGAACAGCACAAGGAAACACAAAACATAAAAACAACCGAACAGAAATCAACAACGCGAACTCAAGTCGTAACAAGAGTGAACTCGGGTGCTCCGGAAGAGTAAGCGGTTCCTGCCTGCTATAGCACACCCGCCGCGCTGCCAATTTCCAATTTAGTGTGTCGAATCCGGTAAAGGAAGACAAACGAAACCCTATGACAAATCAACATCTGCACTCATCTGAGAGATAGAAATCCCATATTTATCTATGAGTACATGGTGTCTACCGTAAAATTTCTTGAGTGAAGACAGCAACCGAGGAGCAACATAACCCTGTGTTAACAATTTCTGTGTCAAACGTGACGCTCTGCCAAGGAAATCGAAGTAATTCCCACAAGCTCTGGAGTAACGAATCAATTGTGATACGTAAACTCCATAAGCTGGAGCGGACGGAATGTTGCTACACACGAAGGGAAAGTTGACGATTGGGAAGTTGAAGTCATCACGTTTGTCATAGATACAACCATCAATGAAGATGATCATGAATGATGAAAACAATTTAGTAGAAAAGATCATTTTCAAATCAAACTTTTATCATCTTTGAACTTCTGTATACAAGTTTGTGACATAAATGAACATAATATAGAAAAAAACACAAATAATTATGATAGAGTTATCCTTCCTTGCCTGACTGATCGATTTTTATATTTATATAATAAGTTGTATCTTTTTAGGTCTGAAATTCTTGATTGATATGCCTACCTTAAGTGTTGCACTACTTTTCTGTCAAAAAGGGAATTTTGACGCGCATGAAGCGTTCACGTTAACTAGCCAATTATGGCCAATGGCCAGGCTTTCAGTATTTTAAAACCCTTTCGGATAAAACAGCCATCCCGTCCAGTAATCTACAGTTCATATTTTGGTTGCTCTGTTGGCTGAGCACTAACCCGACTTCAGAATGAATGTAACACATATAGAAGCCTCTTCTGCTCTAATTTTCACCCCGAATTGAATATGCCGATAAAACCCATAGCTCTAAACTCGGAAAAAGCTACACGAATTTATTACTACTTCATGCATCGTACACTTTTTGAATTATTCAATGCTGTCATCACCACCCCATTTTCTAGCACGCAAAAAAAAAAAAATAGTTTAAAATAAAAGATGCCGTCTGAATTTTCATAATTTGTGGCGGATCCAATAAGTTGATAGTTTTCGGGGAACATCCCCCTTTCTCCTAGGTTTTAATGTACATTTCCGGGAAATTGTTCTGGTACATGTAGTCCCATTTTGTCCAGGACTGTAATTGACACTCCTTTCTCTTTAAAAAAAATGGGAAACGCCCTTGCTTGAATTGAGATGTTTTTGTTATGTGCCCTAATTTACCCACCAAAAATTTCAATCTATATACCGGTATACAATAGTATTTGATTTTAATAAGAAAGAAAACTCTATATACTCATTTTGAACTTTATAGCATGCAGACGTAAAAACAAATAAACAAACAAACAAACAGTAGGACTGACGTGGCAATTTAAGGTGGGACGTTACGTTAAAAACGACGTTACCGATAAAAGGAGTAGAGCCACGAAGGCCCTAAATCGGCCCGGTATTTTCACTATTTTTTCAACTACTATAACTTGTCAAAAATTTAACTAAAATATGTTAAGGTATGAACAAACTTTTCATATCTGTAAGATTTAGCAAACTATTTACATCACAGGTCTAGCCTTGAGACTTTAAACAGGCCATATATTTGAAAATTCCTCATTTTTCACACATTTTTACTGGTTTCTCTGCATATTTCGTCAAAATTAGTATTGGCCACATTCGTCGACCATTGTAATTTTTTTGATATTTAATTTGTAATATCATAATACACATTTTTATCACAAAATAATTTTGGTCGACAGGTGTGGCCCATTTCATATTCATCAATTTATACATGAAATTCAAGGAAAACTGTCACAAATTGTTATTTTTCACAAAATAGTCCATTTTTTACCTCACTGCTCTCCTTATTGATAAATAATTGAAGGAAAAATTATTGCAATTCATAAAATGTAAAGACTAATGAACATTTATGCAGCAATTACAAGCGGATATATCAAAGTTGATTTTTTGGGCCATTTTGGGGGCTTCGTGGCTCTACTCCTTTACCTGTACACTGAAAAATCCGTCTGAACGACGTGAAACGCGACGTCAATTTTAGTTAGATTCTATTGCATTTTTCACGTAAAGGCCATGTTAACGAGTCCGTACCTTAAAAACGAAGTCCGTGACATATCCTTTATTTTACATCAATGGATCGCAAATTTTCCAAGGAATACTATATTAGTTTTTGGTCAAAATTTGGATATCGTTAGTCCATTTTTGTGTTTAAAAAGTAGAAATAAATGGTGTTGAAACTCTTTTTTTCCTATATGTCTTTGTTAATTTCCCGCCAAAATTGCAGTTTTCAGATGCTTATATCTTGAAAACGAGGTCCGGTACCCCCATTTTTTATTTTATATATGGATGTATATCACTAAGAACTATATGTTTGCAAATTTTTATTGAAATCTGGATATATGTCATTTGGTATCGTCCCACCTTAAAATAAAACTAAAATATGTGTGCGGGTATAAAAATTGTACTGAACACGGTTTATCAAACCATTCACATTCTCTGCAGTTCATTTCTCTTGAAATTAATTATAGATTTTAAAAAATGAAATATTGATAAAATTTGCAAACGTCGCTGGTTATTTATGCATCAGTTGGTGATACAGGTAAAGATTAAATTCTCATTTTATGACTATAAACAGTAAGTTAATTGTTTATTCAAATGGTTTATAAGTTGCTCTGTGCAACAACGTTAACATTTAAGATGATGTCCGAACAAAGAATGCGGTGTTGACATTTTTTCGTGCGTGTTCACTTTTCTCTGTCGCCAGGGTAATAAGATACAGTTTGATATTTTAGCTTCAGCTTTTGAAAGGAGGTTTGGTGACTTTCCTGTTTTAAAATATATATATATACATGTAGCAGTAACAATGGATTTAGTCGATGTTGTTTTTTTTTTTATCTAAGAAGTCCATTTGTAAATTGAACTGCGAGATTTAAAAAAAAAAGATTTTCATAAAAGCAACAGTGATGACTAGCGGAGTTTTAGGTTACCGAGACCGTTATGAATGTATTTGTGGAAGTCATGGGTTTGATGGTAGTCGACAATTCACAAACGGAATATCAAATTCCCATAGACCAGTCGGTAACGTCGAACTCTCATCGCAACTTTTAGGAGGAGACCAGACATACTCTGCCACTTCAAATGGATTTTACCGTGATTCTTTTAATTTGCGAGGTAATGGCATGGCCCAAAACTACACGTGCCAGTATGAATCGCCTTGTATTTGTGGGGATAACTGTTACGGAAATTACATACGAGATGGTGGTACGTATTTTAGCACACTGGATAATTGGAACAATCGCACGGAAAGTCCACGGTTTGATATGGAAAACCAGTGTAATTACGTGGATGGAGCAAGTTCCAACATACGTTCCAAAACAAGGGGTACGAAATACGTTTTTCCTGATAAAAGTCAGAAATACTTTGCTTCAACCCTACGTTGTACGTGCGGTGGTTGTGTTCAGAATGGTACTGGTCTTTATACTACAACATACGACGGTGATTTTGGAGAAAACACTGGGACATATGTACCCGCTGAATATGGAAGCAATGGGACATGTGCACTTAAAAAGCTCTGTGCACGAATCATCTACGATATTGGGTAAGTGCTAGTGCGGTCCACTAAACAGAGGGCGGAAAATTGGTCATTATTCGTTAGATTTCTTATTCAGTATTTCCTAAATATAACATCTTGTTTTTTTCCAAAAGTTCTTAGTACGATATTTTACCCCCCCCTTTTATTCAAAGAAATTTGACAATTTCAATTTTACCTTGGCAGGAACGTTAAGTTATAGCTGATGATATTGAGACTCTCTCTGTGCGTTAAACAAAAAACTATTATAATATCACAGCAGGCAAGTTAGATAATGTAAAACACATAGCGGTGAAGCTATAAAACTTACTACATATGCCTACCCTGTGAATAGAATAAGTCGGAAATTTCGTAAAGAGAAAACTTTGGATTGTGCCAAATTTCCTTATTCTTTGAAAGATCATAGAAATATTACTATTTCAGTTCTTGTGAATTAAAGTCAATACATCATGTTTACGTTTTCCTTCGATTTTCAACGCTGATCTTTTCATTATAAGTTAATAAAACTAGTTTTCCATACCAAATTATAAGCGCAAGTATAGCAGTCTGAGAAAGTTTTGTGAAGACACTGCATTATATAGCTGATGTTGCACCCCCCCCCCCCTTTTTCCATAAAAAACTTAAAAAAATCTTTGTGAATCTTTGACAACGATTACTTGAGTTAATTGTTTAATAATATATATTTGAAGATAAATTGGTTAGCCTTTCCACATTAGGCGGTTTTCCTTGTTAGGAGTTTTATAATTTTAAAAACATTAACGGGCACCTGCGCGAAAATCGATTGTTTGATCACGTGACTCTCCCCGGCGACGAAATTGTTTATGGCGGAAACGATACCCGATTGGCATTAGAAATGGATATATGACACTTCTCTCAGCTAATATTTCTCGTGAAGTCATCTAAGTAAACCGAGTTTTATCGGTTTTAAGACACAAAGTCCAAAATGAGTCAGATACACGACGGGTAGGTGACAAAATACATATGTCGAAAAAAGGGGGAGGGTATAACGTGATGTGTAAAAAAATGCTTTTGGCCATTTTCTGAATCTAAATAGATGCTGTCCATGGTTCATCTAGTCATCGTCGCACAAGGATGGGGGATATAACTATTTATGTCATGGAACAATATCAACGAACTTGACATTTTACTGAAAAAAGGTTCAATTTCGTTCATTTATACATGCCCATGGCCATTTCTCCCTAAATGCATATCTTGCACCACAACGATTTTATTATAACACCACAACATTAATGGAAACATTATTCCTGTTGATTGCATGTCTGTATTTGCACAAGACGACTTAGATATATGAGTTTCCCCCAATTGCAAACAGCGCAACGCAGCAAAGTCAGTCTTCCCAGTAGTACATGTATATAAATGGTGTTGCGTAGTTGACTCTTCAATGTGAAACATTCTCCTAGCCACTATGATTCAAAGCCCAATCCTTAAATCGCCTAAATTTTAAGATTTCTGGACATTCAATAATAATCGTACATGTACATAAAGATGATGAATTAACTGTTCAAACATCATGAACAAAAGCTTTTAAAAAGTTTCCTTAGGATAGGTACAATTATTAAATACATGTATTGCATGGAATGTTTTTTGTCCAACCATTTCCCCCTGTTAATAATCTTGGTTTTGAAAGTATTAAAGAGATAAGTAAAGTTGCTCTTTACATTTTTTGTACATTGTAGCTATATATATCTTATAAAAAAGAATTGATACTTCGGTCTTTTCGGTTGTCAATTGTTGATAAAACCTTGTTTAGCCACTAATTCTTTCCACGTATATTCGACATTTGGATTTTCAATTATTGCAGTGTGTCTTTGTCTTGTTTTTTCTTCTTTTCCATTTGAGACTAATCATCTTATAGCTTTGTTATAATCTTTTTTTGCTTTTATTTTCAGACCCCTTGCTACTTACAGCAGTCTCACAGACAAAAACCTGGCAGGGTATTTCTCCAACACCAGGATGAGACGACATCTTAAAAAGGCAGGACTGGTCAGTATTAGATATCACACATTATAAAAGAAAAAAGTTTGCTGTATTTTAAAGGTTAAATTAACCTTTACCATGTTTATAACACTTTTGAAAAATGAGATGACTTTTACACAAACTTAATTATATATAAGATTAAAGAAAAAAAGCAGTGACAAATTTACATTCATGATTGACATTGTGTGTAAAAATTCACATGTAATGGAAAACAGACAAATGGGTTACACAGCTAGCTTGATCAACTTCATAATCAATGAAAAGATTATGAGATGTGAAATAAGTGTACAGGACACAGCCCACATAAACAAACAGCAATTTAAAAAATCACAATGAAAAACAGCTTTCAACAAGGCCAGTAGGCGTTGCTCGCTGTTTTTAGATTGGCCCAAGGTCAATGTTAAATGCATTCAATTCAAATCCAGTCCTGACAGCAGTAAAACAATAGTTAAACCTATGGAGTCAAACCTGGTTTGGAATAGAATGATAAACAAACACACATGTACACTCTTACAAATGTATTTATCACCTCTTTTTGTGTGCAGGGTAGAGTAATTATTTCTGAAGCTCAAGTGTCATATAAGTTCTTACTTATTTGTTTATACACAACTGAGAAACAAGCTACATTTTGTATATATGAGCTTTGTAGGATTTCCAATTGTTCAAGGAGATCAGCCTCATAAGTTCCATCAAGATTTATTCATGAAATTACAAATGTATCACACCTTACAAGCATCAATTAAACCAAGAACTCAGGCTGACCACTACACCTCATGCTCTCTTTGAGGGGATTTGGTGGCTGAATGGTCAAAGGCGCTGGTTTAAGTACCCAAGCAATGGATCACTAGCCAATCGGCTCTCAGGTGGTGTTCAAGTCTATATGATCCAAGTGCGTTTAAAAGGGCATTACCCTTACACATACACACAGACTCTCATTGCTATACAAATATATGGACAATGTCACATGTACTGTATATATTAAGTAAACTATGTGCTTGTGGCTGTCTTCTGTCACATTGGTGTAAGCACCTTTATTACATTGTTTTAAAATTAGAACATGTTTGTACTTAAATGAATACCTTGGTCAAGTGCGCGATTCTAAGTCTACCAACAGGTTTGCTTTCTTTTAAAATGTTTATAATTCTTGATTCTATGTTTTACAGGTTGACAGAAGAGGTCAGATCGTGTCTGAAAACCAGTACAGATTAAACATGGCTAGGAAGGAGCATAAGAAACATGTCAAAGATCTACTAGCTCAGGCCATTGTTCACAAAACTCTTGATATTGAAAGAACTCGACAGGTTGAAATTAAACGCAAACTTGAAGAAATTGCCAAATTGGAACTCGTTCGAAGAGTTAGAGTAAGTTACACCTTATTGTGACAGTTAATAATTATTTTCAAATGAACAAATTGTAATTAAAAAAAATGTATTATTTAATTGATTTTATCCATCATGATTTTTCCTAGTCCACCAGTTTTGAAAGGGTAATTTATGATTAACGGGATTGATAAAGAATTAGGGAGATATCATTCTTCCACTTATGTTTAATACAGACCTCTTTAGTTTAAACAATTTGGGAGGTTATAGTTCTGATTATACATATAGGTGAATGGCCCTCTTCAGCGACACACCACTTGTACAAGTATACAGATTTTTACTTCTATAAGTAAATATTTAGGAGTTAAAATTGTCTCCCTTTTTGTGACTTTCACTAATGCAATGACTTGTAGTTATAAGTCTTACATATTAAGCCTGTTACATGTAATTTACATGAGTGGACTTTGGAAAATTAATTTTTAGACCTATGAGGTAACTTACTTGTACTAAAGGGAATAGTCGCTCCCCTTAGTCAGGGGGTTAGTCTATTTCATAAATTTTTAAGTTTAATTATCTTCCAAGCACATGATGCAAAAAATAATTCTTATTTAAATAGTAATTAATTGCTACATGTATTAGAACATTTATGCAAACATCTGTTGTTAGAAAGAACGGTTGTAAATCAGTTCACCTAATTAAATTGTTGGCATTGAATTTATTATAAGTAAACACACCATTATCATTTGAAAGATTGATTGATTGATGTCAAGTAGACAAGTTCCCTTTAAGGATTATCTCAAACAATATGCATGCAATATGTTCCCAATAGTAATTATTGAAATTTGCTTAATTAGAAAAGACATGAACATGTTATTTTTACATCCAAAATCAATGTTATCCAAACTTGTCATATTAATTATGCATATTTATTGCATACAGGTGTAAAATCCACCTGCAATGGTTCTTTATTGATTTAATTTAATCAGCTTTCTCTTATTTACAAAACTCTAAGCATAGGAAATATACCTTGCCAAAATGTACTTAAAAAGATTAACGTTTATTTAACAGTTTAAATCAAAGTCATTATAAGTGAGATATTGGAAAATGTTTATGGGTTTGATTAAAAATAACCAAAAGATTTAGCTCTGGTTTAGTTTTATCAGATACATTTGTAGACACATACAGCTGTTGGAGATATTTTTGAAAATATCAGTTTCATCTCAACTCTAAGGGAGCAACCATAGACATGTACAATGTATAATACTTGTACATGTATGTACTAAAACAATTGTAAGACTTACATTGTAGTATTACATGGATATATAAAGATGGAAAAGTAACTGGTCAAATATTGTGCAATAATATTGGAATTCATTAAGAGGATTTTTAACATAAATGATTCAACAAGAAAAGCAGTCTTCACAAAATTTGTTCTTGGCCTGGCAGATTTAAACGGGAATACCAGGGGCGGATCCAGGTCCGTGAAAGGGGGGCGTAATTGCTAAAAAAGTCAGATTTTGATGAAGATTTGAAGTTGCTTGGTCAATTTTATACAGAAAAAATTAAAATTTCTCAATTAAAGGGGGGGCGTACGCCCCCTCCGCCTCCCCCTGAATCCGCCACTGAATTATACTGCCAGACCAACATAACATTTCTTTTGTAAATTTAACAAATTTGCTGGTTAGGTTCGATGGACCGTCACATTTCCAGAAGACTAAAATAGACTTCAATCTGAATTATCTCCTTAAACAATTTGAAATGTAAAAAAAATGATTCAAATTGAATTCTGTAATGTTAAAAAAAGATATGGAATACCATCTGTGTTCTCCAAACATGTTCTTAAAGATTTTCTAACAGACTTTTCAGTAACTCATTATTCATTTCTTTAATTATTCCATGTAGATCCCAGACTTTGTGAGTTTTGATAAATATATGAATATAAATTTATATATACTATTTTTCCAGAACCCCAAACACTTCCAAATTATTTCATTTTTTATGTTCTTGGCACTTGTATTTGTTCTTGTGTTTAATTTAATTCAATGCATACAATGTACATATGAATAATTTTTAAAAAAAATATAGACATCACATTTGGACACTACATTTTATTTGCATATTTTCATTGCATAGATTTAATAAAAATTTTTAAAAAAAAATTATGAGTTGTACAACACAAATAGATAAAAAAAAAATCTACTTGTAACACTATCAGGCTATGATCAGGCTATGTCAGTGTTTAATGGGCATTCCATTGAACAGGTCACATAATAGACATTCCAACCCCACCCCAACCCCTATAAAAAACAACAAACCGAAAAGCACACTGAAAAATAAACCAGACAACATGATGAAACCCACACATGAAGTGAATTAAAACTGCAAACACTTATGCACAAGGGTGAAGGGGCAGGTGCTCAAAATGGGTTGGTTTCCAGTACCTGAGGACTCAATGGATTCGACTCAACAATGACACTCTTAAAAAAAAAACCATGGTATTTAAGGAGATAAGTAAACATGATATTTGTGTCATGTTGTACTTCATGCACACAAAGTTATTGATAACAGAAATACAAACAATTTGTAGCATGTTTGCTTTATAAATAGATTGAAACCAAAAGACGCAATGATTCTTGCCTCATTCCCTTATTTACACCAAGGCTACCTCGTCGTAAATCTCTGCCCCCAGAATCTGTCCAGGAAGAAGAAAACGCTTTGACCCCTGGGTCATTGGTTAGTTTATTGGCATTGTGAAATAAAACATTTAGCTTGCTTGCAGTATTTAACCTGGTTTTGATTTAGGATAGAGTTTAGTTGAGATATTGTTTATAACTATGCATGACAATGAGAGCTCGGAGGATGAGAATATTTTTTTTTTTGCTTTAATAACCATAATATGCTGATTTATCTTTTCAGTGAATATGAATTATTTCCCCTTTGAAGATTTTTTTTATACAACCACAAAAAATGGTATGATGCTGTTGTCGTCTGCATCATCTTTTGTTCACAATTTCAGGGAAAGGAAAATTAGAATAGACTTTATTTATTTTCATTTGAAGGACTGTAGAAATTTTGTTACTTATTAATTAAAAAAAATATATATATATTTAGTCCTTTTGATATTCTTCAAAGTCTTACAACAACTATTTTAAAAACCATGTAAATTAAGCTGTTTCATTATTTATGGAAGTGGAGACAACTCTTCTATGGGGGATAAATCATGTGACCTGATAAAAGCTACAATAACCAAATTAACCCCAAAATGATATTAACATATGATAATATATAACTTTATTTGTTTGCTGTATGGCTTGGATTTGTGTGCATTTTAGGCTACTAAGTACAGAAAAGGAGACGAAGATATTTTGCCTTATTTGTCTCCGAGATCAAGTCGGCCAGCAAGCCGCCCCCAAAGTCGTCATCGCCCAAGAAGTGCCCCTTCTGATAGGCAATACACTGGCGATAGTTATGAAGCAGACGTGAGTATTTGATCTCTGACCTTTCACCCACTTTGTATTTTTCTTCCACTTTGTTGTTTGTGTTATACAGGAATCATTTATTCCATTCATTGAAAGAAGAATCATTTTCAATGGGAACCAAATTAGTTGACAAATCACTGGTAAACACAATATCTTAGACCTTTGAAAAATGAAATGGTGACATTTTATCTACTTTTTTTACTTTTTTTAATTTTAGACATCTAGAACAATTACAAAAGAAGGAATGTCATTAAATGCAAAATCATTTAGTAGGTCATCTCCTTACATTCAAAAAGACATTATTTTTACAGGATTTTTTTTTACCTTAATGACTGTCATGACTGTTGGTGAAACTTGTCCTTAGTCTCCAGCAACAAATCAACCTTTTACTGTCCACTTTTATAATGCAGCTTTGCTATGATAAATTTTATTATGATTAAAAGCTTTAATAAAGATTTGCATTTAAGTCTCTTTTACATAACAAAAATCTAATGTATTACTAAAGCTATAAAAACACAAGAATGTTAATTTGAAAATAAAATCAAAATTTCTTATTTGTTTGCAATTTATGATTTGTTAACCCATGTAAATGTTCACAAATTCATTTCCATTTGTGCTTTATTGTATAACTAATGTTATGAATGATAATTTTATAATTCATTTTCATTATGGCCCAACCACGTATGTTGATCGAACATATAGCTTTACCCTTGTCTGTCCGTCCGTAACACTTTGGTTAAGTTCTTGGTTAAGGTCCATATCTCAGATACTACATGTTGATGGTCAATGGTATTTCACCATTAGATGTGTCTTGGGTAACATGACACCACCCACTAGAAATAAGGTCACTGTGATCTATATTTTATGCATGAGCGACTTCTGTTAAGTTCTTGGTTAAGGTCCATAACTTGGATACTAGATGTTGTGGGTCAACGATATTTCACCACTAGATATGTCTTGGGTAAGGTGACACCATCCACAAGAAATTAGGTCACTGTGACCTATATTTTACGCATGAATGACTTTGGTTAAGTTCTTGGTTAAGGTCCATATCTTGAATACTACATGTTAGGGGTCAATAATATTTCACAACTCGATGAGTCTTGGTAACATGGCACCACCCACTAGAAATAAGGTCACAGCAATCTATATTTTACAGATGAACACTTTTGATCAATTTCTTGGTAAATGTCCATATCCCAGGTAATACACATTGAGGGTCAATGATATTTAAGAACGGGAGGGCCATCCTGTGGCTCATAGACACATTATCTAGTATTATCTAAATAGAAAATAATGAGATATGTGAAATAAATGTATGTGACACAGCTCACATAACAAGCCTAGAATTGATAGGGGGGGTCAAATTGAATTTCTATTTTCTAATCAATATATTAAATACTCATTATTATTTTTTTACAAAATTTATGGACAGTATAATTTTTTTTTTTAAATTGTATTAATAAAAATCTTAGTAATACCACCTCATGTTTACAATGAAAAAGATAAAATACATGTTAACATTATGAAATTTCAAGATTTTATATTTTTTTTCATAATTTTTCAAGGTAATTTATGTTGATGATGAGGGAAGACCTGTTACCCCACCAAAAAACCTAGAAGATGAAGCTAGGCGAGAGGAAATTGATAGCAGACATTTATATTCAGTAAGTAATCAATGAGGCAAGAGCAACAACTCTCATAAGAATTTTACAAGGGTAGAAACTCATAAAAGTTTTCAAATGCATTTTCAAATGTCAAAAGGTAAATGGATAGCAGACATTTATATTCAGAAAGTTATGAACATGGACAATAAATGTTGTTGACTGTATAAAATTACAGTTAACAAAGTTAACAACATTGGCAATAACTAATACAAATTTAACAAGGGCAATAACTCATATGAAAATTTACAGACAGAATTATAACTCTAAAAATATAACAAGACCAAGAGCTCAAACAAAGAATTAACAAGGTTAATAACTGTTACTTATTTTGACAGGCTAAGTGCAAATTACATTCAATGCTCAGTGATATTTAATGTGGCTTAAAACCCTTCAACCACTGTATAACAGCACAAACATTCACTCAAAAAGTTCAAAAAGAGTTCAAGGTCTTCTGTCCTAGACCTGAAATTTTATGTTCAAAGGGACACAACTTTTATAAAAATTGTAAAAATAATTTTCATTTCTACTATTTTTATTTCAGCTGGACTCTGCAGCATTGAAAAAGTATGCTTTAACACTGTCCAAAATTGAACAAGGAGAAGGAATGACCTCTCCTTATTTGATTACCCAGGCTCCATCTCCACCCAGGAGTGCAAGGGGGTCAAGAAATAGCTACAGAGATTCAAGATATAAGTCCCGCCTCCAAAGACCAAGAACAGCCAATAGTTTGAGCCCTTACAGAAGTACAAAGACAGGAGCTGTACAGGTAGGTTATTTCCCTTACATTAAAATAAAAGTCCTACCTACATAGAGTAAAGCAGGCAATGGACAAAGCAGTAATAAAAGTTTTAAGGGTTGTTAACTCACTTTCTGTGCAGTCTTATTCTTATTTAGATACACAAGTACTAAGTACATAAGTACTACAGAAGCATTCAAATCTTTTAAAAAAAAACAAACCAGAATCAAAATGAATTATAGACAAAATTATAAGAAACATACAACACAAACACAATGTAGTTGGACATGTGAAGTAAAGGTTAACAAGTGCCAAGTCTTCTTCTCCCGTATACTGCCCACATTCATCTTGTTGAATATACTGGCAGGTGTTTTATTTGATTTTTTTTTTGGAATTTGCCAAAATGACTGTGGATTCATTTTTAATTGTCTTGGTGTATCAGTTTTTAGTGGTTTACATGGGTGTCAGTTAACCACATAGATATGAATCCCATTAAGTATTATTTTGACATTGATTACATTAAGCATCATGTGCAAAATGTGAAATTGAAATTTCTTAAAATGTTCTTTTAGGGTAAACTAGGAATATTCAAACCAGCTAAAAAAATCAAATTGAAATTATAAGTATAAATTGAATATCTTTTATTAAAGTGTAAAGACTGTAATTTATTATATGACATTTATAATTGTTTACAGCATATGGAAGATTATTATGCAAAATTTACTGCAAACAAAAGAATAGAAGTAATATCTTATCCTGTTCTGTTAAAATGCCCTTATTTTTCCTTATTTTCACATTCCTACACTTAAATATGATTTTTTACAACTCCAAGGCTTTTATGGTTTTATATGGATATATTTGTTGGTTTTTTTTTTATTACACATTAGTTTTTAAATGGTCAATCATATAACATAACCTCCTTATCAATGCTTTAAAATTCACAAATCATATTCTTGATTTCTATTTTTAATATAAAAACACTATATATATTATATAAATGTTTTTTCAGCTTGAGTTCAGAAACAAATGGCACCTAGCAGATAATAATGTATACAAAATAAAACAAGTCAACGTAGGTTTGGCATGAAAATTCCTTGTATATCAAATTATTATCAGCATAATTATCATTCAAATGTAGTCATATAGATAATAACGATGCCATACACAGTTTCGTATAAAATACTAGTGGTGGTAGCCCAATATATTGACCAATGAGTGGAGGGAATCCTGTCTATTTTTATACCGGAAGTAAGAATGACCATTTATTTTGCACTCTTGTGAATGTTTACATGCTTCTCTGCACAGAAAACTTTAAATCAGGTCTGCTTTTGCAAAATAAATTATTTTTATGTTGATATTTGTATGAAGGGGGATAACTACAAAAAGCACAATTTTTTCCATGTGACAAACTGCCACATTTTATGCAAACAAAAATATTTCTGAAAAATGCAACATAATGTACCCCAATATTTTCACAGTTAAAACTATGAGACATGCTCTTTTAGATATTCTGTGTTCAGGTTTTGGCATATTTATAGAAATGATCAAATTCAGGTCTTAGAAATGAGATGGCACCTATGAATTTTTCATTAAAATAGCCCCCTCTTTGTCAGATTTTGGCACTTTTTAAAACAATATCTGTGTTAAATATGTTTATAAGATCAGGAACACCAGAAAGAGGGTAGTTTTATCTTTTTATTGATATATAATTGTCCATAGTACAAGTGATATCCAGATTTTCTTCCTTGAATGGAAGTGACATTGCTTTTGTCCAATGACGTCATTTTGAATAACTATGTCTTGCACCCTTTAAACGATGCCATACACAGTTTCGTATAAAATACTAGTGGTGGTAGCCCAATATATTGACCAATGAGTGGAGGGAATCCTGTCTATTTTTATACCGGAAGTAAGAATGACCATTTATTTTGCACTCTTGTGAATGTTTACATGCTTCTCTGCACAGAAAACTTTAAATCAGGTCTGCTTTTGCAAAATAAATTATTTTTATGTTGATATTTGTATGAAGGGGGATAACTACAAAAAGCACAATTTTTTCCATGTGACAAACTGCCACATTTTATGCAAACAAAAATATTTCTGAAAAATGCAACATAATGTACCCCAATATTTTCACAGTTAAAACTATGAGACATGCTCTTTTAGATATTCTGTGTTCAGGTTTTGGCATATTTATAGAAATGATCAAATTCAGGTCTTAGAAATGAGATGGCACCTATGAATTTTTCATTAAAATAGCCCCCTCTTTGTCAGATTTTGGCACTTTTTAAAACAATATCTGTGTTAAATATGTTTATAAGATCAGGAACACCAGAAAGAGGGTAGTTTTATCTTTTTATTGATATATAATTGTCCATAGTACAAGTGATATCCAGATTTTCTTCCTTGAATGGAAGTGACATTGCTTTTGTCCAATGACGTCATTTTGAATAACTATGTCTTGCACCCTAATTATTATAAAACTTTAAAAATTTTGCATGCAGACAAAACAATTTTATGGGATATTAGCATGTTTTAAAATTAAATGCATAAACAAAATAATTTTATTTTCTGAAAATCTTTGTGAATTATGAAGTTTATCATGACTGTTGAATATCAAAGCAGTGAAAAAAATCATGAATAATGAGCTTTACACTTTTAAGCACATTTATATAAACAATTTTGATATTCCTATTAAAATGACCAAAACATTTTAAGAGATTTTTTAAAGATATTCCTTGAAAATGTAACTTTTAGAAAGCTAGATTTTATCATAAAACACTTGTAACATTGTTAGCATATTTGTCTTGAAGTATTCTTAAATTTCAGACTTATAGAAATATTTAAAAAGTGTCTTATCCAAGACTATTGTAGCATAGTATCTTGTGTACACACATGCATTGAATGGTGTAAGGGGTAATAAGATTAGTATAATAGTATGCATGAATTTATAGCAAATTGGGTAGTTGTTCGAGCAAAACCATCTGAAATTAACCACATTGATTTTTATCCCCCATCTACAAAAGTATGGGACAAATAGAGTTCAGTTCTGTTCGGTCCATCCGTTCCAAATGTTACGAGATTGGGCATTATGTCCTTTTGATATTCTTGTTTCACCTGTATTTGTATTTTAATTTGTATCCAGTAAATAAAGTTCTATGTCACCAAAAGACTTGAATTGGTTTTAAAACAGAGTTTTAATGAGGAAAATTTATCCAATAATATTTCAAATAACATGGACATCTCAGGTATAGTTATGAACAGTCCTTTGATGTGAAAAAAATGATTCAAGATAATTCAGTGCATTGATGTTAATAAAACACCACAAATATTTTATGGTCCACTAATGATACATGCACGGTATACAGTTTTTCTGTCTGTCCCTTCATTTGTATGTCTGTCCTATTTTTTAAGTTTACAAAATTATGCCTTTGCATTATTAAATATCTGATGCATGTATCTGTAAAATGTATCTTCGTGAAATTTTGTCCACTTATTGCCCAGATTTCACGGAATGAAAAATCTGGGTTATAAAATGGTGAATGTTGGGCATGCAAGGAAGAAATTTTAATAACTCTTTTCTCAGCAACTACTTATCACAGTCACTTGATATTTTGGTATCAGGACAGAGTCCCATTATGTGGGATTCAATTTCAGGTCTGTCACTCACCCACTTCCTATTTAAAGAAATATGGCCATTTATTTACTTAAAAGATTTTTAAATCAATTTAACTGATTAGGCCAACATATTGCACTCTATGTTATGAAATTTAACAAATATGGGCTTCATTGGCCATCAGTGACTTAAAAAGACGCATTTGTTTCTTTCCATCGAATATTAATCAACGATACTTTTTCTTCTCGCAGGGGACATTAATGTTACACAGACAAGAGCCTGCCATGATGCACCAAGGAGAGGTCCAGACCCTTTGTGAGGTCACGATGAAATACTTCGGACCAAACCTACAACTGCCCCGTGACCAGAGGGACCCTACACAAGATGTAGAGATAGAACAGCAGCATTGTGGGGGAAATACACTTCCTGTTTTTAAGGAGAGGATAAAACCTGGAGGTACAGATAGGTGCACACATAACCTGTATGAAAGTAAACATAAAGTTAACTTTGTGACTGCTTTCCGTGTCTGCTCATGTCTGCTATAGCAGACATCAAAGTTAACTTGCGTTAACTCATGACTGGTCAAAGTAGACTTGCGACAGCTTTTCTATGACTTGTTATAACCAGTCACAAAGTCGTGACTGCTTTAACCAGACCAGACATCGCAACAAATCTGCTGTACCTGGACTCTGTTTAATAATGAAAGGGTTTATTTTGATATAAAGAAATGTTTATAATATTAAAAATGAACTTATACCATAGTTTAGGTGATAGAATATAAACTTTGTTCTTTTACATTCAGTCTATCAAGCAGACATGTCACAAAGTAAACTTGACCAGACCTGTCATAATTACGCGACTGCTTTTAAAAGCAGACATGGAATTACGACTACTTTTCAAGTTAACTTGGAACCAGTCACGCGTCTTCTCAAAGCAGTCACATGACCAGTCACAAGTGAACTTGAAGTTAACTTGATGTCTGCTTTTCAAGTTAACTTACTGTACAGGTTATGTGTGCACCCATCTGTAATATTATTATACAATGTGTAGTCAGAACATACAAGTTAAGAGTTGTCTTAAAAAGTGACACTACTTCTGAAACATTGTACTACATTATTATGTCATAATCGAAATTTCTGTAAAAATTTTCATCAATTGTATATAAATCACTTTATTTTAACATATTTGTTAACTCTGGATTGGAGAACAATCTATATGCTAATTTTAATCACTCTCCAGCTTGCAGTTTTCAAGTGTGGCCTTTGTTGCGGCCCCAGTTGAGACTACTTTTATCAAACTGAACAAAGGGGTCTTAAAGGTGCATGGTGTATTGCTCTTCTCACACATGGGACAATCTTTTTTGTACCTTCTGAAGGACTAGCATTGTTCCTTGATACCATCCTCACAAATGGAATCACTTTGACTTTATATTTTAATGTGCAACCTAAGTATCAGCTTTCCATCAGAATTTTGATATCTGTCACCGTTATGAGGTTATTTTAAGAAAACTACAATGTACCTTTTGATATTTGATGCACAGCATTAGCATGAGGTTCCATATTGTGGTATTGGAATTCAGGTCTGTTGCTTACCTAGTTCATGTTTTACAAAATCCAGCTAGTTTTTACTGACAAATATTTTTCTTTTTCAGATGAATTTACTTTCATTTCCCGAAGACACAGAGGCTATCCTTTCAGCTTGTCTATATTTGTTGATGGTAGGATCAGTGCTCGTGTGAGCACCTGTTGTGAATATGGCCATGCCAAAGGTGTCAGACTTGGTGGTAAAATGGGACAGTTCTGTCTTAAAGGGGTGACTGGTGCTACTCCATGCTATAAGTAAGTGGTATACATCTTCCACAGCGATATTGCCTTATGTGGAAAATAATATTTTTATGCCACATCTATGAAAGCCATGGAGGGGGGCATGTAACATTCAGATCTGTGTCTGTCTGTCTGCCTGTATGTTCATCAGTCTGTTCCAAATGTTCCTAGGCAGGGCATTATGTTGTTTGGACATATTTTAGTTTCCCTCTTTTATTAGCCCAATAATTGATTGATATGCTTTCTTGAAAACATGTAGAAAATAATGAGATAGGAAAAAAAGTTTATGCAACACAATCTGTCGATATCAGGAGCTGCAATAAAAATATTCAACTGCCCTCAATTTCACACCTTGATGGTCAACAATTATTCAACTTAGTTTCTTCATTCAAAAGACAATTTTTGGATTATGTACGTGACAAAGCTTTCAACAAATGAATAGTTCAAAATATACAATGTAATCAGCCTTAAATTCAGAGACCATTGATGGTTGCTCACAATTTTACTATTTGCTTTGGATAAAACTCATGTTATAATTCATACTGTTACTTATTTAAGATGTAAATTGAATGCCCAGGCTAGTCCTAGAACTCTTAAGCGTCCCCCGTCCAGAGGAAAGCAAAAGAAAGTTGAACAAATTAAAGAAGAAATCATTGTCTTAAGACCTGAGAAAAAGAAGCAACAAGAAGAAGGTAAGAAGTCACATGATTAGTAAAATGGCTGCTTGTGTCATGTGATATTAGCTTTTAATGTCATGTGACATCCATGATTCCAATTTTGATGCATAACACCATTAGATTGATAACATTTAATATAATTGAAAGATGTAGTCTTAACATGTATTCTGTTTAATTGACATAACTGTCTATACTTAGACTAATTTTGCATCAAAAGTAAAGTTAGAATGTAGAAAAACTGTTTTTCGTACACTTTTGGTAGATTCTTTAACACCCTTATCTCAATAATGCACAAAAACAGTAGATCACATAGGTTAATTCAAACCGTATTTAAACAAAGTTCATTGTTACCAGTTTTGAACTGTGTCTCTTTTCTATACATTTGTATTTCTTTAATATTCAATTGTTTTGCTTGCCTCATTTATTTTTATTGATAATTCTGAAAAAGCCTTTACTCAAAAGCTTCCAACTATTTGAAAAAATAGTTGTTTTTTTACACAGTTCAAACTTGATGAATTTATTCTTTTTCAATATATTTTAAATTTTGTATTCTAAACATTGGTTGTATGAATATATTGTGAATTATTAATTGAATCCATTGATATTTTTTACGTCCCCTATAAATTTACTAGATTCAAAAGTAACAACAACAAAAATATAGTCATGTAACCACTTGCACTTGTAGTTAGTATTATCGACATTTCAAACATCTTACTAACCTAGATTTTCTACCCACAATGCACCATTTCAGAGGAAGTAGAGCATGTAGAAGTAGCAGTTGAGGGCACAGGCCTGGAGGACGAGGATGACAATACACGCTCTCATAAAGCGTATATCAAAACTGAATCAGAATCTGACCATAATGAAAATAAAACTAATGATTATGAAAATGGTATATTCATGTTGATATATGCATGCTAGTTGCTTCACTTCTAACTGCATATTGATGCAAATAGCCAAGACATATATAAATGGTATCTTGCATCAATTTGCAGAAACTTTTTTGCATGCAGTTATCAAGCATTAAGAACAAAATTTACACAACATTTTTAAAAATTGAGATTTTTTGGAGGGATATTTTTACTTGTAGATATTTTGCTGAAGATAATTAAGATTCCATACATCATTTAAAATATTTTATTCCAAAAGATATAGATATTTTATTTTAAAATGTAAATATGAAAATCCAGTTCTCTATATAGTTTTCAGTGTTAATGATAATTAGAATATGGAATCTTTTAACGTTGTGTAAATATTTTATCCACAGATTTAAAACAGGATGAAAAAAAAATGATGACTCTGAGCAGTTGTCATGGTTTCTTATTAAAATTTATACCACTCTGTTTCATATAATAGATGAATTCATTATTTATTTTTAAAGATGTTTCTTATCGAGATTTAACATTAAAGGCCACAAACATACTTTAAGTTTGTACAACATGTTAAGTTTTAAAGACTGTAAATATTTTTTAAGATACATTTGTAATTCATTGTTGGTAATCATAGTATAGAAATTTGCTATTTCTAAATTACATTGCTTATCATCAATATAAAGAATTCTAACTAGTGGTTAAATTTTTATTAAATTGAATTTCCTGGGACATGAAAAGTTTTTTAAATAAAAAACCCTAAAAGAAGCATCTTCTTTGAATTATATACAGTTATATTATATTACATGTATTAGCACATAGAAACTTTAGTTATTACAGTGAAACCTGTCAGCATTTAAGTTTTATAAATCTGTGAAATTTTATTTTTTACTTTTCATATTTTTTTGGGGGGAGGTCACAATTCTTAAATTTAAAATGATTTTTTTATGCTTTTAATATAAATTGATTACACTAGTTGCCATTACAACCCGTATGTAAATATTAAGATCATATAATACTTATATCACACATGTGGTCAATATATTTTGGTTTAGTTATCACTTAATGTCAATATATCAGTTCTTTAGTAAGAGTAATAGACATTCCAGCATCTTTGTCTACTAAACACTGTTTTTAGTTTGAAGACAAGTTTCACTGTAAATAGTACACAGAACTTATTATTTTCTTTTCCATTTCCAGTTGTTCATGTAGTTCCAGCTAATCAAATTATAAAAATACAAGGTAGTGGAGAGTGTGAATCCCATTTCCTTTCTAATGATCAGAACTTTCATTTCACACATTCATTATCTTTACTATATTTTAATTATCATTAATGTTTTCATAACTTATGTCATAAAGCACATGTTATACAAATCAAAAGATATTGAAGAGCGCTTATCTGTATGATTTCATTTTTAATTGTCAGAACTTGCAAGCTCCAGAGAATTTTCAATACATGTACTTTATACAGCGTCACATTTTTATGGCAATTTCTTACAGTTAATTTCATTCTTTTAATGACATTACATGTATATATCATTATTCTACCAAATGACCTTTTTAAGATATTTAGGATTTTATCCTTCACAATTGTAATGCATGCCTTAATTTCACATGTAAAAACTATAGTATATATTTTATGTTTTATGCATTCTACCACTACTGCTGTTTCTAACCATTTGTCCTCTTATAAATGTTATAAGAAACATTTTCAGTAATTCAATTGATGCCATTCTATCATTTTTTTTAATCAATCTGGGTCCGGTTTCTTAAAACATCTCAAATTTTAGGATTCCAATTCTCTGTTCAGAATTCCTATATAATTTTGAGGAAAGTCTCAAACTTGAGGAAAGTTAAGATGTTTTATGAAATCCAGGCCTGAACTTCCCTTTCAATTTAGTTTGTAAATAGCTTTCTGGTTGGTTCTTTAGGATATTCTAGTATAAATATTGTTTACTGCAGTTTTAAAAGTTCAATTTTGAAATGATATAAAATTAAAACATAATTAGGTTTTCTGATATTTATGAGAAATCTTTCAATAACATTTGAAAAATCTGATTAAAAATGTTCACACTTTTAAGTTGTTATTTAAAAATTTCTTATCTATGTTGCAGAAGACAAATATGATGATGATTTTGAAGATGAGGAAGGCAGTAGAAAAGACAGTGGAACTGGTAAGTTCATGAACTTTGACCTTTTGAACTCTGATAGATGAAATATAATTGATCTAAATGACATTTAAGGTTTTTGAAAAGCCTTTGAACCCTATACTTTTTGTAGACTTTGTTTTCTAAGAAATAGGATGACAAGCAGATGATTTATTGTCTTAGGTAAGTTCTATTTTAATTCTTGATTTTGGATAAAGACTGCATAAAATGGAGGTAAAAAGTAAATTCTTGGTCATTTTGAATCTGTAAACGGTAAGTGTCAAATGTTCCAGTTGACTTCATTTATCTGTTAATGAATTAACTGTAAAGATTTTTTGTCAAGGTTTTCCTTAGGTTGGTTGATTCCTTTGTCAATATTCTAAAGTGGGAGACCCAGAAATTTCGGAAAGAATGCCCACTCAAGTCTACTGAAGAACTAGACTTGAGGAACTGAAAGGAGTTGATGCCTGTTAAGTAAGGGGTTATAAAATATACAACCTATAAATCAGACCAAACACTCCAGAAACCAAGGTTATGTGCTTAAAAGAGGGTGTTCAACACAAAAAGCTATTGTAATTTTCTCCCTATGATGATTTTAAAGTATTGTGTAAACTTGTTAATCTTGTCTCAATATAGATTTCTGTCTGTCTGATCTTTCAAAATAGGAATTAGATTTTCTGGAACTTCCCCAAACGTAGTTTTAAGAATTATATTAATTATTTTAAATTTCTAACAAAATTATTCACACAACTGGCAGAAAGTGTTTACATTTATTTGTCACAAAGGTAAACACATACAGTTTCTTAATTTATACAAGCCAATTATGATGGGCAATGTTTTATGTATGGTATTAATAGATCTGTGTTGTTTTCTTACTTTTAGATGAGTCAGAAAGCCGGTGAAATGGTTAATATTTTATTTATAACCTTGTATTGTAAACCGGTAGAATATTTTTTTTATTGTGAATGCCAATTGTACATTAGCTGAAATTCATTTCCAACATTGAAATTAAGATATAAACTATTATAAAGTAAGTAATGTCAAAACCTCTAATGCCTATTAACATTATTTTGTTTCCTTCTATCATATTTTGGTTCATGTTGTATTGCTTAATATTTTAGCTTACTCCCTAAGTGTATATCCAAACTATCAAAATTCTATATGAGACAGACCTTAATTTTGTAAGACATTCAGTTCAGTCCTAAAACTTTTACGGAAAAGCTGCAAATCCAAGAATTTATTTTTTGGAGCAAAGTTCATTTAAGGATAGGTTACACAAATAAAAAAAATCCAACTTTTTATTGCATAAATCTTTCCATTTTAAAAATTGTTGCTATTAGGGCCAAGATATATTGAATGGGATTTAAGGTGCTGGAAATGAATTTAAGCTCATTTTTTTAGTAAACTTAGAATAGATTTATAAATATATATCTGTATGTCTTGAATTATTGTTTTAACTTTTGTTAATTTGTTAGAAACCAGAAACCAAATTCTGGATAAAGAAACCAATGGTGAATATTGAGTTATTCCCCTTTTAGTCACTTCCTATATGTCACAAATAATTATCCTTTATTAGTGGTCAGGGAATAAATCTTTATTTATTTATTTTTTATAGAGATGTTCATTATTTTCTTAATTTTGATTTTATAATGATACTTTTGAGCAGAAATGTTGGTTAAATGCTGTAAAAGAGTGTCTTTTACTTAATGGGTGAGGGCAATTATCAAAATCCTTTGAGTAGGTTTAAAAAAAAGAATTCCAAAATGATTGACCCATAACAGGTGGGTTAAAAAGGTAGAGTGATAATCCCTTTAAAGTAACTATTCCATTATTTCACACAAACTGAAGTTTTTTGTCTAAAATCTTTCAATACATATTTTATGCATACAGTAATTTAACCAACATGTGCTTTAATATTAAAATGATCACATCCGCATGTAGTTATTAAATTTGTCACAAGCTGATCAGGGAAATTATGATAGAAAAAAACATTTGAAAAATATCTGAATAGCTTTTAGAAGCAGGCTTGCATGCTGCAGCTTAAAAATATATTTATTTTATGCTTTTTCTGAACAGATTTTTTATATTTTATTACAATTTGTTATACTTTATTTTTTGATTACTTTGAATAACATTTGATTACATTTAATTACATTATGTGACATTACATTATGAATCACACATCTAAAAAGAATTATTCCCTGGCCACACTTGACAGATTTAATCACAGCATGTCTGATGTGAAATTATAATTTTGAACATTAAGTTATGTATGTAATGTACAGATTAAGTAACAAGTTCATGTATTACTCAATTAAAAAAAAAACATATAAAAAGCAGCACTATATCATATATTAAACATTATTGTAAAGAATGATAAATATGCATGATACAAAAAAACATTGAAATAGTTTTAATTGATAAAGTGAGTTAAATATATGTTTAAAATGATTAAATAGACAAAAAATCACTTGAATTAGTTTAAAAAATTGACTGTATTTACCGAAGAAAAAACAGCAATAAAGTTAGATTACAACACTTTTGGGGGGAGCATTTGAATATTTTAAATTGGTCCCTGCAAATAATTGAAAGTTTTATTTATAATACATAGTTGTGAAATGCTGACTTGTGCTATTTATAATACCATACTGTATTGGGAGGTAATTTTTCTAGTTAAATTTTTTTGCTATATTTTTGGATCCTCAGAAGAGCAAAAAACTCACTCTTTAATTAGAATGAAGGACCCATTTCTTCATAGAATTTTAAAAATGTGAAATTATATTGAAATTATATGTCCACTCAAATGAAATATACCGCTTTTGATTACAAATTGTGTAAATTCGACTTAAACCGCCAAAATTACCATCTTTACTGTATTAAAAAAACAACAACATTTTATACAAATATTTCTTTGATTCATTTCAGAAAAGAAATATCATTATTATTTTTCAGTGTGTGTTGTGTTGTATTTGTTTAATTTTGTTCGCTTGTGTTTCACCTTACTTAAAATTTTCTGTTTTTCACAATATGACTGACATGTGACCATCATCACAAATCACATGACCAGCACCTGAATACCCAAAAGAATGTTAACAGGTTTGTATAAACATTTAACATGCTTATTGTATAAAATCATGTACAAATACTATATTAAAATGATTATTTATGATTTTTTTTTTGCTTAATGTAAATTTTTGGGAAGTTTTGAGAAGTGTAGATATGAATTCAGAATAAACCTTACCTTAAAAAAATATATATCAGAACCATTTGGGGTTTTATTTTTTTTGGGGGGGGGGACAGTATAACTGTTTGGAAGTTGAAAATGGAACAGTTGATATCAAACCACCAGATAAAAAATGCAGCTAAACAAGAAAAAAACCTGTTTGAATAAATATAATGCTTAGAAATCACATCTTCAACCAATAAATGATACCCACAGCTGTTAATGAGTCAATGATTGCATAATTTCAAATTTCAAGTTGAAATATTGTTATAAACAAACTCAATTTTACTATAATCATGATAATCATAACCTTAGTCAGATATTCAAAATCTTAACACACATAATAATGATTATTTTGGTCAAAAATAAATGTTATCTTAAGCTTATTAAAGTTTTTGAAATATGTTTTTCAGTTAATGAAGAAGACTTTGTGGTCAAAGGTCATCGGTGTGATGAAGATGATGATTCTGATTGGTCAGCTATTGAGAAGGCAAAGGCCATGACCCCTGACAAATTAAAAAAAGACCATCACCTTCGTCCTACCACACCTATTGTTGGATGGGATGAGGAAAAGGAAGAAGCCATTGTTTCACGGAACGATAATACAGATGACACAGATAGCAAAAGACATGTGCACTTTGATGAAGCTGTCCAGTGTTATGCTGCGTCAGATGATTCAGAAACTGATTCTGAAAATGCCATTTGCAAGGTAGAGAAAGCAGACGAAAAAAAAGAGCGCCACAAGGGGAAAGAACTCTCAGATGAGAATGATACATGTGATGAAATTTCTGATATTGAGACTGACCTTGACTCACCTAGGAGAAAACAATCTCCAAGACAGGAGAAGGAGGAAAGATTGAAGAGATTACAAAGACAGGAAACTGAGCAATATAGTGACGATTTCGATTCTGTCACCTCAACATCTAGCTCAAAATCAACAGATGTGAAAAAGAATGATAGTTCAGACATTTTATCATCCTCTATTTCTGATAAAACTAGTGAGTATGATAACAATCCACCAGTAGATAGCTCCCTGCCTGTTGATGTTGTATCCTCTATGTTGTCTAAAGTTGTGAATGAACAAAATGATGTTTCTCATCTTCAGATGCATGTTACTGAAGTGAATAAGGACGAGTTGGATAATGGTCATGAAAAGAAGGAGAAAACAGTTATTATGGAAGAGAAAGCTAATAATCAATATGAACTTAAACAATTCAGCGATGAGGAAGATTCTAATATAGAAATGAGGCGTGATGGGCCCATGTCAATTACCTTTAGCGAGATGAACATAATTGGACCTCTAGCTACTCTGTTGGTAAAAGTTAGGCGGAAGAAAAGAGAGAGGGAAGAAAAGAGGGGAAGGAAACAACTGTTGATCATGATTGATGAAAGTGAGACTGAAAACTCTAGCCATGCCAGTGTGGAAGAGGAAGAAGTGCTTGATGATGAAATTTCAAAAACTCAAGTTGAAAAGTTTGATGTTGGCCATGAAGAAGTTGAATATGCCCGAAGGAAACCTGAAGTTAAAAGTCATGAAACCATTGAAACTCAAACCTCAGATCCTGAAAAAGATACAAAGGAAGACCAAGAAAGCAAGCCATCAGAGCAAGAAGATGAAAAAGAGGAAAGCAAACAAACTGAGCAAAAAGTTGATAACAAAGAACTTATAAATGCAGACACACAAACATCTGACCCTGAAAAGATCAAAGTTCAAGAAAATGATGATTCCACAATGGCGGAGACGGAAGAAGAAAGCATTTCAGAGGGTCCCAATGGTAAGACAAAGAGGAAAGTACACCAAGGAAGGTTGAAACCATTAGACACCCCAAAGTCAAAGAGGAGAGCTCTGCAGAGAACACAAAGAATAGATGTCTCAGATTCATCTCTTTCAAGTCTGGGAAGTGAAACCTCTTCCAAACGAACCAAAAAATCAAAACTGAAACACAAATCAAATGTGGTGGATTCAAAAGAAAATGGACATTCCACAGAGATACAGAAGCATGACATAGAAATTGAGGATGTCATTGCTGAAAAACGCAAGAAGGACTTGATAAGTGATCATTTTGATGGTGATATAGTTACTGCCCCCACGGTCACCTACAGCAAAGAGGCTGTTGTCCCAGAGAGGAATGGAAATGTGAGATTTATCAAGCCAAGGTTTATACAGAGGGAATTTGATGATCAAGATGAAAAGGCAGTTGTACAAATGACAAAAATTGAAAAAGACGTGCCTAAACAAGCGGCTTCCCCATCAGGGGATGATGATTTATTGCGTCAGATGATTCAAAGTACTTTTGATGAGTCTTATGAAGTTACAGACGATGCCAGTATAATAGACCTTGATGAGGATTTGACCATGTCTGAAAACTTTGATTCAAAATCAAATGATAAACTACCTGAAAGTTTTGCCCAAATAATTAATGAAGATCAGGATGAAACTGAAAAGAAAAAGAATAAATTTATGAAGAAAAACAAAACTGAAGAAAAGAAAGAACCAATACAGGTTAATGAGGGGAACTTAAAGACTGATGGGGAAAAATCTACTAAGATTATAAAAGTACAGGCTAAAACATCAAATACCATTGTCAAACATTCTACAGAAACACAAACAGATAAATGGGATGAAACAAACATCAAATCTAAGAGAAAATTTTCAGAGCCAAAAAATAAAGAAATTGCAACAAATACAGAAGAAATTGAAGATGTAGAAGAAATCAAACTAGATGAAGAAGTTTCACTTAAGCCAAAAACCATCCTGGATAATTTGGATACGGAAGTGTCAGCTGACATAGAAGAAATAGCCTTAGATGATAATAATCATAATTGTAGAGTTAACCATGATGATGATGATGGGAAAACAGTAAATCTTGAAAATGGTCCAGAAACAATTGAAGTTGTAAGCTCTTCCCAAGCTAAAGAAGATGAAGATGAGGCACGATCTAATTCATATAAATCAGAAGCTGCAGAAGTAGAAAAAGACAAAGTTGAGTCTGACATCCTAAAAGACGACCTACAAAGTCTGAAACAAGATAGGAAAAGTCCCCCAAAGTCAATATTGAAAAGTAAGAAAAAGTCAGTCTCTTTTGACGAAGAACTAGATAGTTATAAAATTGAGAAACTTGAAAACACCAATCAAAACAAGCAGAATATGGTGGTTGTTCACAACTCTTTCTCTGTGAGATCAAATAATAAATGTCAGAATGAGTTGAACGTTATCAGTGGAGGTAACACAGCAACCAGGGATAAGAGGATTACTAGATACCTTTCTGACATGCAAGGTGAAGATGATATAGCCAGAATTGACCAGAGGATTCTGATTTTGCCTAACAAGCAGGTCAATATTAGGTTGAAAGCAGAGGTGGTAAATGAAGGAGATGAGACATCTGTTGAAAAACCAGTTATTGATGCCTCTGCTGACTTCTTCGAGGAAACAGAATCTGGAAACCAGTTAAAGAAGGACTTGACTGATGACCAGAGTGAAAATCAAGTTGAGACACATGAAGAATGTCCTAAAGCGAGAGTTATAGATGTTAAAGAGGCAGACAATACCATTGGAAATGAAGAACTAGATGGCAATGATATGCAAGGTCATGACCTGAAACTAGTCCAGAATATTACTAAGGGTGTTTCAGCTGTTTTCAATTCCATACCAGATCCCTCAGGATACAAAACATATTTAGAAGAAAATGACTTCAATGCAGAACCTAAGTCAGAAGAAATTGTTCCACAGAATATACCTAAACCATTTATCTATCAGAAATATTCCCCAACTGGTGTTGAAATGCTTGAGGAAGAAAATCAGAATGTCACTGTAAAAGAGATGGTTGTCGAAGAAAAGGGTGAGCCAGATGATGATGTTTCAGTTTCATCAAGCATTGTGTATGACTATGTTAACAGTCTACTAGCTGATGTGAAAAAATCTGAAGAAATTGCACTTCAAAGTATTGAGGATTCAAGCAATCAGAAGACAGATGGGACTCCCTGTAGCACTAGAAGGTCATCAGGATCGTCCACAGTGGTAGAGGCATATGTTCATAGTATTATAACTTCAGCCCAAGAAGTTTTGACCAGGTCTGATGATTGGAATAAGTCAAGGTCTTCAAGTGCTGTTGCCGAAGATTTTGTCAATAAGTTAATTGAAGACGTAAAAGATGATATTAATGCTGAAGAAACAGAAAACTTGACAAAACAAACTGTTCCAGAATTTGATAACATCTCAATTTCTTCTTCTGTTGTTCTTAATTATGTAAATGAGGTTGTTGAAAATGTTAAACAAGGACTTTTACCTGAAGCAAAGAATGAAAATATTGACAGCATAGAAAAAATTTACAATGCAGAAAATGAAGTAAAAATTGAGAATACCAAAGAAGCACATGAACCAATATTTCTAACAGAGGCCAGTGCTGATGATGAAGACCAAGATCTAATAGCTAAGGAGAAGCACAAAATTAAAGATGAAAAAGTCAAAAGACAAGAGTCTTCAGACAGAAAGCTACTCCCTGATAAAGTTATTTTAGCTGAATGTGTAAGCTCTAGGAATGATAGAATCCTTGAAATAACCCAGGATGATCTGGTTGGTCCAGTAGAACTAGTTATCCTAGAGACAGGCATGCTAGGAAGTCTGCCAGCAATTATTGCCCTTGATTCAAGCTCGAGCGAGTCTCTACAAGGACAAATATCAGCAGCTACAAGTTCAACAAATGTTCAGATAAGTGAACCAACTGATGAAACTGTAAAACAAGTTGGGGACAAAAGAAATGAAGCTATCCCAGAACTAGAGCTAACCAAACCATTCGAATTACAGTCAGATCCAAGTAGTAATGATCAGACAAGCAAAACACAAATAATATCCAATTCCACTGAAAGTACACCTGTCCCTATCATAACAGAGGGTGAAAAAACTTTGAAACAAGAATCAGAGGAAGAGAATGCTTCAGATATGAAGAAAGAAACTGAAAACAATGTTGAAACCTCTTCAAATGACAACATATCCACAGATAACAATACTCCGTTAAAACCACTTGCAGAGATTCCTTCTGAATGTAAAACTGATACTGCTGAAGAAGTCAAAGAAACAATAGCTTGTTCTGAAGTTAAACAAATAGACGATTCTCAAAGTGAAACTTCCTGGGTGACTATTCTGGAAGATTGGACTCCAATAAAAGAAGCTGCTGAAAATAGTGTACCTGATGGGAAAGATGTTCAAAATCAAGGCGTATTCATAAGTACCAATGAGGGGGTACAAGTTAGACATACAGAAGATTATGATGACAAAACAAAGGATTTGACACAAGGTCATACAGAAAACACAGATATAAAACAAAAAGAAGAATTAGAGACTGATAATCAAGATAAAAGAAAACCTGTTGGTGAAGTTTTAGTTGAAACTAAACCAGATAGCTCTGAACAATCCAAAATTGAAAGTAAGCCAGATGATGATCAGAATGTATTGGAAAGAAAACTTAGTAGTGGACAAAATGAAGTTGAAAGTAAACCAAGTAGCATTGAACAAAATAAAGATGAAAGTAAACCTATGTTGACACAATTAGAAAACGAAATTAAATCAGAACAAATTAAAGTTGAAAGTATTCCTGTGGAAGAACAAAATGAAGTTGAAGGTAAACATAAAGATGAAAAAATCAAATTTGGAAGTAATCATGAAAATGCTGTTGAAATAAAATCTGAAAATGGATCAACTGAAGTTGACACTAAATCTGAAAATGAACCAACTGAAGTTGAAACAAAATCTGAAAATGAACCAACTGAAGTTGAAAGAAAGCCTAGCAATGCGAATACTGAAGTTGAAATTAAACCTGAAAATGAACAAAATGTAGTAACAATAATACCTTTGAACAAACAAACCGAAGTTGAAGGTGAACATGTGATTAAGCCAATGGAAGTGGAATCTTCAACTAATGTTGAACAAATTGGCGTTGAAATTACACCTTTCAATGAACCAAATGAATTTGAAATCAAACCTGAAAATGAACCAGCTAGTGTTGAAATAGAACCTTTAAATGAACAAAATGTAGTTGAAAGTAAATCTGAAAATGAACTAACTGAGGTTGGAAATAAACCAGTGAATGAAGTTAATGAAGTTGAAAGGAAGCGTAACAATAATGGAGTTGAAGTTGAAAGTGAACATAGAAATGAGACAACTGAAGTGAAATGTATTCCTAGCAATGAACAACCTGAGGTTGAAATAACACCCTGTAGCGAATTAGCTGAAGTTGCAAGTAGAGTTGAAAATCAACAAAGTGAAGTTGAGAGAAAATCTGAAAGCAAACAAACTGTAGAAGAAAGTGAACCTAGTGCTGACCAAATGAAAATACAAAGTAAACCTGAAGTAGAAACTCTTCAAAGTACAGAGATAAAAGAGGATAAACAAACAGACAATCCGGACATAAAATCTGAAGGGATAGTTAGCCTGAAGGAGAATGGGGGTTATAGGGGAGATCAGGAAGATGTTGTTTATGAAACTGGTAAAATTGAAATACCGGTAGATGCTAACCAAGATGTAGTAAATAACACAGAAGAAGAAGGTATTAGTTACACACCTAATGTTGAAGATGCATTAATTGAAGCTGGGAAAGTCATTGGTAGTGTTGTTCATCTAGATGCAGACCTAGTAAGCCAACAGGAGAAAAATAAAGCTGATGGATCTGCCATAGAAACTGCCTTAACTGAAGCAGGGAAGTTGGTTGCAAGTGTTGTTCACATTGATGCTGAGACAAAAGAAAAAGATGAAGCAATTGCACAAGATGCTGTAGAAACCGCATTGGCTGAAGCTGGAAAGTTAGCAGGTGCTGTTGTTCATATTGATGCAGATAAAGTAGAAAATGATGCAAAGGAAAAGATGGAAACCACACAAGGTGTAGAATCAGCATTGGCTGAGGCTGGAAAGTTAGCAGGTGCTGTTGTTCATATTGATGCAGATCAAGTAGAAAATGATGAAAAGGAAAAGATGGAAACCACTCAAGGTGTAGAAACTGCATTGGCTGGAGCTGGAAGGTTAGCAGGTGCTGTTGTTCATATCGATGCAGATAAAGTTACAGTGGAATCTGAGGAGTCTGATAAGCAACATTCAATTGATACTGCATTAGCAGAAGCAGAGAAGGTAGCCACAGGTGTTATACATGTTAAACCAAAACACTCTGACGGATCTGCTTCAGATAACAATATTGCCAACGAACCTGTCCCAAAACATGACAAAGATCTTCAAAATCCAGAAGGATCTCAAGCCCTTTACAAAGTTGGCCAAACTGATGTGACAGTGCCTAATATTAGTGAACGAGAAGAAGTAGATCAAGACTCTAAAAATATGCCTGTAGGGGCTGAAGGTGGAAAGGCTGACACAGTCAAAGAAGGGAATAAAATAATTGACTTATCAAAAACTGACAATGGATTGGAAACAGAACAGCCAGATATGTCGTCTACTCCAAGGCTTGACACTCCTTCACAAGATGTTCCTAATATTGTAATCACTTCCCCAAAGTTCCCTCCAAATGAAGACTGCATTGTGGATAAAAATATTGCTCAAGTGGATAACAAAGTGAATATCTCTGATAAACATGAGTCAGGTGAATCAAAGAGTACAAATGAAATTACTTTAAGTCATGAAAACGCTTCAGTGATGGAGAAAGCAAAAGATAATGGGGTATCAAACGATACAAAACAAAAGGATGAAAATGATATTACAAAACAGGGAACAGAATCAAATGAAAATGAACGAGCCCCTAATCAGTCATCTTCTGATGAAGAATTTGCTGCCATTTTAGATGAAATTGATGAAAAATTGGACAAAAATGACAAAAATCAACTTGCCAAGCAACTAGAGGAGAAACTTCAAGATACGAAAGATGCTTTAAAGAAAGAGGATCAAGATGTCCAAAATCTTAAACAGGATGCAATGCCTAAAGATGAGAATGAAAAACCAGAAGAGAAAATATTGACATTGCGAGAGATGGAAGAGCTGATTGAAAGTGAAGCAGATATATCTATTGATAAAGAGACTTTAAGAGAAATAAAAGCTGCAGCTTATGATGTGGACGTTATGGAAACCATATCAGAAGTCACCACAGATTCTATAACACAAAGTGCACCAAAATAGTCTTCAACTTCAAATACCGTATGAGTTGTTTTTTTCACGGTAGCTAAATTTTGCGGATTTCCTAAAATATTGAATATCTTTTTTCTGCAGTAATTAATTTTAGCGATTATATATATGCATGTATATACTGTATGGTCTATTTATAGCTATCTCTTACGTGTTTATGTCGAACCGATTCCACAGAAACTGCAGAATGCAAAATTATTCGATTTTGATAATATATATGAATGTCTAGTATATAATCAAACAATGAAACTGTAATTTCAACCCTGAAAATCATCTGACAAACAGATTTTGATTTTTTGAGTGCCCTCAGCGAGGATCTAACTCACAACATTGTTTGATTATATACTAGACATTCAAGTATATACTGTACATATACTTATTATTTTATACGAGATTTAATTTATTTTTGTGAGTTGCCAACTATCAAAATTAACTAATTAGATACCCTTGAAATTAACAACTTATACGGTACATGTTAATTCAGTAACATTTTCTAAAGTTTAATCCAAAAAATAAAGGTTATAAATCAATAGAGAATAAGCTGCCAAAATTAATTTTGTTCGTTTACTAATTGCCAGGAGAATTTAAATTTTGATAAAATTGGAATATATAATTTATGTTAAAGTTGAAGGAAGACTATTTTATTATATTATTTTTCATTGGCATGTATGAATCTTGCACATATTAATTTACCTGTTTAGTTAAAAAATAACTTTTTCATTATTCATTTAAACTTCTGTTATTTTTGTTGTTGTTGTTGTTGTTGTGCCCAATGTTCACTTGTTGGCATGTTTGATTTTTACCTTTTTTTCTAAAACGTTATTATTGTGAAATTAATATCTTATTGACAAGATTTTTTTTTAAAGTATAAAAGAAAATTATTAATATATTGGTAATATAATAATATTAAATTAAATATGAATTCAATGCATTTTGAGGCTTAGTACATTTTGTAGTCTGATAGTGCTAACCTTTTCTTGTTCCAATTGATTTTGATTAAAATACTAATTGCAATTTCTTATTTTTTACCTTTGTAAGATTTTTTATCATTTATTTGTATAAATTGTTTTGTATCACAAAAAACATTTTTGCACAAGTTCAGCATTTCACAACCTTCAATTGGTGCCATTATTTATTTGTTTTCAGTTCATGTTGGTTTTTCAACTGTTATTGTATTGTTTCGGTGTGTTGTATCATAATTTTGTTCATTTATTTTTTTTATTTTTTCTTCCACAAGTGATTTTGTATGAAAAAAAAACAAGAATATGAAAACTTTTCATGCAATAATATGATTTAAGTTGTAGAAAGAAAGAAGAAAAGAAATGAAACAGAAGAAGAGGAGAATTAAAAACATTTGAGTTTAACATACCCCACTTTTTTTCCTAGTATGCCAATTTTACTTTGGCTGAACTATAGATAAGTTGTTTTAACCCTTTTTCACATCCCCTGTTTACTGAATTTGATAAATATATTAGAGCAAAACTTTCTAACACAAACATTATTTTTTATTTGAGATAGTTATTTTGTATTTTTGGAAATTATGTTTAATTAAAATGCTTCAGGAATTGTTTTTTTTTTTAAATAAAATAATTGATATTATTCAGAAAAATAATAATGCAATTTAATTATGTATTTTAAATTATCTGAAAATTGAAAATTAGTAAACTTAGACCATAAATGAAATTTTAGAATTGGACATGTGTAACCAAAATAAAGATTGTTTCTTATTGCAATTTATATTCTAAAAAAATAGAATATGTTTACGTGGGTCAAAATTTTGTTAAGAATTTTGTTTTGATTTTAAGTAAAAACATTTAAAGCTGCCATACTTAAACTATCATAGTGTAGAATTTGTTTTAGATGACTTTGTTATTTTATTTATATTATTAGTGCTTAATGTATTATGCCGTTAATGGGAACCTTTTCCTTTTATTCAATTTTGGGTCAATTTAAAAAAAAAATTGCATGAGTTTTGATGTTTATCAAACTTTGTACACTACCCCTTGAAGAAGTAAGTAGTTGCCACACATATTTTGTTTTTGAATTTGATAATTAAAAACTTTTGTCCATCTTTGATCATCTAAGATTTGTATTGGTATCATGGTGTTAAAAATATATTAGAGTGTCAATTATAATGTCAAATTTTGTTTTGCCAAACATCAAAATAATATCATAGTTATGTTCTATCATTATTGTAGTTTCAAGCTTACAATTTATTTTCATCAAAGTTTGTTGGATTATGTAATACCACCTGACAAACTATATAAGTTTTGTGATATATTAGGAATCACCCTGTCTGTCTGTCTAGGTATCTTGTATGTGCAACTCCTAACAGCTTGAATTTAGTGAAACATTGTATGAACTACATCATTTGGAAATATGCATAAAGAAATGTCCTTTCTCTCATATACTGTTTAGGGGAGATAAATGGACAGATTTATTTTCAGTAAATGATTCTATATTTTTTCTTGTGAGCCTGCTTACAGTATATCTTGTTTTTGTAACAACTTGAGGTTAGATCATTTAAAAAATTGTTATGTGTTAACTTGTATAAAATTTGTCTAACAACCTTTTTTTCAAACATTAGTATCTATCTGTCTTTATAATCCATATAGTTAACTTAGTTCATGTTTTATTATGTAGTTTTAGAAATAAAAAAGTTCCTTTAACAAAGTTTTATAATGCATATTAAGTGAATTTTAAATGCATTTATTATATAAACGAAAGTAAAGGCTAAAAGTTGATAGCATGTTTATATCCCTGCTTTAACGATGGGTAAAAAGTGTTGGTTTGTCTTCTCATCTGTCACAATTTTGTGTCCACTACTCCTAGATGCCTTGATTGATTTTTTTTCAAATTTTCAGGGAATCTTTCTTATAGTATATAGGTGCTTGGCTTTTGTGGCTCACAGTTTTTATGATATGAGTTCGGGCATAGGTTGATGTAAGTTCAGTTTAAAGTAAAATTATACCCGAGAGTGTGTCAAGGTTTATACTAGAAATTGTCTATTAAAAATTTGTTTTTACATCCTTTCATACAGTATCACATCTACTTCTATAGGCAAAATTGTTGTCGAGTTCATTTCTCTAAACTGTCTTTGTACTGTGATGATTTTTTATACCCCACCACACTAAGTGGCAAGGTATAATGCTACGTCCTCAGTTTCTCTTGGTGTCTGTCTGTCCATCCCTCAAAGTTTTGGATGATAACTTGAAAAGGCGTCAAGGAATTTGAATGAAATTTTGCACAGCTGTTGAGTACAATAAAATCGGGTCAAGTTCAATTTTCAAGATGATCCTAAAAACATCATTAAAGATTTGCCACTGAAGAAGTTTTCGAAATTTTAAAATGAAGAAATTTTCTGATCTTAGAAAGATAGCTCATTTCCTTTCTGTCTCTATATAGATGTAGTATACAAATATATTTAACTATCCATCAATATCGTGTCAAGGTTTCATGAAATGTCCTATTAGATGCCCTATTTTTTATCACAGGGTTGACTTATTCCATCCTTGTTATGTGATTTTTACAAATATCTCTTAGACTAAATTCAAAATTGTGGTCAACTGGAACAATTTATATGTTTAGAAGTTTAAAGGTCAGTAAATAGCTAGATTGGAGAATTTATAAGAACTAAAGGCGAAAGTGAAGTACAGAATAGCTGCACATCAAAGTAAGTATTATGTTTTAAAATTTAAGATTGAAGGATTTTGTTATATTTGTTTAAGTTATTCTAGTTATTGTCTTATTTGAAGATTAATAACAAAAATCAGATGCATCTGTAACGTAAAAAAGTACATTTCAATATTTATCAGGTCATGTATATAAATGCACTACCGATGAAAAAAAACATTGAAAATCATACTAGTATGTGAAAGACATTATATATAAGACTATTTTGTTAAATTGTATAACGTACTGTGCCTTTCAATAAAGCGCATATGAAAATATAACACTGTTACATGTCTAAGGGTTATCTCATACCATATCAATGAAAGTAATGAATCAATGTGAGAACTCCGCTTTGAAAAAAATGAAGTAGACTTGAGGCCAAAAAATATTAGTTCAACCAACAAATTCATTTAAAATGCTTCTAACTAGTCAGGACCATTGCATTTGATTTCTACTCATGTATTTGTCTATTCTTCTTAGTCATTTCAAAATTGCTAATTTCAGTTAGTTATTTTGTTGTTATAAGCTTTATGCATGTATTAAACTAGATTTTATAAAGTGTTTATTTATTAAATGTTTATCTTTTCAGAAAAGTACAAGGATGATTTTGAATCTGATGAACCCAAATCTAAGAGAAGGTCAAGGTCTTCTTCTAGCTCTTCAAGTTCATCAAGTTCCAGCTCCAGCTCAAGTTCAAGGTCAAGGTCAAGGACTCCTACTCCTAGGAAAGAGGTGGTTGAAGAACGTGAAATTTATGGACTTAAAGCTGATGAAGAGGTCAAGAAGAAGGATGATTCTGATGACGATAGGTCAGACAAGGTCAAACAAGACAGAAAGGTAAAAGTCAACAGATTAAATGTTTTAGGTCAAATATGATTTAATTAGAGCACTTATGTTAAGTTTATGAAAGTGTTTCAATGCTCTTTGAATGTTAAAAATGTCCAATCACATTATAGGATGTCGTGTACATTTATTTCGCATATCAATTTTCCCATGATTTATGTAACTAAGAAATTTTATTTATGTCATTTTAATATAATGACAAAATTTGAAGAGTGAACATTGTTATCTCTGATGATTGAAACTTTTTATTTTTTAGATTGAAGGCATGTCAGATGATGATGAACAGCCTGAGAGTAAGAAATGGACAACTCGTGTTGGTAGGTTACTAAAATACATTTATGAATTACAAAATTAATGTGGACAAGTGGACAAACCAACAGAAACAAATATTGACCAATATCCAAAATGAAAATTGTTAAATTGAAAAGCAATAGCAGGCCAAATTCATAGGAGATAATTTGTCAGCATGCAAACTCCCAGACAAACTGAAACAGCTTTCATCAGTTATTAGATCTTACATTAAATTTTTTTTAAATTGTTTGCGATGAACAATTTCTTCTGTGCTTTAAAAAAAAAGATACTAACAGTTTATTTACAATAATAAATGTACACACTGAAAAGATATGCATAGAAAACACGTTTTTCTGTTTTTGCGTGCAAAAAATGTAAATCCCAATTGTAAAGGTCATACTTTTTATAGTTTGCAAATGAATAGGTACATGTTTTGAAAAAAAGAATTACTAACATTAATATGTAAAATTTTATTCATCTTGTTGCAAGGGTTTAGAACACTGATTTTATAATTTGCACCCTCCATAAGAAATCTGAAAAAGGTTCAAATCAATCTAGTTCAACATTTTTAACATTTTGCTTTTAAGGAAAAGATAGACGATCAAGCACCAGCAGTTCCAGTAGCAGCTCAAGTGCTAAGAGTAGAGACAGTGTCAAAGAGTGAGTTTTTTTTGCTTTTTAAATACAGGGAAAATCTATAAATATTTCTTGTATAGACGGTCTTAGTACAACTGAAACCCTGTACATACCTTCAATATTTTGATATGAGATAAAGTTACTGAAATGAGATAACATTATTAAGTGCATCATTGGAAACCCAGAGGTTCTTTTCTTGCTTACTCATTCATCACCCTTGGGGCAGTTGGTATGGATTTGTCTGTTTTGTGTTTAGGATCTGATCTTGAACTTCATAAAGTTTTAATATAGACACATGTTTAAATTGCATTAGGAAAATGTAACACGACCAATTAGATGGCACAATACAAAACTATCAGAAACTAAGTTTTTTCATGTGTACTGTCCCAGTGGTAATGAATGAGTAAGCAAGAGAAGAACCCTTTGGTTTCTGAGGATGAACTATAGGCAATGTAAAATAAATGTACAAGACACATTGAAAATATGTTCTTAGTTAGTAATGAAAAAACACTGGTCCATGCCTGCTGCGTTAAGCTCTAGATAGAAATATGATGCCAAACCATTTAAAAATTGATAAAAAACAAGCTATAGAAGAAATATGATTGTAAAAACTCTCATCATAGAAATTAGATTAATCATAAACTTTATAGTGCTTAAGTAGTGCTCTGAGAAATTTTTCGTCATAGCTAATAGTACATGTGTTCAAGCAAAATGTGTAGGTGGAAGGAAGTTTTCGGGATTTTGCATGATTTCAGGGTTTTGAAAATTTTCACCCCATTATAATCTTTATGAAAACTGCCAAAATTTCCACTTGTCCGTTTTTTTGACAACTTTACACTTTCACCTATGTGTATATTATTTAATGATTTTTTATTTTAGATTGAAAAGAATAGTACCTACAAAGACTGATGATTCTGAAACAACGCGTAGTGATACAATGACAGAATCGACCAGAAGTGAAACCCATGTTAGTGTAGAGGCTGAGAGAAAGATAGAACAGAAAACAGAGATTGTCCAGGAGAGAAAGAGGCGGTCTTCCTCTTCATCAACATCATCTTCCTCTTCCTCTGACTCAGAAAAAAGAAGAGAATACAATAGATCAATCTCTGAGGAGGAGCGAAGACAGCAAGAACACAAAGAGAGAATGGAGAGACGTAGAGAAGAGGAGAGACTGAGAGAAGAGGAATATAGAAGAAGGGAGGAGCAGAGAAGGCTGGATCAAGAGAGACGTAGACAGGAGGAAGAAGAGGAAAGACAGAGGAGGGAAAAACTTAGGCTTGAGGAGAAGGCAAAACGAGAGGCAGAACAAGAGGCTGAAAGAAAACGGCTTCAGTATCAGAAACGTAGAGTCACAATCAGCTCTGTGCCAGATATGGATGCTATTCCAGATGCTCCTAGTTATTCTAAAATGTATGAGAATGAAGTGCAACAGGCTCGTAGAGAGGTTAAAGTGGAGCAGACAAGAGTTGAAGTGCAGAAAACAAGAAAATCAAGCACTAGCAGTAGCTCAAGCAGTGGTTCAAGAAAAGGTAAACGCAGGACATCTAAATCCTCTAAGTCCTCAAGCAGTTCCTCAAGTTCAGATGAAACAGAAACAGAGAAAAAAGTAAAAACACCATCCCCTCCCAGAGTTCAATCTCCAGCAAGAGTTACACCTCCTAGGTCAAGGGCATCTTCATCTAGCTCTAGCTCAAGCAGTGAAACAGAAACAACAACTGATGTTGATAAGAGAAAGCCAGAGGTCATGCCCAAACCTCCTTCACCATCCCCAGCCAAGGTCACGCCACCAAGGTCAAGGGCATCCTCATCAAGTTCTAGCTCCAGCAGTGATTCAGAGACAACAACTGACGTTGATCGAAAAAAATCATCCGATGGTAAGATAACTCCACCTTCACCTGCCAGGGTCACTCCACCAAGGTCAAGGAGGTCATCTTCAAGTTCAAGCTCCAGTAGCTCATCTGGAAGTGAAACAGATGAAAAGAAACAGAAACCTGTGGCTGCTGTTGCTGTACCTAAACAAATTACTAGTACTACTACAACAACTAGTGATTCTGATACTACCACCGATACTGAACAGAGAGTAGGAAAAACAGTGTCACAGGTTAGGAGATAGTCATAAATTTCTAGTACTTTTAAGGGAAGAAAATATCTTAAAATATTCTACATGTTCATAACTTTAATGTATACCTTACAACAGGTAATTTTTGTTGTAATCTCATTTTTGCTTTTTCGCAGTTAAGACTTGACGCCAAAATTTAAAATCGCATAAAAGTATGAAGTATTCTTATCTGTAAAGCTGCAAAAAGAAACCAACAAAATTTTCATTCCATAAGCCAAAATTTCACACCACAAAAATTACAAGATATACAGTATCTTAATACAAACGGATATCACAATTACTTAGCATAAGTGGTATATACTTTCATGAAATGTTTTCCTTAAATGAAGTGCTGGTCAATTATTTTCCATTTGTATTATTTGCTTAAAGGTTACAATTTGTTTATTTAATTGCAATTATGCTTTTATTATTAAAAAGTAATATTTTATTGTGATACCCAAGGTTGAAATTTCTGAAGGTACTATGGTATCCTTACTATTATAACTGACTGATTTGTATGACCCAGGTGCATCTAAAAGGGGATTAAACTCTAAAACTCACACACTGACACATAATTGTGACATCCTGTTCCTAATCCTATTGTATTTGTTTTATAATTACTATAGGTTAGAGCTGAAACTAAGCCAATACCAGAAGCCAAAGAGACATCAACAAGCAGTTCAAGTAGTAGCTCAGACAGTGAAACAGAAACAGACAGTAAGACCAAAAAACAGCCAAGCCCACCACCACAGCCCATTGAGGCTGTAGTCAAAACAAAGACTGTTGGAAAGACACGTTCATCCAGCTCTTCAAGCTCTGATAGTGAGACTGAAACAGCCACCGAAACGGCCACAGAGACTGAAACTGACAATGAGAAGGTCAAACGGCCACAAGAGCCACCAAAACAGGAAAAGTTGCCATCCATTGATGAGAAGAAGAAATCTAGTAGCTCCTCTAGCAGTAGTAGCAGTTCGGACAGTGAATCTGAAGCTGAAAAACAAAAGAAGGCTGCTGAAGTGAAGAAAATGGAACAAATAAAAGAAGAAAAGAAAAAAGGTAAAAAATGCTTACAGTAGGAGTTGGTTTTTTTCGCGGGAGCTAAATTTTGCGTATTTCTTAAAAAATGAAAGATCTTTTTAACACGAGGCCTGAAGAAGAAATATAGCTTCTCTAATTTTTATCAGATTTAATTACTTCCCAGCCAGTTGTGAAAAAAAAAAAATTCTTCTCTCTAGAGAATTTTAAGTTCTCATTAATTGATTGGTCAATTTTACAGTAGGCCTGGCCATTGCAACCGAAAACTGCAAGACAAATGTCTACAGATAAAAAATTGGAAAAAGGTTGATCACTAATTGCAAGTGCAATTATGCTGAGAACAAAATTTTCTCAAGAGGTGAACAAATTTGTTCCACAATTGGTTAAGAGGTTGATAAATTGGGGGGAAAATAGAGAAAGAATCTTACAGTTTTGACTTTACAATTTTCAGCCTGATTTTACTCCTGAAAAATCTAGGTTATAAAAGGGTCAATGTCGGGCTGAGAGAAATATTTTTCGTATCAGTGTTCTCCCCACCAACTACTAATTACAGCCTCATGATATTTTGTACACTGCATCAGCATTTGGTCCCATACTGTTGGATTCAACTTCCTGCCTGGGCACCACAAAACATGAAAAAATCCTAAAGTCTGAGAATATTCTCAACTCATTGTGACGTCATCAAGTTAGAAAGTTATGATTGGAGTCGCCATGGAAAATAAGAATATTCTCAGACTTAAGTATTTTTTAAAGTTTTGTGGCACCCAGGCAGGTCTGTGGCTCACTTACTTTTGATAATTGACTTTTTTACCAACCATTGAATCATTAACATATTTCAGTGTGTTTACTGCTTATCTCCCATTCATCATTGTTTTATTTTACAGAAACCACAACAACAAGTGATTCTAGTGGTTCATCTGATTCCTCATCTGATTCATCTTCATCTGATAGTGAGGACGAGGATAAGAAAAAGACTGCTGGTAGGTTAACTGTAGTGTTGAATGAGTTCTAAGACTTAGGTCCACACTTAAAAAAACCCCAAACCTTCAATTATTTAAGTTTAAGACTTAAGTCCACACTTAAAAAAAAAACGAAATGGTCAATTATTTAAGAAATTTTGATTTCAACACTTCTGTTCTCAATATACTGTAAACCAATTTATTTTTTGGGACTACTATATTTCATGTTTTGTGTCAATGGGAGATTCTCGACTATTTAATTTGTGTAATTTTTCTTAAGAACCATTGTTTTACTATGTAAAGGAGTTTATTTGCAAAGATATGTTTTCACAAATTGCTGCATCTGGCAAAGTACTTGATAAGAATTGTTCACAAAAATAATTTGTGGAAAGCTGATAAAAAATGTCTGTTTCTGTAACTGTTTGGGTAATTTTTTTTTCCACTTGCATTACTGTACATTGGAAAATTTTTGTTGAAGTTTTATTTTTGCGTTGACAATGATTGCTAGCGCAAAAATAAAATGGCGGGAATGTATGTCTTCCATTGTAGACAATGGACAAAAAATAACAGCGCCAATTTTTATCTGTGCAAAACTTAAATTCAGTTGCAATACCGAGAGAAAAAAAAAACAATGCGAAAACTTCTGGGTTTACAGTATATTTCACTATAATGAACAGAATATATTCCAACCATTCAACAAATCAAAATTCAAATGATAAGGCAGCATGATATATTATGCATCATACAAACTTCATTCACTGCATGTAGTCAAATTAGATAGCTACGAATAGTAAGTTTGCTAGGCAGAATGATTTCATTAGCTTTATTTGTTAATAAATTTTAAAGTTGAAATGCTGAATGGAATGTAGAAGTCATAAATTTGTCAATGCATTGGGTGTTTTTGTGGACTTTGTTTTAATTTTGATGCTCCTAATTAAAAAAGGACCCTGCATTAAAATTTCTGTCCAAATTTTGTCAGTTAGATAACATTTTTATTGAATCTTAATATAAATCCCTTACTTCCAATCTAACAAACAGTTCATAAGCCTGCATAATAATTTTCTCTTGATGATCAACTGAACTCATTTACCATATTTTTTGTTCCAATCTTTGATAGAAATAGAGGTACCAATGGGGTATCCAAATGTCAAACGTCTGAAAGGGCAGAGACAAAACCAATAAACACCAATAAGAATGGGACAAAAACAGAACAATTTATAATTATCATGCTTTGTGAACAAAAATTACATCTTCTATTTCCTGCCAGTGTTCTATTTCATAACATTCTGTGAATTGGGAAAATCTTCATTTAGAATAATTTGAGTTACTCTAAAATATATGAAAATTACCCCACCTTTCAATAGTTCAAGTTAAATATATAAAAGGTGAGTCCTACTGTTATTATGGATTTGTCCCCACCCAAAAGTTTTTACAAAACAAAAATATATATGGAACATCACTTATAGGAAAAGTTTCCACAATGGCAGTATTAGTTCATGAGATTTCACAATTTGAAAAATAGGGTTGTAAGTTATGTACACATCAGACAGCAAGCTGAGATAAAATGTTTGTCACTATGTTTTGGTATTTGGTACTGTCATCAAAAAGGGGTCACATATAGCATAAATCATATCTGTTAAATCTGTTCCACAAAACTCTATCATTGACTGTTTACATGGTTTATTCTTTAGTTTGTAGGCAAGACACTTAAAACAATATTTTTTATCCTTAAGCTTGGAGTAGGGTTTTTTATGCTAACTTTTGTTTATTTCTTTCCTATTTCAGAGAAGGGCCAGCAGCCTCAATAAGTTTCTATGGAGTTTCTATCTAACCTTCCTCTTTGCTTGTGTAGTGTCCACACCTTTTGTATATTGTTAATATGTGTAAAAAATGCATTCACAATGTCCTTAAGATAATGTTTTATTAATATGTCTAGATTCAAAAACAACTTATTTTAGCTGTTGGAAATATTTTTTTTTATTATTTGTAGGGTCATTGTAATTATGTAGTATGTTAGTTAAAGAGAATTTATTTATTCACAATATTAAGAATTACAGTGTAGAAGCAAATTTTCTTTTTTCACAAAGGTTTTAAAATCCAAAACAAAATGCCTTAATTATCAAAATAAAGTTTGTTTAATGGATGTTAATTGTTTTATTTTATAAATGAATTTGTCAATGAATGCATTTTTATATGTTTTATCTAACACACACTGCACACAACTGCCTTTTTCTATTTCAAATTGGCACCTTAAACTTTAAGGTATGCTAAATTTCAAGTTTTAATCTTTTTGTGCCCAAAATAATTATAAAATAATTTTCCTTTTTGATAAATTTTTGCTTTTTGATCATGTTTCCTGGCTTTCGTTTGAACCTTTCTCTAATTCTTTTATTGTCTAACAAATTGGTAATAAAAGTGTAAAATCATTGATTCAACAATGTTGATAGAAAGTAGTGTTTCAGTAACTGCACTTCATAAATAACAAGCTTTTGTTTTATTTTTTTTTCTGCATAGAACTTCACTTGATTTTTTATTCAAGAGTTTTAGCTGTTAATCATATACTGATGTAGCTGCTGCCCTTCCGGATCACTTCAACTTTCACTTTTATGTCCTCACAGTTTTATTGTTTTATGCATGCATTTACCTCTTTGTGTCTCAACCTATCATCATTGCTTTTACTAACATAATTTCACTCCATATGAAAATATAACAAAAATTCTGATTGGCTGTAGCAGATCACATGATGACAATAGAATCAGGTAAAGTTTAATGTAATTTTTGCAAAGTGGGACATAGGTGTTACTTTACCGGCTGCAGCTGCATTAACTTTTTTGGTAAGGTTTTATGAGCACCTCCATATCTCAAGAACTATAGGTACTAGGTTGATGAAACATGGTATGCATATGCCCTAGAAGAAGCTTAGCACCGTTGCATCCCCATCTTTTGACTTAGACCCTGATTTTTTGGTAGATTGACTTGGACAATTTTCAATACATTTAATAGCTATGTTAAGGTTTTTCCAAGCACCTCCATATTGCAAGAACTATAGGTCCTAGGTTGATGAAACTTGGTTACATACACCCCAGTAGTAGCTTAACACAGTTGCATTTCTATCTTTTGACTTTGACCTTGATTTTCTGGTTGAGTGACTTTGATAATTTTTATTTCATATATTAGCAATGTTTAAGATCTATAAACACCTTTTGATCCCAGAAACTGAAAATCCTTATAAATTCAAAATAAAGTGGAAATAAAAAAGAATTATTGTTTCTGATGGTGCTGTCAGGCACGACATACTTAAGTTTTAACTCTTGTTATAAAAAGAAGCCGAAAAAAAAAACCAAAGGTATATATTTTATTTTTAAGACAAATTATGTAGTGTTGCAACCAAGTTAAATGGAAGAACAAATTAGTTTTTAAAAGGTTTGAATGGAACATAAGCCCATGATTCTTCTTATCTTCATCTAGAAGATTTTATGATATGGTAGAAGTTTTGAAATGAAATATTGTATATAACAACTAGAGGTTTTTCCTACAATTATTGTAATTCCTACTCTTTATTTCTTTTTGTAGAAAAAATGGCAGAAGTCCTTTCAAAAGAATCACCCGCCTCTGATACTGAAGCCCCACCTAGTGATGGCAAGCCTAAACATAGTGAGGCTTCCCCTAGTGGAGATCAGGAAAAGATAACTTCTGATGAACCATTTATCAGTGAAAGTGAAGGAGAATCTGTTAAAGCAACAACAATATTTGATACAGAAAGTGATGGAGGAAATATGCATGGAGGTATATACTATTATCAAGTAAAATAAGAATTAATTGGGAGTTCACACCCTACAGAGAACTAATCCATTCGTGGTTACAAATCATCAATTAGATAATTTAAAAAAGGGGATGCAAAGTATAATGGCATAAAGCGTAAGGATGCAATTTATAAATCCTGTATGTAGTTGTTATGCCCCATCTACCAAAGAAGAAGGGAGCATAATGTTCAGGTCTGTTCAATCACCTGCCTATTGGTTCCAAATGATGTGAGATGGGGCATTGTGTCTTTTAGATATATTCTTGTTACATATAATACGTAAAAGGACAAGCATAGAGGGAGTCATGAGGACAGAACCGAATTCCTATCACTGTGAACTCTTTTCAACACTCATTTTTCAAGATAAGGGGACAAATTTGGTCAAAGCACATGGATGCTGAACATACATATTTCAGCGGAAACTGTATCATAGATTCAAAGAGTTTCCAAATTAAAGGACCCCAAGGGGCATAAAAACAGATGTACAAGGATTTAAGTAATTTTCAGAACTTACAATCTTTTATCTGGTTTCCATGGTCTAAGGCTTGGGTTTTGATTCCAAATTATTCAGTGCTGTTCATATTGAAGGCTTTTTTGGCATCTAATGTTTTATGTAGATATTTTGCCTTCAGGAAAGGTGCATAAGATGCATAATCAAATTACCTGTTTTTATTTATCCTGTACCAATATTTGAGGTGATTTTATCTTCACAAGATTAATGAATGATTTCACACCTTCATATACTGTAAACTTATCAATTTTCGCTGTTTCTATTTTTCGGGCATTCAAACCAATTATCTTTCAATAATTTTAATTTTCATACTTTGATTTACATATAATAAGTGTATTTATGTGTGAAATATTTTTTTGCCGTTTTTCATTGACTGCAAATAAAGGGAATTAGTTCCATATGAAAATTACAACATTTACAGTAGTTCTTTCTATTCCATTCCAAATTTGATATTTATAGGTAATGATCCAGATAATTTAGCCACTGTCAGCCCTGAAGCCAAGTCCTACCTTACCAAGATTGGTGTGGCCCCTGCTCAGCCCCAGGAAGGAACGATTGCCTATCTAATAGAGGGAAAGACAGATGTTGAAATAACCAACATAGATCTGAGCAGTTCACAGGTATTATTCATTCATTTTTTATGTACTTTACATTTATTTAACAGGTAGTAAAATGCATTCAGACAAAAACCCCATGATATATTTAAAAAGCTTCTTGTTGAGGCTTCCACTGGTTCAAAACGGACCTGTGACTTTAAGTGTTATACCTGGCAACTTTCAACCTCCAATTGATAAAAATAAGCAACCTTGTAAATTGTCCTTCAAAAATGCTTTAAGGTGACCTTGAAATTTACGGGAAGCTCTTATTGTATCCTGGTACAAATGAACCAGTTTAGACTGCTGGTTGAGAGTCCTCACCATCATTAAACAATAATGGTCAATTTATGCAGTCATCTTTGACTCCTGACCATCAATGGAGGATGGTGATAATGATGAAGCTGAATAAGCTTGTACATTAAAGACTTCTGATGTAAATTTTAATGAAATGGTATCAGCTACATGCCTTCAGTTAATCATGTAAGTTTCTATTCAACTCCAGCCAACAAATTATATGAATATCATAGTTACTTCAAGATTTAAGGTCTCCCAACTACTAACAAGAATTGAAGCTTTTTATTGCATTTCATTCACTAAATGCAAAACTTATTTCAGGTAACAGAGATATCAGATTTCTTGTCCAAATCTAATCATGTGACCTCTGTATGCCTGAGGAATGCTGGGATTGATGATGATCAATTTGAATCTGTAGCAGATGCCTTAAAGAGAACCAATGCTAAACCAATGGTGAGTTACTGTTTGGTGTGGTTGTAGTTTTAAAAATAAATTTTTGAAATGAGTTTTTTAGTTATACCAATTTATACCCAAATAAAATAAATGTAAATGAGATTTAGATAAGAGATGCATGTCTGCATTTTATCACAAAGATCATTCATGCAAATCAAATATTTGATAAAGTGGCTTAAACTAAACACTAAACAATCCTCGATTTGGTGACTATTTACATCTCATATATCCGAAGGAACTTGAGGTAAAGGACACTACAGATTCTAGGAGGTCTGCTTCATATTTGGATCTATTTCTCGAAATTGACACACAAGGAAGGCTTTGTACAAAGCTCTATGACAAACGTGATGACTTCAACTTTCCAATAGTTAACTTTCCCTTTCTGTGTAGCAACATTCCGTCCGCTCCAGCATATGGAGTTTACGTATCACAATTGATTCGTTATTCCAGAGCATGTGGGGAGTACAACGACTTCCTTGATAGAGCTACACGGCTGACAAGCAAATTGTTAACACAGGGGTACGTTGCTCCCAGGTTGTTGTCATCACTCAAGAAATTTTACGGACGACATCATGTGCTTGTATGCAAATACGGGATTTCTATCTCTCAGATGAGCACAGATGTTGGTTTGACATAGAGTTTTGTAATGTCATCCTTTCCGGATTTGACCAACACTTAATCGATCTTTGGCAACGTGACGGTTGTGCTATAGCAAGCAGGAACTGCTTACTCTTCCGGAGCACCTGAGTTCACTCTCGTTTCGACTTGAGTTCGCGTTGCTGAATGCGGTTTTGTTGTTATGTGTGTGTGTTTTATGTTGTTATGTGGTTTGTTTTGTTGTGATGATTTTTTGTCTGCCGGTTTTGTCTTTGTCTTCACGGTTTTATGATACTGATTACCCCTTTGGTACACCTTTGCTTCTTAAGACATACCAAAAAGTTATGGATTCCATGAGATGTATAGAATAGACAGACAATAATATTAAGGGTAATTGAAGGGTTGTCAGTTCATTTGTAGGGTCAAAAATTTTGTCAGAACAACGATTTTCAAAATAATAGACACTTTATTCTAAAAAAATCATCCTGTAAGGATAATTGATTTAGTATTACAGTAGTCCCCCTCATGAGAGACCACTCATTTGTAAGACCACCCCTTTTCAAAGGCCACATTTCTCTTGCATTAACTCATTTGTGAACAAAAGTACCTCATTTAGAAGACCACCCCTCTAACCTGACCAAAGACCACCCTTTTGAGTAAAAAATGATCAATTTCCCCCTCTTGAAAGACCACTTTTTAAAATTATATATATTTAGGGCCCCGCATCGAAGATGCGGACGCCCTATAGTTTTCACTTTGTCCGTCTGTCCGTCCGTCCGTCCGTCTGTCCGTCTGTCCGTCTGTCCGTCCGTCAACAATTCTTGTGAACACTAAAACTCAAAAACTATTAACACCACAGTTCTGAAACTTTGCACAGCTGCTAAGTAGCATGTCATGATGTGCATATTAAAATTTCGTGCAAATCTGTTTAATATTTTTGGAAAAAAACTTCCTTTTTTATCGAAAATCACAGATTTTGAGAATTGGACTTTGTGAACACTAAAACTCAAAAACTGTTAACAATACAGTTCTGAAACTTTGCACAGCTGCTAAGTAGCATGTCATGATGTGCATATTAAAATTTCTTGCAAATCTGATTAATATTTTTGGAAAAAACTTCATTTTTTATCGAAAATCACAGATTTTGAGAATTGGACTTTGTGAACACTAAAACTCAAAAACTGTTAACAATACAGTCCTGAAACTTTTTACAGCTGCTAAGTAGCATGTCATGATGTGCATATTAAAATTTCGTGAAAATCTGTATAATATTTTTGGAAAAAAACTTCATTTTTTATCGAAAATCACAGATTTTGAGAATTGGACTTTGTGAACACTAAAACTCAAAAACTGTTAACAATACAGTTCTGAAACTTTGCACAGCTGCTAAGTAGCATGTCCTGATTTGCATATTAAAATTTCATGCAAATCTGTTAAATGTTTTTGGAAAAAACTTCATTTTTTATCGAAAATCACAGATTTTGAGAATAGGAATTTTTGAACAATAAAACTCACAGGCTATTAACAATACAGCTCTGAAGTTTCATATGCATTCCATGGAATATGCCTTAGTGGTTATAATTAAAGTTCGTATGATTTTGAAAACACTTTGATATTTTGCCGCGGGGCCCTTTCTGACTTTGTCAGTATTCTAGTTTATATACTAAATACTACAGAAAAAATACCCTTTATAATTATAATTTTTTGACACAATATAAGAAGGAATAAAGACATTTTATTTTCAAAATGTAGATATTGCATTTCTATAAGAAACCAAGCTTTCAAAAGTGACTCTAGCCACTTTAACCTTCTTTTTGATTTAAAAATTATTTTTAAAACAACAAACTTCATTGTCCAAGCTGAGGCCCATTACTTCCCCAAATAACAATTGTTGACAAAAGTAAGTTAATTAATATAAATAAGGCCTTCATGTTGTTTTCTTTTATGAAAGGGGATATTGAATGGCTTCAATTAGCTAAATAAACAGTTATGACACCTACTGATGACAAACTAATAAAATTTTACATAAACAGGTAATATACCATGATAATACATGTACATGTACACAAGAAGAGGTACATACAACAGATCTAAATAAGAAAATGTTTATTTTTTTTCTTTATTATTAATTTCATTATCAGTCATATCAGTATATAGCCAAAAATTATAAACTAAAATAATTAATAAATTTAATTTGCACCCATACAATTACTTTTAAACAATACACAAGGTATACAATCAATATTGGGAAGTTACTTTTTCTTTAAAATGTTCAATTCCTTTTGAGAGACCACCCCTTTTGTAAGACCACTTTTCTGTTGCAAATAGGGTGGTCTTTCAAGAGGGGGACTACTGTATAAACTTTTGTCAATAAACGACAATGTACCGTAAATTGGGATATTTTGGATGTAGCTTAATTTTGGTTTATTTGGCGTCTCCCCTGAATGTGCCAAAATTAAACACACCAAATGTATGTTAAAAATGCATAAAATCAAATGTATTACAGACAATTGTTAGAGTTGGCGTGTGGACTAAAAATAATTGGATAATGAGTTACAATGGAAAAAATCCTTATCATGTTTATGTTTACTCAATTAGGTTTTAGCTTGGATATAATTATTTGTTTGTCATTTCATTACTACTCACAAAAAGAGCTGTTATTTTTAAAAGCCAAAATATATAATAATTAGCTTGAGTTTGAAAACAAACACGCTAATCTATGTAACTCATTAAAAGGGTAGAACTGTGAATATAAATGCAAATAACTTTTGATTATACAAATGATGTAAAGTATTGAAGAAGAAACATTTTTTTATGAAGACGCCAAAATTAAACATGCCCATTTTGATCCAAAACCGCCAAAATATCCCTACACCAAAATATCCCAATTTACGGTATGTGGGGTGACGTTTGTGATATGCTTATCAAACATAATTAAAGCTAATAATTACTGCTCTTGCTGAACAGATGCTGAATTTCAATCTGAACAAGATAACATCAAAGTCATCTGAGAAACTGGTGGAAGTATTAATTGACAAACCATCTGTTGGAATTCTGCTGTAAGTTGTTATAAAGTCTTGCATGTAAATGTAATCATACAAGACACAAAGTATAAAAATGACTTTCTGTGGAATCATTATTTTCATAGTTACCAATTTTCATGGTTTGACAAACAAATCAGTTGGTGTATTCTTTAATTCTTGGTTTGAAAGTCCTGATAATTGTTAAATTTCCTTTTCATTGGGTATAAGATTTTGTGGGTTACCCCACCCAAAGAAACCAATCAAAATTGATACCCCAAGAATAATAATGAAACCACAGTATACTATATTATAATTTATTGAATGATTGTAAGTGCTGTTCTAACAAGATATAAAGAAATGCCAATTGGGCCTACTAATGTTGGAATTCTGAAAATCCGGGACAAAAGAAACACATAACCATCCAAACAGTTCCTTTGAGCAACTTTGCTTGAATCAGTAACACTCTTCTAAATAAAATAAGATAGAATTATTGCGTGCTCCAGAGGATAAGAAGTTCCTTTATAACACACCTGTCATGTTGCCAATGATCAATTTACTGTACGTTTGTAGTTTTAAGTTAAATTGTTTACTTTATTAGGCTCCATGGAAACCCACTTGGCGATAATGGTGTGAAGATACTGACCAATGGTATCCTTGACATTCATAAAGCCTCCATACAAAAAGAGGAAGTAGATGGCGACAACAAACAGGAAGTCACCAATTACTGTGTCCTTAAAGAGCTTGATTTGGGTGATACCAACATTGGGGATGAAGGGATGGAACATATAGCTAACCTCTTGGAAAATGAATCTGACCTCCTGACCTTGAACTTAAATGGGAACACCAATGTCACATATACCGGATGGAAAAGACTTTCCAAAGCTTTGAAAAAGAACAAGACATTGAAGTCTTTGACCTTGGATTTTAATAAAATTGGAGATGAAGGAGTTGCTGCTCTTGTCAATAGTTTAAAGGTCAATACCAGTCTACATACCCTTGACCTTGAATCTACAGGTTTAACTGAGGACGGTGGAAAGATGTTGGTCGATCTTGTCAAATGCAACACAACAATTTTAGATGTTACTGTTCAACCAGGGAATAAAATATCGGAGAGAACACATGATGAAATCAGAAACTATCTTGGCTTGAATAAGGCTGCTTCAGCTAATACTAAATAATAAATCTATATAAAATATGAATGTAGAAAAAGAGTAATTACCCTTTGTATTTAAATTTTTGTTCAATGTTAAAAAGACATCTTTAGCAAAAGTAGGATGTTTAACAACAGTTTTTGCCCTTGAATATGAATTCATTTTTAAAAAAAATTTTTTTTTCACATATAGAATCTAGGTTTGTAGAGGACTGCTTCAACTCAATCAGCTATGTTGTTGTTGCTTTTAATTATTTTATTATAACTAATTGTCATTTGCTCGCCTATTATATTTTTATACATGTACATGAATCAACATAAATGTGAGAAAATGTTGTTGAATTAATGTTATGACTAAATATGCTGTGAGTTATCTTTAAATCCTTCAATTTTTTAATATCAATCAAAACATATTTTGTATTAACTTTCATTTTTATTGGCTTGATTTGTTGAAAAGAAAATCTTGGTTATAAAATCACAGGCTGGGAAAATATTTTCATAAATGTTTTTTCAACAACTGCGGATAACATATCTTGATTTTTAGTATGCAGCATGGGGTTCAATATAATGGGATTTTATTCAGGTCTTTCACTAACCTACTTCCTGTTGAACACATCCAGCCAATCTTCTTCTACTCAGTTTTTCTGCCTTTTTTAGCTCACCTGACCCGAAGGGTCATGTGAGCTATTGTCATCACTTGGCGTCCGTCGTCCGTCCGTCGTCCGTCGTCCGTAAACTTTTTAAAACGTTAACTCCTCTGACACCATAAGTCCAATTGCAACCAAACTTGGTATGGTTGTTCATTAGCATTCTGTGCTTAGAACTGATGTGGGGATTTTTGATTCGTCGTAAAACATGGCCGCCATGGCTAAAAATAGAACATAGGGGTAAAATGCAGTTTTTTGCATATAACTCAAAAACGGCTACAGATATCAAAATTCTGGCAGAGGGTAAAAGTGATCAGCACCTCAAGATCTACCTACCCTGAAATTTTGAAGAAAATCCAACGATCCATGTAGGAGTTATTGCCCTTTTTGTGGATTTTTTGCAAATTTTGCACCTATTTAGCTCAATATCTTGAAAAATATACTAGATATTTGAGAAATTTAAATTGCATATTGTTAAGCACATCAAGATCTACAAAAATGTAACAGGGTCAACGTTGTAGGACCTTTCCTTTTAGGAGTTATTGCCCTTAGAACGTCAAAATTTAGCATTTTAACAGCATTTCCTCATTACATTGAAAACGTTAACTCCTCTGACACTTTAAGTCCAAATGGAACCAAACTTGGTATAGTTGTTTATTAGCATTAGGTGTATAGAACTGTTGTGGGGATTTTTGATTGGTCGTAAAACATGGCCGCTGTGGCTAAAAATAGAACATAGAGGTAAATGGCAGTTTTTTGCAAATAACTCTAAAACGGTGACAGATTTCAAAATTTTGATTGGGAACAAAAGTGATCAGCACCTCAAGATCTACCAGCTCTGAAATTTTGAAGAAAATCCAACGACCGATGTAGGAGTTATTGCCCTTTTTATGGATTTTTTGCAAATTTTGCACCTGTTTAGCTCAATATCTTGAAAACTATACTAGATATTTGAGAAATTTAAATTGCATATTGTTAAGCACATCAAGATCTACAAAATATGTAATGGGGTCAACGTTGTAGGACCTTTCCTTTTAGGAGTTATTGCCCTTAGAACGTCAAAATTTAGCATTTTAACAGCATTTCCTCATTACATTGAAAACGTTAACTCCTCTAACACTTTAAGTCCAAATGGAACCAAACTTGGTATAGTTGTTAATTAGCATTAGGTGTATAGAACTGATGTGGGGATTTTTGATTGGTCATAAAACATGGCCGCTGTGGCTCAAATTAGAACATAGGGGTAAATGGTAGTTTTTTGCAAATAACTCTAAAATGGTGACAGATTTCAAAACTTTGATTGGGAACAAAAGTGATCAGCACCTCAAGATCTACCAGCTCTGAAATTTTGAAGAAAATCCAACAACCCATGTAGGAGTTATTGCCCTTTTTATGGATTTTTTGCAAATTTTGCACCTGTTTAGCTCAATATCTTGAAAACTATACAAGATATTTGAGAAATTTAAATTGCATAATGTTGAGCGCATCAAGATCTACAAAATTTGTAGCAGGGCCAACGTTGTAAGACCTTTCCTTTGAGGAGTTATTGCCCTTGGAACGTCAAAATTGAGCATTTTAACTGCATTTCCTTATATTGAAAACGTTAACTCCTCTGGCACTTTCAGTCCAAATGGAACCAAACTTGGTATTATTGTTTATTAGCATTAGGTGTATAGAACTGATGTGGGGATTTTTGATTGGTTGTAAAACATGGCCGCTGTGGCTAAAAATAGAACACTAGGTTAAAATGCATTTTTTTGCAAATAACTCAAAAAGGGTGACAGATTTTTAGATTTTGATTGAGAACAAAAGTGATCAGCACCTTTAGATCCACCATATTGTTAGATGACCCCCTTATTAATCTTATGACCCTTTCAACGTTAAATAGATTTTGCCTAATAACCTTTACTTCAGGCACATATGTCAGGTGAGCGATTCAGGCTCCTGGGAGCCTCTTGTACTTACATTTCAGGAATACTATTTTTATGTTTTTATTTTTTTTGCTTTTTCCCTTTAACTTCAGAAATTATAGTTATGTTATAGATAAATAAATATATATATAGATAAATATGTTGTTTTATATAATATGATTTCCGAAAAAAGCCATTTTTTTTTTAAATTATAATCTGTAGGAAAAGGAGTAGGGAATTTTATTTATAAAGTGCTTTTATGGTAATCTTGCTTTTTAACAAAGAATTAGTTGATTTTGCCAATTTTATCTAGTAACTAGTCATCTTGTAAAATATGATATAAATATACTTAATAATTATGTATACCTAATACCGTCCATTTGTAATTGTTTACATTATCTTAGGTTTCTCAATTTTTTTATTTATATCCGTCCATTCATAATTGTATAGAAATTATTTCTTTTATAGTATCTAAGATTTATCAAAAACTTTATTTATATTTACATTTTTGTTTAAAAATGTTGTTTTAGCAACAATTATTATGACAATTTAAAAACTTTTTATTCACTGAAATGGATTAAGACGTACTATGGCAGATTTTCTGTGCTTTGTAGTTAAATATAGCAGGGTAGCATATGTAATTTTCAATATAAATTTATTTGAGCTATAGATGTGAATTGCATTTATATATTTAACATATTGTATTTTTTTTTAAATTTATGTATCTAAAATTGTTTTCAAATTCAAGTTTAAATAAAAAAAAGATTTACATATTTGTTTGAAATTTTAGAAATGCATATTTGTCTTCATGCATTTTTGAAAATCTATTTTTATATTATTGTTTGAAATGTCCTCTTTTTTATAGGACTTGCTCAAAAAAGGTTGTGAGACTTTTTATTACAAAAAGTATTTTTGCATAGTTTTAATATCTATTTAATTATTTTTTCGTTTCTTAAACTGGGTTCAAATGTTTTGATATACCCTTTACTAAGAAAATTAAACATAGATCGAACACTATTTTTAAATTGTAAAACAATAAAAAAATTGAATGAGAAAATACAGAATCCAAGAAGTAAAAATATTATTTAGAAAAATTCTCAATTTCTCCAATATTTTGAAAATACAAGTACATTGTCCTACTTTTATTTTCCATGTTGTAAGTATTTATCACTGCACACACAATTTACACCTTACTGATCAATCATAATGATTTATTATTTTATGAAATGTTTTATTTTGTTTATTTTCCATCTTTTATATATGTAATGTGATATAGTTGTTGTTATTTGGACTGTGATAAAATTTTTCTTCAGAATGTAGAGCCAGGTTGTCTTTTAGAATAAAAACATCAGATTTATATCTTCTTTTTATTTAGATAATTTAAATGGTACAATATCCAAAATATATTTTGTCAGAATTTTAAATACTGGTGTCTTATAGAGTAAGAACATTTATGAAAACAGATGGCATATAGTGTTCTGCTCTGTTTGTCCTCCATTGTTCAATAACCAGGTGTTCCTTCAGGTTAAAAGAAGCAGAATGGGGCATCCAAATGTCTAAGAGAGACAAAACCAGTTAACAACAACGAGAACAAGACAAAAAAAACAAACAAACAAACAACATATAAAACACAGAAACACAAAAACTACTGAATATCAATTAATGATTTTTTTTTGTTATAGAAAATTAAAATCTTTCAAAGACTTAGAAACAATCATGCTACTCTATTGCATAAAAATATAGTCCAATATGAAACTAGAAAATTTCTTGTTGCTATCAAAAACATTTAATTGGATAAGATCTTGAATGATTCGAAACCTGCTTCGAATTCTTTACAACTGAGACATGGATAATGCTTTTTAGGCTTTTTATGCAACACTCAGTATTGAATGCGATTATAGATTCGTTTGATCTATAGCTAGAGCAAACCGCTCTTGTCTGGTAAAATGAAATGAACTAAGCTATCCATTTAAACTACACATAAGCATAGACCTGTATATTAAATACAGGTCTATGACATAAGTAACTAATTACTATTGATTGCCAGTGGTATAATGGTTAAATAGTGGGTCGGGCTATCAATTTAGATTCGTGTTTGAATTCTCTTGACACTATTTGAGTGGATCAGTGTATCAAGGGACAATCCTAGTACTTCGGAAGGAACGAAACAAAGGCTGTCCCATGTATCATTACCCAAGCTCGTTTAAGCCCCTTCTGTAGAGTTCCACAAATAAAGACTCAATAATGTCCACTTCAAACGCCACCTTTGCACACTGCAAGTAAAATAAAGTAAACTTGTTTTCCAATCCAGGATAAATAAATTAGAAGCAAATTCGAAATTATATCAGTTGAAATGAATTGTGATAGTTTGTTACAGTTTTTTGTACTGATATGATGACCTCACAACCATGTTGTGTTTAGTGTATCCTGATCCTAAGATCGCAATAGAAGAGGGAGGTTTGCCGCCATAAAACCTGGTTTAACTAACCATTTCTTTTGAAATGCCTGTATACCACGACAGGACCATTGCAATCTTCAATTTCTCTGTTATGAATTTGCCCTGTTTTGTCTTTTATTCTTGGATATATGAGATTGATCATCGTTCCAGATCAGTAGTTTTCTTGTTAACTTTATTCAAACTTTTAGGATCTTACGTTTGCAGGCATGTTTGCACATAGTGGCAGCTAACTCTTAAATAAAACCATTACATCTTAAACCTTAAAATGTTTTATTATTGATACATGTACATGTAATGACGATATTGTGAGCAGAAAAGTAAAAATAGAAAGTTTGAATTATAAAATAATATAAAATCATTTAAATAAGATAGTTAATCAAACCAAGGAAAAGAAATCAATAGGTTCATATAAAATAAATGTTTATTATAATTTTAAGTTTAGAAGTTTAAATTGAGAAGTAAAAATGAAGTCACACAAAAATTACGTAAGATTATAGAGAAGAATTAAAGATAAAAAGAAATAAATCCATAAGTGTTATTTTCCATTAAAAGATCATTTTGGCATGTTTGAGATTGTACAATTTATGTAATCCCTTCTGATAAGATAAAAAAGGCGACAAAGCATCTTAAAAAGAAAATTAACTCTATTGTCCTTTATTATTAAATGGTCTAGAAAGTTTCATTGGTTAAATAAATTATATGTTTTAATAAGAATAATATATTAACCAATCAAAATACATATCTGGTAAGGTCTTCGTCCCAAACTACCACGTGGGACGGGACTACACGGTCCCAATCCAAAAGGTCACTTTACTTTTGGGTTGCGGACAATAAAGATCTAAACCATATTTATTCTATTTACCAGGTGTGTATCTTTGATAAGTATTTTGATAAAGAAACTTTATTTTAACTGTGCTGTAATTATATTACACATATTGATTCCTAATTTGATTATTTGTTATCGCTTGGAATTAACGTACGTTTAAATTACCACGTCTATTTAAATTAATGGACCAGTTCTGTATTCCCGTTTTTATGTGACGTTTCCGTATTTGTCTTGCAGGTTTTATCTTCTCCAATATAACTCTCTTCCGCTTTCTACAAAAATCGACAATGTGTACGTCTGGCATTCCATTTTCAAGGAGTTTATCCTAGCTGCCGTACAATGTAAGACATTTTAAGTTATTGAAATTTAATCTGTAAGACTTTCGGCTGTTTATTGTAATGTTTAATTGTTCTATGAAAGATTCATTTATTATCGCAATTCTACTTTCGTTTTCTGTTCATATTTTATGGAAATTTACTCGACCTCGACTCTTGTTATCAAATAAGCCAAATGTAATTTTCAATTACTTCATTTAACTGTGCTTGCCTTTTATAAATAATTATAAATTTTAGATGCTGTTATATTCGATCTTTATGTATAATTTTCACGCTTCTTAGATTTATTTAACTTTGAATTTCTAACTCTCTGTGATTTCATATTTATGCTCGTTTTTATTGTATTTCAGCAATTTACCATCTTGTATTATACGTGGTTGAATAAATGTTCATTCCCCGGATTTGGCGTTTGTTTTGCCCCGTATAACTCTGGTTAGCTACCTGCCTCACGGGCAGAATAGTAAATTGATTGCACCTGGTTGGTAAACATCTCTCGGGGCACCGTTGTACGACTTGCGGGGTCAACACAGCATCGCCACACCATGAATCCTGACGATGACCAGATGTCAACCACGTCCAGGACAAGGACACTCACACCAAAGGGAGAGGACCAGTATACCCAGAGAAGGGACAAGCTTTCACAAGATGTCGAGCTTCTTTGGACAATGTGTAACGCATTGTTACAAGAGACAGACAATCCACCAGCAGAGGCTAGAAAATGCCTGGAGCTAGAACAAACGGTTGTCCAATCGTACACACGGTACAACCGACTATGCGAGGAATACCTCGGATTTGTGAAAGGCCAAAGGACAACACTGGCCAACCAAGACCTGGATGTTATAACTCCGGTCATTGACGTACGCCAACGGATGTACGAATCGGCCATAGCCAACCTTCATGAAGGGCTAGGCCAAACCAGCATGGCCAAATCCGTTAAATCCAAACGGTCAAAAACCAATAGCGAGACCAGTTCTTGTATCTCAAACACATCTAGTCTGGCAAAAAGGACACGAGCCAAAGCCGAGGCAGCTAAGACAGCAATAGTTTTTGCCGAAAAACAGGCGCTTATGGCTAAACAAGAAGCGGAAGTTAACCGTAAAAGGGCTGAAATAAAAGCGGAAATGACCCTTCTGGAAACTCAACGACAAGCTGCCGAGCTAGAGGCCGAAGCCCGAGTTTTAGAACAGGAGGACGATATGGAACAGGAGGTAGACGATCCACTTCCGGTTCAGATTGAAGACCCGCTTAAACGGGTTCAGGACTATGTCCAGCAACACAGTGTTCACAGCGAACAGGATAATCGGTTGCAAGACGTGGGTTACCACGTACCTTCTACACAACCGACTAACACAACTCGCTTTGCCCGTCCTGTACACTCGGAACTGGGCCCTTCCGGACGCAACACTCAACAACAGCTAGATACGACTAAAGCCGTCACATTCAATCAGCAATCTTCATGTCACTCGCCAATTGGAGAATTTGGACTGCCGTCAGCTGCATCCACGCCAATGAACGAACATGGACATATAAATCCAGCTACCAAAACACAGACTTCCGGTTTATCTGGGCTCAACGCCAACGCACCAGCCTTTACGCCCGAACAAGACTATCCCATGCTTAGGCCGTCAAGCCCCGTGGACATAACACAACCCACATCTGGTTATCGGGATACGGGTTCCGACCCGACGCCCGCTATAACAAAATTTCTATTGAGAAAGGATCTCATATTTTCCCGACTCAGTTCCTTTAATGACAAACCTGAGTCATACCACATTTGGAAGTCCAGCTTCAACAGCGTGATGAAAGAGCTGGACGTCTCAGATACAGAGCAGCTTGACCTACTCGTAAAATGGCTAGGCACAGAATCTTCAAAGCACGCGGTCAGTATCCGCGCTTCGAACGCCGACAACCCAACAAGGGGTCTACAACGTCTCTGGCAAAGACTAGACGAACGATACGGCTGTCCGGAAATGATAGAAGCTTCTCTAAAATCGAAGCTAGCCGATTTCCCAAGGCTCTCAAACAAAGACAACATACGTCTCTACGAGCTATCAGACATCCTATCGGAGATTGAATATGTAAAGGAGAAGCCACAGCTGAGAAATCTATTGGCTTACTTTGACTCATCTTCGGGTATAAAACCTATCGTCTCAAAACTACCATTTGGCTTGCAGGAAAAATGGACAACAAGAGCCGCAAAGTACAATGAGCAACACTCAACCTCATTTCCTCCTTTTACGGAGTTTTCCGCATTCATACGAGAGATGAGCAGGATTAAAAACAACCCAGGGTTTATCTACGACTCGGAACCCACAACTTCCACTCAAAAGGGGAATTCGACAAGGTTCACATCTAAGCCCCAACCTCAAATTGGTGTTTACAAAACCGAAACATCTGGCATCAGTGAACTATCAGACAAGCTTGAGAAATGCATTTTGCATGGCACCAACCATTCGTTGAACGACTGCCGTGGATTCCGTTCCAAGCCATTGGAGGAACGCAAAACCCTGCTCAAGGACAACAAAGTGTGTTTTAAGTGTTGCGAGTCAACTAAACATATCAGTCGGGACTGTCCCGTTAGTGTTTCATGCCAGGAGTGTGGAAGCAATAAACATACCACAGCTCTTCATTTGCATAAAGAAAAGCCCACATCACAACCCGCACTAAACGACGGCGGGGAGTCAGGTAACACCAACAGTGCTACTACCGTTAACACGGTCAATTCATCCTGCACGGAAATATGTAAAGAATATGGCGGGAAATCTTGTGCAAAAATTCTCCCAGTTAACGTATTTCACAAAGACCACCCAGGTCGCAAAAAGAAAATGTACGCCATAATCGACGACCAAAGCAACAGGTCATTAGCATCTCCGGAGTTCTTCCAGTATTTCAATGTACGGGAACCTCCCGAATCGTATACGCTTTCAACTTGCTCTGGAAAGACCATAACATCCGGAAGACGAGGAAATGGTTTTGTTGTGACAACACTCAATGGTAACGTCACATTGGACCTACCAGATGTCATAGAATGTGACAACCTGCCTGGCAATAAGAACGAGATTCCGACACCGGATGTTGCGTATCGACACTCTCACTTGCAAGAAATAGCGAAACACCTTTCGCCGTTAGACGAAAACTGCAACGTAATGCTTCTTATCGGACGAGATTTACCGGAAGCACACCATGTGCTCGACCAACGCATTGGACCCTCGAGGGCTCCATACGCTCAACGACTCAAACTTGGCTGGGTCGTAGTGGGCGAGACTTGTTTAGACGAACAGAGAACACCCGTCAGTGTTAACGTCAAAAGGACTCACGTGTCCACTTCTGGCTACCCTACGGTAACAAAACCGTGCCAAAGCTACTTTGGAATTCAGCAACAGTTCTTCCCGAAGAACACCAGTCGTGACAACAGACAAGATGTCTCTTCCAGTAGTTCATACGATGGGAACTACGTGTACGTCCCAATTAACTTGAATCCGACTGATCCAGGAACCAGTTTCTTTCAGTCTTCTGATATTCAAGACAGCAGTTTGCTTCAGGTACCCGGAATGGACAAAGTGATCCGACCCGCCATAAAGGTCGAAACAACTTACAATGCAGACCGCATACCAATTTGTGAAGAACAATTTTCCGACTCTTCGTCATGGTCAAAATTGACTCAATTCACTGTCGCTATCAAAGCCACTGGCCGCAAACGTGGGTACAAAGCAGCTATGTGCCATCCAGCTCATACTCGCCAGAAAAGCTAAGTGCGTGTCATCATAAAAGGGAATCCCGCAAAATACACTCGACCGATAGTCGACATAATTCTACTAATGTCATTTTCCATATCGAACTTTTTTGTGTACAATAACTGTCTTTTTTTTGGAACATATTCGATTTATTGAATTCACCCGTCGGGGTCCATTTCAAGGAACACGTCGTTCCTTCCCACGCCGTGCGTGGCAACGTTGGAGCAACAGATCAACTCTCTTCCCATTGGGCAACGCTGGAAGCCATACAACGATGGATCTCCAGAACAACAGCCGTTGGATCGTACTCCAAACTGTACATATTCTATCGTTTTACTACTTTGGATTTATGTGATATTCGTTTATTCTTCCTTTGGATATTGGAATCTATTCATTTTCATCTGTGTTTTTAAAAGAAAGTTAGAGAAATATCCACATGGATATTTGGCGGGGAGTGTGCTGTAATTATATTACACATATTGATTCCTAATTTGATTATTTGTTATCGCTTGGAATTAACGTACGTTTAAATTACCACGTCTATTTAAATTAATGGACCAGTTCTGTATTCCCGTTTTTATGTGACGTTTCCGTATTTGTCTTGCAGGTTTTATCTTCTCCAATATAACTCTCTTCCGCTTTCTACAAAAATCGACAATGTGTACGTCTGGCATTCCATTTTCAAGGAGTTTATCCTAGCTGCCGTACAATGTAAGACATTTTAAGTTATTGAAATTTAATCTGTAAGACTTTCGGCTGTTTATTGTAATGTTTAATTGTTCTATGAAAGATTCATTTATTATCGCAATTCTACTTTCGTTTTCTGTTCATATTTTATGGAAATTTACTCGACCTCGACTCTTGTTATCAAATAAGCCAAATGTAATTTTCAATTACTTCATTTAACTGTGCTTGCCTTTTATAAATAATTATAAATTTTAGATGCTGTTATATTCGATCTTTATGTATAATTTTCACGCTTCTTAGATTTATTTAACTTTGAATTTCTAACTCTCTGTGATTTCATATTTATGCTCGTTTTTATTGTATTTCAGCAATTTACCATCTTGTATTATACGTGGTTGAATAAATGTTCATTCCCCGGATTTGGCGTTTGTTTTGCCCCGTATAACTCTGGTTAGCTACCTGCCTCACGGGCAGAATATTAACTTTATTTAAAGAACTTTGAATATATTTTATAAAGTATTTTAAAAACAGTTTGAATAATTGAAAAATGATAAATTTAGTAAATATAAATAATATCTAATAAAACGAGACACGATGCATTATCTGTACACTTTGTATATATGTTTTATTTGACTTTACTTTTGGATTGCGGTCATTAAAGATCTAAACCTTATTTATTTTATTTACCAGGGCCACGCCTCGAAAGAACCACCACCACAAAACCCCACAGTTCCCCTAGTGTGTCCTTATGTACATTCAAAATATAGCCTTCAGAAGAAGCCCGTGTCAACCCCAATTTGGGGATGGACGTTAGAGAAATTGATATGTAGCAGCTCCAAACAAAATAACTTTTCCATTCCGTTTTGGAGGGAAAGGGGAGACAACAAAATGACGCGACGTCTCTCCCCCCTTTGTCTCCAGAACCCAGAACTACCTTCATCACATACATTTGTTAAGAATACCTTTGATTTCAGTTCGTGTATTTATCTCGGCCTCTTAAGTGTTTAAGGGCTAAATTAATGTTCAATTGATCCTCGTTGAGCATGTGTGCGTGCAATTGTTAATTGTTATATTGACATGATTGAGTATCGTTATTGATGACATTATATCACGATATATCTTAAAACAACATATACATGTAGATATTAATCAAAATAATATTTATGCATCAAATACCAAACGTCCTTACAATATTGATAGTTTACTTATCAATCTTAATTTGAAATATTTTTAAAAAAATCCTAAAAAAAAGTAAAAAAATCCTAAAAAAAAGTAAAAAAAATTAAATAAATTAATAACTTTTCAAACAATTATCATATTTTTAGATTGAAATTAAAAATAATTTCATTTTCAGAAAATTTAATCTGGGATTTTTGGTCAAATTGTGGATTTCCTATGTTTTGGGTTTAGTGCTGCTGATGAGGAATAAAATTCCGAAATGGCCTTACAGCTCATTTAAATTAATTGCAGTTGGAGTTGACATACGTGTGATGGTCTCATGTACATTTACTCCTTATCCTTTAATAAATAAATAGAGATTAGTCAAAATCATATAATCAACAACATGATCTAAACTTATTTTATCTTAATTCGAAATTGAAAAAAACCCAATAATTTCAAACAGGTATACAAAAATATTAACTTTTCAAATAATATTTAAACTTCTAGATTGAAACTAAAAATAGTTTAATTTTCAGAAAATTTAAACTTGGAAGTTTAAAGATAATAAACATGTCTAAGAGATAGGACACAAAAAATGGCGACAGGGAAGGATCCTTTGATACAGTCAGGTGAAAATTTGAACGATTTATTGAAATGTAATATCTGTTTAGAGACTTTAAAAGAACCCAAACTTCTACCGTGTCTTCATACCTTCTGTAAGTTATGTATTCGGACGTATTGTGACTCTTTCACAGAAAAGAAGAAAGAAATTCAGTGTCCTGTTTGTCGTCAGACCGCTGTGTCGCAAACTTCCGATGATGTTGACGATTTTTGCGAAAATTTGCCCACAAACCACTTCATAGTTACTTTGCTGAACAAATCGTCAATAGCTAAATCAGAAAAGTTTTGCGATTCTTGTAAATTCCATGGTAACGAAAATAAAGCCACATCGTGGTGTGAAATTTGTGATGAATCCTTCTGTGAACAATGTGCTAAATGTCACAAAAGTTTCAAGATGTCAGCAGACCACGAACTAATATCACTAACTGACACTGACAAACTTCGCGAATGGGTAAATACACCAAAGGTCATTTTCTGTGACGACCACAGAAAAAGCGCCGTCCAGGTGTACTGCGTCGATCATAAGAAAGCATGTTGTACTTTGTGTGCTACTCTTTCCCATAGGAAATGCGAAAAAGTGATATCGATTGAGGAAGCAGCATCGGGTGTAAAACAAAAACCAGAAGTTGTCGACCTCCTACAACAAATGGAGAAAAACATAAAGCTTCTTGCAGACGTGATAGATTTCAGAGAAAAAAATGAAATTAATATGGAAACCGAAGCGACCACTATAGAAACTACTGTGATAAAAATGATAAAAGAAATGAAAGACCATTTAGATAAAATACAAAACAAGATATTGAGTAAACTAGATGCGATAAAGAAGCATACGTCTTTGAAAGTTGCAGATGACATCAACGATTTCACGAGCTATAAAAGTGCGATAACGAACTGGAAAAGTATGCTGTCTGTAGCCGTTCAACATGGATCGGAACAGCAGTGTCTTAATATTTTGAACGAAATTTCTCCCAAAATGGTAAAATTGCAAAGCGAAATTAGAGATGCTATGGAAAAGATAAGAAATGTTTCAATCAAATTTACAGAATCAGAAAAAGTCAAGGAATTCGAAAGCACCATTCAAACTATCGGTGACCTAAAATTTAAGGAGTCCAGAATTAAAACTGAAAAGGGTAACCTTAAATCGTATGATTATGATTTTCGGAACGGAAAAATTAAAGTTATCAGAACTGTAACCGTCACTCAGAACGGAGAGACAAGTGTGATTTTCCTAGATGGTCTGTTGATCTTTACAGCTTACAACACCAAGAAAGTCGTTAAGTTCAACCAGGGCGGTGAGTTGTTAGGAGAACTGACAGTTGAAAGTCATCCTACTGATCTTTGTCACTTGTCTGAGACACAAGTAGTTGTTTCTACCAATTCAATTCTAAACACATGACGTTACTGAAGACAATAAAGCTGACCAACGTACCTGTGTATGGTGTTTGTGTCTATGATAACAATCGATTCCTTCTTGGAGGTGGTAAACAGCTGACTTGGATCGATCGGTCGTCTGGTACAAAAGTCAAGTCCATGACGACATCGGGGGAATCATACTTCGTGTCATCATCCGGAAACAATGACTATATTTATGGAGACGGAAAGAACTCGGTATCATACGTGGTCAATGATACAAACAAATTCACTTTTACAAACAACCAGCTTTCATCGCCACGCGGCATCGGTATTGATGAAGAGGGAAATTTTTACATTGCCGGAGGCAACAACATCCATCAAATAACCGACAAAGGAGAATTAATCCGGATCATTCCCTCTTCTACAGTGGGAAATCAGATTCTTTGGACTTTGAGGTTTGAATTTGGAACGAACAGATTTATAGCTACTTGTTGTACTTCAGGAAAGGCAACTTTGTGCGAAATAGAATGACATAAAGTTAATTGTTCAAACTAGTAATTGTGACATAAAAAAATAACTCTTTAATTTGATGTTGTTAAAAGTTTGACAAACAAAGACTAGCATCAAGTTGGCTCAACATTCAATGTTAAACATTCAACATTCAAATATTTAACTATTGAACTGCATTCTGGCTCAACATTCAACATTTAAAAACGTTTCTAATTCAATATCTAATCAGATTCTGGTTCAATGTTCAATATTCAGACAATTCTTAGTTCAATATCGAACCAGATTCTGTTTTACTTTCAACTCTTGAAAAGTATCTTAGCTCAATTGAACCAGATTAAACATTCAAAATAAGATTTTGGTTCAATATTTGATTTTGTTTTGGTTCAAAACGCCAGGTTCTTCGTTCTTATATGTTTTAGGTTTTAGTACTTTTCTTTCAATACTTTTGTCTTTTTTAACCTTCCAATATTGTGATTCGAATTCTGATAATGAGAGGTAACTCCTTGAGATATGCATGTATTGTATATACATACCTATATTAACCTTTTTATACCCGTTTTTAGTATTTGTATCCTTTGACCCATTTTTAAAAAATCGAACGAAAGGTTTTTGCCTAAATTACAGGTTTAAAAAACTAATATATAGGAATAGTTATTCTTTATCCCATTACTACAAAAACCAAAATTGCTCTAGAAAGGTGGGTTTTTTTCCGTTTGGATCAGCAATTTTCTTTAGGTCAACCTAAATTGTATTCGAAAGAGGAAAAGAACATGAAATAAAAACACACGGCACAAATATTTTCTAACATTAAACAGGACAAATAAGCAGTGTTGAGCCACGAAAGTTTTAAGGTTTAATGGATTTGGGTTTGTTCTTTATGTAAAATTTCTAAGACATATGTTTTTACTTTCATTGAAATTCAGCAAAAAGGCTACATACATGAAGAATTCAGGAAGTGATTAGGAGAGGAAAAGGATACTCAAATCATTTTGACGGATATTCGAAACAGGAAATTTTCCTTCCGCTCTTTATAATATGAAACCCAAGTTTATAATGAACCTATACACGTACACAGTTATTTGAAAATACATGAAACACCTTCTTATAAATCACAAAGTCAAAACTATTTTCAAAGACATCTAAGATCTAAGCAGTCTCATATTCTCTGACGAGATTAAACTGGATAATTTTTTTGTTCTGTACAAAGACAACAGGCCAAGCCTAATTCACAGGCCGTGAACTAGGCCGCGACGTCAGAGATTCGTCGATATGAAACGATATCATAACGCTTATATTCACATTTGAGTGAGTGATTTGGTGTTTAACGCCCTTGCAACACTAAATGGGTTATTTAAACGCGATGAACATGAAAAGGGTGATACAATTAACACAATGATGACAATGATGATGATGATGATGATGATGATGATGATGATGATGATGATGATGATGATGATGATGATGATGATGATGATGATGATGATTATGGGAGGGGAAATAAAGGAAACAGTAATTTTTTGAAGAACCACAGGAAAAGGGGAGAGGTGGGTAGGGGCAGAAAATTACTACTTGGCAGTCCACAAAGGGATCTTTAACGTGCATGAAGCGTGACACTCTCCACACACCTTGGCCCATTATGATTTGCGGTCAGGTTTTTCCACATTATAGCCTGACGACCACGGCTTAAATTAGACAGGGCTGCACCATTCAACCACCTGGAGCACACATCCCAGTCGCTTTGCATATAAGCATCCAGACCCGATGTCAGGTTTCTCAGCGCTATTAAGTGGACTTTAACCGACAAGCTTAGAGCTGCGGTGGGCCTATTCGCCCCCAGGACACCGCACGGGACCTGGAAAAGAGGCACAAAGGGCAAATATCTTAAATTCAATGAACAGAGGTCTAATTTTTGAAGTTTTTATTTTCTACAAAGGTTTAAAAGCCAATGCGATTGAAATTAAGAAAGTTATGCATAAGACGTTGAAACCCTTGTACTCCCATATTTTGTTTTGTTGAACAGTCTCTTTGACTATTAAATGGATCATGAAATCGGTTCTCGTGTCTTCCCTACATACGTGGAACAGGTCTGAACAGTTTATGACTTGATGAGTACGTTATGCTCTATAGAACGTCACTGTGTACCAATAAAGATTTATTTTTTACCGAATAAGACACGCCAAATAGATAATTATCCATGCGACGGGTATTTTGCAGAAGGATGAACTGCCTACTCTTCTGAATCACATGAAGTTTCTCTTGTTACGACTTCAGTTTACGTTTTTTAATGCTGTTCGTTTGTTTTGGTGTACTGTAAATAACATACTTATTTTTCCGGGTACCTTTTTTCACGAGTTAACGATTGCACCCAATTTTAAGTGTATTCTGCTCAAACTTTTACTTCTTTCAAACAGTTTTTTTTCCATTTTGCGGGTATTCAAAGTGACCAATACCTGACATCGAAATTCGGGAAAATAGGTACATTTACAGTATTTTTCAATTCTCGTTTGTGCATGATGCTTGTTTTTGTTCCAGTCCTTTCGGACTTTTGAAATTGGTAGCTCTTTACTTGTTTCCTCAAGCAGAATAATATGTTTTCCTAAGTAACTTTAACATTTAAACATTGTTTGCTTGTTAATAGAAGTTAATGAGATGTTAAATAAGTGAACAAAACACAACCTTCAATATCAAAGACAATTTAAAAAATCAGCAATGCAGCAGTCTTCAAGGTGACCGGTGGTCACTGCTCGGTTTTTTGCAATTGGTTCTTGATTAAAAATAAACTACATATGATTCAAACCCAAGTGCAAATGAAAAACCCTCTTCTACAAATCATTTTAACAAAATACAAACATCAGCTTTAATTAAGATTCCTGGCTTAAGACAGGTATTTTGGGCCTAACATTCCCAATATTGATACTTAATAACAAAGCTAAAATTAGTAAGTCAAAATTTCTCAGGAAAAACAATCTAGTGAGGTATCATATAAAATTAAATCACAAATATTTGAATGATCTATAACTTAACAAAAATATCTAGTGTAGAATATATAATATCATGATAATGTAACAATGCAAATGTATATACGATATGCATGGCGGAGAAGACTTTAGTCTACATACGAGACCTTCATTTGCACTTGATTAGCACGATAGAAAATTTTCAATGCCTCATTTCTTTAAATAAATTTGGCCCATATTCAAAATATTTGAAATGTATAAAGGTGTCTAATCAAGCATTAAACATATTCAAATTAAAATAAAACCTTGCATAAGTCTTAAATATAGATCAGTGAAAAATAAGGAAGCATAGTTAAAGTAAAAGAAAATGGCAACAGGAGTAGGTCTTTCAATACCACCAGGTGAACATTTAGACGATTTATTGAGATGTAATATTTGTTTAGAGACTTTAAAGGAACCAAAACTTCTATCGTGCCTTCACGCATTCTGTAAGTCATGTTTTTATACCTATCTTGAGTCATCCAAGAAAAAGGAAGAAATTTTGTGTCCAATTTGTCGCCATCCTGCTTCACCTGAAATTTCCGAAGATGAATACGAAATTGTAGACATCTTGCCCACATACGATTTCATAGTATCCTTGCTTAACAAATTGTCACTGGCTAAACTGATAAGAAATTGTGACTCCTGTAAATTTCATGGGCACGAAATTACAGCTGTGTTCTGGTGTGATAAATGTGATGAGACTCTTTGTGAACATTGTACAAAATGTCATAAAGGCTTTAAAATGACTGCAAGTCACGAACTGATACCAATAGCTGACATTTACAAAAACCGCGACCGTGCCATGTCAAAGGTTATTTTCTGTGAGGCCCATAGCCAAAACGTCGTTCAAGTTTATTGTGTCGAACATAAACAGGCCTGCTGTGCGTTGTGTGTTACTTTTTCTCACAGGAAATGTGAACAGATAATACCAATTGAAGAAGCAGCGTTGGATGTAAAACAGAAACAGGAAGTAACTGATCTTCTTGAACAAATTAATGGAAACATAAAAATTCTAACAGACGTAATATATTGCAAAGAAGAAAACAAAACCAATATAGAAACAGAAACTATCGACATAGAAAGTACTTTGATAAAAATGATAAAGCAAATGAAAGAACAACTAGATGAATTGCAAAACCAAATGTTGACTGATCTGAAAAGGACAACAAAGCATATGTCAAAAAAGGCTGAACGAGACATCGATGATTTGATGAGTGTTAGAAGCAGGTTACAAAACTTTAGAAATATTCTGTCCGTAGTTGTTCAACAAGAGTCGGAACAGCTGTGTTTCGAAATTCTGAACGAAATAGCTCCAAAAGTTGAAAACGTGCAAGAAGAAATAACACATATGCTGAAAGAGATAAGAAATGTTTCGATACAATTTGAAGAATCAAAGAATGCTAAAGAATTCGAACGCATCATACAATATATCGGCAACATGAAAATTGACGAGTTTAAAATCAAAACCAAAACCGGTAAACTAACGTGGGTCAAGGATGAATTTCGAAACGGAGAAATCAAAATAATCAGAACAATCGATGTAGCACCATCTGGACATATAAGTGGGATCTTTTTAGATGGCCTGATGTTATTTACTGCGAGTGACTCAAGAAAACTCGTGCAATACAACCAGAGTGGTGAACTATTAGGGGATTTATCAATTCCTAGTACACCTAAAGATCTTTGTCATGTATCAGATACAAAGGTTGTTGTGTCTTCCGATGCTAGCGTTTTATATATCGTAGACTGCAAAGACATGGCGTTACTGAAAACCATGGAACTGAGCAATGTTCCTGTGTATGGCGTATGTGTCTATAACAATAATCAATTCCTCATCGGCAGCTACGACCAATTGACTTGGATCGATCAGTCGTCTGGAACATCTGTCAAATCCATTTCGACAAAAGGTGAATCACACTTTGTTTTATCACCAAAAAATAATGATTACATTTGTGGAGACGGAGAGAACTCTATTTCGTACGCGACAAATGATACACAGTTATTTACTTACACAAACAAAAAACTTAGGTATCCACGTGGCATCGGCATTGACGATGAGAAACATTTCTATTTAACCGGGTATTTTTCTAACAATATCCATCAAATAACCGACAAAGGTGAGCTTATTAGAATTATTCCAGCCATTAAAGTGGGCATAGAAAAGCCTTGGACTTTGAGGTTTGAACCTGGCTCTGATAGATTCCTAGTTACGTGTTGTGATTCTGGAAAGGCAACATTGTGCGAAAAATTATAAGATATTCTTCACGTTATGATAAAACTCGACATAGTTGAGAAATTAATACCTTTATTATTGAAGAAACATACAATTTGAAGCTCACTTGAATGTTGTCTGTTTACCAGTTTAACCCCAACACAATTCATATGTGCCTGTCTTAAGCCAGGAATTTGTATCAAAACTGATGCATACACATGTTGTCATTTTTAAGCATTATAGCGATCAAGCGTTTCGGTTTTGTGTGATGACACTTCACTAAATCATTATTGTTTGAAGAGTTGAGTCGGATTTAAAATCGATACGTTTGATTTTTTTACATCAGTCGATTGATAATTCTCAACTAGATGTCAGTAACAGCGCGTGTTCTATGGAGAGTTCCTTTATTGTCCTTTTGTTTGTTCTTGTTTTCTGTCTTAGGTTCTCTTTAGTGGAATTGGACTTTGATCGATTTGATTTTTATTATGTGTTTAGTTTGTGTGCTTTGTCTAGGAAAATTGATAGGTGGATGGTTGGGCCCAAAAAACTAGTTTAACCCCGCCACATATTACATGTGCCTGTCCTAAGCTAGGAATCTTTGACAAAGCTTTCGTTTGTACTTGTCTTTTTGATGTTTTCTGTTCCTTGTTTAAGAAGGGGGTCTATCTGTGACTATTTCAGGAGTGGATTTGAATTATGTGCATTTTATTTAGACCATGGGCCAATTGCAGAACCGCGAGCAGTGCCAAATGGCCTCGTTGAAGGCTGCTGGCGGTTGTCCATTGTGGTTTTTTCTAAATTGCCGTTTAATTGTGGGCTGTGTCGCGTACACTTATTCCACATCTCATTATTTTCTATTATATTATTTGTTTTTTGTAAAAAATGGGGTCTTTCTTTGACATGTTATGATTGGTTTGAATAATACACATTCTAGTTTTATTTAGAACAGGTAGCAGCGACCATTGAATGCTGCTGACTGTTTTCCAATGGATTGATATTGTTCGTCGTGTTTCCCACTTGATTATGTGGCATGTGGTTCGTGTTCTTATTCCATTTTTTTTCGCTGTTATACAATTCATAATCAATACAAAAATTCAAATATCTTTGTGGCACTTTTTTGTTGGAAAGGGATCATGCTAATATCGGTACAAAAACAATAAAAACATTGTTCACATACCTTCACAAGACATTGCATCCAAAAAGGGTTATTTGAGAATTACATAGCAACTTACAAAAAAAAATTAATTTGAAGACAGTTGTTCAAAAATAGTACAAATTTGGCGATTTTTATATAGGTTATAGAAGAGAAATGGTTTATATTATTTATATTCAAAATTTCACGCAATTGATTTTTTATACTTTGTCAAAACATCAATTTTGGTTACCGGGTAGGTCTTTGAAATAAAAATATAAAAAGTATACGGGAAATGTAATAAATGAAAATAGCCGTAAGGTTTTTTTTCCAAATCTATATTGTTCGCACAATTTATCATTGTAACAATCTTTGTACAGCTAAATAGCAATGTTTTTGCCTTTTCTTAAATTTGGTAACATGCCCAGAATAAATGCTCAGTGTTAAACCACTGTACAAAGTATACTTAAGATTGTAATGATCATGACTTGGTGTAGTTATTCAACAGAAAATGATGGGTCAAACCTGGTTAAAGCGTCAAGCACCCGTCTTGTCATCTAAGGTCTTGTGGTAAAAGAAAACACAACCAAGTAGTGAGACACAAACGAGATAGTTGGGTGATCATCTTACTTAACAAAACAGCAAATACAAAACTGAAAAAATGAATCACGGAATCTTCCAGATAATTTTATTTGTCTACCAATTAATGATTTTTAGACACAATATAAAGCCGGTCACGATGACAACAGTGTCGGTAAAATTGATCACAAAATTTGTACAAACCCTTTCAAATTCAATAATGACGCCAGCAAGTAAATTTGATAGAGTCTTTAATCTGTAAACTTTAGGAAAAAAACAGAAACAAGAGGCTCCCAGGAGCCTGAATCGCACATCTGGTCTTAATGTCAACCCTCTGAAGAACTTTGTACAGCTTAATAAGCTGAACATTTAAGCAAGCAACAGCTTTTCTCTTTCAGCAATAGTTTTCATGCTGTAGTAGGCCAAAAACATGCAAAATGTTATTTTAAGGGCCGTCTGAACACTTTGACTCTATAGAGACTTTTTTAACAGCTAAATGAACTGATCATTTAAGCAAGCAACCACTTTTCTTTATCTGCTATAGCTCATTATAAAAGCCAAAAACATGAAAACATGTTTATTTAGGGGCTGCAATCCCTATAAGGGGTCATCTGACAACTTTGACCATATGGAAACTTTTGTAGAGCTAAATGAGCTGAGCATTTAAGCAAGCAACAGCTTTTCCCTATCTGCAATAGTTTTTATTCTATAGGCCAAAAACACTTTTTTTCACTTTAAGGGGGTGTAACCCCTATAAGGGGTCATCTGACAACTTTGACCCAATGAAGACTTTTGTAGAGGTAAATGAGCTGAACATTAAAGTAAGCAACAGCATTTTTTTTTATCTGCAATAGTTTTCAATCAATAGGCCAAAAACACTATTTTTTGCCTTTAAGGGGCTGTAACCCCTTTGAGGGGTCATCTGACAACTTCGATCCTATGGAGACTTTTGTAGAGCTTAATGAGCTGAACATTTAAGCAGGCAAAAGCTTTTCTCTATCTGCAATAGTTTTCATTCTATAGGCAAAAAAAATATTTTTCGCCTTAAAGGGGTTGTAACCCCTATAAGGGGTCATCTGACAACTTTGACCCTATGAAGCAAGCAACAACATTTCTCTATCTGCAATAGTTTTCATTCAATAGGCCAAAAACACCATTTTTCGCCTTTTAGGGGCTGTAACCCCTACTAGAGGTCATGTGACAACTCTAACCCTATGGAGACTTTTGTAGAGCTAAATGAGCTGAACACTTAAGCAGGCAACAGCTTTTCTCTCTCTGTAATAGTTTTCATTCTATAGGCCAAAAACTCTTTTTTTTTTGCCTTTAAGGTGTTGTAACCCCTTTATGGGGTCATCTGACAACTTTGATCCTTTGAAGATTTTTGTAGAGGTGATTGAGTTGAACATTTAAGTAAGCAACAGCATTTCTCTATCTGCAATAGTTTTCATTCTATTGGCCAAAAATTACTATTTTCGCCTTTAAGGGGCCGAAACCCCTATAAGGGGTCATCTGACAACTTCAACCCTATGGAGACTTTTTTAGAGCTAAATGAGCTGAACATTTAAGCAGGCAACAACTTTTCTCTATCTGCAATAGTTTTCATTCTTTAAGCCAAAAACACTTTTTTTCGCCTTTAAGGGGCTGTAACCCCTATAAATGGTCATCTGACAACTTCGACCCTGCGGAGACTTTTGTAGCAGTGATTGAGTTGAACATTTAAGCAAGCAACAGCATTTTTTTTATCTGCAATAGTTTTCATTCTATAGGCCAAAAACACTATTTTTCGCCTGTAAGGGGCTGTAACCCCTATAAGGGGCCATCTGACAACTTCGACCCTATGGAGACTTTAGTAGAGCTTAATGAGCTGAACATTTAAGCAAGCAACAGTTTGTCTATATCTGCAATAGTTTAAAATCTATTAATACAATAAGTCACCTCACGACAAAAATAATACTTAATATCACAAGGCTTTGACATGTTGTTACCATCTTGACACCATTTCATACTGTCTTCCATATGTGAAGCATCACCCTATGTCTTTTTTAAGGTGAAATTGTAGCGCAATTTTGCAGAAGCCAGTTAACTGCAAGACAGCTAGGGTTCAGAAATGTATTTTCTAATAACCCATTGTCTTTAATTCTAAATTCTATACATTCATTTTAAAATCTCAGTTAACTGGGTGTTATAATATAATTTCAAACATATTAATTTAAAGACAAAAAACTAACATTAATAGTTAAAAGGAGAGAGAATTATTTCCTGATGAAATTTTGGACCGAAAACTCAAAGCAACAAATCGTCGCAAGAAATAAGAACTTGTATGCAAAATATTTGTTGTAGAACCTTCAAAATCTAATGTCTTTAACTTCCACTATCTAAATCCCAATGCATACCTTTTGTCACAAGTGCAAAATCTGATATCTATAGTTGAAGGACACTAAGTGGTTCAATTTCACTGATAGTAAAAATAGATTTGATTTTCAGAAAATCGAATAAGGAAGTTCAAGATAATAGACAAGAAAATGGCGACAGGGGTAGACCCGTCGGTACAGTCAGGTGAAAATTTGGACGATTTATTGAAATGTAACATTTGCTTACAAACTTTAAAGGAACCGAAACTTCTACAATGTTTTCATACATTCTGTAAGTCATGTATTCACACTTATGTTGATTCATTTAAAATAAAGAATGACAAAATTCCGTGCCCGATTTGTCGTCAGACCGTTTTGACACAAATTCCCGATGATGTCGATGACTTTGTTGACAAATTACCTGAAAACAATTTCATAGATTCTTTGCTTATCAAATCTTCAACGGACAACTTAGAAAAGTTTTGTGATTCCTGTAAGGTAAATAACAAGGATATTAAAGGCGTGTCATGGTGCGTCGTCTGCGGAGAGGGGTTTTGTCAGCAGTGTGAAATATGTCATAAAAGTTTTAAAATGACAGCAAGTCACGAACTAATACCGATAACTGAAATTGGCAATAACTGCGATGGAGCGAATTCATCAAGACTCATTTTCTGTGATGACCACCAAAAAAGCCCCGTGCATGTTTACTGTGTCGATCATAAGAAGGCATGCTGTACTTTATGTGCAACTCTTTTACACAGGAAATGCGAAAAAGTAATAACGATTGAGGAGGCCTCGTCAGGAATAAAACAGAAATCAGAAGTTTCCGACCTCTTAAATCAAATGAATGAAAACATAAAACTTCTTGCAGACGTGATAAATTGCAGAGAAGAAAATGAAACTAACATTGAAACAGAAACGACCAAAATAGAGCGCACAGTGACGAAAATAATAAAGGAAATGAAAGCTCATCTAGATAAAATACAAAACAAAATACTAAGTGAACTAGATGCAACAAAAAAGCAGACGTCTTTGAATATAGCAGACGACATCAACGATTTCACGAGCTATAAAAGTGCGATATCAAACTGGAAAAGTATGCTGGTTGGAGTCGTGCAACATGGATCGGAACAGCAATGTCTCAAAATTCTAGACGAAATATCTCCCAAAATGGAAATTTTGCAGGCCGAAATTAGAGATTCATTAAAAAGGATCAGAAATGTTTCAACCCTATTCGAGGTGGCAAAAGATGCCAAAGAATTCGAACGCACCATGCCATCTATTGGTGACCTAAAAGTGAATGAGTCAAAAATTAAGACTGAAACGGGCAAAATTACCTGGTTGAAAAATGACTTGCAAAAAATCAAAATAATAAGAAAAATAAAGGTTGCACCCTCCGGCGATACGAGTGGGATATTACTAGATGGTCTAATGATATTTACTGCTAATAGTGCGAAAAAAATTGTAAAGTACAATATGAATGGCAAGTTTTCAGGAAAATTGACAATTCCAAGTAGTCCTACTGACCTTTGTCACATGTCAGAATCCAAAATAGTTGTTGCCTCTTGGGATCCATCGGAATTGTACATTATAAACTATAAAAACATGTCATTACTAAAAACATTTAGGCTTTCTGAAGGTGTTTTAGCATGGGGTATCTGTGTTTTGAACAGCAATCATTTCCTGGTTGGGAGTGGAAATCAGCTGACCTGGCTTGACCAGGCGACTGGTCATCATGTCAAATCCGAGACGACGTCTGGTCACTCCTACTTTGTGTCAACATCCGGGAACAATGACTACATCTATGGAGACAGACCGAACTCGGTATCATACGTAGTAAATGATACAAAGAAGTTTATCTACACAAACAAACAGCTTTCATGTCCCCGTTGTATCGGAAAAGATGACGAGGGTAATTTCTTTTTACCAGGTAGTGATTCAAACAACATCCATCAAATCACTGACAAAGGGGAATTGATAAGGATTATTCCAGCCTCCGAAGTTGGTATTGAGGCACCATGGACATTGAGGTTTGAACCTTGTTCCAAAAGATTTCTAGTTACATGTTGTGTTTCAGGAAAGGCAACTTTATGCGAAATGGAATGATATATTATTTAAGTTCCTTTCACATTGTCTAGCGTTTGAATTATGTTGTACGTGAACTTTTATACAAGTCAAACTGCAATGTACACACATTTATTTTCCTTTTTATTTTAAGATGTAGATATGCATAATTTGTTAAGCTTTTTATTGCTTTTTTACATAGAAGAAGATGATATGTGGAATAATTGTACGCGACATAACCTACAATATAAACGACATTTTAAAAAATCAACATCGGAAAACAGCCAGCAGCCTTCATTATGACTAATGACACTCGGATGCCCCATTGTTGCCTCTTTGCTTTACTACATAAATGACGATTTCTGTGATGGAATCCCAACACATTCATACCAAGTCATAATTTTTGTAATGCAGAATCAGGTCAGGTGACCTAAGACCCATATGGAAATCGGATAAAACCTTGGACATACAGAATTTTTCCTGAGGACCATTTTACCAACATAATTTATTGTCTGAGATTTATCTCTGTCTTCTTATTGTTGACATTTCTTTCACGTGGTTTTGTAAAGTTATACTTACATAAGATAATTTGATCCTTTTTTTCCTAAGACAATGCACATCAAGAAAATATTATTGCAAAGAAAAGAATAATGTTTTTATGTACAATTTTATGAGAGATCTTTAGCAATAAGATTTCATAAATGATATTTTTCAATTGGCTGTATTTAAATTGCAATAAAATCTCCTTTTTAATGTTGGATTTGGAATCATTCATTCTTTTTAATTTGTCTCATATATATGATATTGATAAACGATCATCCCTAACAAGGGTTGCATTGATTTGTCTTGTTTATAATCCAGTATAAATTAAAAGAAAGTAATTGCAAATGTAGCTTTCAACTGTCTGAAGAGCGGAATTAAAACAGTTAACACGCACGCGAACAGAACAAAGAAGCATACAACACAAAAACAATTCATCTATAAATGTCCGATACACCACGATAAAAGATTAAATAAACATATAAGTATTGGTTGCATATTTCTTGAAAAAAGACATTGACCTTAATAGCGGCTTGTTGTAATCCATTGTACATTAAAAGCTGGATGCTATCTCATGACAGCAAACTTCCTCCCTGTGTCAGTCGTTCAGTATTATTGCCTGCCTCTGACAGTTCATTGACTAATTTAAAGGTGAACAAACAAGTCAAGAATATTCAAGCACATGAAAACAAAATACTTTTTATTAGAAGCACTATGCTTACAATAAGTGTTAAGGTACCTACCATTTACCTTGAAGAGGAAAGCCTAAGTTTTCTTTTCTGCTCAACATTTAAAAAACAAATAATAAGTTTTTACAATGCGAAACAAAATACATTTTTTCATAAAAAGATAATTTTTATCTAAAAGAAATGATTCTGTACTTCACCACCACTGCTGCAAAATATTTTTTCTAGAGCACAACATATTTAATATGTCACTTTTAATCTACGACTATTCCCCCTTTTCTGTTAACATAGAAATACATTTAAAATCATAGGGAAGAGAATATGATTATACATTCTAGTAGAATTTTTACATTTATTTTTTCTTAGTAGATTAATGATAATCTAATTAAATACCTACTTTGAATTGTTATTTTTTCATACTTGTGTGGCATTACAGCGATCAATTGTGTCAGTTTTGTGGGATGAAGCTTCACTATATAATTTATTGTCGGATCTTAAATCGACAAACTTGATTTTAACAACAGTCGATAAATACTTCTCAGCCAGCTGTCAGTACCAGCGATTGTTCTCAAGAGTTCCTCTCTTACGTTTCGTCTCTTTTCTCGTGTTGTCTTTATGTTAGAAGTTCTTTTTATTTAGTGCTTAGTTAGAGATTATCAATAGAAAGAAGGTTGGGTTCAATATACTATTTTAAACACGCTATATTTTATATGTGCCTGTCCTAAGTCAGGAATCTCTGTCAAAGCTAATGTTTTTACTTCTTGTCTTTACGTTAGGTGTTCTATGTCCAGAATGGCGTCTTTCTTTAACATTGTTTGGATTGGCTTTAATTCGTATGTTTTCTTTTTATTTTCATCTACGGGAAATTGCAAAACGGCGAACAGCGACCATTGGTCACGTTGAAAGCTCCTGGCTTATTCTTATTTGTAAATACATATATTTCCGTTTCACAAACAGTTATTTCACATTTCGTTAACTTCTATAGTTTATCTCTCATATTCAAAATTCTCAAACTTTATAGTAGGTGTATGATTCACATCTATTTGATTTTGTTGTCTAAAATGCTATCTGACAAATGACAGAAGTGCAGAAAGAAAAAGAATGTTTGTCCTTTAGGAAGAGGCGTGATTGATTTTTAAACCTTTCTTTATAAAAGTGTAATTCTATTATCCCCTCTTCTAAAATGCCAATGTTCTTGTTTAAATGAAATATAAAATTTGTCTTGGAAAAAACATGAACTTCTCTAGTTTTTTTTTTTTAGTTTTTTTTATTTCAAAACTCCCCTTTTCTCTTCATTTCCCATGATAACACAAAATGGAAATTTGAATAAAATACACAAATATAAAAAGCTTTGAAAAGATTCTCTTGTATTTCCTAGCGAAAATCAGATCACAAAATGATGAAGTATTGTCACCTATTTGTCCGTCCGTCTTGGCATCTGTCAATACGTAAACACAGTTTCCAAGTTATTTGATGGATCGATGATTATAAAACAATTACATGTACATGTTCAATGTTTATGCTTTTCTAAATGCACTGATACTTAAAATTATCATTGAGATTCGCTAATGTTATAAAATATCACAATAAAATAGAATGGAACACATAATAATCTCTGTAATAATGCTGAAAGTATAGATGGAATACATACCCGTAGCCAGGGGGGGTTTGAGGGGTTCGGACGAACCCCCCTTTGGACAAAAAAATTGATAAAAATAGGGAAAAATCAGGTGAAAAATCGGTTAAGCACTATTAAAGTCAGAAAAATTTGGGAAATCGAACCCCCCTTTTCACATTTCGAACCCCCTGTTGAAAAATTCTGGCTACGGGTATGGGAATACCAATGTAAAATCTCTATCAGTTCTGTTACAATATCTCAATGTATTAGATACAGATGAAACCAAACCTAACCTGTACAAAAGTGAACTTAGAGCGGACCTGTGGTTCACTTTTCTGGTCTGGTTCACTTCTCTTGACCAATCCACGAAGCAGACCTAGGTCCACTTTTCTGGTTTGGTTTGGTTGGAAAGCAGACCAGACCGCACCACAAGTCTGGTTCAGTCAAAACTCTGGTTTGGTTTGCTTTAAATAGTGAACCAGAGTGGACCAGACCTAAGTTTGGTCTGCTCTAAGTCTGGTCTGCTTTCAATAGTGAACCAAGAGTGGACCAGACATAGAGCAGACCAGACCTAAGTTTGGTTTGCTCTAAGTCTGGTCTGGTCTGCTTTTGATAGTGAACCAAGAGTGGACCAGACCTAGAGCGGACCAGACCTAAGTTTGGTCTGCTCTAAGTCTGGTCTGGTCTGCTTTTAATATATAGTGAACCAAGAGTGGACCAGACCTAGAGCGGACCAGACCTAAGTTTGGTCTGCTTTAAATATATAGTGAACCAAGATTGGACCAGACCTAGAGCGGACCAGACCTAAGTTTGGTCTGCTCTAAGTCTGGTCTGGTCTGCTTTTAATATATAGTAAACCAAGAGTGGACCAGACCTAGAGCGGACCAGACCTAAGTTTGGTCTGCTCTTAGTCTGGTCCACTCAAGGAATGGTCGGTTTTATAGGTTTGGTCTGCCTGAGGTCAGAATGAACCAGACCTTGGGCAAAGTTTGCTTTTGGAGTGAACTTGAAAGCAGACCTAGGTTCACTAAAACCAAACCAGACCAGAAAAAAGCAGACCTGAACCAGACTTCTGGTCCACTTTATAAGTCTGGTGCGCATACAGGTTAGGTTTGGACCCATCTGTAGATAGAAAAGTCACATCCATGTATTCTGGCCCTCATTGCTACTGGAACCGACAAAACATGTAAATAAGAATCGACAGATCAATTATGTCCTATAGATACTTTATTAGGGCCTCAGTTAGTGAGTGTTATTTATATCAAATACTTGTCCATTCTGTTGAATTTCTGAAACAAGACAATAATGGTAAATAAAAAATACAACAAGTATCGTGTCAATCAAAGTGTTCTTTTATACTGCTATTGCTGCATAATTTCCTATGATTATAGGCATTTGAATCAAATAATTGGAAGGTTAACAACCTAAAATATCCATTTTAAGTAGCTTAATATATAAAACCTATATTGGATTTCTATTTTGTCTTGACACTAACATTGAAAAACACAATCATCCTGAATTAGAACAGGCATAAGCAAAAATGGTAGTTTGAACTAGGATAAATAATTCTCAACCTAGCTGTCTTTCCTAACCTTGAATTGAACTAAAACTAGTAGACATGGCTCGCCAAATTTTTAGCTGATGCTCGTTAAAATTAAAAGGTGCTTTTTTTCTTAATAAGATTATAGAATCATCAACTGTTGACCAACATGACAGCTTATATGGCATTACAAATTCATATACCAATAATTTTTTTTTATTTCTAATTACAAGTAAGCTATAAAGTATGTTCAATTTTGAATAAATTAGAACAAGCTGACACAAATTGAAAAAATAAATGCAATGCTGTACATCTTTTTTTTTAATGTAACATGATTTTTTGTAAAAAATGTCTTTTGCTTAATTTCCTTTACTCTTTACCGTGCATATGTCGCTCTAAAGGGACATAGACGTTTCTTAGGTCAAGCTCTTTGGTGAAAACAGGGGTAGTGCATATAATATTGCATAGATATTATATTTTAATATATCTGTGAAAAGCTGAGATTCTGTATTTTCACAATATATATTTTTTTTATAAAAATGAATATGAAAACTTGTTCATCAAAAAGCATCAAGTCGAAAAAATCAAGTTAAGAAACGCGATTATTCAAGGATTCATTTACAGTATAAAGGAGGTTGTTACATCTCTTCAATTTCAAGTAATTTCTCAACATATTTTTTCCAACAAATATATCGCAAAATGGGCTTAAAGTACAGTTTATCGAGGTTTTTTCATTAATTTTAAGCGTTTTTTTTTACCAAAAAAAGAATGATAAAAACTACGATCGGAGACCATTTTGCAAACTCGAAATTTCAAAAAGAAATTTCCGATCGTAATTAAAGTCCAAATAGTTATTAAAGCATGCGATTTAATCGTTGCCATGGCAACCAATACCAATAAACAACATTTTTTTTTTTATGCAAACGTATAAAGTTTATATATGCCTCTTCAAAATGATATAAAACTTGTTATTGCATGTCAAGCTGTTCAATTTTTTACACTTCTTTGAAAATAGCAATTGATTTAGCATGAATTTAAGTTTAAAATGTGTTGCACAGTAAAGAGCTAACCTGGAATTCTATACCAAAAATTCGAAAAATTTACCGAAAAATACCCGGTATATTAAAGTTTAAAGGTACCGACAAAATATTAGGTACATATTTTTTTGGTGCTAGAACACCTGCAACTTTGACCATGTTCCAATTTATTTTCTTCCCCATTCAAAAAAATTGCAGACAATAAAACATTGACATGTTTATACGAACAATTCATCTGTCAGGTTTTTGTGATTTTCTGCATAGCAATGTATAATATAACTATAGGTATCACAAACAGGATTGCTTGTGCTGTGCCTATCATCAGGTAGGACTAAAATTTACTAAATCGTTAAATTTGAGTCACTATAACATCAGAATGAAATTGTAAATTTACATGGCCTTGTTTACACATTGTTATGTTTCTTGTTTCATGAAAATGAAAAAGAATACCAGTATCAATCAGAAGTTTGGAAAAAATATTAAACATAAAGATGACCATTTACGTTCTTGAAAGAGTTATGCTCCTTACTCGCCTACTACCTTCAACCTTATTTTAGACAGTGGACAACAAACCCGACGAAATTAAGTTCCTCTACCTTTTGTATATATATGAAGGTGCGGCATAACGATAACAAAATACATTAACTTACGTCTACACCGATCTTACACTTTAAACAGCATCCACCCATTGTATCTGTTATTTTGTATCCTTGTCTTGTATATAAATGCTGGGCTGGATTGTCTGCGGCTACCCATAAATATATCACCTGCAAACATAAACCGGAAATGATGTCAAATGAAACTTGTCATGTGACCAAATGCTCGGCGGGATTGTCTGCAGCTACCCATAAATATATCACCTGCAAACATAAACCGGATATGAAGTGACGTGAAACTAGTCACGTGATTATTTGTCTTCAGCCACCCACATTCTTTCTGATTGCATTAGCTTGAAATGGATCTTTATTATCATCCCCACGGACCACAGCCCTTAATCTTATTAAAATAAGATCTGTCAATTGTTCCCTACTGTTTCTGCATGGTAGATCTGAAGACACCCCATTGTACTTTCTTTCTGATGACCTTTTTCGGAATCATTAGAAGTAATGCTTCCAAAATCTTGAAACAGGTTGGAAGCTGAAATCTGATTGGTCCATTCTAAAGGTCATCAGAACAGAGAGTAAAATGAAATGACTTCAGATCTACCATGCAGAGATGGTAGGGAACAATTGATAGATCTGATTTTATTGAAATTGCTCTGACCTTGGCATGAAAACAGACATACGTTTTCTAATTTCAAATTAAATCACTGGAGATATAGAACATGGAAATGTTTATTAATGTTGACATTGATGAGCTTTTTGTCGACATTCAACAAGCCGAGATAGGACATTCACAGCTGATTAATGACAAAATACGATATGCAAGTATATACACACTTTATATATATACATTTTATCTATATCTGAAATTCGTGATAGTATACTACTGTCAAAGGTCAAGAGGAGGAAAAATGACGTCAGCAAGAAGTGAGGTCAGACGTATAATCCTTATTTTTGTTTATTTTATGAAACAATTTATTTGGGTCAAAGAAATATAAAAACAAGTATTTCCTACAGTCATAACAGTTTAAAGACATTAATCCAAAGAACAAGATATGATAAGTGCTTATTTGGCCCCCTAATTTACCTTTTTTTTAAATAATTGAACTGAGCTTAAACTATACTAGATCAGTTCTTAGATGAACAAAGAATTGTTAATAACATTGATTTTAACTGAATCCTGTTTATTACGTCACAGTGACGTCATCAAATTATGTGAAGGTGACATTTTTGTGAAAAAGTGTTAAAATCGTGCAAATTTTGAGTAGTTTTTGGCAAATTTAACAATGAGCCACACGGAGTACCACAAAGATATTTTTGTGATTTGGTCCTATACTAAAAATGATTATTGACATAAATTAATGCTGTGGTACTCATGGCGGCTCATAGTTAAATTTGCTGAAAACTACTTTAAAATTACAGGTTTTTTACAGTTTTTCACCAAATCACAATTTTTAAGCCACTTTGTGTAACTATTTTAACAGCATAATGGACAAATTTAAACAAAATCATGCTGATATAGTGAAGTTTAAATAATTTAAAGTATATATCACATACTTTGAGCTCATTTTGGCCCACAAAACTAGTTTAACCCCGCCACATATTACTTGTACCTGTCCTAAGCCAGGAATCTTTGACAAAGCTTTCGTTTGTACTTGTCTATTTAATGTTTTCTGTTCCTTGTTTAAGAATGGGGTCTATCCGTGACTATTTCAGGGCTGGATTTGAATTATATGCATTTTGTTTAGACCATGGGCCAATTGCAGAACCGCGAGCAGTGCCAAATGGCCTCGTTGAAGGCTGCTGGCGGTTGTCCATTGTGGTTTTTCTAAATTGCCGTTTAATTGTGGGCTGTGCCGCGTACACTTATTCCACATCTCATTATTTTCTAATTATTTCAAAATTTGAGGGGCAAAATTGGCCCCTTACAATACCTTCTCCTTTAATACTTTCATTCAACCAGTTTTGTGACATAATCAGAGAAAAGGCGAATGTGTAACCCATGTATTAAACTCTTACCGTGCATCCATTTTTCTTTGCATCAGCATCCGCCATTTCAAGGAGCACCTTCCCGATTCCCTTGCCTCGAAATTTCGCATCCACACAAATATGGTCTAAGTAGCAAAATTTAGGTTTAATATTACGCTCTGCAATGGAGTCAGCGGCCAATAATCTATAACAAAACAACTGATGAATTCACAAAAATAAAGCCACTCAAATGGCAACCGTTTGGTTCGGAAATATTGGTAAAATGTTAAAAAAAAACATTTATGTGTACATTTGCATTCATGGAAATTAACACAGACCCGACAGCCGACGACCTATAAAAAACTGTTTGGTCCTGTAAATTGTTCCAAATGTTATAACACAATCTAAGTAAAATATTTTAAAATCATGTATTCTGTCCTGTAGATCCAAAATTCTCAATTCCATGACTGAATTCGGTTCTTCTTTTTTGGGGAATTCTAAGGGCCAACATATATGTCACAGATCATGATGGTTTTTTTTCAACAAAGTATCTTGTACTCGTCGTCACTATATAATATTATTAAGGCCCTGCCTTTTTAGCGAGCATCGAAAATCTATATACCTTTTGAAAATAAATCCATGTGCTCGACCGGCTAAGTTTAACGTAAAGAGGGAACTTTTTAAAAAGAATTAAATAGTAGCAAAGTCTGACCCCACCCAACCCAAATCATATGCAGTGGGGAAAGTTGTTGTTAAAATATCTGGGATCAATAACTACTTATTAAAAATTCAATTATTTGTGCAAATAATAAACCCTGTAACATTCTGGGACGACATTAAGCGGGGACGAAATTATCCATTTTATGGATTACGTGACGTCATTTCCTTATCAGAGTATTTCGCGCTTCTTCAGCAGACCAAAACAACATTTAGATTCTGTCAGGTTTTGTGAGATTTTCTGAATATCAGTGTTTTATTTGAAGCATTGGTAACAGAAGGTACATTAAGAAACCTGGCAGAAAAAAAAACAATAAAGTAAAAATATCATGCGGGACTGAGGAAAGTGAGTGAAACCCCATAGGATGGGACTCTTCTTTCATTTTCAGGTAAGAACCTTTTATTTATTATTATGAGTAGGTTTTATTCAGTAAATTTATGTATTTCTTTATCTTATTTTATCTTATTTAGAATTTAACAAAGCTTGGTCAGTATCATGCATTTGGTATGACTAGTCAATGGGAACATGTTGCCAAAAGCTAGCTCGGTAATTTCCGGAAAATCGTTTTTCAGCGGAAAAGACCGAATGGTGTTTAATTAAAAATCTGTGTGTAAAAATAAACAAGTAGATGAATGAGGGTTTTATCACTGTTTTTTTATTTCAATTTTTATATTTTTGCATAACAGATTATGATGTATTTTTTATAAGCCCAGTGGGTTGATTGTTTTACATGCTCCGTGCCTATTATTTTTTTCACTCCGTAAAAGTAAACCTGTTCCGGTTTTATCGTCAGTATATTTCTGGCACATCTCAAAACATGCACAATGCCGTAGGGCTCGCATATGCGATGCTCGCTATTATAAAGACAAGAAACATGAAACGGGTGATGAAATGAACATGATATATGAAGGGGTGGTGTGGGAAACAAAAGGGACAGTTAATTTTGTAAACCAAAGGAAAAAAGGTGATGTGGGTAGGGGTGGAAAATGTGGTACACTACTTGGTGGTACACAAAGGGAATGAAAATGGTCATATTTTTTTTTTGATTAATATACGCAATCAAATGTTCTTATAATTTGAATATAAGCTATTAAATTTTGCTATTATTTAAACCCCTTTCCACTGTCTGATCTCCTTACCTACCCAATTCCGTCACAACATCCTAAACCACTAGGTACGTCGCTGTTGCGGTCCCTGCAAAAATAAATCCTCTTAAAAACATAAAATGCGTTGACTTATTTTGTTCAATTCATATTTTTTCCTACATGCAACTGCTCAAAATCTTCTGTAGAACATAAGTTCTATTCTTACTTGAACTTAATCTTCAGGAAATCTGCATGATAGCCGGTCTTGACAAGCATATTTTAAAATCATCGGGCAAGGCCAAAAAAATATATGTGTAATCAAACATGCCGAGCTTTACTAAGGAAACAATCCAGTCTGATGATATGAACCATGAAATTTTTATTGTAAAAAGTAGACACAAAAGCTCGGCATGTTAGCCAAAATTTAAGTTTGCCGGGCCAAATCTTTTGGTGCCCGCTCTCCGTAGACATGTGCCCGACTGGTCCCTATCAAAGAATTGGGCCGGGCGCTCTTTTTTTTTCGAAAAAAAAATGTTCCTTTGGTAAATAAAAAAATTTCAAAAAACGTAAATTGACCCCTTTTTGTACTTTTGTCAAATCAACCAGAAGTGCCAAAATGCTGTCAAAATTGGCCCAAACCCTAGCCAAATGTTTGGACCAAAGGTCCCCTTTTAAAAAAAATCCTTTTTATTTCTGACTTTTTCAAAATTAAAATGTCCTGCCTACCCGTAAAATGCAAAAAATCCTGACTTATTTCTTGCGATTTTCCTATAAAAACGTGTATTGGCCAACGCAAGACGCCATTCCAATAAATCAAATTATTTAATCATTAAAATGTTACTTTTATTACAGTTACAGTTTTGTTACAGTTTACTTTCTTGCATAATAACATATATATTATGACATTATTTATATGGACTCAGACTATGACAAAAAATCGAAATTTTGATCAGTGACATTGTTGAACGATTTTTTGTTTTGTCCATAATTTTGGTGGTGACGTCATGTTAAGATACACATAATTTTCTATCCGCTGCCGGTAAGGACAATTTTCGGACTTATTCGGAACCTTACACACGGTTTCTTTTTTTTGTACTGCACGTGGTCAATATCCTCGGTGCTGGATTTGGCTTCCCCGTTCGAACTTTTTGGTTTAATTTGAATAATTTTCATGCTTTTCGTTCAATATTTTGGATTTTGATCTTCGAATGTTTTAATACACATACTGCTGATGAGAGGTTTGTCCTTGAAATATCGATATACAGCATAACAAAATCAACCGTTTTATATCCGTTTTTTTTTTTTTGGTATTTGTACATATTAAACGAAAAGATTCAAATTAGTTCTACGTGGTTACACTTATATTCAACCTTACGGGAATTTCTCATTGTCGCCATGGTAACGCAGTACACAAGATCCTGCCATCACTCCTTCGTATTCTGCTATAAATTCTCGCTCATAAAACTCTGGAGGGCGCCCTCTACAATGGTTTGTCATTAACTGTTCCATCTGTGGTATTCTAGGTGAAAATAAGAATTACTGTTTAGCAACAAGAAACATTTTATCTACCGTTTTGTATTTTTCTTAAAATGCCAAACTTTATTCCTGTCTTTCTATAATGAATGTTATCCGAGAAATCGACGTAACAGAAAACACGCTAACTCAACAAAGTTTATTATTAAACAATTTCTTTGATACAATTTTGAGGCTTCTATTTCTTAGCAACATGGTTCGTTTTGTATTAGTTGCAACATTTTTTTTTAAATTTCAAATTCATTTTTCGGTAGACAGGTCGACTTAAAGCAGCCATTACGAAAACCACGCTTTTTCAGGCGACACCATAGGAATGCTGGTTGCTTAGCAACCTATGAAACCACGTGCAATAAATATTATGATTTAGCATGAAATGGAACCTGCCAACAATAATATCATAAGTCAAAAATTGAAAACCGGTGCTTTTAAGGGATGTTAAATTGCACTGACGTTCATAGGACATAGAAAAATCGGATTAAATGCCTTATTGGATTATTGGGGGAATAATATTAAAATTTGTCTTAACTTTCGGCTTGAACAATATTTTTTCTTCCTAATATGTTATAACTATTACAATGTATTTGTTTTCAAAATATTACAATTATATGTTAATTATTCTATGGATACGTTGCCACACTGATGTGTCCCAGGAAACAAAAAAAAAAAGCAAAGAAAAACGGCGTTTTAATGTTAACGTACATTTTACAAGAGTCTGATAGGAAAGCCGTTAGAATATTCTAACAATAACATAAATAGCTCGAAAAGATTCATACCTTCTTCATGTTCAAATAATCCCGCGGAAAATATCAGTTTGATATCGGTATGTTTGATAAATATGGCAAAAAGGGTGTTAGTCAATTTTATCTATACAGGTCTTTAAAAATCTTGGTCAACAGAGTATGCTCAAACATGACTTTGAATGAATCATTGGGTGTGCATTCGGGCGTTAGTGTAAGGACTGCAGGGAGTGAAATATGACGATCGCGAGTGTATAATTCAATTAAGTTAATATCAATGTACGTTTTTCGATCCTTTCAAGAGAGATACATTCATGATAAATTGATCAATTTTCTCAACCTCAGTTAATACTATTTGGGACATTTTTCTTTTAAGTTAGAAGATATTGTCATAATAAGGGACCGACCGTTTAACTTGAAGAGATGGGGGGAGGGCTTGGATTTTTCGTAAAAAAAAATATTCTGAAAATTATATTTGATAAAAAAATATTTTAGCAGGAGAGGGTAAGATAAAAATATTCTGAAGAAGGATTTTTAAATTCTGACCAAATCAAAAATTGAAGCCCCCCCCCTTTCAACTTTAACCATAATTTATTATCGCCCTGCAACAGCTGTTTTCCATAAAAGCAAATAAAGAAAGTTACAAATACTTTCTTTAGCATATACACCCGGGTTAACCCGAGATCGTGAAATCGGTGGTTATCGTGAACTCGGTTAGACAAAATGTAAACAAACGAGAATTAACCAATGGGAAAAGAGAAATTACGACTAAAATGTAGTCGTTAACGCGGTTAATGTTATCGTTCAACCCGGTTTGTTCCTTTTTACTGTTATCGTGAACCGCAAATTTGTATAATGTAATATGTACAAAAAGCTTCTTTCTCTTATCAAATAGTGTTAGTTTAGATGTTTGAAACCTTTGTTAGTGTAACAAATTAACTTTTTGGTCTTTGAAATTAGAAGTATCTCATTAACAAATTAAGGAAAGAAACTAAAAAGGGTAAATAAAGGTAAAATTACCGTACTATATAATATATAATATATAGTAAGGCAACCATATGCAATTTACCACTCTCTAATTAATTAAAGCCGGTGTTTGGGAAACTTGGGGTATAATATACATGCGTCCGATTATTTATTTCTGACCCTGTTAAAGTACTTTATAAAGAATTATCTTACTCTTTTTATCTACTTTTTCATAACAACTTGTTTTAATTGTTTTGGTCGTGGTCCAAAATCTTGGAACTAAATATAAACGGTATGGCAAATTGTAACTTCGAATTCGGGTTTAATTTTTAAGAAACAAAGGTTAACAAAATCCTTAGACGGACAGACAAACGGACAAGAATAGATATCATTAACATAATAAACCAACAGCTTATTCAATATTGGCACTATATACATGTGTAGTACAAATAAACGACCAATCAACTTTGTTTATAAAAAAAAAAAAAAACCATGTCAAGACATAGTGACCGTCTTTTTGTTATAAAGGAAGTAGATCGAGAGTGACAGACCTAATGCTATGGGATTGCATACTTATGCTACATACCAAATATCAAAAGGCTGCGATGAGTAGTTATTGAGTTAATTGATTTTTAACTTCGTGGAATCCAGCAAAAAGAGGGAAATTAGCGACCCTTTATCATATAACTGACCTTTATAATTAATTATCAATCTTATGGCAGTCGTTATGTACAGAATATTTAACATGAAAAGGGTTTCACTTGGTTCCGAATCCGTGCAGTGCACGGGAAGCGAATAGGCACACAAAGGCACTAAGCTTGTCGGAAGAAGTCCACTAAAGAGCGCTCAGAAACGGCTGACATTGGGTCCGTTCGCTTAGCTCAAAAACGACTGGGATATGTGCCTAAGGTAGTTGAATGGGACAGCCCTGTCATAATGAATACCGGCGTCATCATGCTATAATTTGGAAAACCTGACCGCAAACCATAGTGGGTCAAGGTGAGTGGATAGGGCCAGTGGCTGATCCAGAAATTTTGAAAGGGAAGGGCGCGCAATTAAAAAAATTCTTAGGGATTTCTTATTTAATACAGTTCCTAACCAAATTTTCCTGTAAAACGGGAGGGAGCGCGCCCGGCACGCCGTTCTTTAACCCACCTTTGATTAGTCATGCTTCTTGCCAGGGATGTCCAAAAGACACGTAAAATATCACTTTGAAGCTCGCAAAGTAATTCATCAAATATAAGCTAAATTTTCTGCCCCTAACCACCTCGCTCTTTATCCTGTGGTTTTCAAAATTTACAGTTCTTTTGTTTGCCCCCCAAACATTTTTTTCTCGCTCAGTGTGTGTCGGTTCAACAGGATTCAGTATTGTATTTCGGCAGATAAGGGTTGCCTATGTGAACCTGGTTAAGGGTTGGCTATATTCCACTCTGTTAAGTGTTCAAACTAGTATATGACCTCATTTCAGGTAAAGTTTCTTCATTGTCAGTCACCATAGGTTAATATTTCAGATCATGCGATTTATTTTTATTTTTATTGGCGGGGGGGGGGGGAGGGTTTCGTTATTTTCTGTGTACATTGGCCAATTGTGCATTGGGGGTACATTAATCTTATGAGTTGGTACATTTCCTTCTCGTTTATGGTCGTACATTACCCCTTTCGCATGGCATACATGACCAAATATTTTTATTGAAAACCTTATGCTTTATATAGCAGAAATCCTTTTCAATGTTTATCTGAAGCTGTGCTGTCAAAACATATTTTTAATACAAAAAGGATTTATCATGTTTTTGTTTTTTTATCGGAAATGACCGGTCACTTAAAAACTGTGCAAAAGTATGCTGTTAAAATCGTATACAAATACTTTAAGTGTGTAGGTCTATGATAATGATTTACTGGCAACGCAATAATGTTAAACTATAAGTATTTCGGTAAAATTGGTTTTAGTTTGTCATCAAAATAATGCTCGTTTAATTCAGTCCAGAAAAGCAAGAGGTGTAGGTTTAAACACGGTTTTTTATTTTTTTATTTTAGATTTATATATATATATATATATTGTATATTGTATGAATCTGCACACTCCGTTTTTAGCTCACCTGGCCAAAGGCCATGTGAGCTTATGCCATCACTATGCGTCCACTTGGCAGGAAAGGTACATGGTATGTTGGCTACAAACGATCCTCATTTTAAATTGATCTGATAAAAAAATATGGCCGCCGTTGCTAAAAATAGACATGGGGGGTCAGACTACTGTTTTTGGCTTATAAATTAAAAAGTATAAGAGATAGATGAAATCTGATGCAATGCTACAGTTTCAGCATCTAAAGCTCTACAAAAGTCTCCTTTTAGTCGAAAATGTCAGAAGACCATCTTTAGGGGTTTTGGCCCCTTAAAGGTGAAAAACAGACTTTTTTCGTGTTTTTGGCCTACAGAATGAAATCTTGCAGATGGAGATTAGCTGTTGCTTGCTTAAATTTTCAGCTCATTGAGTTCTACAAAAGTCTCCATAGGGTCGAAGTTGTCAGATGACCCCTTATAGGGGTTATAGCCCCTTAAAGTTGAAAAATAGTGTTTTTGGCCTATAGAATGAAAACTATTGTATATAGAGAAAAGCTGTTGTTTGCTTACCATTCATCTCAGTTAGGCTCTACAAAAGTCTTTATAGGGTCGACATCAAGACCAGGTGAGCGGTTCAGGCTCCTGGGAGCCACTTGTTTATTTTATGGGGTGTTAACAACTAATAAGGAAATACATTTTATGTATTTGTTAATGATCATAGAGAAAATGCTTCATAAATCGTTTGTGCGCAAATCCGGGAATCCCGTTCCAAACCTTTCGTTTTAGTTATCTCAACAGAATAATGTCATTAAAACATATCAGTACGTTTTAAAACTAGAAGTTACCGTTGAAGGCATATGTGACCATGTTATGTTGACGATAACTTAAACCGAGTTAAACGATAACAGCTTTGATTTTTAACCGCGTTAACGACTACATTTTAGTCAAAATTTCTCTTTTCCCATTGGTCAATTCTCTTTTGTTTACATTTTGCTTAACCGAGTTCACGATAACCACCGACTTCACTATCTCGGGTTAACCCGGGTGATATATAGTTCTTTGAACGACTTACTTGGATTCGCTTGTAGCATGTACGAACTTTGACCTAAAAGCTTGCACCATACAAGTTCCGGAGAATCTCGCATCCTCCGGTGTGTCGGTGAGATTTCGTATCGTGACCTTCCCATCGGTGTAAAGTTGCTGTTTCGATGGTGGTGGTGCAATTTGCGGTTGTGTGGTTATGGTATCCATTCTGCAAGACAAAGAAGATAACGATGCTCAAACTTCTTAAGTTTTTGGGTTATCCCGAAAGTAACTGAGTTTGAGATTCTAAAACGAATGAATTTGGATCTAAGATAGATCTCTGGCTGTTGTCTTTGCTAAAAAAAGGAACCAAATCGCGATATTGTTCACGTGCGTTAATATTGCGCATCTGTTTATTTGGGGAAACGTTTATGACGTTTCATCACACGAAACGTACGCACTATCTTTGGTTTACAAATTCGCTGAAATGATAGCATTGCAATCTATTCTAAGGAGCCGACTATCGACAATAGGCAAAACTTCTTAAAAACATTTTAAGAGTGAGTAAATGATCGAATTGGGATGGGTGGCAAACGTCGATCAAGCGTTATAAATTGAACAATAGTGTCCAATTTTTAACTCTTTATCGTTATAAAGATTGTTTTTGTTGCTCTTACAAGGAAGAATTTCTGAACACTGGATATCATCGGCTATCGCTAACACTAGCAAATCTAAGACAGTAAAAATACCTGTGCATGATTCTTAACAAAGAAAAGAACAATAAGTGAAAATAGTAGAAAACAGTCTGATTCTAGTCTGTTGTCTATTATTTCTCTTAGCTGTCATCTTCCTTGCCAAAAATCATACACCTTTTTTACTGTCTTTAGTTTGCAGGGGTAAGCTAGAGCCACCGATTTTACCTTGTAAAAAGCTGTCTGCAGTGTTATTTTAAATAAACGGCAATAGAAGTACGATTCATATCTTTACCTATGCCAACACAAACAGATTTCTAAATTGATTTTACTTCTCCGATTAAGGCACGTTCCATTTTTATGGTTGGGAGCCTGGGATTTCCCCAATAGATTAACTCCAATTTTAATAGAAAAAAAAGAAAGAATGTGTCCATGGGACACGGATGCCCCCGCTGGTCCGACAGGTCTAAAAGTCGCTTAAGACATATAGTTGGTCATGTTGAACCATCCTACCAAGTTTCAAATCATTTCCTTGTATGGTTTCTGAGAAAAGCTTGACGGAAATTTTCAAGTCAATTTTCATATCAGTCCAGCCATAAACAGAAAGTAGAAGTCCGATAGGTCTAAAATTCGCTTAGGACATATAGTTGGTCATGCTGAACCATCTTACCAAGTTTCAAATCATTCCCATGTACGGTTTCTGAGAAAAGCTTGACAAAAATTCGTACGGACGGACATGAGTAAAACTTAATGCCCCCCGACATGGCGTCGCGGGGCATAAAAAATTAAATATCTTTAGTGGACCTGAAAAAAAAATCACAAATTCCCCACAAAAAATTATTGCAAATTTGGTGAAAAAAAAAAAAACTATTTGGTAATTTTTTAGCTGTAACTCACTGCATATAGATGTTAGAACATAATAGAATGAAGGAACTGTTGCTAAATCACATCACAAACCAGGACTACTGTGAGTGGCTCAGTACTAATGCTTGTTGAATGCCTTAAGTTCAGTTAACGGCAAAGTACGGATTATATGAGGTTTTTTCCCTGCTGATTTCTTCTTCTGCACGAAAAAGTCTTCATTGATCTTCGAAGAGCATTTGTTGCCAATCTGTTGCATTATCCGTTTTATGGTATTACAATACTCCTCTTCTGGCTAGGTAGGGTCAAACATCAATGTTTTCAGAACAGTCGATTAACTTTCGGTTTTGATTTCGGTTTCGGCTCTTTGAAGTGTTGAATGTGTTAATGATATTGAAAAAATACTACAAAGCCAATTATTTTCAATTAGGAATATGAGACTTACCATTCTTATAATTAAAAAAAGCATCTGACAATACACAATAATTTGAACCCGCCTTCTTTTTAACGCCAAGCAAGAAGAACCCACACAAAACATATGACAATTATTTCATACCCCTAACAGGTTGTGTTAGTATGATATGGAAGACTTCAGTTAAAAATAAAAAGCTTCGCTAAGAGCGCAGTATGATACGACCGCAACATGTTGAACCCTGTACGTTGTAGGCCTAATATGGATAGTCTATTGCTCTGGACACATGCAGCCCTAGGTTGACTGATAGAGTGTTTTTGACGTGTTTGACACATGCAGCCTTTGGTAGACTTTCCTCCCACATTCCACAAGGAATTCATTTTTTTTTTCGAAAGCTGACAAAAAATAAATTACAATTTAACATTTTTTCCCCTCTTTTGGACCCTTATTTAGGACATCTGCTACCTTTCAGATTAACAATATTTGGCCGACAACGGCATAAAGGAGGAGCAGAGTGTCACTAAATCAAATTTTGTAAATTCACTATTTGACAAGAATTTAACTAGAAACAAGATTTTAGAAATCGGACCATAAATAAAAAAGTTTCGATTTTGGCCCCTTGTAGCCTCAAATCGACAACAACGACGACGACGACAGCAGTATACCATTATTAGTCCGCATTTGTTTTTGCAGTCGCATAAAAAGCTAAAAAATTAAACTTCGTCGCTGATCTTTTTACAATTGTTAGGTACATTTATGACATAAGTCGCAATGCATTGCTAAGATGAAAAAAAAACGAGAAATGAAACGAAGACTATATGAAAAAAAAACCTTTTTAAAATTTTGTTCTTCGTATTTAAATTAAGTGTGCACGGAAATCTGACCTATTTTAAAACAAAATTACAACAGAGATCCAGACAATAAATTTTGTTACGCCCGACGCGCGTTTCCTAGTGTCAAGACTCATCAGAGGCACTCTGCTCCAAAATTAAAATGCTAAACACTATATGAGAACAATAAAACCAATGGATTAACCAGCACGGATGTAGGATGTTTTTTACGCCTTACATGCGTTTCGTCATGCCAGAACTCATCAGAGGCACTCTACCCAAAGATTGAGATGCCAAACACTATACGAGTACACTAAAGCCAATTAGTTTACCAGCCACGGATGCAAGAATTTTGTTACGCCTGACGCGCGTTTCGTCATGTCCAGACACATCAGAGGCACTCTAGCTGCTCCAAAATTAAAATGCTAGACACTATATGAGAACAATAAAACCAATGGACTAATCAGCACGGATGCAGGAATTTTTTTACGCCTGAAGCGCGTTTCGTCATGCCAGAGCTCATCAGAGGCGCTCTGCCCCAAAATTAAAATGCCAGACACTAAATGAGTACAATAGAACCAATGGGTTAACCAGCACAAATGCAAGAAATTTTGCCACGCCTGATGCGTGTTTTGTCATGCAAGAACTCATCAGAGGCCTCTACCCAAAGATTGAAATGCCGAACACTATATATAAATACAATACCACCAATGGGAGGACCTCCATAATGTTGTCATAACTTATGTTAAATCCCTTTGCTTTATCTGAATTTTGCCACGCCTAATACGTGTTTCGTAATGTCCAGATTCAATCGGAATCGCTCTACCCAAAGATTGGAATGCCAAACTTTATATGAGTACAATAAAACTAACCAGTCGCGGATGCAGGAATTTTGTTACGCCTGACGAGTGTTTCGTCATGTCACGACACATCAGAGGCTCTCTGCACCAAAAAATGCCAAACACTATATGAGTACAATAAAACCAATGGATTTACCAGCACGAATGCAAGAATTTTGCACGTCTGACACGCGTTTATCCAGCTCAGGACTCATCAGAGTCGCTCTACCCAAAGATTGAAGTGCCAAACTTTATATGAGTACAATGAAACTAATGAATTATCCAGCCACGGTTAAAGGAAGTTTATTACGCCTGACGTGTGTTTTGTCATGTCAGGACTCCTCTGAGGCGCTCTGCTTCAAAATTAAAATGCCAAACACAATATCAGTACATGGAAACCAATGTATTATCCAGCCACTGTTTCAGGAAGTTTGGTACGCCTGACACGCGTTTGGTAATGTCCAGACTCATCAGTGACTCTCTACTCCAATTTCATGATGCCAAACACTATATGAGTACAATAAAGCCAATAAGTTAACCAGCCACGAATGCAAGAATTTTGGAAAACAAGAGGGGGTGTATTGACTGGATAAAGAGAGGAATGTATAAATTAAAATAAAATTTCATTTTATCCTTTGACCTCTCCCCCCCCTTAATCCGCCGATTGTTAACCTAACTAATGGACATCTCTCATTTTGTTCCTTTTTTCTTCAACAAAAGAAGATTATCAATAGAATTTTCGGTAATCAAATATGTTTGCTGGTCAATTTTATATTAATTTTAAAATGTACTTAGAATACAATGGTTGTAATTGTTATTTTAAGGTTCTTCTAAATGAAAAATGGCTGCCATGCATTGTCAATACGGGACTTTAAAAAAATACACAGCCTAGATGAAATAAGTATTTTGCTAAAACTATATGGAAATGAATGTTTTACAATCTTATCTAAAGCAAGCTAGAAATAATTACATATAAAAACAGTCTTAAAAAGTAAAATTTTAAATATTTGTAAGGGTGTGCTCGAATAGTTGGATAGTAATCAGACGCACCTTACATGTTTATGTAAATATAATTAGATTAAGCCTCATTGTAGGATTTTAAATACTAGCTTGCTCTGCGTATTGGTAAGTTAAATCTAATTAGACAGGTTTTCAACGAAATAAATCATTTGCTCAATCTGTGTATTTTTTGAAAGTTTTGTATTGACAATGCATGGCAGCCATTTTTCATTTAGAAGAACCTTAATGTTTAAACTCATTGTAATATGTCATTGTGCATTATCTCCAATAATAAAGAATTTCTGTCTTAAAAATCAATAGAGTAAAGTGTAGATTTACAGAGGATAAATGACATGTGTACATAACCTATTCATAAATAGTGTACATGTGTTCAGTGTACATGTATTTATACATGTTAGAAATGATCGACCATACACAATGACAAACTTATTTCAAATAAGTAACGTCTATGTATTATCAAATATATAATTCATACCTTTACATTGACAACGCCAAGTCCTAGTTAACGACCCTAACTCGCTTGACTAGATCAATATTTATAGTATAACTAATGAGGGGTGGCGAATATCAATTTTAATGTCACGAGTCTCGAATAACGCCAGGATTCAACAAGTGCGCGGAACTTGTTCCGCGCACGAGTTGAATCCCCTAGCGTTATTCGACACGAGTGACATTAAAATTGATATTCGTCACCCCGAATTAGTTATACTATTTATTATATAAATAATTTTGAAAAACGTGACTTATAATCATCAAATAATGAAAACGAAAGAAATTATTGATTAATGAATTGTGTATTGCGCAATAATCTCAGTTACTTATTTTTCGCGGGAAACTTCACGAGGGTTAGATAAATTCGCACGCGAGTTAGATAAATCCTGTAATTAACTCCGTGAAAATCTAGAAATTTATTTAACTCGGAAATCACGATCTTTCACCTATATCTATATAATAAATGGTTTTATTTATAATCCACAGTAGCCATTTAAATCCATTTATCTAATAAAATTGCCGACAAAAATAGATGTGTCAGTTTAAAGACTTTTTTCACAGTCGTTGTGGTGTAGCTTAATGATGTCCCAATTCCTCCTTTTGTTATATGCCCATTCTTAATTTCCTTTTCATAGTGCAGTCCTTTCCCACTTTCATAATTAACTATAAATTGGAAAATATTATTCCCCTTGTGTCGTCGAGTGGTCTAAGGCGCCGGTTTTAATACGATGTTGATCACTAAAAAATACATCGCTGCAGACCTATATCTAGGTATACTAAACGTTTAATGTGGACCTGTCCACTTGTATGCGAGTAGGTTTGTCAGTAACCAGCTCAAGGTCGGTGGTTTTCTCTGGTACTCCGGTTTCCTCTACCGTTAAAACTGACCGCCATGACATGGGTGCGTCGAAAAGGGCGTCAAACACCAACACACACATGTACAATTCACATAATTTGTGTGACACAATACAATCTACATTTTTTGTTTACATTAGCGAGAAAAAATTATTTAATATTCAAGGCATCACTTTATTTTTTGCCTATTAGCCTCATCTTATTATCACCACAACATTACTATAATGTCCTCACAACCGTTTTGTGGAACAACCGTATCCAAATATCACGATGGAAGAGGCAGGTTTGGCGCGCCTCAAACCATGGCTTAACCTAACATTTCTTTTGAAATGCCTGTACGAAGTCTGGACCATTGCAGTCTTTATTTTATCTGGTATGTTTTCCTCGTTTTGTCTTGTCTCGTGGACATTTGAGATTGATCCTTCAAGTTTGATAATTTTGTTATTTCATTAATTTACCTGTATATATATATACCTCCATAATACATGTATTTTTTTCTTAATCAGGTTGGGCACAATCTCTCAAACGGGGCGAAATTACGCAAATGAGTAGCTACCCCTCATATGAGTAACAGTTTTAAATGAATAAACATCAGGACTGAATGACAAAACACCCAACAGGAGACCACAAGAGATGAAAGACGATTTACTAATTAGAAAAAGTATGGCGCTATTGGTATATTACATGTACATTACAAATACAAATTAGCAATGAATTTCGCTACAAAATAACACATAACGGTAAAACAAAGTAAAAAGTACGAAATATTGGAACTTGAATAAAATACACAAATATAAAATGCTTTGAAAAGATCATTTTGTATTTCCTAGTGCATGGTTATCAAAGCACAAACGAGCGGAGTATTGTCACCCATTTGTCCGTCTGTAGTTGCATATGGCAATACGTAATTACAGTTTCAAGTTATTTGATTGATCAATTATGATAAAACAATTACATTTTAATAATTTATTTTTGTATATGCTCAAATGCTAAAAGTATTATTGAGATTCGCTAACTTTATAAGAAATCACCATCAAATGGAATGGAACACATAATAATCTCTATAATAATGCTGAGAGTATAAATGAAATAAAAAACAACCAAGCTCCATGAGTCGTTACAGAATCTCTTTGTTTCAGACAGATTTCACATTCCATGTATTCTGCTTAAAGTCACTAATTGCTACTTGAACCGACAAGATATGACAAGTAAATTTTGTTCCATGAAGATTATTTTGGCTCTGTTAGTGTTTTTTTATATCAAATACTTGTCCATTCTGTTGAATTTCTGAAATAAGAAAACAATGGTAAATAAAAAATACAAAAATACCGTGTCAAGCACAGGGTGTTATTCATGTACTTGTTATTCTACTATTGATCCATGTACTCTGTCACTTATTGCCACTGGAACGAACAAAACATGTAAATATGTAAGAATCGACAAGCCAATTATGTCCTATCAAGACTTTTTTTTCTATGTTGGTGAGTGTTTTATATATCAAATACTTATCCATTCTGTCGAATTTCTGAAAATAAGACAATGATGGTAAATAACAAAATGCAAAGCACCAATTAGGTGTCGATCAAGCTTTTATTTTAGTATAACTGGAATGTATGCATGAAGGATGCAGAGGTACAAATGGGGCATCTTATTGGCAAAAGACAGAAAGGAGCAAAGACAAAACCAGCAAACATCAACGATAACAGCACAAAGAAACAGACAACACAAAACACAAAAATACAAAAGCAACTGAATAGCAATCTAAAACGCAAATCCAAATAGTAATGGGACTGTTATGCATAATTTTGTTTATTTACTTTTTGTGCTTAGTGTTACTTCCGGACGGACCCCTAAGATCGCAATGGAGGAGGGGGGTTTTGCGTGTCATAAACCCTGGTTTAACCCACCATTTCTTTTAAAATGCCTGTACCAAGTTAGGATCATCGCGGTCTCAATTTCTATCGGTATGTCTTCAAAGTCTTTGAGATTGATCCTCCAAGATCAATTATCTTGTTATTACATGTACCTTTATTTACAGTACCTCTAGCTGAAAGAAGCAAAGGTACCAATGGGGCATCCGAAAGTCAAAAGTCCGAAAGGGCAGAGACAAAACCAGAAACAGGAAAAAATACAGACAACACAAAACACATAAATACAAAAAATTACTGAACTTCAAGCAATTTGCAGCATTTGAATCCAAATCATCGGATTTCTGAAAATAATTTTTGATGAAAAAAATATTTTGGCAGCTGACGGTAAGAAAAAAATATTCTGAAGAAGGATTTCTGCTATAAAAAATAATGTTGATAATGAAAAAAATATTCTGTCGCGACGCCTTCGAAAAATAAATATTTTGTCCGTACTCTGTGCGGAAAAAAATTTTTTGAGCAAAAGAAAAAACCAAGGCCACCCTTTCAAGTTAAATGGTCCGTCCCTCATTAGACATAGGAAAAGGTAGAAAATAAGCTTGAAAAAATTATAGGTTGTTGGTCTCGCATTCGAGATAATAAGCATTGAATTTCACAATTTGTCGGGAAAAGTCTCTGACGTTTTCATAGGTTTAGCATTCGACTTGTTTTAGTGTAAAAATATATGTAAATAACAAGAAAGATATAAAACTTAGTAAATAAACTCTTTAAACCCCAGTGAATCCAACAGGGGGTTAATGGTACATCCAGAGGATTCAAACAATCTGGCAGAAATCTCAAATCCTTAAATTGAACTAAAACATGATTTGAGACAGAGACAAACAGAGTTGAACTGAACTAACATTGTATGCGTTTCTATTTTCGTACATGAAGTGGAATTTTGCATTGTACATTTATCAAAATCATTTCAGTATGTGGATCGTGTCTTTCTGGCACATATTCCATATTCTTTCGTATTTAATGTATGTACGACATAAAAGTAACAAATAAACATACGTCTATACCAATCATACACTTTACACAGCATCCACTTTTGGTATCTGTTATTTTGTACCCTTGTCTTGTGTACAAATGCTGGGCCGGGTTGTTTGCAGCTACCCATAAATATATCACCTACAAACATAAACAGGATATGATGTCATATAAAACTAGTCACGTGATCAAATTTTACGCATGAAGGTCTTCAGCCACCCATAACTCTGTTCGTTCATCGATGTTCTTTCTGATTGTATAAGTTTGAAATGTATCTTTATTTTCATCTCCACTGATTGCTTCCCCTGACCAGAAAAGAGACATTTGCTTTCTATTTTCAAATTTAACCGCTGACGGCAGACAAAGATTTTAGGACATGAAAATTTGATTAAAAGTCGACATTGATACACATAATATAAACTTTAGGGCTTTTAATCGATATTCAATAAGCAGACAAGAGACATTCACAGCTGATCGCCATTTATAGCAAGATCTATCATACCCTTACCGTGCATCCCTTTTTCTTTGCATCAACATCCGCCATTTCAAGGAGCACCTTCCCTATTCCCTTGCCTCGGAATTTAGCATCAACACAAATATGGTCTACGTAACAAAATTTAGGTTTTACTTCATGTTCTGTGATCGAGTCAAAGGCCAGTAATCTAAGAAAATGAAGCAAAAATGATAATAAAAAAAACACTCTATGAATTAATTGATGCATACAACCCGTCCGATTTAACTATGGACTTTCGATTGTAGCGTAAAGTGAAGTTTGCAAACACAACAATTAAATTTTGCGTCGTTATGATTGGGTGATTACTAAGATATTTTTAAAAATCACGTGGTTTTTAATAAAGGACCTGACGAATGGATGGTGCAAACATTAAATCTGATTGGATATTGATGAATGGTCTGACTGACGACGTAAATTTTCATTGTGTTTGCACACTAAAATCGGACGGGTTGTATTAAGCCATCTTGACAATGATAAATGTATGGTTTGGTAGTTAAAGATAAAGGTTCAGAATAATGTGTATATTCCATTTTTTTTAAACGGGGATTTTAAGATTCATTGTTTTTCAAGTACCATTAGACATAACATGTTGCGAAATTGAATGATTTGCACTTTATATAGGTTATATACAAAAGACCGGAAGTGCCATTGGTTCTTTTACATTTCCCGATTGTACATATACCTTTTCAACGTTTGTGTCGAGAAATCGGTTAAGATTCAAGTTGTATGCTAGCTAAGGTTTAGGCAGTTGGCGGCACATCATAATTTTTTATTTCAGCTTTTTTGGCTTAGATCCTTATTTTTTTTTAATAAAAACAAATTCTTCCAAAAAGAGTCAGCTGTCTAGATGATGATGGGCTTCTATAGTCGTGACTATAGGGGAATGCCCCTCTGCAGCAACTTTATCTCACGCTGTATGCACTGGATCATCTAGCCCATGCTACATCAACACTAGTGTTAGCTGCGCCAGTGTATGCTTTGTTATCGCTGGAGCAGTGCGTCAAGATAATTTTTGACTGGTTATATAGAGAAAAATTTGGCGGGAAAATTTCCCGGAATTTTTCACTATGCAAAATTCAAGTAAATTTCAAATGATTATATCTTAAGAAGACTTTATGATTAAAACCATTATAAATAAAACTTTTGTTATATTTGATAGATTTATCCAATTTCATGATCAAAAGTTTGCGTTTTTTTTTTCCTTCCTGTGACACCACATCTATGGATTTTGCCTGATTCTTACGTGACATACTTTAACATCTTAATAATTTAAACATATTTTATTGTCAAACAAACTAAGACAAAGGAATAGGACACAAGTTCTACAACTTAGAACGTCTTCTCCCATACAAAATACATACATTACATTAAACAGACAACAATAATTATACAACTGAAATAAGTTTTTTATATATAATATGTACACCAAGGTAAATCATGACAGAGTTTGGTTGTGGAAAAAAAGGAAAGAAAGGAAACAAATGAAAAAAAAGAGGAGAAAATTTATAGAAGAATTTCACAATTTACGTCTGTAAAATTTGAAAAGAAAGATTGAAAAATGAAGTATCTGGTCTCTGGTCTAGTGTCGTTTGTAAATATTTAAAGACTATATTTATCATGAAAAACACCCAGTGTCTTTTATGTATGTTTGTACGCTAATAAAAACCAAGGAATTTACATCATCGTTTCTGGTGCTATCTCCAAACAAAATAGTTTCCATTGATATAGGAACTTCCAGGTCATGTAAAGACTGTAACAGTACGGCTCTTTGTGGTTCGAATCGGTTGCAAGAAAGGAAAAAATGTGCCGAAGTCTCAACATTATCATTACAATCACACAATTCATCGTTTATAATATTCTTTTGAAAAAGATCATGTTTAAGAGCACTACACTTATTGCGTATTCTAGTGTGTATAATGTTTTGCATCCGGTGTCCCACATTAAAGTAGCATGGTGGTTTAGTCAACGTTCTATATTTTAGTTTTAGTTTTGATTTAAAAAGCTCGAAAGTTGGACACTCTCGAAGTGATGGGTCAAGGCTATTCCAAAGATTCAATGTACCTGGTAAGAATGAATGTTGGAAAAGGGAAAGTCTAGCAGACGGGATATTAAAATTATTTCTGTTTCTTAAATTGTAATTTGAAGATTCTGATACAAGAGTAGGCAATAAGTCAGTTAAATACTCTGGACACTGTCCGTTCGCCATTTTGTAAAAGAGATTGAGTTTTCTCTGTTCTCTTCTACATTTAAATGACTCCCAGCCAGTTTCCTTGTAAATGGATTCTATACTGCAATAGCAGCTTAGACCAGTTACGATTCTACCTGCCTCGTATTGGATTTTCTCAATTCTATCAGAATTTGATTTTCCACAGTTATCCCATACTTCACACGCATATTCCAGAACAGGACGAATAAAAGTGAGATATATCTTTTCAAGATATTCTCTTTTCAGTTTAAATTTCAATTTACGTAAAACGTTTAATTGAACAGACGTCTTTTCTATGATATAATCAACATGTTTAGTCCATTTACAATCTGAACTAAAAAGTACTCCAAGATGTTTATGAATCGAAACTGGTTCTATGATGGTGTCTTCAAAACGAAAACTCACATTGACTGTTCTAGGAAAAGTACTAAAAACAACAATGTCAGTTTTATCTGGGTTTAATTTAACTAACCATCTTTTTGACCACTTAGAGATACTATCGAGGTCAGAATTCGTTAGATTAACCAAGGTAGTATCATCATGTGCCGAATGTCCAATAGATGTATCATCAGCAAATAATCTACACAAACCTATCATGTCATCAGCAATATCATTAACATATACAAGAAATAATAAGGGTCCCAAAACTGAACCCTGTGGAACACCAGCATGCAAAAACCCTTTAGTTGAAGCAGATTCGTTCAGTACTACTCGTTGCTTTCTGTTTGAAAGATAGCTTTCTAGCCATCTGAGTAGCTTGCCCTTGATACCATATCTCTCAAGTTTAAACACTAATCCGCGAATCCAAACTCGGTCGAAGGCTTTACTGATGTCGCAAAATGTAATACAAGTCTTGTTACCCGAATCTAATGACAACAAGACATTGTGGTAAATTTCGATGAGTTGATGTACTGTAGACATTTTTGGTAAAAAGCCTGACTGGTATTTATAAAATAAGTCATTAGCAATCATGTGATTGTAAATAAATTTATAAACTATTTTTTCAAAGACTTTACTTACACATGATAAAAGTGAGACTGGCCTATAATTTGATACCAACGATTTATCTCCCTTCTTGAACAGAGCCATGACATTTGCAATTTTCCATTCGTTTGGAAAAGTGTTATGTTTTAAAGATTTGTTGAAGAGCATACACAGAGGTTGAGCAATCTCATGTTTTACCATGAGTAACATTTTATTGCTAATACGATCGAGACCTATAGCCTTTTGTGGATTTAGTAAAGAAATGGCATCCAAGACGTCTTGTTCAAAAATGACAATTTCAGTAAGGATGCCACCACTTCTATCGTCAAAATCAGGGAGGTCTTTGTTACGGCTGTCTAAGTCAGTAACTGAACAGAAGTAACTATTCAGAAGATCACACTTAGAAGAGTTATCAAAAACTAGATTCATGTTATTGTCTGGGTCATGCAAGGGTGCGATATCCGAATTTGGGATTTCGCTTTTAAGTAACATTTTAATGGTTTTCCAGTATAATTTTACATTAGCTGATTTTAACTCAGAAAGTGTCTCATTAATATTAGCATAAAACTGCTCTTTTGCATATTTTTTCATATTGTTGACTTTGTTGCGCTGAGCTTTAAATCTAAGGTGATTTTGTGGTGTTCTATTCTTATGAAAAGATTTTCGAAGTCTATCCCTCTTAATGATTTCACGTCTTAGTTCAGAATCAAACCAAACTTTGTCGTCCTTCCTGATAATAACTGTTTGAGAAGGAATGCATTCCTTGCATATATTCAAGAAAGTATCAGTTAAGTTAGAACATGCTATGTTCAGATCACGTTCCGATACAATCAGATCATACCAATTTGTTTCTCTGACTTTATCTTTCAAAAGTTCCGTATCAGCCCGTTTATAATTCCAGACTAGCCGCGTTGACGTCTTTCTGTTTACAATACCACTGTTTATCGTCAAATAGGTGCCGTCATGATCACTGATTCGTCTGTCTGTCGGTAATGTGTCGCTTTCCACAAAAGGTATAGTGTCTGTTATTAATATTGGATCGAGAAGCGATGCGGTATTTCCAAAAAAATTTGTGGGTTTATCAATTAAATTGGAAAGACCGTTGATATTCAGTATGTCCTTTACAAAACCTGGAAGCTCCTTTAGGAAATCTTTGTTCAAGTCACCCAAAATTATAATATTTAAATTCTCATCTAAAGCATTCTTAATTGATTGATCAAAGAGTTGCCAAAAGTTTTTAGGGGAATGTCTCTCTGATCTGTAAACAATGTTGATCAGTATAACCATTCTATTTGTAATAAGCTCAAACCACATGGATTCTATTTCTTGATTTTCTAAATCAGCACGAGGTCTAAATTTTAGATCTTTCTTAAAATATGCTATAATGCCTCCTCCCGCACTATTGCGATCTTTTCGTATTGGGATTTCAAAACCAGGGATACAAAGGTTATCATTACTGACCGAGTCATCCAAGTGACTCTCCGTAAAAAACACTATGTCATATTCATCAATAATATGGGCTATTTCGTTAATTTTGTTACGAATACTTCTAATATTTTGATGAAAAATTGACAACAGGTGTGCAAAGTCTACGCCATCAGATGCGCTTAGCTCCCTTGGACCAGGTAATCTCTCTACATCGTTGCATAACAAAATATAAAACATCAACATTAAAACAAAATAAATGTTGATATAATATTTCGAAATAATATTTAAGATTTTCACACTCTCCGATATAATATTAGACAGATAAATAAAGAATGCTTCAAATATTATACAAATATAGCCTTTTAGTAGGTCGATACGAGAAAATATCGACCTGAGGCATATCGACCCGACAACGCAGTTGGAGGTCGATATGCATATCTCAGGTCGATATTTTTCGTATCGACCGTGGTTGAAGGCTATATTTGTTATATTATTAATTCAACATTCTTGGTAATTAAAATCATTGAAAATGTTGTGCTTACATGTAATTGTGATCTGCAAACTCAGTAATGACTGCAATCAATGTGTATATTGTTAAGATTTCTCATACTGAAAACCTAGCATTTCAAAAAGATTAATAGTTTTGTGTGGGTAGTAAGATGGAAGAACTAACCTTTAAATTTCTTTTCCATCCACTAGTGAACTTTCAATGACTTTGGTAGCTTTTTAGGGAAAGACAGCTGACATATTCTTTATTTTGTTGATGAGACTGAATTCCCATTCCAAGAGTTGTTCAATTTCAATCTACAATTGCCAAATCAACAAATGAACAAATCGTTGCTTGGGAATTCAGTCGTCTCTGCTGAAATTCTCATTTGAGAGTCGTTATTTGCATATGTTTACTTAAAATTTCTGCTTTGCCTTTGGGGTGTCTTCTCAGCCGGGGAATGAAACAATCCAATATTCGAATGAAACACGTGACCGTGCAATATCAATTTTTTGCACGTGCCAAGTCAATATAAAAAAATATCACCAGGTCACCTGGTATGATTCAACTAATCAAATCAAGTAAAAAATATAAATAAATAATATACAAAAATATCTGTTGTAGAAGCATTTACTGACCACTGGATGAGTTTTTCCATAAAATAATCCAATTGTTGCTCTGTATGCTGCTATCTCATTACCCATTATCAAGCTTTGTTAAAAATGGGAACAAAGAAACAAAAGTAGCAACAAATGGATTTATACAATGCAACATCAAATAGTTTACAAGTAGGCATAGACCAGAGAAAGATTGACCAAAAATAAGTGGTGTGTAAAGAAAACACAAGAGTATAAAGAATAGCTTTAGTGAAAAAAATGCTAAGTTCGGGTGGTTGCGATGGTTTGTCATTTCCACCGGCTAAATTACGAAAATTGAAAATCCAGAAAGCCTTGTTAAAATAAAATGGACAGTCAAAATAAAATCACTTTATCAGAATTAAATTTGGATAGAAAAGTCTTAGAAGTCAAACGCACCTTGATAAATGACATTTAACCTCGCTATTTTTAACATGGTCGTTTAAGTTATGAATGAAATGAATGGAATGGAATGTTGCCAAACGGGTTAGTTACTATTATGTTTACTATAGCGAAATACATTGAGTATAGTCCTACTAAGGATATAAAGTGTTTTGAAAAAGAAAAGTTTGAGATCATATAAAATAATTTTGATGAAAATATTTGTTGTACAACTAGCAAAGTGAAAAACTTTTTGGAAACATGATATATAGTTGTGGAATACATCCAACATTCACACATAAACAAGGTAGGTTGACAAAAAATTCATTTAGAACATTTTTGAATTTTACATCATAATACATATATAATATCCCATTGATAATTTTATGCCTGGAATTTAAAATTGAGACTTTAACTCGATAACAATAGAGATTCTAAATTTCTCATGTCTTGAAAAAGGTCTCTGATTCTTTCAATTTTACCTTTTGCCGTGCGTTTGTACAAGATGCTTCCGTCATGTGTCCAATACGAGTGAACTAGTTCTTGCTTTCTAAGTTCATTCAGTAGTTTCATTGCCTCGTACCTCTGTTTTGTCAAATTCTCGGTAATGTTGAGCTTGGTCGGATGGTTCTTTAACATACGTTTGCTACTGAACACCAATTGTCTAGGCCTGTAACTAATGAACCTAACTATGATCGACGTCATACCATCTTTTAATTCGCCTATTGGATGGGTCCTGCCAATGTCTTTTATACCAATTCCTTTTAAATCTAGATTTTCTTGAATTGTATTGAGCACCAGTTTGTCAGTATCAATAGGATAGATAACCTTTCCTTCTTTGTCTGTTGGTACCGGCACATTATTGAATCTCAGCGATGTTCTACGAGAATATTGCTCCTGTTCTTCTAAGCGCTTCTCTATTCCATAAAGTCGTCTACCTTGTTCTTGGATTCTAGCAATATCTCTACCTTGTGCTTCGATTATTTGTTGTTGATGTTCGATGACTTTTTGATTTTCTTCTATTTTCTTAAGAAGGGGGTCTACTTCCTTCTTTATCATTTCATTGATTGTAATTTCTAAAGTTTTGGAAACTTCTTGGGTTAGCTTTGGAAGGAGTTGTTGGGTAAAATCTGGGCTTTGAAGAATGGAGACTACAACTTGTGATAATTGAATTGTCACAGACTCTGATACATCGGATGCCTGACCTGAAGTTGTAGTTTCTGTGGACTCTAAATCTCCAGAACTATGAATTCTAGGCTTTATTTGTCGTTCTGTTTGCTTAAGATCTGGAGATAAATCATATGGACTCGAAGGTTGGCCTCTTTTTATACCTGTTTGGATTGGGGTATTGGTGGCCGCCATGTTTGTTATTGTTTATGAATTTACTTTTTCGACTCTAACTGAATGTCTTAGAAATTAACAGTTTTCTACGAATGTTTTTATAGCCAGACGTTACAATATACCAGCTAGCACTAAAGTACGTAATTAAGATTTCTTTGGACTACATAATAGGCACTGAATTTTCCTTTTTTGGTGCTGTTAAATAAACTCCGTCATGTCACCATGGGGTGCGCTCGAAAGCATCTTAATAAATAAGATGACTAGCATTTGCTATGTATTCAGATGGCCCCCAATCTTTAATCCTGAGCTAAACGCAATTGGGTAGACAATATATCGTTTGGTTTTTGCTTTCGTGTATACATACCAATGAATTTTGTTTGGTCAATTACTCAGGAAATACACATCATACAGGGATTTAATTTTATCATTGGATACATCTTTAATGGTAGTCAGCATTAGTGTTGTACAAAAATTAGGTAACCTTTCTTCTGCATGAATGAATTAGGATAAATTTTTGGTAAAGGTCCAAATCTCAGCAACTTCGAGGGATAGCTGGAGAGATGATATTGGGTCATTAAGTACATCCATGTCATTAACAAGCATCATTACCATTAAAGGTCACATTGACCTACATTTTTTGCATAAATGAATAAGTTTAAAGTTTTGGTTAAGGTCGATATCGCAGCAACCGGAAGTGATATTTAAAGGGATGATATTGGGTCAGTTGAATGACATGTTAAAGTTTTGTAAAGGTCCAAATGTCAGCAACTGCTAGTATTACAGAGATAGCATTCGGTCAGTAATAGTAACCAACATTGTTCAAGTATAAGTTCACCTTGAATTATATCTTAATAATAATGGGCGATTGGAATAGCTGTTATGTGCAACTTTCTTTGTGATTTTAAGAAATACCCATCACAGCTTCCCAAATCAGACAAATTATTGTTTTTTTTTCTAATAACCACCCCCTTGCTCCATTTTGCTTTCGTATAACTTACCCTAATCCGTCACAACATCCTAAACCAGAGGGTACATCGCTGTTGCGGTCCCTGCAAAAATAAATGATATTCTTATAATATATAGCGCTGACTAAATTCATTTTTCTCATATTTTTTTTTCTTGTTTGCTCAAAATCTCATTAAGTATAAGTTATGTGTATTTTTTTATTTAAAAAAAAACGAGTATGCACTTAATCTTTTCGAAATCCGCCTGACTACCTGTCTGACAAGCAAATTTTAAATCGGTCTGGCAGTGGTTTATATCGCAGGACTGCAGTCCGGCAAAATTTTGACAAAAGGAAAAGGGAATAATATGCTGGTCTTACAAAATTCTTCGGGTAAGCAAAACCTTGTAAATTATCTAACAAACAGTTGCAATGACTGGCAATCTTGTCTTTTGTTTGATCTCTTCCGTATGTTCATTTTGGTTTACTTTCTTGTATAATCAGTATGACATTAATTTTTTAATATAAAATATTACAGACCATGTTAAAGATCTAAATAAAGTCCTTTCCTTGCTCATTGATAATGTTTAATTTTCTTTGTCCAGAATTTTAGCGTGACGTCATTTATAAACACGTAATTTTCGTTCTTACGCCGGTGAGTACAAATTTCTGACTTAGTCTCAATCTTACATACATGTATCAAACTGAAAGGTTCAAATTTCTTTCTGCATGGTTACACTTATATTTAATCTTACGGGAATTTTTCATGGTCGCCTTGATAACGTAGCACACAAGATCCCGCCATCACACCGTCGTATTCTGCTATGAATTCCCGCTCATAAAACTCTGCAGGGCGCCCTCTACAATGATTCGTCATCATTTGTTCCATCTGTGGTATTCTAAATGGGAATAAAAAATCTATTGCAAAAATAAATATATTTGTATTAAGATTTGATAACTGAGTCGTTGGAATATTTTAGCACGAACATTCGGGGCCAATTAGTTCATGAAAATTGATCAATTTTCTGACTTTCGCTTCACAATATTTGCGTAAGTGCTACTCTATACGTTTGAGAATATTATCACTATAAGCTTAATTTATCATCACCCTGCAAAAGCTGATTTCAAAAGCAGTGTCCATTGTGGTTTTTTCTAAATTGCCGTTTAATTGTGGGCTGTGTCGCGTACACTTATTCCACATCTCTTTATTTTCTAAACATGAAAGATAAAGTACGATTCAAATACGTTCTCAACCATAGTGTTCTTTGAGTGACTTACTTGGATTCGCTTGTAGCATGCACGAACTTTGACCTAAAAGCTTGCACCATACAAGTTCCGGAGAATCTCGCATCCTCCGGTGTGTCGGTGAGATTTCGTATCGTGACCTTCCCATCGGTGTAAAGTTGCTGTTTCGATGGTGGTGGTGCAATTTGCGGTTGTGTGGTTATGGTGTCCATTCTGCAAGACAAAGAAGATAACGATTTTTAAAACTTCGTAAGTTTTTGGCTTATTCCGAAAGTAACTTATGACGTATTGATATAGATCTCTATACCTTCGCTACATTGCAATCAACATTGGTTTATCATGTGATCGCTTTTTTAATGGTGGCCAATAGGTAATGCACACAACTCCATGAACTCTGGTTCACGAAAGTACCAAGATATGTGCATATAATATCTTTTTTGCTTTTTGGGACATTAGACTAAATATTGTTATTTATTAACACTAACATAATGTAAAAATACATAAATAAAGCTATATATTTATATGGAAAGGATGGGTTGTATTTCAAACGTCAGGTTAACATTGTATTTGTCTTTCATGAATAAATTGTAAAATAGTGTAAAATATTTTGTGGTAAATGATTAGAATATTTATTGAAGGAAAAATGTCATAAAGTATAATAATTTAAGTTAAAAAATGAAACTTGCAATCCTTTCATTAAAAAATGCACTTAACATTATGCAATAGTTTCAACTCTTAACTAGCTACACCTCCCCCAGTTTTTTACCTCACTTCAATGAATACAAAGAAAAAGGGGGAACGTTAAAAGTAAACAAGTCAATCGAATTTTAACTGCAGGTCAAAATTTATGCTTGATGAATAATATTAACGGTATATTGTCACTTTTTTTCGTCCCCCATTTTTTTGTCATTTAATCAAAAAAGAATACTTAGATTATACATTTATAATCAAATTTGCCTTCATCTTGGTTTATTTGCTCAAAGTTATTCGACCATGTTCAACTTAGTTGATTTTTTGTTTACCTTCGTGATGGCAGATGTATTTTTAGTGTATTCAATACCAAACATATATCACGAAATTATTTTTTTTCTGAATTCAGACAATGTCCCTTTAAATTGGGTGCACAATTTTGATGTATTCAGATGAGGATTAATATAGTATACATGTATATACATGTATTTCCTATGTATCGAACCGGATTTGGTCTGTCAGTTTGTCAGTATGGATGTATTTAGATTTACATGTAGCTTTAAGAATTCAATTTTTTCAAGTTATGAATTACACGGTTAAGCGTCAATGAAACTAGGCATAATCATATGAAATTACAACTTGAAATTCTTAATATGTGATTTCTAAGTAACAAAAATTTATACATTTTTCATACCTCACTGTCCTAGTTTATAACCTGGAGTCTTCATCCGTAAAATGGATCAATATGTTACGTTTATTTTATGGCTATATTTATAATCCGTAGACAATAGAATCTTTCAATACACAAGAACAGTGGCCATTTAAATACTCATTTAATTTACTGAATATAGATTTTCTGCACTTAAAAGGGGGTTGGTCTTGGTTGCATAGCGCTATCTTTGATCTTTACAGGTGTAAAATGTCTTGCCTTTATTAGCATTATTCATTTTTATACGACCGCAAAAAAAATTGCGGACGTATAATGGTATGATGCTGTCGTCGTCGTCGTCGTCTGCGTCCGCGTCTGCATTGTCTGTTAACTTTAGTATAACCACGATAACTTTATTACTAGTTATCCTAAGAATTTTGAAAATAATGTTCCTTACCATAAAAGGATGGCTGGGATTGATTTTGGGGGTCCCTTTTTTCGTTTAGAAATTAGAGACAAAAAATGGGCAAAAGAATGCTACTTTTTTGTTTGTTGCCGCGTGCACAATAACGTTTGTTCTGGTTAATGCTGTTGAATTTTACTCCAACGTTTATACAATATAAGGATGAAGGGGATTGATTTCGGGGTCCCCCTTAATTCGTTCAGAAATTAGGGGCCCAAAAAGGGCTGAAAATTTAAATTTTGGTTCTGGGTGGCCAATTGCAATGAAATTTGACAATAATATGCCTTTCCATTAGACCATACATTGGATCGATTTTGGGCTCCCCTTTTTTCATTTCGAGATCATTCAAAGGGTCCGATTTTGATTTTTTTTTTTTTTTGGCAGGTTGTCTTGTCAAGTACACATGTAGTAGATACAAAATGGGGGATAAATTTTTGCAATCCCACCTTTTTCCGTTATAAAATTTGGGGCCAAAATTTATTGTTATTATTTTTGTCAAAAAGAGAATTTCAAATTTTAATATTATGACACTTCGCTCCTCTTTATTGCTATAAGGGCCCAAAAGGGGCAAAAATGGAAGGTAGCAGATATCCTTGATCAGGCGCCAAAAGGGTAAATAATCTTGTTAAACTGTATTTTTTTTATCTGCTTTAAAATGTAAATAGTTCCCTGTGAAATAAGGGAGTGAAGTCCACCAAAGACTGCATGTGTCAAAAAAACCCAACTTTGTCTGACCACAATGAACTGCATGTGTTTAGAGCAATTGACTATCCATATTGATTGGGCCTTAAACATACAGGGTTCAATATGTTGCGGTCGTATCATGCTGCGCGCTCGGCGTGGCGTTTTATTCTATATATTATAAGAAATCTTTCAGCTCTTATTACAAAGCAATTTTTCTTCTCTACTTCAGCTGCCAAAATATTTTCATCAAATATTAGAGATATATTTTGTCTAACCCCTCTTTCAAGTTTAATAGTCGCCCCTACCCTATTAACGGACTGAACAACAGAATCGGACGCAATAATGTTCAACTGGAACGTCCAATGCCAATGATCTGAATGCCAACAACACATAACAAGAAAATGAAATCATGGAACTTAATTGTTTAAGTCAAGCTGTGACCAATCGATGCCTTATAAATTTCTATGTTTTATATTGAAAGCTCTTTTTAAACCTGTATATAATGTGACAATAATCATTGAGGTACAGTGGCGGATCCAAAAATTTCGAAAGAAGGGGGATAAGTAACTAATTTGGCCACTCTGGTTATGCTTTTATGATTTTCATTTTTTTCGACAAAAGTGGGTCCCAATGCCTTGACCCTTTGCCCCCTCCCTTAAATCTGCCCATAGGTTTGATTAAACTTAAAATCCTCCAGGAAGAACTGACGAAACAAGACTGTCACTTACAGCAGGAGAAAATCAAATCGAAATGGGGTCGGCAGGTATTTTATATAGAAGAAATGGTGGATTGAACCATGACTTGTGGCACCAAACTTCTCTCCCCCTAATCTTTTCGATCTAATGGTGCCGTAGTAATCAAAACTTAACAATAATGCACAACACAGACAGCGCTTAGCTTGTCGGTAAATACCATGTAAGAGTACACAAAACTTGAAGTCGGATTGGTCCATTCTGTCCTCATCTAGCGACTGGAATATATGCCATGTGGTTACCCGGCCTCGGTGCCACGAAACTTCAAAATGACTTAAGTCTGAGAATATTCTCAACTCCCAAAGAACAAAATGAGTTGATTATATCTTAGACTTAAGTATATCTTTATGTTTTGTGGCGCCGGGGCCTGGGATAGCCCTGTTGTCTTGCATGTCGTGTCGTCATGCTATGGTGCGGAATCAACCCGCACTGCAAAGCAGTTGGGTAACCGGAAGTGCATTTTTGGTCAAAATGTGATCCGTCTCTGATCAGTGACCTTCCGCGTCGTCGGCACTATTTCGTGCACTTGCTGCGTCACAAATTGTCGCCGTGAAAGCGGCAACGCCAACGAACATCTCCGTATCTTCTATACCGTTTTACGGAAAAGTATGAAAAGTGGCATGTCCAATCTAAAGAAGATATTTAATTATTTCCAATAGTTGAAATATAGTTTTACAATTTTTTTTTGGATTTATTTATAATTCTTTTCAGACTTTTCAAAATCGTGTTTTCGCGATTCTGAAAAAAAAACTGTATACTTAAATTTGGTACAAAAAAATGTTCATTCAAGAACCATCGAGATTTTTTGTCTGGACATTGCCGTATATCGTGGCAACATTTCCTATATAGTTTCGTTGTGGAACACACATGAACAAAAAAGTGTACCAATTTTAAACTCAATTCCCTGAAATTTGCGTATTTTTTTCGCTTCTTTCCCGATATCATTTTCATTTATTGATTGTTTACAGATATTACGTCATACAACCTACTAAATACGTGGAAGTTGTGAAGTAAATACTAAATAAAAAGAATTTTATGCACGTTTTTAAAAAAAAATCGGCAAATATAACCGATATATATGAACATCTTTCAGCTCTTTTAACCAAACTGCAAGGTGCGCGCCACGACGTCAAGATGCCTGGGCACAGCTGAGGGGTACATGCTACATGCATGACGTTTGAAAGAGTGATTTCATGTCTTGGTATTTATCAACATGACAGTCGCAGGGACTGCAACACAGACACACACAAAATGGCAAAGTCCAGCTCCCCTTTTAGATTTAATAAAAAAAAAATGTGAAATGATTATGTTGAATGATCTTGAATGGTGAATATTGTCTTTAAAAATAATTTTGGTTGAATTACTGTATCTATTTCATATGTGCATATCATCTCCATTTAAACAACTTTTAGCATTTTGCTCAGTTCATTTTGTAGATCGTTTTGAGTTTACATGCATATACTTGGGTTAATATTTGGGAGGCAATTAAAATTGTGTTAATTTAAAAAATAAATGAACAAATCAGTGATAATGAGAGAAAGCAAGCTAAAATATTGGCCAAAATTTCCAAAAAAAAATCATATAAATACTGTAACAGTTTTTAATAGAGCCCCTTAATAATTAGGATGTGTAATTCATTTAAAGGAGGATTGTTATAATTTATTTTTGTCTGAAACCTGGGAGTTATAATCTTATTTCCAGCTGAAACATTTAAGACATTTTTTAAATAGAGCTTCAGTATTTATACTTCAAAACTGTCCATTAGTGAGCAGACTCGATACTTATAGGATAATTAATTGGGTCGAGTGAATAACCAAAATATGATCACGAGTCGGTGAACGCACACAGATTTATACGAGTGCGCGGAACTTGTTCCGCGCACGAGTTAAATCTCAGTGCGTTCCCGCACGAGTGATCATATTTTGGTTATTCATGAGACCTAATTGATTATCGTATTTATTACATAGATAAAATGCCGCTAATAAATAGTTTTGAATGAATTTATTTGAATGGCGTATGAATTTAGACCGCAGGAGTCATGCCGACAACGCAATACAATTCACGACGTCATAATTGAGTTTGACCGGAAAGGACGCAAGAGTGAAAATATTTTTGTTATTTCACAATGTGAATTTACCAGATTTATTTCACTGGGAAAAATCGGTATTTCATATGCAACTATGTAATAAATATTAAATATTATTATAAATATCTATTTTTTTTTTATATAAATTAAGATTAAAAGGAAAACAAACAATTTCAATAGATGCTTAAATATGCTTGTTAACCCTCTTGCTGCCGAATATTTTTCTTGGTTATACGCGCCAAATTTCTAAACAAGCCTTTGCTCTATGACGTTGCAAAAGTTGCGTTTTCGTTCTCTGGACCGGCTATTTAAGTCTTTACATTTCGCGCCGTTTATAAACAATTTCCTGGTATAATTAATTGGTTATCCCGCGATTTAATCATTTGCTGGAGAGATTTATAATTGTGAACGAAAAGGTTTCCGAAGACGTTAATATTTAGTTTTTATATATTAAAATGTTTTTATTTACAAAACTAGCGTAACCCTGCAACATTTTTTTTAATTGTTATGTCCTCATCTCTTTTTTAAAATTTTTATTACGTAGCACTTGGTCCACTACTTTCTTATTGCTAATATTTATAGCGAGCACAGGTCGTAGCGGGCACGAAGTGCCCACGAGAGCGGAGAGCTCTACAGCAAGTTCCCGCAAAAAAATTGCCTAATGCTTATATTGATTTTTTTTTTTCGTCCGGATATGCTTCTCAATCTTTTTGTCTGTCCTCAGATATTTCAGTTTTGACCATAGCCATTTACACTCCGCGATGAATAGTACTGCTACGAAATACTGTTATTGTTCAGTGTCATTTTTAAATAATTTCAACAAAGTAGGACGCAAAGAAAGTATTTTTAGATTTTTTAACCCGATGTAAATTTCAGAGATGAAAGAAAGGGAAATTCGAGAATTTTTATTACAGGCACTTGGAACATGAATTTTATATACCCCTTTTTTTCTATACAACCCCCCCCCCCCCAACAAATAAAATCTTTTCGAAGTTTTTTAAATATAATTTTAAGAATATGTTTTCATAACCTTTTATTCAGTGACTAAAATGTGTATCATGCACCTGTACCCGCTTCGACGTTTCAGTATTTCTTACTGTTTAGGGGTAACATTTATTAGGCCATATTTAAAAATGTTTATCATTTCGTGTGAATTTTGAACAAAATAACAAAGAGATAACATATTTTTTTTTCTTTTTAATGTGGATGTAGTGCATTTACAAATGTGTTGCAATTTGAAAGAACGTAATTTGAAGTAATATTGTACCTATAGTTTGACGAAAAAGCTTCATTACAAAGGTCAACGAGCGGTTTGATTTTTCCGGCAGGATCATAACCATCCTCATCTCCTCCTGGGACTTCTTCATTATTGACAGCATGCAAAAACCTCAATATATTCTGAAAACGGTTCCTGCTCATTGCTTCCGGAAAAGCCCGAGATCTAAATACGCTGTTCGTACTCCAGAACGATTCTATGGATGGTTTTCTGTCCATTCCCATTAACATTAAAAGGCCTATAAACATTTTCATTTCTTCTTCTGTGACATCTTTCCAGCTTCTTGTTCTAGAATAAATGTGCTGGTTCTCTATTGGATTTTTCTGAAATACCGATTTGTTTCTCGCGTAAGTGATCTAAAAATGTTGGTGTCAGCAATTGATACCTGTTTCTCAAACAGAGAAACTGGATTAATATCATGAACTGTAGGACCAAGAGGACAATCTGAAATGAAATCTTGGATTTCCCTGATAATTAAAGTTTTGTGGGTCAAACATTTTGACCCAAGGCCCTCTAAAGCCTTCAGCCAGCCCAGCGAATTCCTCGTCATCAGACTCTTCTTCATCCTCGGATGTCAACATTTCCTCACCAATATCGGACCCACTCTCCTCCGAGTCGGACGCCGTTACATTGATGACGTAATTACGGCAATATGACGTCATTTACTTAATAAGAGCTCATTGTAGAAGTGTACAAAATTTCATGAAGTTTCATTCTATTGTTTCCGAGAAATAAGTTTGAACATAAAGATAAACCTGAAGTGTTACCGGGGGTGTGTGAAAAAAATCGGATAGATTAATAGCCAGACAGACCGAAAAGCTATGTCATGCAACTTTCATTGACGGAAAAGAAAAACTCATTGACATTTTCAGAAAAGACGGACATTAAATATCAATACCAAAAGTTGTTGCAGACACTAAAACATGCATATTATGCGCTTTTAGTTTTTGAGAAAAAAAAACTTTGATCTATTCAAGTCCTTTAATGTATTTTATAAAATGGCTGCACGATTCTTTAGTAGTAAAATTTAGCCGTTTCATAAGCTAAAGTTGTATTATTCTTTTGGAAAGTATTTATATTACTTTTTTCAAACTTTTGTATTAAATTTCATAATAGAATACAGCTACACGCCTAAATTCTGTTTCGCGCGAAATCCAAAAACATTCCCGCCGTAAATGACGCCGCTTTTACAGAGAACAATGCTATGACGTTATAATTACTGTCGACGTTCTACGCAGAAAAAACAAAAATAGCGCGAATGACAGAAAAGTCACTTTGGCAGCAAGAGGGTTAAAGGCTGCTGGCAGTTTTTTCATTGAGTTTTTTCTTTATTTCCACTGGTTTTGTGAGCTGTGTCCTGTACACTTACTCCACATCTCATTATTTTCTATTTCTATGCTATTAGCTGTTGTAATCTGTGGCCTTAGTGTCCATAAACTGAAAATGTTATATGTATACATGTACAGGACTATTGCTAGTGTTAATCATGTTAATTATTGAACAAATTTGGATGATAGAGTGATGAAATGCTTTAACCATATTCATAGGTTGACCTTTCATTCCATAATTATATAACTCCCGTAGAAATTAGGGAAACTTGAACTTGATAGACCTGTAACTCATCATTGTAGACTTGCATACCAAAAATAGTTCATTATCTACAGACATTTATAAAACAAAAGTGTGGAAAACTGAAATTTTGAAATTTTAGTGAATTTTCAAAGTTCAAAGGGTCATAACTCTTGTAAAAATCAGTGGACAAGAACTAAACTTTAGCTTGATCTGTAACTCATCATGGTAGACTTACATACCAAGAATGAAGATTCATTTCATATTCTACACGGGTTTAGAAAAAAAGTGTGGAAAACTGAGGCATGACATACAGACAGAATGCAAACCTAAAATCCCCTTCTACATTTGCAGGAAGGGGACAAATAACTAAAGAGGGATTTTAAGCTCTGTGCTAGATGAACTTTTTGTATTTGAAACTTAGTTGGCCAAACTGTAGCTTTTGATGGTTGCTTTATTAAATATGGAATATCCATCCAATATTATAAGGTCCAAATTAAGATGAATAATTCCAGGAAAATTTAGATTGCAAACTTGATCTAATTCATCTACAAAAGATCAATTCAAAATCTATTAGCCCTTAAAGCAAAGGCCAATCTAGGACCCTTCCCTGTTTAACAAAATAATTTGGTTAGGAACTGTATGAAACAAGAGATCCCAGAAGATTTTTCTATAATTGAGTGCCTCCCAATTTGTAAAATTCTGGATCCGCCACGGCTTAAAGCAATAGGGTGGAAAACTTAAATTCAGTGAATTTTCAAAGTTCAATAGCCCATACCTGTATATTAAACTCCGGTAAAAAATTGTGGACTGAAATAAAACCTAAATGTGATCTGTAACATATGGTAGACTTATATATTTTCGAGTACTGGAATATGTGTTGGAAAGACACAGTTTACATATTTCCTAAATTTGACAACGTTTGGCTGTTTCTTTAAAAATTGATAAATTTATCTGTTTGGTCATTGTTGAAATAATTTTTGGCATTCTTTTTTTTTATCAAATCTAATATTCTACCGGTTTTCCAAGTTTTCTACTCCTAGCGTGTCTGATGAAGGTTAATCCAGAAAAGCGCTTCACACGCAGTGAAATTTTGTTTTTGTACATTTTATTAAAATCATTTCAATATGTGGATCGTGTCTTTTTGGCACATATTCCATATTCTTTCGTTTTTATTATACATTGTGTACATCAAAAATCAATTACTAGTAAGTACATGTACATGTATATGTATCTACATGTATTAGCATTTAGAGGTGCGAGAGACGTTCAATTCAGACTGAGTGCAAACCTTTGGCTTTCGCAAGGAAGGGGACTAAAAACAAGCTATACTGAGGGCAGCATATTGAACTCTGATCACTTATTTTGTGCATGAATGCTGCAACATTGAAACAGTCAATGAAGTGTTACACACAGCCAGAACTTTATCTTGGCACAAATCCACCTGCATCATATCAAGTACATAATTTACATGTACTATAAAGTTATAAATATTTAATAGTACATGTAATCTTATAATATTACAGTAATAAAAATATCATATTTACCTGAACAAGTTGAAAGTAGTTTTACTGTTGCCATTAAGAGATGAAAGTACATAGCCCAAAATAAGCATTGCAATTAATCATATGCAAAGTTGCTAATTTTGAGTATGAGAATGTCTAGATCTGGCATCACAAAAAGCTGAATGGTCTTCAAATATCTTCTTGGTCTACCATTATACAAATGCTGGATCAGCATTTCTTTTGATGGACAATTTGAGAAAGATTTTTATTTCAACACGCCTAATACATGTATGTAACATGTTAAAAGTATTTTTTTAAAGAATATATAAAAATGGATTAAAAAAATGTGTTTTTATGAGATACCAGCATATGACATACAGAAGCATGCTTCAACTAGAACCTTGGCTTACTGACATGTTGGTGCAGTGCATGAACAGTCCTACTAGTACATATATATAAGCAAACAAATTTTGTTTTAGCTGAATCTTAACCATATATGAAACACAGAACTTTGTGCATAAACCTACATGTATACCATTTCTTTCAAAAACATTTCATAAGCATAAGAATAAAGTTGTTTATCTGTAACATTTTATCTGTTTATCTGTTTATCTGTTTAACGTACTGTCAATTCTAAGCGCCTTACTGAACTCGTTATTTGTAAAACGAAAGGAACTATTGAATTCAAATCGGTAGATAAAAATCTGAATTAGAGTTATCACCCTTTGTAGTAAAACTAAAAAGTATAATATTAAAATGATAATAATATTAAAATATATATGATAATAATAACTTTTGGGTTCTCTTACAATCACAGTGAGATGGGGGAGGGGTTAGTCTATGAGCTTTAATATATATATATATATAAAAAAATTCATTTCATTGATGTTCTTGTTAAATATATTGTATAAGTAAGTTTTGTATTGTGCTTTGTATGTTAATATTTTAGTACCGAATCATTCAAATCATATATGTTTATTGTTTTCTTTAATTGTAATCGCTCAGAGTTTGGGCACCATTAATTGGTTTAATAAAAATATCTGTATCTGTAAAAAATGAGACATCTGTCTTTTTTTAGATGTAATATAGGATGAGTATTGACAATTTAATTTGACATATCATGCATATAGGCCTTTGCATCATGTTAGATATACTGGTCAGATTTTTTATCAAAAAAAGTTGTGAGCTTAAAATTTTAATCGGTCAATTTTGAAAAAAAAATTAGATTTCTTTAAAAAAATTTTCGATTTAAACCATTTTCAATCATATATTAATAAGGTAAATATTAAAATGGCATAACTCCTGGAGCAAAATTATCATATCATTTTATGATATGATTGTGTACTATATATACATGTAACGGACTATCAAATGCACTGTTATTTCACAGAGATGCATGTGTACATGTTTGTTTGTCTAGTTTGACTCGGCTGGACACAATATAAATATACATGTAGATTTCAAATGCTGAAATGCATACCAAATGTTAATGGTGTGCTGTATTATATATAATTTACAATATACATTTGTACATATGCTCAATCACAAATTTGTCAAAGAAATTGTTACCCTTACATGTCTAATATTGGAGTTAGACAAGGAGATGTGTTGAGTCCTAATCTGTTTAAGCTCTTCATAAATGATCTTCCCAAGTATCTTGAAGACTCTTCTGACCCAATTTTTCTTAATAACCGCAGAATAGATTGCTTGCTATATGCAGATGATGTTGTTTTGCTTTCAACCTCTGCATCTGGCCTTCAAAGTAAACTTGATAAGTTAGGAAAATTTAGTAAAGATTGGTGTATAGATCTAAATATTAATAAAACCAAAATTGTGATTTTCAATAAAACAGGTAAATTACTAAAAAATAAATTTTTCTTTCTTGGTAAAGAGCTTGATAATGTTACTAAATACAAGTATCTTGGCATAATCTTCTCTGCCTGTGGCTCTTTCAATGAAACCAAACATGACCTGTACAGAAAAGCAATGAAAGGATTGTACAAACTTAAGTCTGATCTGTTCTCCCTTGGTCCTAGTATAAAGTCTGCTATACATGTTTTTGACCACACCATTAGATCCATTTTAGATTATGGATCTGAAATATGGGGTTGTTTTCTTCCAAAAAGTATGAAATCAGATAGTCTATGTAATTTTAGAAGATTGCCAGGTGTCTTCCCCTCTGTTAAGTTAGAACTACACTTTCTAAAATACCTTTCGTTTGTTAACAAAAAATCCTCAAACTTTGCTATTATGTCTGAATTTGGCAGAATTCCTATGGCATTTACACATTTTAAGGCAGTGTTAAATTATTGGCACAGAATACGCAATTTTCGAGTTCATTGCTTTTCCGGAAAAAATCCCTCAATTAGATAGAATTCATCACGTGACTTTACCAGTTTTTGAGGCAAACTGGTTTGCTGCCCCATAAGCTTACGCAAAAGCGTCTGTGGAATTATGAGAACAATAATATTTCTGTAAACGGTAAATACTTCAATAAATTGGAAAAATTTTCTTACCTGTGTAGAAAAATTTCTAAAATCTCAGATTCCATCGTTAATAAATAACAAAGCATATTTATTTTTACCCTTTGCTCATTCGTGCACCGGAAGTTGACATGCTTTAAAAAAATTCTAATAAAAGAATCATCCCCGGAAAAACTAGCCATTCCGTCCTATCTCGGAAATGACGTATTGTTACATGTCCATCGGATCTTTTAAAAGATGCCTACTCTGATTTGAAGGATTTACATCATAATGGTGCAGACACCTGGTACTCATCACTTTCACATTTACTAAAAATCTTAAATATTGATTTGGAGAGGGGTCCAAGTCATCTAAATAAACATTATTTTAAACATTTAATTAAAAACCAGATGAAACATATATATATTGATAACTGGTATAAAACTCGTGACAATCTTATTAAAGAAGATGGTAAACTTAGAACATATCTTTCAATTAAAACCAATTTTGGAACTGAAAAATACCTTAACCTTATAGAAAGACCAGAGTTAAGAAAATGCATAGCAAGATTCAGAACCAGCAACCATAAATTATTCATTGAGACTGGACGATATACTAAACCCTTAACTAAAAAAGAAGAAAGAATTTGTCAAAAATGTAATTTAAATGAAATTGAAAATGAACTCCATTTCTTTACCTCTTGTCCTACGTTTTCTGATCTCAGAAATAAATTATTTGAAAGTATTCAAAAATATAATATTAACTTCACCCAGTTATCAAACTTTAATAAATTCTACTGGTGCTTCAATAATGAAGATATAAGAACTCTGAATGACTTGGGCTCCTTCCTGCTAAATTGTAATGTGACTTAATTTTTAATATTTTCATTGTTAATTCTCATGAATGTGAACTGACTCCTATTTTTATTTATAGTCACTCCATATAATATGTGAGTACACTGATCATATATGTTTGTATTTGTAAATGCCCCTTGTGGGCCCATAATTGGCTAATAAAATTTGTATTTGTATTTGTATTTGTATTTGTACCTGGGATTAATAAATTAGTTATCTTTTATCCAGCATGTACCATACAAAAATCAGCGCTGATCATGTTAAAACTGACAAAAAAAAATTTTGCACAAAATCCACATAAAAAACACTAAAAAATTTTGAGGTCTCACTTTGCTGGGTGACAAACAATTTATACATGTATGCCCTCTTAATCAAGTTTTGATGGGCTGATTGTGTGTCAGATTTGTTAAAAATAGAAAGATCAAAGTTAGGAGTATTTGTGGTCAACTTTGGGACTACATGTAGATTTGCGAGTCTCATGCGACTTGCATGACACTTGGAAGGTTTGTCTTACAACTGTTGTTATAAATGAAGCCAATGGGCACCACAGCCAAAAAGGAAAAAAAAAATAAACAAGTATACCACACAATGCAATGTCAATGTCAGCTGTGTTCCTTACTTCACAACGAATGAGGATGATTGACAGGCCATTAATACATGTACATATCATAGATCTGTATATTGCGAAGATGTTACAGGGTTATTCTGTTGTTTGATAAAATGCAAATTTATAATGTAAGCAGAATTCGCAGGCGAATTTGCACTTTGAAAGGCAGAACTACCGAAATTGACCAAGAGACAAATGCATGTTCCTGAAGAATCATATGCTAGCATCTATTTCGCTAAAGTAGGAAACCCTTTTATGAAGAAAAATGTTTAAAAATATTTAGAACATGTCCACAAATTTTGTTTATCGAAGGGAGACAACACACGAGTAGGAAGTTCGATCCAACACGGACGTAAAATCCGTACTTTTTGACGCAAAAGTTTCAACTTTAAAATTGGTACAAAAAAATGTTCATCTACCGATTTTACTCGGAGTGGGCTTGTTTAAAAGATCAGAATCTCAGCTTTCACCCCATGTTAGATTCGTTGTGGAACACGAAACTTCGTCGCTTCGATTTTTTCAGTGAAATTTTTTGCATGATTTTTTCATGCCAAAATTTACCGATTGAAATTAAAATGAATGAAAGAAAAACATTATATTCGTCCAAGAAACGAAGATAAATAAATAGAAATATGCAACCGTTTCTTTATTTTTATTAAAGTTAGTTGGAAATCGTTAAAATAACATCACAAACAGTGGAAATCCTTCTCCCCCATTTAGGCCTTAAAATGGCGGCCATTACGGCTTCTCCGATAGACCCCTTTGATCAGTGATATTCCTACTCAGGCGCTTCCGGTTACCCAACTGAAGAAAAGCGGTTAATTGTGTTGTTAAAAATTCTGTGGTTTCGCGCAACCCGTAAGGTTCTGTATAGCGAATAGTCCCGCAGCAGCGCTGATCTTGTAGGAAAAGGCAACCTAATAGAGCACTCAGAAACTCAACATCAAGTGAGCAGCTTTGCCCACAAAACGATTTGAAGTGTGCCTTGGGTGATTGAGTGGGGCAGTCCTGTTATAATGAATGAAGGGGTTGCCACTCACAGAGTCACGACTCGTCAGGCTTATATACGGCAAAAACTTACCGTATACCATAACGGAGCACGTTGAAGGACCTGCTGCAGTTCTCGACAAGAATAGGGTCCATATGGTCAACATGCTGGCTATATTGTCCGATTCATTCTACACCCCCCCTTTTTTTTCCGGACACAGTTTAACGTCCATCCTCGATTGGCCTTGTGTACCTACATGTATTTCGTCCACTTATGTTCATTTTATCTCTCATTTTATGTCCGTCTCCCTGATATAGCCAAATTTGTGATGCTCGAGAAAAAAAAAACAATAACTTACTAACTAACTATTTGATTAACTAACTGCTAACTACGCAACTGGATCCTCGCTAGTTAAAGAACCCTTTCTGTAGATCCTTATACATGTACATGTAATAGTAGATCCCGTAGGATTCATTGCAGCGGACTTAATTACTCAACCCGGATTACACCTTGGCAGTCATCTCCGAATGGCCTCGTGTTACCATTTCGTTCACTTAATCATCATTTCACGTTCATTTTATGAACTTCTACCACATTTTATTCCCTGATACAGCAGAATTCACACTGCTTTGAGCGAAGCAATAGAGCTAACCAACTCTTGTCTACTTGAAATTTAGAAAAGGTGTGAATCCTTAAACAAAGCAGACAACAAATTTAATATATAATCCCCATAGTATTCCTTGAGTTCTGAAAAAAAAACTCGCAGAAAATGTAAAAACTATTTGCCTCTATCAATTCATTGTTAAGCAAGTAACAATATTTGAAAATTAATGATTTATTAAAATGAATGTACGAAAAAAACACACAAAAAAACAAAAAACAGATCAAATGAGAAAATATAAAATTAAAAAGAAAAGAAATACATGTACAGAATAAATGTAAAAAAGTAAAAAATATCACAGATTTTTTTTATCACAGATAACAATTCATAAATAGTAATTTCTAAAAACCATGCTTATTAGACATGCAAAAAAAATATCATTAAGGAGGTTTGCTCCTCACATTTTGAGGTTTTTGTCAGATTTTCGAGATCCTCGGGGTTTATCCATCTATTATACTTGAATTTTTTTGCCCATGAACCCCCTATTTTCTTTTTCTTATTCAAAAATATGTCCACCAAATATGCAGTTCACAGTTTTTTATGAAATTCTATTTACTCTGTCATACATTTTAAAGAGTTTAAAGATACCAATCAGTGGCAATGCAAAAGTAATGAAAAATCTAGAGAGAACAAATTTCCCGCCAAAATTATAATGGCTTATAGCATAAAAACGAGCACATGGACCTACATTTTTTTCTTGCTTGTTTTGATCATTTGTCCATATTCTATTAAAAAGATGCAATTTTATCAATTTTTATTTACTTTAAGATACAGGAGCAAACCCCCTTAAAACAAACATAAATTGACAGAAAGTTTTCACGGTGTATGACTTTTAACAACAACAACAACAAAAGACAATTGCAAAAAATTGTCGGCAATGCAACATTTTATCATTAGACGAAAGACTGCTGTCTACCAATTTTTCCTATTGTCCTTTTCAGATAATGTTAAAAATCATTCACGAGACAGCGCCTAATTTTGACTGTCTTCAGATTTTCAGTGTCAACCATAGCCAGTATTACCCCGTGAAAACAGTCATGTTGGCTGGTAAACCCTGTGATTAAAATTGGATGGTTTCATAGAAAATTAAGTGAAAGCATGAAATATCAAATTATAAAATATACAGATAGGCTTAATGGTAAGCAATGGAGACCGATAAAGTTCATTTACAGAAATCTTTGGATACCATGCCTAATGAAAAAAATTGTCAATATTTAAGGGAAGATCAAATAGTAATCAAATCATAACAAGAACAGATTCTAGGTCCCCCGCCCGTTTAGTGGGACAAAATCTAGGTCGACTCGTTAAACAGGAAGTCGATAAGCGACAGATCTGAAAACACATCCAACCATATGGGACCCCTATCTGAAGCATACCAAATTTCCAAAGCCTATGATCAATAATTGTTGGGCAAGCTGTTACAAAAATAAGTGTAAGGATGGACGGACAGATGGACACCGGCATTTTTATCTCCTCGTTGCGACGGGGGCAATAAATAAAGAACAAGGTATGATAAGGACCCAATGTTGCCCCCAAATTTTTAATTATTAAAATGAGCTAAAAGCTAAGAGGAAAAGATTCATACTTTACATTAGTTAAGTTTTACTATATCAGCATGATTTTGTTAAAAGTCATCCATTATGATGTTAAAACAATTACCCAAAGCAGCTTAAAAATCGTGATTTTGTGAAAAACTGTAAAAAACCTGCAATTTTGAAATGCTTTTTCAGCAAATTTAACTATGAGCCACACAGAGTACTACTACAATAATTTATGTAGATGATCATTTGTAATATAGAATCAACCACAAAAATATCTTTGTGGTACTCTGTGTGGCTCAAAGTTAAATTTGCCAAAAACTACTCAAAGTTTGCTAGGTTTTAACATTTTTTCACAAAAATACAATTTTCACATAATTTGATGACGTCACAGGGACATTATAAACAAGGTTCAGTTAAAATAAAAGTTATTTTACAATACCTTGTTCATCTAAAAACTGATCTAGAAAAGTTTAACCTCAGTTCAATTATTTAAAAAAAATGGTAAATTAGGGGGCCAAATTTAGCACTTATCATATCTTGTCCTTTACTTTACACGAATGAAAGCAGAGAATTAAGCGGATAAAGATAAATGTTACGGAAAACTTTTATTATCATTACCATGCAACACTCTTGTCGCGAGTGAAAAAAAAAAGATAAATATGATTTTAAATGCAAAATGACTAGATCGTGCTTTGAATCGTGGTACACATGTATTTAGTGCCAGTAACACTCATTTTGAAAATAGTAACCCCTAAGATTTAGGGGTTGAGAGAAGGAATGGTGTCTCGTGTGCTTATAACGAAAGGCTTCAAAACAATACAAAAATAAGTTTTGATATCAAGAACAACTATATGTTCAATTGTTAAAATGTCAATTTTCACATAGTTGTTTACATATTCTATCTTGTCTGAAATTATAAGCAAAATTCGTAATAAAATTCGGTTTTGATAAATTCATCGTACATACAGGACAAACAAACTGACACATCAAAATTAAAATCAATGGATTCTGACTTCTCGACACCAATGAATAAGGAAGTGGTGCTCATTTAAAAATGTCATTTTTACATTTATCATCCATTTAGGGACCGACCATTTAACATGAAGGGGGGAGCTTGGTTTTTTCTAAAAAAATAGCTGAAAATTATTTTTGATGAAAAAAATATTTTGGCAGCTGAGGGGAAGAAAAAAAATATTCTGAAGAAGGACTTCTGCTATAAAAAATAATGTTGATAATGAAAAAAATATTCTGTCGCGACGTCTTCGAAAAGTAAATAGTTTGTCCGCAGTTTTTCTGGTCAAAATAAAAAACCAAGCCCACCCCCCCCCCCCCCCCCCGTTCAAGTTAAATGGTCCGACCCTTATGATTTCCGATGAATATATGTTCTTCCTTTTACGTGGATCCTCCTTGCTGCCAACAAAGCCAGGCTCCGTCATCACCTCCGTTCGTCTGCTATTACATGACATCACGTGTCACGTGATCAGTAAGCTTCCCAGTGCGACGAATAATGTCATCCATACAAGAAAATCTGCTCCTGTTGATCTGCTTGTGTTTCCAAGTGCTTCAGTAACGTTGTTACAATTGGATACTGTAATAAAGAGAATATTCGTGGTAAGAAACCCCACGGTTAAATATTACAGTAATCAATGTATGTTGGTTTGTCATAGAGTTTTGTTTTTGGCCGTCTTTAGCGGATTGGTCACGCTGCATTGGCCATTGGAAGCGCCATTGGTGTGCTATAGCAAGCACAGGAACTACCCTTCCTGCTCCACCTGAGTTCACTCTCGTTACGACTTGCGTTGTTGATTGTATTTTTGTTTTATTTCTTCGTGCCTTTCTCGATTGTGTATACTGGTTCTCTTAACAACCTACAGGGCACATATCTCACTTACTTTATAGGCGAAGCAGCTTAACGTTCCTGATGTCAGGGTTTTTGTGATATTCACTTGACCTTTATCAACAAGCTTAGCGTTGCCGTAGCCTTTTTGCTACCGGGTATGCTACTTAAATGAAAAGAAAATATCAACTTATATAAGTTTGCAGGATACGTTTTGTCCTTATGCCAGCTTTTTAAAAGACTTTTTTCAAGGCCTTTCATTCGTCAGTAAAGGGTTTTACAATTTGAATATGAAGTTTAAAGACAAATACCATTTTTCTTTAATACACATGCATAAAAATTACAAGGTCATCATACCCGTAGCCAGGGGGGGGGGGGGTTCGAGGGGTTCGGACGAACCCCCACCCTTGTGCGAAAAAAAATTAAAAATATAGGTAAAAACAAGCTGAAATTTGGTTAAGCACTATTAAAAAAAGGAATATTTGGAAAATCGAACCCCCCTAAAAAATTCTGCCTACGGGTATGGTCATTGTTTATTTAATGTGTGAGCCGTGCATGATTGTATTTGCCCTGTTTGTATCGTTCCTATAAAGACGACGTTTGAACCAGTTTCACACTGAAACTATTCACAGCAGTTTGGACTAAAATTAAAAAACAAACCATTATGTTGTGCTTGGACATTGTGAATAATATCTATTACCTAAATTATTAGCAGAATCTTTGGAAAAGTTTAATAAAAAGACTTTCTGTCATTTATTTCTGCCTATAAACACTGTCATATTGGACTTTTTTTTGCCGTGGACATTTTACCTTGTGATTTACTTTTAACCCCATCATAATTTGTTCATCACACTCGACGTATAAGTAATACATACCATTTACTAAAGCAATAGAAATTTCAGTAAAATTGATGCCGCGTTTATCTTTGTATTTAAAAGTACATTTATAAACTCCGCCATCAGACGTTTCAAGATGGCTGCCATCGATTGTAAACACTAGTCTTGCGTCAAGCGGTGGAAACAACGAGTAATCCTCAAGACTGCCTCGGATCTTCAAATCATCGTCAAACCAATTTGTAATAGTTCGATTAGGATACACTAAGCGGATTAGCAGTATGACATGTAAATCAACAGAGTTTGGCGTATCTTTTGATAGCGTTATAATCTCCGTATGGTCTAGATTACTTTGTATGTCCTGCACTGAACATGTGATTTTTAAACTGGCTGTTCCCTTGCAAATGTTATTTGCTGACGCTTCAATGGCTCCTTTGGCAATAACTAAAACATAAAAAAGTACATATCACTTTTATAAACTTTAAAGTTAAGGATATTTCGATTGGATTTTTTAAATTTATAAAATAAAAGGTAGTGAATTTTTTTTTCTTATAACCTGCATGTATTTATCATTTTTCGTTATAAAATCTATAATACATGTAATTCTACTTCAGTTATGTTTTCTTTAATAAATGCAAATTATACAATATTGTACTATTTTTCTGCTTCGCGTCTGTTAAATAAAGTAATGCTTTTAACATGTTTAAATAAATGTACATGTACGCAAAAAAAAAAAAAAAACATTTTGTCACGACACCTTTAAAAGATAAATATATATTTTCGCAGATTTTTTTTTTTGCGTAAGAAGTTAGTATTCTGACCAAAATGAAAAAAAAACCTTTGTAGTTAAATGATCAGTCCCAAACGGTTTAAAATTATTCTGAAATTTCCATTAATATATATAGTATAGATCGTGACTTAATAACAATTGTGTGATTGTCGTCTTGATCATATTTGGCATTGATCATTCTTTAAAGTGTTTTTAGCATTACAGTCAAACCTGCCTTAAAGGGCACCTGTATATAGCAAATCACTGTTTGTAAAGGATACCTAAAAATATCCATTTTATGAACAATAGAAATAACAAAACAACCAAAATGATGTTATCGCTGAGAAGAACAAGAAGAAGAAGAAGAACTCATGGTAAAACAATATGTCTTCCTTCGGTAAAGGGGAGATATAAATATATTTTCGCAGAATTTTTGTGTGGAAGAAGTACATCCAAAATGAACCTTTATATAGGGGCACCTGCTAAAAAAGGGCACGATTGTGTTGTCCCATGGCTACCCTTAATATATATATATATAAAAATATTACACAGGAATCTCCATATCAAGTCCCATATCATTCCGAGACTCCCATATTAGGTCGAGGCATACAGTGATTTGGAAAACCCTGTATCATAATCTTTTTATCATACATTTTCAGCAAACAAATAAAAATAAATAGCAGACGATATAGACATACTGTGATGTCTAATTTCAAAGTGAGGTTCTAGACCTTGATATGTCATATCAGCCCACTTTTGTGCACGCGGGTCTTGATATGGCCATATTTGCCCACTTTTGTGCACGCAAGGGCTTGATATGGCAAAAAAGTCCCTTGTCAAGATATGGCTTGTAATTTACGGCTGTTACACACGGACAAATTTAAAGGTATCAAAGCTACATGTATGATCAATAAGAAATATCTTTGATCTCAAGATGAAGGAATGAGGAGTTACTGTAGAAATGCATGACACAAAACAAAACATCTTTAAAATATTGATTTAAAACAAAGTAATAGAAAGGTGATTTTTCAGTTCACCATTAAACTCACAGGGTGGACTTCAATTTGAAGCTGACACTCGCACATCGCTTTAGCATGTTTAGGACGGCCCCTATCACCGGTTTAAACGGAACTCTATGCTAAATGTCGATAACACTATACAATGTGTATTGAGGTTCACTTGTAAGTTTGTAAGTGCAGGGTAATTAACAAGTAACATGCAAATCTTGCAAAGAAATCTAACGAACAATATTATTTATACTATACTGAAAATACCGGTAGGTTGCTCTGCGTGTTTTAAAATTACTACATGTCATACATCATACATGTAGTAATTAAATTCATATTTGTAATACATGAAGTGACTACAGGTACTTATCATGCCTATCTTGTATAATCGTTTATTTGACAAATCAATACATGTAATATATTAAATATATTCTTTATCTTTTTTGGCAAGCATAAAACACTTAAGGGTTACACCCTTATGTGTAATAATTTATCTTTTCTATGGTTCGAGAAAAAATCATCCTAAAATATGAGTCAATAACACTTGTTGCTGGATATAAGAGCTTAAAGCAGCAATCACTGGTCACATAAATGACTGCTGGCAGCTTTTTTTAATTGCCATTTCATGATAATTATGTACACGTCATTATCTTCTATTGGGATCGCAGAAAACGGGTTATTTATGGTGTGCTGAAAAATCATATTATCTAACAGCATAAATAGCTGTGCAAATTTGAATTGAGGCTTTTTCAAGCTATCGCCCAGAAGCCATCGAACCACAGCCACAGCTGCATAAAATGTAGTACACGTTAAGGCCCCGTCACACTTTTACGTTTAAGCGTTTCTATCAGGTTTTCTGGATCCCAATAAAAGATAATGAGATGGACATCATGAAACTTTAAATACACAAACATCAGGATATGAGAAAACAGAAATCACTATAGTATGTACCAGTCATCAACTTCATGGTTGTTTGACCACAGAAAAAGAAAGGTGTTATACATTCAGGTTTATTAAAAGATTTAAGTTATTTTCTTTAAAAAATCTAGAAGTATGATATAATCATAAAACTTTATACATTTAGATATAAGGGTATGAAAATAAAAAAAAATCTGTGAAAGTCAAAATGGCCGGATTACGTTTAAACAGAAAGAAGGAGAGCGACAGACCTGAAATTTATTCCCGATTTGTGGGACCCCACCCTGATGCTGTATACCAAATATCAAGTGGCTGTGATTAGTAGTTGCTGATAAAACTGTTACGCGAATCGACCCCCCCCCCCCCCCCCCGACATTCACCAATTTATAACCTGGATCATTCACTCCGTGAAATCCGACCAAAAATTATCATAAAGTTATACCACTGACATCTCCAATGTGTTCCTATATTAAAACGTGATAGAAGAGCATTGATATTCTACATATTTGAACTGCATATTTCATCAAAAATCTAAATAGTAAATAGTTTAACATACCACAAAGTTCAAAAAGAAATAAAATAAAGAGCCACTTTATATCCATTGATTCACATTACAATTTAATAAAATTGCATTAGTTTGACATTGAATTATATATATTTATAGTGCTAAGTAGGGATTTTCAAAACCATATTAACGTTGTAAAGCATGTAAACAAATAACCATGCAGCTGGAAATCCTGTTTCTAAAATTAGAGTATTTAAATTTAAACTCTAGATAATAAAAAGCTACGCCACTACCGCAACAATTTGAACCCTGTACATTGGAGGCCCAATATGGATAGTCTATTGCTTTGGTCACATGTAGCCCATTGTGGACTTACAAAGCTTTTTGACACATGCATCCTGTGGTGGACTTTATAATGCATATGTGACACATATATAATTTCATTAACATCTAATAGAAAAAATCTTATTTCTATATTCATTGGCACTTTAACCCGTTTAAGCCCCTTTTGACCTTTTTTTTCTTAAAATAAAAAGGACAACCAACCCAAAATGCAATAAAAAGCTTCCTCTGGAGGATATTATCATCATATTAAAACTTCATAACAATTGGCTGGCCTTCTACAGCTTTATTTCATGTGAAAAACCATTTGCCTTGGCCAATTTTAAAAAATGGTGTTTTTCGGCCCTTCAACCCCTAATATCTCAAAACAGTAAGAGATATTGCAAATCTGATTGAAAAACGCAAGCAGGAATGTTTACAAGGATTCCAATGAAACCAGAGGCTCCCAGGAGCCTGAATCGCTCACCTGATATCTTATGCTAAAGCCTCTTACCTAGTGTGCAACATGGTCTACATGTACTTGGTAAGTAACATTAAAGAAACTAGTTAGGATAGAAAACACTTTTAAGATCAAGAATACAACGTTACAAGGCTTGCCATTTGAAAAAAAAAAAAACAAGTTAAAATTGATCGAAAACAGTTAAAGGGGAATAACTCTTAAAAGGATTATCTGACAATATTGATACTGAAATCATTTTTGTAGCTCTCAATAAGCTGAACAATTTTGCAATGCTAACTTTTCCTCTGTCACTTACAGTTGTCAAGATAAAGTCCAAAAATTGTGAAAATGGTCAATTTTGACGATTAAGGGGAAATAACTCCTATAAGGAGTCCTCCCACAACTTTGATTCAATGGAGAGTTGTGTAGAGCTTTTGATGCTGAAGAAGGACAGTTGCTTTAGATTTTCTCTATCTCTTATACTTTTTAAGCTATAAGCTAAAAACTATGGTCTAACCCCCCTGTTCTTTTTTTAGTAACAGCAGCCATGTTGGTTGGTCGACTTTCACAAATTTCACAAACTTGGTAGCAGACATCCTAAAGATCAAGTGTATAAAGTTTCAAAGCAATCCCATCAGTGGTTTCAGAGAAGGAGATTTTAAAAAATCAATAGAAGTTGATAGAAAAATCAGTTAAAGGGGAATAACTCTTCAACGGTTGATCTGACAATTTTGGCCTTCAAATGATGTTTGTAGCTCTCAATAAGCTGAACAATTTTACAATGCTTACTTTTCTTCTGTCACTTACAGTTGTCAAGATAAAGTCCAAAAATTGTGAAAATGGTCAATTTTGACGATTAAGGGGAAATAACTCCTATAAGTAGTCGTCCTACAACTTTGACTCAATGGAGAGTTTTGTAGAGCTTTTGATGCTGAAGAAGGAAAATTGCTTCGGATTTTCTCTATCTCTTATACTTTTTGAGCTATAAGCTACAAACTATGGTCTGACCCTCTGTTCTATTTTTAGTAACGGTGGCCATGTTGATTGGTTGACGTTCACAATTTCACAAACTTGGTAGAGGACATCCTAAAGATCAAATGTACAATCCCATCAGTGGTTTCAGAGAAGAAAATGATAGAAGAAAAGTTAACAGACTGACGGACGGACGACGGACGGACGGACGGACGGGCGGGCGGACGGACAATGACAATAACTCACATGACCCTTCGGGTCAGGTGAGCAAAAACATGAAAACATGTTTATTTAGGTGCTGTAATCCCTATAAGGGGTCATCTGACAACTTTGACCCTATGGAGACTTTTGCAGAGCTAAATGAGCTGAACATTTAAGCAAGCAACAACTTTTTCCTATCTGCAATAGGCCAAAAACACCATTTAAGGGGCTGTCACCTCTATAAGGGGTCATCTGACAACTTAACCCCTATTGAGACTTTTACAGAGGTAAATGAGCTAAACATTTAAGCAAGCAACAGCTTTTCTCTTGCTTCAATAGTTGTCATTCTATAGGCCAAAAAACGCTATTTTTCGCCTTTAAGGGGCTGTAACCGCTATAAGGGGTCATCTGACAATTTCAACCTTGTGGCAACTTTTATAGAGCTAATTGAGCTGAACATTTAAGCAAGCAACAGCTTTTCTCTATTTGCAATAGTTTTCATTTTATAGGTCAAAAATACCAATTTTCGCCTTTAAGGGGCTGTAACCCCTATATCAGATCATCTGACAACTTCGACCCTATGAGGACGTTTGTAGAGGTAAATGAGCTGAACATTTAAGCAAGCAACAGCATTTCTCTATCTGCAATAGTTTTCATTCTAGTGGGCAAAAACATGAAAAAAGCATATTTTTGACCTTTAAAGGACCATTTCCCCTATGAGAGGTAATCTGACAACTTCGACCCAATAGAGACATTTTTTTTAGCTTTTGATTCTGAAGAACTTAAAAAGATCCTTCGAATTTTTTCTATCTGTTATGGTTGCTGAGTTATAAGCCATTTTAAGTGATTTTACCATATGTTCTATTTTTAGTTACAGCAGCCATCTTTTTTATTGAATCATTTCAAAATGAGGATCGTTTGTTGCCAACTGGTCACTTACCATTCCTGCAAAGTTCCAGTTAAAAAAATCTTTCTTCGTTATCAGCCACTAGTAGAAAAGTTCAAAATTGAGTTAAAAGATATGATAGTTAATTGTTTTAATTAGTGTTTGACTGGTCTGCTGTACTGAGACGATCACCTCAATATCCCTTTTGTGTCTCACAACTATGTTGTGTTCTATGGTCATTACCGGATCCTAAGATCGCAATGGAAGAGGGAGGTTTGGCTCCATAAAACCTGGTTTAACCCACCATTTCGTTTGAGATCCACCCATTCTCCGGTATGACTGATTCGTTTTTGTCACTTTCTCTGGACTATGAGATTGATCATTCAAGTTATTACCTTTATTAAATTGGTTAAGTGGTTTCAGGGAAGATTTTTGAAATTGTTAACGGACGACGACAGACGACGGGAGACAACGGACGCATAGTGATGACATAAGCTCACATGGCAATTGGCCAGGTGAGCTCAAAAAAGGATTTTGAAAATTGGACCAGAAATAAAAAAGTTGATTTTTTTGGCGTGGCCCATCTTTGGCTCCCTGTAGCAACATAACGGTACAATATACATCATAACCATTGCCCCATTTAGTTGACAGAATTTTTTTGGCGTTGCCCATCTTTGGCTCCCTGTAGCAACATAACGGTACAATATACATCATAACCATTGCCCCATTTAGTTGACAGAATTTAATGAGAAATTCAATAAAAAAAGAATTTTCAAAATCGAATGAATAATAAACATTCTACAACAGTTTTGACAATACACCCGTTTTAGCCCCTTTGATCCTTTTTTTCTAAAACGGTAGGGGCCACCAACCCCAAATACAATAGGAGCCTTCCTCTAATGGTTTCGAACATCATATCAAAATTTCATAACAATTGATCTATATTTACTCAAGTTATTTCACGGAAACCAAGTGTCCCCAGACGACGACGACGACAACGACGACAACGACAACGACGACAACGACAACGACGACATTGCCATAACAATATACGATCGCAAAAATTTTGCGGTCGTATAAAAAATGTAGCTCTTTGTATACTTTATATAAGAAAAAAAATAAATGATTAATTAGAAGCCAATACTCAAACGACAACTTTATCCTAACAAGCAAAAACTAATGAGTAAAAAAAGAATTATCCCATATCATTGAATACTTATTTAAAGAAGTATACAAAATGTCCTGCAGTATTTTTTTACTTCCATAATTTCTATGAAGTTTCAACATATAAAGATTACTGAGAAGCAAAAAGGTACAAAAAGAGCATCAAAATGTCAAAAAACCATAAGGGCAAAGATAAAAAAGATAAAAGATAATAAAGACAAAGAAAAAAATGAAAAAAAAATGGCAAAACCAGTAAACATCAACGAGAATAACCAACACAAACAGAAAACAGAAAAACGCAAAAAAAACCTGAACATCAATAAACAACTTGAACTTAAGCAATTCCTGCACACCCATCGCAATGCTTATGATCTATTCAGTGTGACAAAACAAAAGCAAGATATAAAAATCCTATATTTGTCTATCAAATTTCTTAAGCGAGAAGCAACATAACCCTGTGTTAGCATTTTTTTTTTGGGGGGGGGGGGCAGACCTGACGCTCTACCAAGGAAATCGGTGTAAATCTACAAACTACAAAATAACAAATAAGGTGTGATACGTGATCTCCATAAGCTATAGCGAACAGAATGTTGCTAGACAAGAAAGAAAAGTTGACTATTCGAAAGTTGGAACATATTAAAACTAACTTAAAAGGGGGGTGGATAGGGGGGTCTCTTCCCCACTCCCCGCCCCTCCACCACCGCTCCCCGCCCCCTCCACCTCCGCTCCCGGCACGTCAACCCCGGTACCCCCGTTCCCCTTGTCCGCCCCTGTACCCCCGCCCCTTCTGTCCCCGATCCCCGCCCCCTCTACCCCCGCTCCCCGCCTCCTCAACCCCTGTACCCCCGTCCCCCCTCTCCGCCCCCTCAAAACGCCTGTGGTCACTTTTTTTTGGTGCAATATACTCAAAATATTCACCATTTACCGTGAATTTGTTTGTCTAGTCCCGCTTGGCCGATTGGTCTAAGCATGGAGATATTAATCTGACATTTAATACTTCCATAGTCTAAGAAACTCAGAATATTTGTTCATTTCAGAAAAAGTTAGTGTCCGTTTGTTGTATGTTTACAAAATGGTTACCTGCGTAAAATTCATACTTGACAGCAAAAACAAAACAAAAATTATGAGTATCTTGAATATCTAGGTTGGTCCAAATTCAACCTTCTGCAGTCTTTTTTCCAAATTTAACTTATCTTAAACGAACAACGCAACGGGTGAGTTGCAACAAGCAGCCAAGAGAACAAAAATTCACTTGCGTTTCCTTATTCACCTTTCACGTCACTGCTTGCAACTGTTTTGTCCTAACCTTTGAATTGTCATTTTCTAGTGTTTCCTTGTTGGTTTTGTTGTATGAAGTATGAATGTTAATATTCTTTTTGTGCTTTTTCTTTTACTTTTTGTGTTGATTTTATATCTTTGTATTTTGAATTTGCATCTATGACATTGGATTGCCCCATTGGTGCCACTTTTGCTTCGTAATATTTGTCGTTGTTTTTTTCAACTTCGACTTAAACTTAAGCATCGTATTTGATAAATATCAATTGGTAATTGCAAAGCTTATGTAAATATGTTTGTTATGGTCAAACAATGTTCCATTGGGTCGTGCTTAGCATACCCCACTCAACTATATTCGGAAAGCAAGAAGTAGACGACAGACTAACCCGGAAACGAAAAACATGCTACAACTCATCATTTGATAAGTGTATGCAAAATTTGATGTCTGTAACTACAATGTATACTATATTTAAAAGTTTTCCTTTTTGCCATTAAAATAGCTTTAGTCGGGTGTTAAATATGAAGTAGATGTAGATGACCGACTGATCTGAAAGGGGACCATGGTTATGCTTAATATGTAACTTTATTCGTCAATGCCTTCAGTACAAGAAATTTGTTACCAGAACTGAGATGGACGGACGGACGGATATCGGCCGACAAGGCGCTTCCACGATAGCCCTTCTCTTACTTGTTGGAAATTAATTTATACTTAAAATGTTTCAAAACAGTACATATATAATTATGCTTATAAAATATTAATGAAACTTGTGTCTTTATCATATGTATGGCTTAGTTCAAACATATGTATTTACCCTGGATTGGGATACAAGCTTTAAGCTTACAAGCTAGCAGTTTGCGGCCTTTGTAGTGGCCCCCAGTGAGTCTACTCTTATCGAACTCTACAAAGGGGTCTTTAACGAGCATGGGGTATTTATGGCTTTTTTTTTGGCAAAACATATACACACTGAAAAAAATTGCAAATATCCTATATAATAAAAATATTATGATAAATTCTCAATAATAAATTAGTAATAAATAATGAAAGACAGTAAATATAATACAGATTATCAAATGCTATCACAGATAGATTTATACATCGTTGGTCAGTTAAATATTACTAAGCTTTATACATCGTTGATCAGTTAATTATAATCAGCTTTATACATCGTTGATCAGTAGCTTTATAAATCGTTGAACAATTAAATATTACTAAGCTTTATACATCGTTGATCAGTTAATTATAATCAGCTTTATACATCGTTGATCAGTAGCTTTATAAATCGTTGAACAATTAAATATTACTAAGCTTTATACATCGTTGATCAGTTAATTATAATCAGCTTTATACATCGTTGATCAGTAGCTTTATAAATCGTTGAACAATTAAATATTACTAAGCTTTATACATCGTTGATCAGTAGCTTTATAAATCGTTGAACAATTAAATATTACTAAGCATTATACACCGTCGATCAGTTAAATATTACTAAGCTTTATACATCGTTGAACAATTAAATATTACTAAGCTTTATACATCGTTGAACT